>OY757016.1:98122926-98782873 GCA_963580285.1 Lucinisca nassula | reverse complement strand
GCACCAGTGCCTGTTTGAAAATTCTGTTCTGGGTGGTTTACCAGCGGGGGCCCTGATCCCAGGGAAAATAAGAATTAAACTGCACTGCAATGAAGTATGGGGAGATGGTTTTACCGAAACCACCATTTGACACCAGCTGCAGAGATGCAAAATAGAAGTGAAGTCAATGATCTGGAATCGATACAATTAACCCACAGCTCCCATCAGAAACACTAAGGCAAAGAAATACAAACATGAAACAACTAGACCCTAATGGAAACATCACTATGGAAAGCCAAAATGACAGTAACTTTCCCATAAAATGGCCAAATGGCTCTCCAAAGCAAAATAATATAAGCGATACGCACACTCAAAGACAAGCCATGACAGAAATAAACCACGACAGAAGAACCGCCTTGGAACAGTGGAACGAATTCCACTGGGGGGCGGCTTAAAGGTGCATTATTGAGCTATCTGGAAAAAATGCTTCCAAAAATAAAATACATATAGCCGGTATTTTTCTTTAAAACAAAACAAATGAATGCATTTTATGCAAAAATGCGAACAATTATGATGACAGGTAAACGAGTTTTAGAGGGATTCCCTAACTGGGTTTCGAACACTAGTTAGATCTATTTTTAGTTCATGACAAAAATAGAATCCCCATATATGATGTTTTGCGACGTTCCTTTTTGGCCTTGTTTGCTTGGGCCATGCCTGAATCGGAAAAAAATATGACGCTGAATACCATGCCATAAGACACTCAGAGACGATACTGTCGCCATGTATGTGTAAAGTGACAGATTTATTTTTAGAACAGAAATTCCAAACACATGTCCAGAGCGAAGGGTAAACACGAATGAAAATGACCATTTTCACAAAATTCTTAAGCTGTATTTGGCTCCAAAAGTGTACACATGACAAAGGCGTATGCATTGAAGATGACAACCAGAAAAAAAAAATTGAGACCCGGTAGCTCAATAATGCACCTTTAAATCGATTTTACGTGGCCACAATCCTCACCCTTACTTCCATCACCATTTAGACAAATAATTTGTTCAGTTGGCGTGAAGGCCTCCTAACTCATCAAGCCTACTTGAAGTCAGCCAGACTTAATCAAGCAAATATGTCCCTTCCTTTTTGTATCCACATTTTAATTAAAACATACATTATACCTTTATTTAACCCATTTTGTACCAGAAACCCTAGAATGGAATGCTGGCAAACGCTTCAAGACGAGTTCATATGCCACAAAATGCAGCATCTGATCAAGGCCTACACTGTTTGCAAAAAGTTCAGCTATTTTCCGAAAAAACTTAATGCATGGTAGCACAACCTGTCACCTGTAAATTTTGAAATGGAATCCTGTTATATGATGAAAATTTTTGTTCCGTTCTGAATGGGTTTCAGCCCCCGCCCATCAGGGCTTGAAGAAATAGATGGGCTGCATCCACGCAGAGCTGAAACTAACAGCACACTAGTACTGGTAAACCGCTTAGAGGATCTAAGCCTGCCCAGGCAAAGCGGTGCGAGTCGGATTGTCCATGCTTAAAAACCCTATTGGTTTCAATGGGTGACAAGGCTTGAGATGTCATTTAGTCTCAATGTCGGGTAAAAGTCCCACAAAATTGGGAGCAATGTCTCCAAAATGACCTATGCAGTGTTGATGGGCACGTTAAATCTCAAATAAAACAAAACAAACAAACTAAATGGGTTAATAGATCAAAAATTGTCCCCGATGTACTTCCTGAGCACAAATTGTCCCCAATATACTTTCTGACCTCTGTCACTCAAACTTCTCTTTTTCCATAATTCTAAAGGTATCCAGCCACTGAAGTTCAACTTTTTAAATTGTTTCCTACAGTTGCACATATTATTAAATGGCTCAAACACCCTTAGGACCATGAAAATCTGTTCAAGATTGGGGTACTTTGAACCACTGAGGATTAATCATAGCGCCAGATCATGAGGCATAGTTTAGAGATATCTCTTCAATCTTCTTTTAATGCTATGCATGCTGGGTATTTTTTTCGCAGCAGACATTTTGAAATATTTTTATACAGAAAACAGGATTTGACATCTCATGCAAATTGTCTCCTATGGAGACAATTTGCATGAGATGTCAAATTCTGTTATCTGGGAAAAATAAGAAAAATGTCAACAATTTGACATCTGCTGGTTTAGCCTAGAGAGTGGTGCAGGTTAAATAAGGTTTGTTCTGTGTACTCATCAGGAACACCTCCTTGTGGTAATTAAAGAGACCACCATAAGGAGGTCATAAAAGAGGCAGTTCTAATGAGTTCACATAAAATACATTTTCAAGCTAGAATACATTTTAATGATGAAATAAGAAATAAAAAATTCTCCAAATCATCTGCTTTCTGGAGGTAATGGAAAAACCTCATAACGAGTTCAACTCAGGTGAACTTGTTCTTGAATCACTAGAGATTTTTCCATACCAAAATCTCTAGTGACTCCAGAATGAGTTCAAGCTCTAGCAACTCAAGAATGAGTTTATCTGAGTTGAACCCGTTCTTGAGTCACTGGAGATTTTCTATTACCAAAATCTATTAATCTGAGTTGAACTGGTTCTTGAGTCACTGGAGATTTTTCCTTACCAAAATCTGTTAATCTGAGTTGAACCCGTTCTTGAGTCACTGGAGATTTTTCTATACCAAAATCTGTTGATCTGAGTTGAACTTGTTCTTGAGTCACTGGAGATTTTTCTCTACCAAAATCTGTTAACCCTTTACCACTCAGATACGTGTTTTTACGTGTCTGCACCCCCCCCCCCCATTTTAAGCCGCAGAAGCACCTAAAATCTGCATTTCAACCTCTGGATAGATATGTTTGCTTCAGGATTTGTTGGGCAAAAAAGTGACCTTTTTTTCGCGCGCCTCCCCACTAAAAATATTCTGGGGGGGGCTGCCCCCCTCACATCCCGAAAAATTTTGGGTGTATGGCCCAACCGGCCGCTAAAATTTATATCTGAGGGTGTCTGGGGTCAAAAATGCCTGAAAATTGATGCTGATAAAACATGCTGGAAACAGTGAAAATGGCCAGTGCGAAACACCTTAATTGTTGCCTTGACAGCTGTGTGAAGATTAAAATGAGGTCAAAAATTCATGTGAAAACACACTTTTTGCCAACTTTGAGATGCCCCCTCTTTACCATGACAACAATGATCAAGTTATGAAAGGTTGCATTTGAAAGGCTACTGCCCAATGAACATTCATACAAATTTTGGTGTAAAACAGACCATCCATTATGAAACAATGGCTAGTTGAAGTTGCTGTCAGGTGCAACACTGTGAAAATCAGCAAAATTCACAAAATCCCTGAGTGGTAAAGGGTTAATCTGAGTTGAACTCGTTCTTGAGTCACTGGAGATTTTTCCATACTAAAATCTGTTAATCTGAGTTGGGCCCGTTCTTGAGTCACTGGAGATTTTTCTATACCAAAATCTGTTAATCTGAGTTGAACTCGTTCTTGAGTCACTGGAGATTTTTCTATACCAAAATCTGTTAATCTGAGTTGAATTCGTTCTTGAGTCGCTTGAGATTTTTCCATACCAAAATCTCTAGTGACTCAAGAAGTTTAATCTCTAGCAACTCAAGAATGAGGTCAACTGAGTTGAACTCTTTCTTGAGTCATTAGAGATTTTTCCATACCAAAATGAATGAGTTCTATTTTTAGCAACTCAAATATGAGATCAACTCAGTTGAAATCGTTCTTGAGTCTCTAGAGATTTTTCCATTCCTCCAGATGTTGACCATGTCCATGTTCGAATGATTGAAGTGTCACTGTTTTCTTATGTTTTCAGAGTGTATACAAATGTGACTTCCTGAATTTACGTATCAGTGACGCTGCAAATTGTACAGATAGAGACATCTCAACATTCCTCACCATTTTAAGGAGTCCCATAGAATCTCTGCCTGCAAACAGTTTCCATGTCATTGTGTTTTCCCTTCTACTTGAATATCTCCCAGCTCCATATCAGAGGTGGAAATGTTGTCAAAATGCTCACAAACTGCTGAGAATTAATGGGGTTTTAATAATTGTAACTCCAGACTCCCATCACCAACATAGAAATGCACCATTAATGAAAAACTGGAAGACTGCTATAGAATTTTTAGGATTTAAAAGATGGCGATATGTTAAGTCAGAACACTTACATTGTATGGTTTTCCGTAAATCTGAGCAAAAAAGTGAGTTAGCTGAATCTGAGAAATATATAGAAATGTTAAAAATTCATCAGGATTTCCATGAAGAGGCACTAGAAAGCAGTTTTTCTAACGATATGGTCATCCAAAGTTGTGAGGAAGAGGACCCTAGTTTACATGAAAATTTGTTAAATGAATTGCCGTTAATTGGTGCAAGTGGTGATGATTTCACATAGATTTTTTACTAAGGTTCATTATAGAAAATATTTTATTTTTTGAGTCATTTGTTAAACAGTTGACCTAAAGTTACTGACCGCAGTAGCTTTATATTGGTGATTGTTGATGTCCACGTGACTATCACTGATTTGTTCAAAACTTAGGTAACGGTTATTTATAGCGACACTACTCTAGTACTCTTGTTGTTGTGACATCAGAGTGCTGTGTAAAGAGAGCTATAGATCTGTAAAACATTGACTGGCTCATGTGCTGGGATTTTTGCAAACAATGTAGACACATATCAGAAATTGTCTTAGTCACCATTTCAGCACTAATTTTCACAGAAAAAAAATATACAGAAAAAAAATACTATGAAAATGACATCTGCAAAACATGCTTGGAGCTTAAAGAGTTAGTCTTTGCTCTGCAGATATATGTCAAAAGACACTTTTTTGCTCCGTGTAATAGCTTTGGACAGGTTCATCTCAGATTTAAGTGTTTTCTTGTTTTATGTACATGTATATTAGTTTAAAAATAGCACTTTAACGTAAGCAAGTACTGAAAACACTGACCATACGCTGCACAATGCAGTGTCTTATCAGTGTCTTTCACTGATTGCCAGGGTCCTTGTTGGGGACGCCAGGCATATATGGGTCAACTAGATAAATGAGAAACTTAAGTTCTGTGAAGGTCTTCCATATTGATATGAAAGATGAAAAAAGTTAGTGACAAAAGTTGATAATTAAATAGAATGTTTGATGTATGCTTTGACATGATACTTCAGAAGAATGGCACATACATCACTGTCAGTGACTAAAGGGGAAGGACTATATACTATCAGGGGAGACAACTCCTTTAAAGGTGCATTATTGAGCTACCGGGTCTCAAAATTTTTTTCTGGTTTTTATCTTCAATGCATACTCCTTTGTCATGTGTACACTTTTGGAGCCAAATACAGCTTCAGAACTTTGTGAAAATGGTCGTTTTCATTTGTGTTTACCCTTTGATCTGAACATGTGTTCGGAATTTCTGTTCTAAAAATAAATCTGTCACTTTACACATTCATGGCGACAATATATCTCTGAGTGTCATTACTTATGGCATGGTTTTCAGTGTCATATTTTTTTCCGATTCAGGCATGGCCTAAGCAAACAAGGCCAAAAATGAACGTCGCATAACGTCATATATGGAGATTCTATTTTTGTCGCGAACTAAAAATAGATGTAACTAGTGTTAATTGTTCGCATTTTTGCATAAAATGCATTCATTTGTATTGTTTTAAAGAAAAATACTGGCTGTATGTATTTTATTTTGGAAGCATTTTTTCCGGATAGCTCAATAATGCACCTTTAACCCTTATCCCACAGAATGAATTAATTTAGCCACACCCATTTCAGACTATCCACCAATCAAAGTACTTGATATAATATATTTGTTAATTCATAAACTGCAATATATTTGTTTAATTTACAAACTGCATGACACACAGTGTAGAGTCATTAGAGATTTTTCCATACCAAAATGAATGAGTTCTATTTTTAGCAACTCAAATATGAGATCAACTCAGTTGAAATCGTTCTTGAGTCTCTAGAGATTTTTCCATTCCTCCAGATGTTGACCATGTCCATGTTCGAATGATTGAAGTGTCACTGTTTTCTTATGTTTTCAGAGTGTATACAAATGTGACTTCCTGAATTTACGTATCAGTGACGCTGCAAATTGTACAGATAGAGACATCTCAACATTCCTCACCATTTTAAGGAGTCCCATAGAATCTCTGCCTGCAAACAGTTTCCATGTCATTGTGTTTTCCCTTCTACTTGAATATCTCCCAGCTCCATATCAGAGGTGGAAATGTTGTCAAAATGCTCACAAACTGCTGAGAATTAATGGGGTTTTAATAATTGTAACTCCAGACTCCCATCACCAACATAGAAATGCACCATTAATGAAAAACTGGAAGACTGCTATAGAATTTTTAGGATTTAAAAGATGGCGATATGTTAAGTCAGAACACTTACATTGTATGGTTTTCCGTAAATCTGAGCAAAAAAGTGAGTTAGCTGAATCTGAGAAATATATAGAAATGTTAAAAATTCATCAGGATTTCCATGAAGAGGCACTAGAAAGCAGTTTTTCTAACGATATGGTCATCCAAAGTTGTGAGGAAGAGGACCCTAGTTTACATGAAAATTTGTTAAATGAATTGCCGTTAATTGGTGCAAGTGGTGATGATTTCACATAGATTTTTTACTAAGGTTCATTATAGAAAATATTTTATTTTTTGAGTCATTTGTTAAACAGTTGACCTAAAGTTACTGACCGCAGTAGCTTTATATTGGTGATTGTTGATGTCCACGTGACTATCACTGATTTGTTCAAAACTTAGGTAACGGTTATTTATAGCGACACTACTCTAGTACTCTTGTTGTTGTGACATCAGAGTGCTGTGTAAAGAGAGCTATAGATCTGTAAAACATTGACTGGCTCATGTGCTGGGATTTTTGCAAACAATGTAGACACATATCAGAAATTGTCTTAGTCACCATTTCAGCACTATTTTTTCCAGCCTACTCTCAGAGACAATCGAGCCACCAGTGCTGTGAGTACTTTGATTGTAACACCTGCTTTTAGCATGGCATAATACATGTACGAGGGATCTGCGTTTCCATTTGTTGGTTGAAGTTTGAGCCATCAAAATACACCAGAATCCCTTTAAATGGGGTACAAAGCAGAAACCATGTTAGTTAAACAACCATTTAATGTACTTTGTCCGTTTGGAAATTATCAGCCCAGTTAACACTATTTAGGTCATATCAAGATGGTCAGTTTACC
The DNA here is from genome assembly GCA_963580285.1 of Lucinisca nassula. Classification (NCBI taxonomy): domain Eukaryota; kingdom Metazoa; phylum Mollusca; class Bivalvia; order Lucinida; family Lucinidae; genus Lucinisca; species Lucinisca nassula. The sequence goes on along the minus strand of OY757016.1, from coordinate 98,775,681 downwards.
TATCCACACTTTTTCTGCGCAGGCTTATACAAAATTATATCATTGTTCATTCTTTTGGCCAGAAACTCAAACAAACAAAGAAACTGACAACTGCCCTTCATGAATCAATGGAAGAGGGAGAATGACTGTAGAAACTACAGTAAAATTTCTATATTAAGACCACCTTTGGGACTGTTCAAAAGTGGTCTTTAAGACCACTTTTGAACAGTCCCATAGGTGGTCATTTATTAGGTGACTGTGTGTAGAAAACACAATGTAAGAATCACTGAACTCTCCTCAATAAGCTTTTAAAAGCAGATTTAGTCTCGATTTTAAGTGGTCTTAATCACAGAATTTTACTGTATTTCATGGTGAATGTTGCTGACCCAACAGGTATGGAACCCAGGACCTGATCACCAGTCAGACACACAGCCGAGGCAGACTCAGAAAATGTCCAAATATATGTACTCGTAGATTTTTACTCACGTGTATGAAGGCACAGGAACACTAACTGCACTACCTTGTCTATCAGTGTTGGTGTCAGCGACAGATCTAGAGTCCCCAAGACCTGTCCTGCTGAGCCCGGATGTGCCTTGTCTTTGAAACAATGTAGATCCAGATCAGACTGATGGCTTCTGAAGAAGCCATCTGATCAGGATCTTCATTGTTTGCCATCCATTTAATGAATTTGTTGCAATAATTTGCATCAAGTAATCTGATTGGCTGATAATCAATGGGTGTGACATTTAAATATTTAGCAGGACAAGGGTTAAACATTGATCCTGAAGAAAAGAGGGCTACAACATTACCACACACAATCAGAACTAATCCATACTGTATTACAATCCATATATCCCTAATATGACATCTTCCTTCACATAGGATGAGATAATGATATGCAAACATGGTGGTCCGGTCCCAATTGACCCACTTAAGATTTTATAAGAACTCGACATCTTACGTCGATGAAAGCATCACCTTTTCATAAACTGAAAAAGCTAAGAAGCAAAATAGGATTGACCTCCTTTCGCATCCTCCGCTATAGAAGTCACTAACTGCACACTGATTGGCTGGATTAACTACAAACTAAGAGAATAGCAACAACCAAAACACCAACACATTAAATCCCAACACAACGCAGTTAGGGGCCAATAGTACACGATACTACCAAGATTACCCTCGTAGAGACCTGGAGGGTGGCGACACACCATAGGCGTGTTTTCAGGGTGGTAGAGCACGGGTACTAGGACATTTTGCAATAGCCGAAATTGGCTGGTCTAATAGTAACCCTTCCTGGCTCACTTTTGGCCGCCGTTCAAAATTCAAAATTACATGCATTATCACCCTTTAACAAGTACCGTGTCCATAGGCGTTTTCTCTACCATAACAGGGGTGGGGGTAGAGTCTAATGGAAGCCAAAACCGATAATGCATGAGAAGCTTTTTTCCTCGGTCAGACAAGGGCTGTGTACTGACACATTTTGCAGCCGGAATTGGCAACTTGTCACCACATTCTAGAGCCCGACCATTGTCTGCATTTGCATTCAAAATTCGAACCCCGCCAGAGGACTGCTCATTTTACAGGACAAACGCTTAACATTGGGTGCGTTCTGTGCCTACATGGCATCTTGAGCGGGGAATGGGAGAGGTAGGATTGACCTACTTCTTACGTCCTCCGCGAAAGAAGTCACCTAACTCCCATTCGGCTAGCTGATAACCGTCAAGCAGACAGGAGTCAGCATATTGGCAACCTAGGGAAAAGAGCAGTACCTACAACTAGTCCCAGTTGGCAAACTTGGGGTAGCCCCTATGTGCCCTTGGCGCCCGGTTACCTTAAAAACAACAGTCAGTCAGGTTAAACATTCCTTGTTAAATATTGAACACAGAAAATACAGAAAATTCTAGAGCAGAGAACAATCTATCATTCTTTTCAGTGAAAAGTCTTGATTTTTCATGCAGATCATCTGCAGCTGATGATTCACATATAATGTCAACAGTTATTTTCTCTGAAAAATAAGAAAAAAAAAACTTTCTGAATGCTGCATGTGATCTGGTCCTTCACTGTTTGCAAAGAAATTTAGCCGTTTTCTATATAAATTTTAAAAACAAACCCAACCACACCCCCCTAAGTTTGGAAATGGACTTCTGCTATGTTTTAGGCAGAAGATTCTAGTCAGTTCAATTTCAGGATGAAAATGGCAGAGATAATGAAAATATCCCAAACCTTCCATGTTTACCTGGCTCTACAGCAAAATGGTAGAAGCCTCCGTGGTGTAGGGATAAGCTAATTGCCTCGCAAACCAGGGGTTGGGGGATCCATTCCGGGCTTATCCAGACTTTAGGATGAGAGATGTCCCATCTCCATATGACCTTAGTTGTTGGTGGGACATAAAATGCAAAAACACACACACCCAGCAAAATGGTTCATGAAAGCTTAACTTTCTTTAAGTGGCCTGTTTGTTCTGAAGGATTAAACAATGTTTGTTTGTTATTCAGTGATTGTTTGTATTTCTGACTGACAAACAAGAAATGTGGCTTGAGGGGAATTCATAAACCTTCAGGGGAGGCAACTCTTTCAAAGATATTTTCATCTCCCATATCAGAAGGGGTCCACTTGTAAAGTTTACTCCTAAGGAGCATATTCTTTCCTTTAGGCAAACAGTAGAGCAGTCTGATATGGGTTAACACTATTTGCCCATCCTATTTTAGGTTGTCATGTTTTAGTTATGTCAGCCGACACACGAAAAAAGCTAATGCCCTTAGCCTTCTCTGATATATGTTTGTTTGTGTTGAGGTTTTACATACCCATCAACACTATGTCATTTTGGAGATGTTGCTTCCAATTTTTTGTTGGACTTCCATCTGATGTATGTTTACCAACTTATAGGGCCAGATGCATGAGGGAATTATTATTTTCCATTGAGAAATATTTCTGTTTAACCTGATTTACATGTACTTTGCAACAACAAAAAACTTGAAAAAAAAAAAAAAGAAGAAATTCTAGCTTAAAAATTCAGTGTAGAAATAGCTTTCTAATACTCTCAAGTACCAGATAATTAACAGTTTTAACTCTTTTTGTACCAAATGGAATCTTCCTCCTTATACATGTATAGAGCAGCAGTCCATTTCAAATTTTGGGGTATGACCGTCAGGTTGTTTTCTTCAAAGTTTATTTGGAAAATGGTTCAACTTGTGGCAAACAGGGTAGGCCCTGATCAGACATCTGCGGCCTGCACTGTTTGCCAATTACCCATTTAGGGCTTTCTGATACAAAAAGGGTAAAAACACCACAGGAGCTCGGTTGTAATTGTATGAGCTACATAAACTTTAGATTTCCCCACCCACATATCTCGCACATTAAGTTCGATAAAATACATTATATTCGTTGTTATAACTGTTTTATCAATTCATTTTTACCTTTGTCCTATGAACAAACATAAATCACAAGGAAAGACAGTCGCCATCTTTTTCGCAACGTTTACAGCCGCTCAAGTGCGTCACAAATTTCTTGGTACCCTGTCAACCTTACACCGCTTATGACTTCGGGTACCAGCAGGTAGTACGTATCGCGGTAAAAATTCAAATTCAAATATTCAAAAGTCGCCATGACCGATAGATAATTGAATTCAATTGATTTGACAAGATCTAGGCTTTCATCCTGCAAACCTGGTGTGTATGTAATGTACACCTGCGAGTAATGGTCAAATGTGACCGATCGCAGTGTAAGTAGAATGAAAGAAAGAAAGGTATCAAGGCTGTAACGGTAACACGTACTACCTGCTGGTACCCGAAGTCATAAGCGGTGTAAGGTTGACCGGGTACCAAGAAATTTGTGACGCACTTGAGCGGCTGTAAACGTTGCGAAAAAGATGGCGACTGTCTTTCCTTGTGATTTTTCTACTATATGGCGCATTGTTGATAAATGTTAAACATTGAGTTAGACATCAGCTGTAGGGATTGTGTAACAGATTTTATGTTTGTTCATAGGACAAAGGTAAAAATGAATTGATAAAACAGTTATAACAACGAATATAATGTATTTTATCGAACTTAATGTGCGAGATATGTGGGTGGGGAAATCTAAAGTTTATGTAGCTCATACAATTACAACCGAGCTCCTGTGAAAAACACATGCACAAAAGACAGGTACATGTAATCAGAAAAAGTTTATAATTTCAAACTTTTATTTGCCAGCTATGTTTAATGCTAAGGGAACTCTTGGTTACTGTCAAGGAATATCTATTTATGGAGCGCTGTGGTGCAGTGGTAAAGCATCAGATTTGAGATCGAGAGGTAGCTGGTTCAATCCTCGCAAGCGCCATGTGTTGTTTCCTTGAGCAAAAAACCTTTATCCACATTGCTTAGTACTGATTCCTACCCAGGAAAAGAGGGCCACATGGAAGATTAGTACCAGTACTAAATGTGTTACCCTCTATAAATAAGCTTGATTATTATTATTATTATAAATGCAGTTCTGGTCAGATGTGTCAAGCTAGAAAACAAGGTGGCGGCATTATTCCTTAGCTAAGGAAGTGATGTATACATCAGCGCTAAATCAGTAGGCTACAGTGCCTTACTTAAAGGTAAAAATAATGAATAAACTTAAAGTAAAGTTGTGGTATGCAAAAAAAAAAGCCTTTAAAAATTCCTATAAATTCAATATAGGCATTTCCAACCCTCAGGCTTTCTGGATTGATCATAATCTAGGGTTAGCCTTGGTTCCAATGGGCACACAAGGTAGTTTGAAACACCTATATCAAAATCCATACTCATGATAGGTTTTTGTGTTGTTTCTTGGTTGTAAAAATTGCATTTACTTATGATTCTTTTTAATAATTATTACTTTCTGCTACAAAAATAGATCGTAGGTGGTCATTTTAACCAGTACCGGTATCCACAATCTATGCTTTTGAGCAAAGATGAAATGATGTTTACCAATATAACCAGGTAAACCTCACTTTTCTGTATATAAATAGGGATTTACAAAAATTCAGACACCTATATGAGGACTTGCTGTAATTCTTCTAAAATTTTAACATTTGTTTCACGATTCTGCAAGGAGTCCAAAAGGTACAGACGGAATGGCAAAAATTGTAGACCCTGATCAGACTGCTCCTGAAGAAGAAGTCTGATCTGGGTCTGCACTGTTTGCTTTGGCCTATCTGTCCCTATACTTAAGATCATTATTGTTGTCATTACATGATGATGATTCATTTACTTTAACATGGCCACATGTAGATTTTATAATACCATGGCTCAAAGTTTGTTTACATTTTTTCTGATCACACGATAACAGATGTTTTTATACAAATAAACAATCAATATCTTCCTTAGATACACAGGCTTCTGTTTGCCAATTAAAACTGTTGGAACTTCTGTTTTGTTTACCTTTAAAAAGCAAACTTATGCCCACTTTAATAAAACCTGACATTATTTCATTTACGTGTGCTGTTTAATCTTTTTGAAGTGGACGTTTCCATTTTTGAATTTCGATGCATCCATTCTTGTAAAAATGACAAACACTGCTGATCCTGATGAGAAAGCTGATAATGAGCCATCTGATCAGGATCTAGAAGCCTCCATGGTGTATTGGTTATGCTACTCACCTTGTAAACCAGGGTTGGCAGGATCGATCCCGGGCTTCTCCAGACTTTCGAATGAGTTTTTTTGTTTCTTTGATTTGAGGTTTAACGTCCCCTTCAACACTGTAAAAGTCATTTTGGAGACGTTGCTTCCAATTTTGTGGGACTTTCACCCGACATTGAGATGAAATGACATCTCAAGCCCTGCCGCTCATTGAAACCAATAGGGTTTATAAGCATTGATGGGCCGACTCGCACCGCTTTGCCTGGGCAGGCTTAGCTGCTCTAAGCGGTTTACCAGTACGCCTCGAATGAGTTTTTAAACCAAGGTCCTGTCTCCGTATGACCTTAGCTGTTGGTGAGAGGCACATGTTTGGGAATGAGAAGACTGATGGATTAATCTATTGCTATCTGAGATCCTGAAGTACGAGATGCTTCCAACTTTCAATTTCAACACATCCATTCTTTTAAATAGATTCTTTTTCACTCCCCCTTCAAGATTATTTCACTTCTTTCCAACCGTTCTTTAATCAGAGGAAAACCCAAAAATATGGGGTGTATAGTCAAAATCGTCAACATAATGGCAAACAGTGTTGATCCTGATATGGCAGCTCATTATGAGCCGACTTGTCTGAATATATACTGTTTGCATAGGTGTCTGTACAGCTCTGCAGGATTGAAAGGTTTAACCCTTAACCCTTCTCTTGCTGAATATTCAGTTTAGCCACACCCATTTCTGACTGTGAACCAATCAGATTACTTGATGTAACTTATTCCTACAAATTCATAAACTGAATGTTAAACAGTGTAGATCCTGATCAGATGGCTTCTTCAGAAGCCATCTGATCTGGATCTACACTGTTTGCAAAGATAGGGGTTGTCGTGAACAGCAAGATAAGGGTTAAAATACCAATCACAGCAATTGTTGCCTGCTTTGCCAGTTACTTTGAGTGTCAATTGTGCAAACAGTTTGGACCCAGATCAGACCGCTGATCAGTATCCACACTGTTTGCCTGTAAATGGAAAGAATTTGCTCCTCTTGGGTGCAAATTCTTTCCCATAAGAGTATAGCCCCCATTTTGGAGAAAGCTGATTTCACACTTTTCGCTTGTTGTGCATAACAAATGTTTTGTACTTTTCAGACCGGTAGACCAGTAGAAATATATGGGCTGCATGATGCTTCCACGTAGAGCTGAATCCGGCTCGCACACTTGTACTGGTAAACTGCTTAGAGGATCAAAGCCTGACCAGGAACGGCAGTGCGAGGTGGACCGTCCATGCTAATAAACCCTATTGGTTTCATTGGGCAACAGGGCTTGAGATGTCATTTCATCTCAATGTCGGGTAAAAGTCCCACAAAATTGGAAGCAATGTCTCCAAAATGACCTTTACAGTGTTGACAGGGATGTTAAACCTCAATTCAAACAAACAGGTAGACCAGTAAAGAGAACTGAGCAAACAGTGAAGATCAAGAGGAGACTGCTCACAACAAGTCATCTCAATAGCCTCTACAGCTGTTTGCCATCCTGTAAATGATCGTCGCCTAAGCCCCTTATTTACAATAAAGGCTTTAACCCTTTTTGTACCAAATGGAACCTTCCACCTTTTATATTGCAGGAGTCCATTTCAAAAATTAGGGGTGTCAGGTTGTTTTTTTGTCAAAAACTGTTCAGAAAATGGCTGATATTTTTGCAAACAGTGTAGGTCCTGATCAGACGCCGCATACTGCGGCGTCTGATCTGGCCCTCTACTGTTTTCCAAATACCCGTTTTATGGTTTCTTGCACTAAATGGGTTAAAGATATTAAGCAAAGGCACACGCACACTTGCATGCACACACATGAAAATCAAGAATCAAGCTTTCAGTACCAGACTTTGGTTTGTCAAACCTTCATTATTTCTGACCATTATTGATGATGAAGTCAATGCCAGGGTTGCCAAAGCTAGTGCAGCATTTGGCCGACTACGTGGTAGTGTCTTGGATCGAAGTGGAATCAGACTTGACACAAAACTGAAAGTCTACAGAGCTGTGATGCTGCCAACACTATTGTAGGCATGTGAGACATGGACAGTTTACCAACGGCAGGCCAAAAGACTAAATCACTTCCATACAAGTTGTCTTAGAAAACTCTTAAAGATTAAGTGGCAAGACAGGATTCCAGACACGGAAGCCCTGAGCAGGGCAGGGATCCAAAGTGTACATACTCTTCTGTAATTAGCACAGTTAAGCTGGGCAGGCCATGTTACCAGAAAATTCTCTTTGGAGAACAAGAAATGGCCAAATGCTCCAGGCGGTCAGAAGAAGCGCTACAAGGACACCCTCAAAGCCTTCCTCAGGGACTTCAACATTCCAACAGAGTCGTGGGAACAAATTGCAAAGGACAGAGCAAAGTGACCAGGTCTCATCAGATGGGATGCCAGTGAATACGAAGTAAAAAGAATCAGTGTAGCTGAGCAGAAACATGCACAGCGCAAAGCCAGAGCTAAGGCATCACCAAGAGAGCTGTCTTCCTGTAGCCTCTGCTGTAACAGACAGTTCAGAGCTAGAATCAGTCTTGTCAGCCATCTTAGAACACACAAACAGTAACCTTTCTCAAATATGACTAAGACTGGTCATTGTCAGTAATAGCAGACGAACTATATATATACTTGTATTTCTGACCCTCATTAGTATGAGGACTCGAAGATCCCAAAGGAAATAAAGATATACAGTAGAACTTCGATGGCTCGAACACCGATGGCTCGTTTACCGTGGATGAGTCGAACCCAATCTTGAGCCACTAGCGAAGTCCTCTACATAAGAACTAGTGGGGGATAATTAAGGAGATTTTAGTCTTTTATCTTGCAAATGTATGCTGTGTGTACTCATTAGAATCGCCTCAATGAGGCGATTCTAATGAGTACACACAGCATACATATTCATTATAGAACATCGAAAGATGTTCAAAAGTATCTCGTTATGCCTCTTGGCAGTAACCTTCAGTGACTCGAACTACCGCTGTCTCGAATAAATTTTCGTGGTCCCAAAGGTGTTCGAGCCATCGAAGTTCGACTGTATATATACATGTATTTCTGACCCACATTAATATGAGGACTCGAAGATCCCAAAGGAAATAAAGATATATATTGCACTGTGAGAGACACTCTTTTGGCACCACACAACACTTAACATCAGCTGCAGGAAAGTGAAAATAAAATAATTAATGTTACCTTTAGGGCCCCTGTCCATCGGGGCTTGGAGAAATAGTTTGAGCTGCATATGATGCTTACATGCAGAGCTGAAACCAACCGCACATGAGTACTGGCAAACCGCTTGAAGGGACTGAGACAACCCAGGCAAAGTGATGTGAGTCGGACTGCCTTACATATAAACCCTTTTGGTTTGTTTGGGCGGCATGTTTTAAAGTTCAATGTTTGGTAAAAGTCCCACAAAATTGGAAGCAATGCCTCCAGAATGGCCTAAATGTTAAACTTAAATCTAACAGGCAAAATCCTGTATGTATGTAACACTGGTTAAAGGGGGCTTGAAGACATAGATTGGGCTGCATGATGCTTCCATGCAGAGCTGAAACTGACTGCACACAATTACTGGTAAACCGCTTAGAAGGTCTAAGCCTGCCCAGGCAAAGTGGTGCAAATCGGATTGTCCCTCAGCATATAAACCCTTTTGGTTTGTTTGGGCTGCAGGTCTTGAGATGTCATTTCATCTCAATGTTGGGTAAAAGTCCCACAAAATTGGAAGCAATGTCTCCAAAATGACCTAAATAAATCAAACAAACAAACAGGCAAAATCATGTACAGGTATGTTTGTATCGAGCCAGAATGATGGAGAAAACAACATTTTTACTTTTCTACACAAATAAGGCTTGAATGTCGTTTGTTGATTGTGCTTGACCCTTTGAGGGTTAACTGTTAAAAGATGTCTTTGCCTGCCCAGAAACTAACATGACCTTTAGTTTTGACCAGTCCAGAAAAAGTCTAAAACAAGGCCAGTTAATCACTCAGAATTTCACCATATACCAACAGAAGTTTTTGCCCCTCTTTTTAATGCCTATCATCGTTTTGGCTGTGATACAGATTAGAAAGACCTTCTTTGGCAAAAGAAGAATTCTGCATACCATCTTGTAAAAGCTTTCATTTGTTATTTTAACCCATTGTGTGCAGGGAAACCCCGATAGGGGTACCTTGGCAAACAGTTTAGGCCCAGATCTGATCAGAGCCTGCACTATTTGCAGATAGAGTTTTCCGTCAAAAATAGAATAAAAACGAAACAAGAGGGCCCAGAGGGCCCTGGTTCGCTCACCAGTGTGTCACTGTCTCGAGTACATTCTATTTTTAGCTCTTGTGGCCATCTTGTTCATCAGCAGAGTGATTTTAGCTTATTTGATAGGGAGTAACCTAGGCAACATTCCTGTGAAGTTTGAATCAAATTTGCCTTAGGGTTTAGGAGGAGTTCACGTTTGAATCAAATTTACAATAGTTTTCTATTTTTAGCTCCGGTGGCCATTTTTTTCATTGGAGGGGGATCGTTTTAGCCTTTTTAGTAGAGGGTCATCTAAGCAACATTACTTCGAAGTTTGAATGAAATTGGCCTAAGGGTACAGGAGGAATTGTCGTTTGATTTTTTTTTAGCTCTGGCAGCCATCTTGTTCATTGGAGTGGAATGAGTTTTAACTATTTTGGTAGGGAGTCTCCTAGGCAACATTCCTGTGAAGTTTTAAATCCAAATCATTTTTGTATATATAGGAAGCCCTTGTCACAAGGAAACTGCATGCCAAATATGAAGGCCGTATCTCAAATGCTTCAAAATTATGACAAAGTACATGTAGGTCAGCGTCTTAAGATAAAATTTGTGTATGGGTGGGAAGACCTTTGACAAGGAACATACATGCCAAATATGAAGGCACTATCTCAAATGGTTCAAGTTATAATAAAAAAGGGCAAATGTCAAGATAAAGGTCACAGATCATTTTATGTATGAATAGGAAGCCCCTGTCGCAAGGAACCTACATGCCAAATCTGAAGGCTGTATCGCAAATGCTTCAAAAGTTATGACAAAGTAGGTCAAAGGTCAAGGTCATGGGTCAAAGGTTTTGAATGGTTGAGAAAACCTTGTCACAAGGAACATACATGCCAAATATGAAGGCTCTATCTCATATGGTTTAAAAGTTACGATAAAGTAGGTCACAGGTCAAATCTTTATATGAGTGGGAACCCTAGTCACAAGGAACCTACATGCCAAATATGAAGGCCGTATCTCAAACAGTTCAAAAGTTAAGACACAATAACCTACTGATCTACTTGGTTCAAAAGTTAAGACACAATAACCTACTGATCTACTTTTTGATTTGACATGACCCATATCCGAACGTAACTGGGATATTGTCCAGATGATCATTCTGAGCAAGTTTTCTGATGATTTGACTAAAACTCTGGCCTTTTAGAGTGTTCAAAACGTTTTTCTATGATTTGACCTGCTGACCTACTTTTTGACCCGACATGACCCATATTCAAACTTGACCCAGATATTGTCAAGATGATCATTCTGAGCAAGTTTGATGATGATCGGACGAAAACTGGGGGCTCCAGTGTGTTCACAAGGTTTTTCAACAATCTGACCTTCTTACTGACCAGACATGACCTATATTCAAAATTAACCGAGGTATTGTCAAATGATCATTTTGAGCAAGTTTGAAGATGATCGGACCAAAACTGTGGCCTCTAGTTTGTTCAGAGGGTTTTTTCTATGATTTGACCTACTGCCCTACTTTTTGACCCGACATGACCCATATTCGAACTTGACTGAGATATGGTCAAGATGATAATTCTGGGCAAATTTGATGATGATCGGTTCAAAACTGTGGCCTCTATTGTGTTCACAAGGTTTTTCTATGATTTGACCTACTGACCTACCTTTTGACCCGACATGACCCGTATTCAAACTTGACCGAGATATTGTCAAGATGATCATTCTGGGCAAGTTTGATGATGATTGGACCGAAACCTGGCCTCTAGTGTGTTCAGAATGTTTTTCTCTGATTTGACCTTCTGACCTATCTTTTGACCCGACATGACCCATATTCGAACTTGACCGAGATATTGTCAAGAATATCATTCTGATCAAGTTTAATGATGATCGGACCAAAATTGTGGCCTCTAATGTGTTCACAAGATTTTTCTCTGATTTGACCTACTTTTTGAACCAACATGACCCATATTCGAACTTGACCGAGACATTGTCAAGATGATCATTCTGGGCAAGTTTGATGAGGATTGGACCAAAACTGTGGCCTCTAGTGTATTCACAAGGTTTTTTAGCTCACCTGTCACGTAGTGACGAGGTGTGCTTTTGGGATCACTTTTTGTCCGTCGTGCGTCCGTGCGTCCGTAAACAATTTCAAATAAGTATATCTCCAATACCTCATGGCCAATCATGATCAAATTTCATGTGAATCATCATCAGGTAGGGGGAAAGGCTGCATAAGGTTTTTGGGCTGATCAGATTGGAATTCTGGTTGCCATGGCAACATATAGTTCCCATAGACTTATAATGGGAAAACATTTAAAAATCTTCTTCTCTGAAACCAAAGGGGCCCAGAGCTTAGATATTAAGCATGTAGCAAGGGCAAGTGGTCAACTACATAATTCCTGCCAATCATGCCCCTCGGTGCCAAATGGGCCACGCCCTAGGGCCCCTTCGCTCCCATAGACTAATAATGAAAAAAAAAGCTTCAAAAATCTTCTTCTCTGAAACCACAGGGCCCAGAGCTTAGATATTTAGCATGTAGCAATGGCAAGTGGTCACCTACATAATTCATGCCAATCATGCCCCTGGGTTCAAAAATGGCCACGCCCCGGGGCCCCTTTGCTCCCATAGACTCATAATGGAAAAAAAAGCTTCAAAAATCTTCTTCTCTGAAACCACAGGGCCCAGAGCTTATATATTTAGCATGTAGCAATGGCAGGTGGTCACCTACATAATTCCTGCCAATCATGCCCCTGGGTTCCAAATGGGCCACGCCCCGGGGCCCCTTTGCTCCCATAGACTCATAATGGAAAAAAAAGCTTCAAAAATCTTCTTCTCTGAAACCACAGGGCCCAGAGCTTATATATTTAGCATGTAGCAATGGCAGGTGGTCACCTACATAATTCCTGCCAATCATGCCCCTGGGTTCAAAATGGGCCACGCCCCGGGGCCCCTTCGCTCCCATAGACTCATAATGGAAAAAAAGCTTCAAAAATCTTCTTCTCTGAAACCACAGGGCCCAGAGCTGATATATTTAGCATGTAGTAACAGTAAGTGGTCACCTACATAATTCCTGCCAATCATGCCCCTGGTGTCCAAACGGACCACGCCCCGGGGCCCATTAGCTCCTATAGACTCAGAATGGAAAAAAGCTTCAAAAATCTTCTTCTCTGAAACCATAGGGCCCAGAGCTTAGATATTTAGCATGTAGGAAGGGCAAGTGGTCAACTACATAATTCCTGCCAATCATGCCCCTGGGTTCCAAATGATCCACACCCCGGGGCCCCTTCGCTCCCATAGACTCATAATGGAAAAAAAAAGCTTCAAAAATCTTCTTCTCTGAAACCACAGGGCCCAAAGCTTAGATATTTAGCATGTAGCAATGGCAAGTGGTAACCTATATAATTCCTGCCAATCATGCCCCTGGGGTCGAAATTGGCCACACCCCTTGGCCACTTAGCTCCTATATACTCATAATGGAAAAAAAGGTTCAAAAATCTTCTTCTCTGAAACCACAGGGCCCAGAGCTTAGATATTTAGCATGTAGCAACGGCAAGTGGTCACCTACATAATTCCTGCCAATCATGCCCCTGGGTTCCAAATGGGCCACGCCCCCGGGCCCCTTCGCTCCCATAGACTCAAAAAGGAAAAAAGCTTCAAAAATCTTCTCTGAAACCACAGGGCCCAGAGCTTAGGTAATTAGCATGTAGCAACGGCAAGTGGTCACCTACATAATTCCTGCCAATCATGCTCCTGGGGTCCAAATTGGCCACGCCCGCGGGCCCCTTAGCTCCCATTGACTCATAATAGAAAAAAGCTTCAAAAATCTTCTTCTCTGAAACCACAGGGCCCAGAGCTTAGATATTTAGCATGTAGCAACAGCAAGTGGTCACCTACATAATTCCTGCCAATCATGCCCCTGTGGTCAAAACGAGCCAGACCCCGGGGCCCCTTAGCTCCTATAGATTCATAATGGAAAAAATGCTTCAAAAATCTTTTTCTCTGAAACCACAGGGCCCAGAGCTTAGATAATTAGCATGTGGCAATGGCAAGTGGTCACCTGCTTAAATCCTGCCAATCATGCCCCTGGGGTCCAAATGGGCCACGCCCCGGGGTACCTTAGCTCCCCTAGACTCATAATGGAAAAAAGCTTCAAAAACCTTCTTCTCTGAAACCACACGGCCCAGAGCTTAGATATTTAGCATGTGGCAATGACAAGTGGTCACCTGCATAAATCCTGCCAATCATGCCCCTCGGGTCCAAATGGGCCACACCCTGGGACCCCCTTAGCTCCCATAGACTCAAAATGGAGAAAAGCCTCAAAAATCTTCTTCTCTGAAACCATAGGGCCCAGAGCTTAGATATTTAGCATGTAGCAACGGCAAGTGATCACCTACATATTTCCTGCTAATCATGCCCCTGTGGCCCCTTAACTCCAACAAACTTATAATGGAAAAAAGCTTCAAACATCTTCTTTGAAACCATGAAATACAGACCTTAGAAATTTAGTATATAGCAACACAAAATGGTCACCTACATAAATCCTGCCAACCATGCCCTTTGGGTCAAAATTGGCCAAGCCCCAGGGCTCATTAGCTTCTATAGACTTATACTGGAAAAAAAAATTAAAAAAATCTTCTTTTCCAAAACCATAAGGCACAGATTTTGTTTGATTTGAGGTTTTACATCCCTGTCAACACTGTATAGGTCATTTTGGAGATGTCTCTTCCAATTTTGTGGGACTTTTTACCCGACATTGAGATGAAATTACAACTCAAGCCCTGTCGCCCAATGAAACCAATAGGGTTTATACGCATGGACTCCGCTTTGCCTGAGCTTAGATATTTAGTATGTAGCAATGTCAAGTGGTCTCCTACACTAATGGTTTTCTGGTACAGGTGAGCGATATAGAGCCATTGGGCCCTCTTGTGTTTTATATTAGGATCACTTTTTGTCTGTCATCTGTACGTAAACAATTTCTCCAAACGACATCTCCTCCTAAACCACTGATCGGATTTTGACCAAACTTCACATGAATGGATTTTGACCAAACTTCACATGAATGATCCTTAGGTGAACCCCTTTCAAAATTGTTCAAATGGTTCTGGTCTACTGCACATCTAGGTCACAGGAGCCAAAAATAGATTTTTTTTCTCCGAAAACTTAAAAAAGGCCCAGGTCTTTGCTATTTGGTATGAAGCTTCATCTAGTGGACTCCTACCAAGATTGTTCAAATTATAGTGCTGGGGCCAAAAATGCCCCCGCACCGGGGCCCTTTGGTTTTACATGGGCTTATATAGGGAAAATCTTTAAAAATCTTCTTCTCTGAAACCGCAAGGCCCATATCTTTGATATTTGGTATGAAGCTTCATCTAGTGGACCCCTACCAAGATTGTTCAAATTATAGTGCTGGGGCCAAAAATGCCCCCACTTTGGGGCCCTTTGGTTTACATTGGCTTATATAGGGAAAATCTTTAAAAATCTTCATCTTCTCTGAAACCGGAAGTCCCAGGTCTTTGATATTTGGTATGAAGTTTCATCTAGTGGACCGCTACCAAGAGTGTTCAAATTATAGTGTTGGGGCCAAAAATGCCCCCGCCCTGGGGCCCTTTGGTTTTACATAGGCTTATATAAGGAAAATCTTTAAAAATTCTTCTTCTCTGAAACCGCAAGGCCCAGATCTTTGATATTTGGTGTGAAGCTTCATCTTGTGGACCTCTACCAAGATTGTTCAAATTATAGCCCTAGGGCCAAAAATGCCCCAGCTCCGGGAGCCCTTTGGTTTTACATACACTTATTTTGGGAAAATCTTTAAAAATCTTCTTCTGTGAAACCACTAGGCCTAGGTCTTTGATATTTGGTGTGCAATTTCATCTAGTGGACCTCTCTATCAAGATTGTTCAAATTATAGCCCTGGGACCAAGAATGCCCCCACCCTCAGACCGTTTGGTTTAACAAGACTTACATAGGGAAATCTTTTAAAATCTTCTTCTCTGAAACTGCAATGCCCATGTCTTTGATATTTGGTATGAAGCTTCACCCTTTTAGACTTCCCTCAACATTATGCACATTATTACCCTGGGGTCAATAATGGCCCTCCCCCGGGCCCACTTGTTGCTCTATGGATCAGGTGAGCGATCCAGGGCCATCATGGCCCTCTTGTGTTTTATATTAGGATCACTTTTTGTCTGTCATCCGTGCGTAAACAATTTCTTCAAACGACATCTCCTCCTAAACCACTGATCGGATTTTGACCAAACTTCACAGGAATGGTCCTTAGGTGGACCTCTTTCAAAGTTGTTCAAATGGTTCCAGTCCGTTGCACATACAGTCGAACTCGGTAGGCTCGAACACCACGTTTGGGTCGAACAGACTTTTCAGTCCCGGCAAAATCCCTATTCATTTTAACTAAACATACCACCCTTGGCTCGAACCACGATGGCTCGAACCCTCGAACTCTAAGCCTGGTCCCTAGAGTGTATTTTCTATGTAAAATCCCACCGATGGCTCGCACTAATTACCTTTTTAAAAATTCCAATTGTATCGATCAAGTCACGCAGGCGCGTGATCAGTATCATAATACGGACCAAAAATACGGCTTATCATTCACTCTTAAATTATGACCGATAAATGTACCGGAGATCACCAAAACCGCCGCAGCTATGATAAATCAAAGGCTTGAGAAGCCTCACAGTCGGTGAATTACAAAAGCTGCATTTGAAACACTTTACATGTTTGATCCGGACTTACACTGTTTACCAGTACCCTACAGGCGTTAATTGACGTGCTTTGGATCGTGTACGATCGACACAAATTTACTAAATGGCAAAACGGAATTCATGCAGTTGTTCACGTGACCATCACTGATTTGGGAAAACCAATATTAATAGAACTTGAAACGTTGCGCTATTTTTATCGATGCAACATATGGGTCAGAGCTATCTATAGAGTCTTGACAGGAATCGTGTGAACACCGAATACCCAGAGCAGACGCCGCGGAATGTGGCGTCTGCTCAGTAGGTTGCACAGGGACTACACTGTGGCATTTGAGGGTAAAACGAAATAGTATAAGAATGCCAGGTTGCTCAGGTAACACGCTGTCACGTGACGTCTTACGGAACATTTCATTCATAAAGTATGCCAAGTCGAGTAAACATAGTAAATACATGGTTAGTGTCTTTAATAATAAAATATAATCGGTGAGCCTTAGACAATTTTACAGGGGCGAGCTTTAGCGAGCCCCTATAAAATTGTCGGGGCGAACCGATTATATTTTATTATTAAATACACTATCCATGTATTTAGTTTATACCGCAATTCAAAACAATCAATGGATTTTGCAATAATTTAGCAAATTTAAGCATAAAAGACAGCAGACTGTGTGGCATGTTAAACGCCATTCAGTGCCATGGCGCGCACACGTAGTATAACGTGACGTCAACGAGTGCAAAGTTTCTGACGTCACCGCGCCACAAAGACGTGGTAAACAACACGAACGCTCGAATAAAAGTTTCTCAGTGCTTCGCTTTCTGTATGAAAATCTGCAAATAAATAGTTTATTTTAGCTATAAAAATTATTTTCGAGGTTGAGACGCAACTACAGTTTCAGTGCGCAGTTATTCCAACGGGCCATTCAAACGAGGAACTGCCGAGAAGGTAAGAATTTAGCTGAAATTTCTGAAAATCTGTTTAAATAAATATTGCAAAGATTTTAACTAGCAGTTTCTTTGTTTTCCCATGTATAAAAGGTTGCATATTATTGATTACACTTGTAAAATAGGGGTCCTGAAAGTAGGTCCGGTCTACAAACGGTCACTAGACGTATTATAGGTCAGTAGAAGGTATTATAGGTCACTACCGATTATAGCGTGCAGTTATTCGACCCCCTTTATTAGGTTACTAGAATGCCTGATTGCGGTATAAATAGACTTTTTGCACTTCTGTTGAGAACCCTGAAATGTTTAAGAGCAAACATGAGTAGCTCAGACTTTATATGTGGTACCGTTATTAGATATACAGCGTAGACCTACATCGGATAGACAGTAGATTGCTTCTTATCAGGGAGGGCACTGTTCGACATATGTATGTAGCAACAGTTTTGAATATGATTCAGGCCTGTACGCAAACTCTGAAAAGGGGCGGTTGACGGTGCGAATTTCAGGTATTTTGCAGAAGATAAAAAACTGCATGAATCTGAGATAATTTCCAAAAGCGGGGAGGCGCTGCGTTTACACCTTCCCAACTGTGTGCGGACCTGCATTAACCGGTGAAATGATTTTTTGTTGTTGTTTAAACATATCGCCGAGGGGGCTCTATTACAGATCACTTATTCAGGATCTGGGATGCAGTGGTGGGACTGAGCGAGGAGAAAAGAGAGAGGAGAAACTATGATAAACATTGTAGATGCTGATCGATGGATCTACACTGTTTGCAGCTGCGACATGAAATATTCAGCACAGATTGTGTTGCATATGAGGTTAAGCATTAGCAGTGAAATACTCGAAATTCAGAAAGATGAATCGATATACAGAAGGGAAATAATTAAGCACATTAACAAATGAAAAGTACATGTAAATAATTTGATGGAAAATGCTACCATATTTTTTTTTCAGACAAAAAATTAACTAAATACTTTTCTTATAATGAAGCGATTTAACGGGTGCCCACAGTCTACGTTATAAAACAGAGAATCTGTTGCTTGCTATTGTCCGCGGGACTATCACTGACCATCTGATTGCCGTTGATCGTGAACTGGCATTCCTAAGACGTCAGAGCGCAGCAAAAGAAAAAAATTATGGACTGTGCTCGTTTGTTTGTTTGATTTGAGGTTTAACGTCCCCGTCAACACTGTATATGTCATTTGGCGACGATATTTCCAATTTTATGGGACTTTTACCCGATACTGAGATGAAATGACATCTCAAGCCCTGTCGCAAATTGAAACCAATAGGGTTTATGAGCATGGATGGTCCGACTCGCACCGCTTTGTCTGGGCAGGCTAAGATGCTCTAAGCGGTTTACTAGTACTCGTGTGTGGTCTGTTTCAGCTCTACGTGGAAGCATCATGCAGCCCATCTATTTATTCAAGCCCCGTTTGGCGGGGGCTGATGGACTGTGCTTATGCGCTTGAACATTGGCAAGCAGAATCTACATAATCAGACGCCACATAACGCGATGTCTGATCAGATCTACTGTGCTTGCTTAAAAGTAAACGAACATTCCGATTCTCAATTTAGGACTATTTTCCCAACCTACACTCAGAGACGATCGACCCACCGGTACTCTCAGTGCTTTGATTTTGTGAGGAAACGTTATATTATAGCGCTTACACATAACATACATAGCAGGCGCATTCTTTTAACAGCTCTTAACCCGAGGTTTTTTTTTCTATTAATATTATTTTTCTCGCTTCATACATCGATTGAAGGTGCTCGTTAGAACATTACTGTCTCAATAAAAATGTTCCAACGAGTACCCACAATCTTTGTAATAATAATGTATACCCTGTAGACACTATTTTTCTTTGTAGTAAGCGGGATGACAGGGGTGCTCTTTACATTCATCATGTGAACAAGTCCGTTAAAGGAACACGCCCTAAACCGTATACTTTATATAGGGAAAACTGGGGTTTACTGGGGTTATTATTTGTTTTTATTTCTGCTCCAAGACAAAGGTTGTGGTTAAAGGTTAAATCAGCGAATGCAGAGGATTATTTAATATGCCTCTAGTTTAAAGTCAAGGGGCATTAAAAAATATCTATCTTCTTACACGGACTGGGGATAATGAGAGCAGGCAGCCATCACTTCATTTACCTGTTACTTGATCTTCAATTATCGCCTATTATTGTTATCAGCAGACAAAACAAGAGGCTGGTGTAGCTGTAACCGAATATAAAGCTCCAGATAATAAGGATATTTAAAGCATATATATCCGTAACATTTGACCATTACTTGCAGGTGCATACATAATTTTATTATCCTGTATAGCTAATTAGGGTTGAGGTCGTTAACCTGGGTGGTTCTCCTGCACATGGGGGCTGCAGTTAATGGTGCACTTAGTGGCGACCATCCCTGTGGCGCATGTTCGGACGCCATAATTTTATTTGCTGGGAATCGAATCAGAAATGTTACAATGGCATTCATAGACCAGGAATGTCATTTGACGTGTCACCCGACAGGGGTCTTCTTGCATCAAAGACAAAATGCAGTATCTACCACGAACACAAACGGACTGATGCAGTCTATTTATATGATAATCGTTAGAATTGCACCCCCTCTTCACCCCCACGCCGATTCTAACCAATACCCACAACAAATATGTTTTTGGAAAATTAGATCTATAGTATAGAAAACTGACAAAAGATCAATTGCACGTAATCTTCGTTCTTCATGAGAGGGTGTGGCAGTATATTATATTATAAATAAAGAAAGATCAAATGCGAAATTATTTCTACTCATTGTCCTGTTATCTAGAGCTTTGATTTGTTTGACTTCTGCAGTCATTGACTCATTTTATAGATATGCCTACTGCAATCATACAACTTGGACTCGACTAATTTTATATACATTATCCAGTATTAAAAGCATGTAAGAATATCAAACCCGCAAAAATTATTCGAAATAGAAAATAATGTTACTGTGTATTTTTTTCTTACTTTTCCGTACCGAAACACAACAATCTTGACCTCCGACCGATTGTATTCATCCGCCAGAAAATTTTAATATCGTAAATATATCAAACTGTTTGTGTTAATGTATTGTAAATACATAAAATCATAGGTGTATCCCAAATCAAACAATTCTACGCCAAGGCTTTCAGATCTCAGATAAAACTGCAAAGACTACACAGTGGGCGGAGGGATATAAGTAGCAATAAGTCGTAGACAACCGCCGACCACTATAACTTCAAAAGCATTTGAATAGAAGGAAGCTGAAAAGTGTCATCGGACGATGACTAAGGTCTTGTGAATAAATTCACCGACCTAAAGTGTTCAAGAACAGAGACACTTTTTAAGAACAAGTAATGAAAAATGTTCTTGAACAGTTAAAGAATCAAGTTCTCATACAGTTCAGGAACAGTTCTTGAACTCTTTAAAGAACGTTTGTTCTTCAACTATTCAAGAACAGTCTTTAAGAACTTTTCAAGAATACAATGTTCTTAAAAATTCAAGAACACGTGTTATTAAAAATTGTCCAATTTAACAGTTCTTAAAATGTTCTTGGACTGTTCTTGAACACTTCAAGAGCAGCTCAGGTACATTTCTTGAACAGTTCAAGAGAAACATTAGTTCTTCAACTGATCAATAACTGTTCTACAACATTATAGTTCTTGCATACTTCAAGAACATGTTTTTTAACTATTTTGAGAACAGGTGTTCTTGAACTTTTCTTCACATTTTGAACTGCTAAGGACAGATAACTCCTCAATTAAGCAAGGCAGAGTTGCCATTCGTGTGTAAGCAATATTGTCCCATGGTGTTGAATCCACCTGTGAAGTTCAAGATCATAACTCAGATCAGTCAATTGGTCAAAGAGTTCAAGCCAGGGCACAAAATTTTGGCAAGGGCAGGTAACTCATAAGTGCAGCAAGGTAGAGTTGTCATTCTTTTGCATGAGACATTGCCCGATCATATTGAATCCATCTGTGGATCAGACCCTGTGTCTCTGATGGGCTCATCTTGTGCTGCAGGAAGAAATTATTACCCCACCCACACATCAGATAAATGGTGCTGCCATTTGGATAGCAGTAGATTTAAACAATTGCTCAACCATATTTAACAAAACCACCTACAAATCTTGGAAACTGTCAGAAAGAAGTCTTTAGCAAAAAGAGGCTGATCAATTATCAGAAATCAAAACAATATTTAAAAATAAAAATCATTTTATGTACCCTAACAATAAATCTAAGTAGAAGCCATTTTGAAAAGGGAAGTTGGAAAACTGGCCAATGAAAGCTGAGATCTGAATGACATCATCAATCATGTGACTTAAATCATGTGACAAAGTTCTGAAACTGTTCATAAAGTGTTCTTGAAAAATACTCAAGAAAAGTTTCAGAACATCTTAAGAACAAAAGTTCAAGAAAAGTCTTTGAAATAATCAAGAACAAATTTAAGAACAGTTTCAGAACACCTGTCATTACAATTTGTTCAAGAAATGTCTTTGAAATAAACCAGAACAAATTTAAGAACGCCTTTCCAGACACGTTGTTCAAGAAAAGTCTTTGAAATAAACAAGAACAAAGTTAAGAACAGTTCAATAACATCAGATACATCATGTTGTTCAAGGAAAGTCTTTAAAGTGTTCAAGAAAAGTTTAAGAATAGTTCAAGAATATAACAAATTCTTAAAAAGTTCTTGAACTGTTCCTAGAATGTGTTCTTGAATAGTTCAAGTACACGTGTTCTTGAAAACCTTCATGAACAGATTAAGAACTCTTAAGAGCAGTTCAAGAACAGTTCTTAAGTTAAGAACTCTATTTCGCAGGGGATCAAGACAAACATTCTGGTATAGTTACATGAAGATTGCAGACTGCGACCTCTTGAGGGTAAACACGATTTTAAAGTAATTTGATCTAGTGGTCTAGTTTTAGACCCAACATGACGCATGTAACGGTGTTCGAACCTGACTGAGATCTCACCAGGTCTAAAATTCTGGTAAAGTTTCATGAAGATAGAAGCAAATATGTATGATGGACGACGGACTACTGAAGATGGACGTATAGTAGACAAAATGTTACCTACCTAGATATCTTAGCTGTATCCTGGACATTTAATACATTAGTTCCATCTTATGTTTTAGTAAGTGATGTATATATTGTATATATGCTATATTTGTTCATATATATGTACTTTTTTATCTTTTAATTGAACTGTTGAGGACCATATGTTAGATAAGACCTTACTTAATATGTAATCCTCAGAAAATAAAGACTGTTATTATTATTTTTATTATTATTATTATTATTACACTGGGTGATCATCATACTCACCTGCCCAGGCGAGCTAAAATCCATCCAATGGCTTAGGAACAGTTGTTTAAACTTAAAAACTTGAGGACAAGGTCAAAAGTATAGGCACTTTCAGCAAAGAAGGGGACTTACGTAAGTATTAGATAGATCCGATCAAACCTGAAGGGGCTACTAATAGGCGTTTTCAGCAATCAAGGGGACATAACTCTATGATAAACAGGCCGATCTTGCCAGCTTTCGAACTCGCCCAAGCTTTTACCCCAAATCTACTTATAAGTTTCAGAAAGATACGATCAAAACTGAAGGCGCTATTTTGTTGACAAGGTCAAAAATAGGCATTTTCAGCAATCAATGGGACATAACCCTATGATAAATAAGCCAACTTCGCCAGTTTTCGAACTCTTCCGAGCTCTTATAAATATGTAAGTTTCAGAAAGATACGATCAAAACTGAAGGTGCTACGCTGTTGACGATTCTCCCATTGTAAATCTATCAGATGTTACTGGTGACACGTCAGATGACATTCATACACCAGGATTAGAAGCCTCCGTGGTGTAGTGGTTACGCTACTCGCCTTGTAAACCAGGGGTCGCAGGATCGATCCCGGGCTTCTCCAGACTTTTGGATGAGTCTTTAAACCGAGGTCCCGTCTCCGTATGACCTTAGCTGTTGGTGGGACGTAAAACTCGAACACTCACTCACTCATACACCAGGACCTGTGATGTGGGAAATTAGTCCCTAGCTCTAACCACACGACTATCGGACCTTGTGGTTGCCATAGCAACAGAGTTTTTTCGATAAGAGTGATATATCATCATCCTTCACCAGAGGCCTGCTACAGACGAGCAATGACTGAGATCATCCTGCAGGTTGCGGAGATATAACTGGTCAAAGGTGCTGACGAACGGACGGACGACTACTAACTATAACACAAGCTTCCCTTGAGCCTTCGGCCCAGATGAATTAAATAATATCGGGCTAAAAAGTTGCCAAAAAATGGGTTTCCCATATATATCGCATGAAATTGTTCCAGAGGTATACCCAGCGCATTACTAGATCAGCCATATTCCCTAAAATGTATCGACTAGTCCCGGTTTCCCTTATATATCGCATCGCATGAGTACTCAGCGCATTGATAGAAGAAGATGAACAAATCAACCATACCCCCCCCCCCCCCACCCCCCAAATAAAAAAATAAATAAATAAAAGCAACATGTGGCATGTCTATGTCTCTGGGAACAAACTTTTGAACAGTGGCACTCCAAAATCAGATGAGTATATGCCCGGCGATCGGAGTCGCGCCACCCTAGATGTGCTACAGTTCCGATGATAAGTTTATTTGTTTGTTTGCTTTGAGATTTAACGTCCCCGTCAACACTGTATAGGTCATTTTGGAGACGTTGCTTCCAATTTTGCGGGATTTTACCCGACATTGAGATGAAATGACATCCGTTAAGCCATGTCGCCCAGTGAAACCAATAGGGTTTATAAGCACGGACGGTCCGACTCGCACCGCTTTGCCTGGACAGGCTTAGATCCTCTAAGCGGGTTTCAGCTCTGCGATGAAGCATCATGCAGCCCATCTATTTCTTCAAGCCCCGATGGGCGGGGGCCGTTAACTCTCAAGTGCATCACTGCAAAGTATCACCAAGACATCTACATGGTATTGTATAAATCATGTGTTTATTATAGTTTTACTAACCCATTTTGTAGTAGAAACTCCAAAATGGGTACCCTGGCAAACAGTGCAGGCCCAGACGGCGTCTGATCAGGGCCTACACTGTTTGCTAAAAGTTCAATCATTTTCCAAATAAATTTTGATGAAAATACAACCTGACACCCCAAAATTTTGGAATGGACTCCTGCTATATATAAGGAGGAAGATTCCATTTGGTACAAAATTCCTGAGCATGATGGAGATTTCTGTTCCAGAATACTAGTAGATTGAAGGCGATCGAATGTCAGGGGTATACTCGAACAATAACTGGCCTTTTGATACTTGAATTACCGGTTTTGTATTCATGAGAACTCATTCGGTCCAACTCTACGAGGAACCATCAATATATCTCAAAGGCGCCCAGAGTTGCGCTTCTAGCAAATGACACGCCTTCTCAACCAGGGGCCAGTTGTTCAAAACTAACGACGTCGTTAGTTATTGTATCGTTAAAACTTTGATCATTTATTGTGGCAAATATGCTAATATTTTTGCTGAAAAAAATATGAGCAGCTTTTGCTGCTCACATTTTTTCAGCAAAAATACCAGAATTTTAAATATTAAGCTTGCTAGAACAGTTAACAATATGACCACTAACGAGCTCGTTAAGCTAACGATGCTTTGAACAACTGGGCCCTGATGTACAATTTTACCATGTAATATATATCGGAGTGTTGGAGTTATGGTGATCATTAGATTATTCTGTGAGGGATGGCACCTAGAGTCGGGGTTCTTGCTCATGACATGCCTTCTCAACTCAACATACAATTTAACAAAGATCTCAAAGGATGTTGGAGTTATGGCGATCTCAATGTTATATCAAGTTGTCAGGGGATAACTCAAATACCACAGCACTCAGAGTTTTGGTTCTTGCTCGGTCTCTGACTACAAAATACCCTTTATCAGACAGAGACATAATAGGAAGGCATATGCCCGGGCTAGAGCGGCTTCATTGTATACTTTTCTGAGACCTTTTTTTTTTTTTTTTTTTAGATCTCCCGTCATTAATATTCGGTTATTTGCGTACTATTTCGCCTACTTCCCTGGGATATCGGAGACGCCTGAATGCTAATTGATTTTCCTATATATTGTTAACATTTTACCACTCTTTTCATCAGGTCCTGTGGCCCAATGGATAAGGCGCCTGACTACGGATCAGGAGATTGCAGGTTCGAATCCTGCCAGGATCGTTTCTTTTTTCTTCACTCATATATTTTAGGCAGTTCTTTATTTTTTCTTTATATGTTCAGATCCGTGTGACATGGTACACACTTTCATTTCTCCAAAACGGTCTGTTTCTGTTGAAAAGTTGTGATATTTTTCTTCACATCACGAAAACACGCCTATATAATTTTGACCCCCTTGCACCCCACTTTTATAATAAAAATGGGGTTTACAGGGGTAAACCTTATTTTTCTTATTTCTGCTCTAAAATATAGATTGTGGGTACTCGTTAGAATCCCCTCGATGAGGCGGTTCTAACGAGTGCCAACAATCTATATTTTGAGCAGAAATAAGAAAAATATCACAATATTTCATCATAAAATTGTCATTTTTTCAGCGATAATGGTGGCAATGTATTTGTATAGGCGTGTTTGCGTAATGTTTGTACTTGCAAAAAAAAATGGGTTATAGGTGCTCGTTAGAGGCGGTTCTAACGAGGACCTACAACCTATCAACCTATGTCTTGGAGTAGAAATTATGAACATTAATGTATACCCCTGTAAACACCAGTTTTCTCTAAGGCTGGCATGATAAATCGATAATCGATTACTCTATCGATAAATTCCACAAGTCACTCTCGATAGCGCAGTGGTAACACGTTCGACTCATGATCGAGAGGTTGTGCGTTCGAATCCGGCACCCGGTATCGAGGTGTGTCCTTGGGCAAGACACGTAATGACACTGCCTCACTCCACCCAGGTGTAAATGGGTATATAGCAGTGGTGTAATAGTCACTGCCTCTCTCTCTCGCGAGAGTGATTAAATAAGCTTGAAGCTTCCATCGCTATCGTTTTAAAAAAAATAGTATAAACTAATTCCACAAAAAAAAATGATTATCGTACTCATCACGTGAACAAGTCCGTGAAATGAAGACCCCCCTAAACCCCACTTCATATAGAGAAAACTGGGGTTTTCGGGGGGTAAATATTATTTTCCTTATTTCTGCTCCAAGACATAGGTTGTGGGTACTCGTTAGAACCGCCTCAATGAGGCGGTTCTAACGAGCACCCAAAACCTATGTTTGGAGTATTAATCACACATTTTCATCAGAAAAAGTACCTTTTTGGAGGTATGAAAAAAATGCACTATATCACACGGATGTGTTATCGTAATGTGATTTGCTTGTAATCGATTATTGGATAAATACAATTTACTACCCAATGCTGCGTCTAAAATAGCTGGATCAGTGGCAAAAGCAGTGCAGACCCTGATGAGACGCCGCATTCTGCGGCGTCTCATCTTTGTTTATACTGTTTGCTCAGGCCTGCTTGGCCAAAAGCATATGGTAAAGTATAACAAATGGTAAGAGCATGCTTAGAGTGAACGCCAGTAATGTAAAAAAAAAACTTCAGTGATTACTAATCGACTATCGATCATAATGGAATGACTGATAATCTATTATCTACATGTATTAAGCTCTGATTAGCCCGCTCTAGTTTTCTCTACGAAAGAAGTGTTTGCGGGGTGTTCATTGCGTGGGCATGATAATATGATGGACTGTGCTGAAGAGTTATCCCCACTGCAAATCTTGTGTGTGTGTGTGGGGGGGGATCCTTTCAAGTTTTTTTTTCACTTATTTTGTGCCGATCTTTAATCAGAGGTAGGAGAAAACCGGAATAGTCGGACAAAAAACACACTCCTGACCTTCCTTTGCAGAACTTGGAACATGTCACCCAAGCGAGGATCGAACCACTGCGATGACTTAAAGATTCAGAGTTAGCGCTCTTACCGAGCCCCGTCTCCGTGGGAGTCTACCAGGTCAAAGTACACCAGTGTGCTACCGTGAATTACGTTTTTCATATCTGGGCCCGAGCGAGGCGCGAGCCACAGTGGTGAGAGACCTAATGATTAAGAGTCAGCGCTCTCATCCATTAGGTCACGAATGCCCGTCAAGGTGATGATGATGATGATGATGATGAGGAGGAGGAGGAGGAGGAGGAGGAGGAGGAAGTCAACCTCATTATCCATATACCGACATGTAACCCCGTGTTTTACTTTAGCAGGTAGGGTCTATAGCGGACAGAAACAAGAGGCCCATGGGCCACTACGCTCACCAGAGGTCATGTGGTTTATACCATAAACAGGCAAGGTGCCCATCTTGGTCATGTGACAACAATACCACGAATAATGTTTAATTGCCTCACCCCAATAGAGGCTTTTAATGTAATTTGGTTTCAATCAGCACAGCTCTTTTACTGGTGAAAAAGATAAAAATACTGAATCTGAGCCATCCAAAACAAAGGTCAGTAATGACCTTGACCTTTGGAATTAATAAACTTCCATTTAGCTAACTGTAAATATCATTTTTGTTGTCACAGCCTACCAGGCAATCAGAAATATCCACTACTTTGCCATTTTTCCATACAAATGTCTAAGTGACCAAATTTGACCTTGATGTAAAACAGGTCAATGTCAACCAAAGGTCATCATTTGAACAAACTTGGTAGGGCCAGAGTCCCTGATGCTGCATACCAAGTTTCAAGATCATCAGCCACTCGGTTCTTGAAAAGAAGATTTTTAAAGGTTTTTACCATATATGGGCATGGCGGTCATAATGGTCATGTGACCCAGTCCCCACGAACAAACTTTCGTTCCCTCATTCCATACAGGCTCCACATGTAATTTGGTTTGGATTGGCCAAGTAGTTTAAGTGAAGAAGAAGATAAAAATACTGAATCTGAGCCATCCTGGAGAAAGGTCGGTAAATGACCTTGACCTTTGTAACTGATAAACTTCCATTCAGCTGATTGTAAATACCATTTCTGATGCCACTAGCTAATATACAATTTGAAAAATCCACTGTTTTGCCATTTTTCCATACAAATGTCTAAGTGACCAAATTTGACCTTGACGTAAAACAGGTCAAGGTCAACCAAAGGTCATCATTTGAACAAACTTGGTAGAGCTCGAGTCCCCAATGCTGCATACCAAGTTTCAAGATCATCGGTTCTTGAGAAGAAGATTTTTAAAGGTTTTTACCATATATGGGCATGGCGGCCATATTGGTCATGTGACCCAGTCCTCACGAACAAACTTTCGTTCCCCCTTCCCATAGAGGCTCCCCATGTAATTTGGTTTCAATTGATCAAGTAGTTTCAGAGGAGATGTTGTTTGAAAATGTTGACGACGCAGACGACGACGACGACGACGGACGACGGACCAATGCCTATACTATAAGCTTCCCCGGAGCCTTCGGCTCTGGTGAGCTAAAAAAACATCATCCTATTTGTTGAGTATAGTCAAACAAAACAGAAAATAACTAGAGCAAGTCGATAATGCACCATCGCAAATACCCGCTGTTTCTAAATTTGACATTTGGCGTAACCCCATGACCCCAGGGGGTCAGATCAAAAGTTGGATGACTTCATGCAGTCCCTAAGCAATACGTGTACCGAGTGTATCATGGGCCAAGGAATATAAAAGTAGTTGCATTCATAAGCATTTTCTTGACCTTTGACCTCACCCAGTGACCCCAGTGGGGTTAGATCAAAATTCGGATGTCCTCGTGCACGTCGGCAGTCCCAAACCAATATTTGTAGCAAGCTTGGCCACCATATGAGAAGAAATAAAGAAGACGTTGCATTCACAAGCATTTTCTTGAAAATTTGACCTTTGACCTAAGCCCATGACCCCAGGGGTTTAGGTCAAAATTTGGATACCCTAATGCACATCTGCATTGCCAAAGCTATATTTGTAGCAAGTTTTGCCACCATAGGTGAAGAAATAAAGAAATAGTTTTTCTTGAAATTTGACCTTTGACCCCATGACCCCAGGGGATTAGATCAAAATTTGGGTACCCTAATACACACCTGCTCTCCCTAAGCAATATGTGTAGCAAGAATCGCAACCATACATGTAGAAATACAGAAGTGGTTGCATTCACAAGCATTTTCTTGAAAATTTGACCTCTGTGTGTGTGTGTGTGTGTGTGTGTGTGTGTGTGTGTGTGTGTGTGTGTGTGTGTGTGTGTGTGTGTGTGTGTGTGTGTGTGTGTGTGTGTGTGTGTGTGTGTGTTTACAAAAAAAGGCTTTTACAAGAATTCCGATGGCCCCCGCCAATCGGGGCATTGGTAAACAGATTGGGCTGCATGATGCTTTCCCGCAGAGCTGAAACCGGCCGCACACGAGTCCTGGTAAACCGCTTAGAAACTAAGCCTGCCCAGGCAAAGTGGTGTGCGTCCATGTAAAATTACCCTTTTGGTTTCAATGGGCGACAGGGATTGAGATGTCATTTCATCTCAATGTCGAGGAAAAGTCCCACAAATTTGGAAGCAACGTCACCAAAATGACAAAATTAGGGTTGACGGGGAAGTTAAACCTCAAATCAAACAAAACGAGAATTCCGCCAAAATATAGAAGCCTCCGTTGTGTAGTGGTTATACTGCTCACCTTGTAAACCAGGGGTCGCAGGATCGATCTCTGGCTTCTCCAGACTTTCGGATGAGTCTTTAAACCGAGGTGCCATCTCCATATGACCCTAGCTGTTGGTGAGACGTAAAACTCAAAACACTCACCCTCCGCCAAAATAAGCTTAAACCAAGAAAATTAACTCAAATGCAATTTGCAGTAATAACTTCACAGCAGGTAATTTCCCATATATTCATGAGAGCTGTTTGTGGTGGTGGTGCTACTATTGTGATTTATTTATTTATGTTTTTTGTTGTTGTTGTTGTTTTTTTGTGGTGAGTGGGTCTGGCCCTTTCAAGATTATTTCACTTATTTCGAGCCGATCGTTAATCAGAGGTGGGCAAAAAAACGAATGGTGGGGATGATGATGATGATGATGATGATGATGATGATGAGGAGGAGGAGGATTAAGTCACATAAATTTTCCTTATTCCGACCTTGTAATCCCGAGCTATACTGTAGCAAGCAGGGTCTAGTGGACAGAAAAATCATACACATGATGCCGCATGATGCTTTGATACACGTGCATTTTGAGTAGTCAAACACAACAGAAAACCAGTGCTTCAGCTGAAGTGCACGACCCGCCAGATGCTTTTAGCTTTATGAGTGTTACCATATATGGGTATGGCGGCCATTTTGGTCATGTGACCTGGACCTAAAACGGTTCCCCCAATAAATGCGCCTTATCGTAAATATATCTTATACTTTAGTACTGTATTCTGAATCGTTTGCAGGATAAAATACATTCTCACTTTTCCAATACAAAATCATATGTGTCAAAGTTTGACCTAGGCACAAAGAAGGTCAAGGTCAACCCAGGGTCACCATTTTAGCAATTTATGATGGGCCTACGTCCCAGATGCTATTTATCAAGTTTCGTGGAAATCGGCCCAGTGGTTCTGGAGAAGACTATTTTTGAAGGGTTTTTACCATATATGGCTTGGCGGCCATTTTGGTCATGTGACCTGGACCCCATGAGCAAATTTTGGTTTCCCCCACCCCATAGAGGCTCCATGTGAAATTTGACTTCAAACGGCCCAACGGTTTCCGAGGAGAAGCGGTTCGAAAATTTTCACATTTTCGTCTCGGCGAAGTTATACTAAATGGAATGTAATATTTCGCAAGTTCATTTGTAAGATCTCATTGATATCTATCAGTATGCCAAAAATTGTTTAAATATTCCAAGCGGTTAAGTCACTATCACCAATTTTCACAAACAGGTTACGGACGGACAGACAGACAGACCATATATGGCTTGGCGGCCATTTTGGTCATGTGACCTGGACCCCATGAGCAAATTTTGGTTTCCCCCGGCCCATAGAGGCTTCATATGAAATTTGACTTCAATCGGCCCAACGGTTTCCAAGGAGAAGCAGTTCGAAATTTTTCACATTTTTCGCCTCGGCGAGGCTATACTAAATGGAATGTAATATTTCGCAAGTTCATTGGTTAGATCTCATTGATATCTATCAGTATGCCAAAATGTTTAAATATTCCAAGCGGTTAAGTCACTATCACCAATTTTCACAAACGGGTTACGGACGGACCCAAAGAAGGTCAAGGTCAACCCAGGGTCACCATTGTAGCAATTTATGATGGACCTACGTCCCAGATGCTATTTATCAAGTTTCGTGGAAATCTGCCCAGTGGTTCTGGAGAAGACTATTTATGAAGGGTTTTTACCATATATGGCTTGGCGGCC
Source organism: Lucinisca nassula (assembly GCA_963580285.1). Taxonomy (NCBI): domain Eukaryota; kingdom Metazoa; phylum Mollusca; class Bivalvia; order Lucinida; family Lucinidae; genus Lucinisca; species Lucinisca nassula. The sequence continues at coordinate 98,743,862 of OY757016.1, read as the reverse complement.
ATTTTGGTCATGTGACCTGGACCCCATGAGCAAATTCTGGTTTCCCTATCCCATAGAGGCTCCATATGAAATTTGACTTAAATCGGCCCAACGGTTTCCGAGGAGAAGCAGTTCAACAATTTTCACATTTTTGCCTCGGCGAGGCTATACTAAATGGAATGTAATATTTCGCAAGCTCATTGGTTAGATCTCATTGATATCTATCAGTATGCCAAAAAATGTTTAAATATTCCAAGCGGTTAAGCCACTATCACCAGTTTTCACAAACGGGTTACGGACGGACAGACAGACAGACCATATATGGCTTGGCGGCCATTTTGGTAATGTGACCTGGACCCCATGAGCAAATTCTGGTTTCCCCAATCCCATAGAGGCTCCATATGAAATTTGACTTCAATCGGCCCAACGGTTTCCGAGGAGAAGCAGTTCAAAAATTTTCACATTTTTTGCCTCGGCGAGGCTATACTAAATGGTTCATTGGTAAGATCTCATTGATATCTATCAGTATGCCTAAAATTGTTTAAATATTCCAAGCGGTTAAGTCACTATCACCAATTTTCACAAACGGGTTACGGACAGACAGACAGACAGACAGACCATATATGGCTTGGCGGCCATTTTGGTCATGTGACCTGGACCCCATGAGCAAATTTTGGTTTCCTCCTTCCCATAGAAGCTTCATATGAAATTTGATTTCAATCGGCCCAACGGTTTCCAAGGAGAAGCAGTTTGAAAATTTTCACATTTTTCGCCTCGGCGAGGCTATACTAAATGGAATGTAATATTTCGCAAGCTCATTGGTTAGATCTCATTGATATCTATCAGTATACCAAAAATTGTTTAAATAATCCAAGCGGTTAAGTCACTATCACCAATTTTCATAAACGGGTTACGGACGGACCCAAAGAAGGTCAAGGTCAACCCAGGGTCACCATTTTAGCAATTTATGATGGGCCTACGTCCCAGATGCTGTTTATCAAGTTTCGTGGAAATCTGCCTAGTGGTTCTGGAGAAGACTATTTATGAAGGGTTTTTACCATATATGGCTTGGCGGCCATTTTGGTCATGTGACCTGGACCCCATGAGCAAATTTTGGTTTCCCTATCCCATAGAGGCTCCATATGAAATTTGACTTAAATCGGCCCAACGGTTTCCAAGGAGAAGCAGTTCAAAAATTTTCACATTTTTTGCCTCGGCGAGGCTATACTAAATGGAATGTAATATTTCGCAAGCTCATTGGTTAGATCTCATTGATATCTATCAGTATGCCAAAAATTGTTTAAATATTCCAAGCGGTTAAGTCACTATCACCAGTTTTCACAAACGGGTTACGGACGGACAGACAGACAGACCATATATGGCTTGGCGGCCATTTTGGTCATGTGACCTGGACCCCATGAGCAAATTTTGGTTTCCCCCATCCTATAGAGGCCGCGCGGCTTCATATGAAATTTGACTTCAATCGGCCCAACGGTTTCCGAGGAGAAGCAGTTCAAAAATTTTCACATTTTTGCCTCGGCGAGGCTATACTAAATGGAATGTAATATTTCGCAAGCTCATTGGTTAGATCTCATTGATATCTATCAGTATGCCAAAAATTGTTTAAATATTCCAAGCGGTTAAGTCACTATCACCAATTTTTACAAACGGGTTACGGACGGACGGACAGACTGACAGAATGACAGAACGACACGGTGATTTTAGGGCACTCTTAGAAATCAACCGACTTCAGTCGGTTTCTTTTTCTGCGGGTCGTGCAATAACAATAATTCAGCAGGGTAGACGCTAGATTCAAAGCAAATTTTGACGGACTGACGAACGAACGGATTAAAAGAAATGAAAGAGAAAAGGGTTGACACAAACTTAGAACAAGAAAAGAAACTCAAATGAGATTTTCGGAGATAACTTCACAGTATGTAACTTCCCTTACATTCGTTTTTTCTTTCTTTGTCTTTCTTTCTTTTTTTTTTTCTCGCCAAAACCCCAGGAGGGGACACAGACAGTGTATATCATATTACATACACTCCAGTTTTTGCAGGATGAGAGTCTACACAGTAATCATGTAATTATGGTATGGTCTTTATTTAACCTACAGAGGGGATTTCTCTCCCTGCATAACGTCTCGACCCGAAGGACGGTCACTTTATGACATTCATTCCTGCAAATGACGCGAATGGAGCGTTTTCTGATACCGAAATTTTATCATCGCTGCTGGGGGATCGAACCGGGGGCCTCTAGCATCAGTAACACGAGCACTAACTACTGAGCTATCAAACTCCTTTTACCGTCTTCCGCATTTTGATTTTCACTAGGATTTTGTCTACACCTGTGGATAAAAGCGTTCAAACTCCGATGAAGTGCCTTTCAATGAATCTCTTTCACACGGGGTATTCGACTACCTGGAACGCAGACGGACACCAGAAACGCCGACTGTTTACCTTCGATTTGAAAGAGGGTGAGTCGATAAAATCTTGTTTTTTGCGACGCTATTAAAAACAATCTGTTTTGATTTTTGCTGTTTTCTTCTGGACTGTCATAGCTGTTTCGTAATGGTGTTTTTGCTTCGACAGATTACACGAAAGCGTCTTTACAGACAACTAAAATGCAAAACATGCAAATTTTCTGAAGAAATTAGTGTAATTACCAGAAATTCGACTGATTTATCCAAAGATGTCATTGTAGCTTGAAAGAGAAATAGTTCAAAAATAAACTCCTATATACTTGTGTCACACGTTGCTCGGGCAGCAATAAGCATGGGCTTGAGTGCACCATGCTGAAAGAAGATAATCCTTACGACAGACGCATTCCTTTGATCTTACCATGGGACACAGACAATGGATACCAATGACGGATTTACCAAGTAATGCCTAAATCAGTACCTACTCATGTACTTGCAAAAGCACGGTTATGAACAGTCTTGAATATTTCCTACGTATATAAACAACGACGGTGAAAATAGCGTTAGAAAAGTAAATGATTACTCTCTCTCTCTCTCTCTCTCTCTCTCTCTCTCTCTCTCTCTCTCTCTCTCTCTCTGCATGTGCCTGGTATAGGAAGAATACTACATATTTTAATCGCTCGGACAGCTGACAAAATCTTAATACTTACGTCATGAGTTTCTGCCACTTTCATCTTTGAATTTTGCGAAAAACATGTATAGTTACTATTATGTAAGATGCTTCAATTAAAATCATCAAAATGCGAAATATGGTAGATCATGATGAGACAGCTTCGAATGAGAGGTTTCATCTTGGCATACTCTGCATCGGCATCTGTATAAACACCCTGTGTTACATGCGGGTACTTTGTATTCATTCCGCCTCATTATATCCCAAAGCCACCATGGTGTAGAGGATAAGCTACTCGCCTCGCAAACCAGGGGTCTTGGGATCGATTCCGGGCTTCACCAGACTTTCGGGCGATTCTTTAAACTGAGGTCGCGTCTCCATAAGACCTTGTTGTTGTTGGGGACGTAAAACTCAAACGAACCAGCCTATCTGGGCCTGAAGAAATAGATTGGCTGCATGGTGCTTCCACGCCGCAAACCAAAAACTGACCACACATAAGTACTAAGGCAAAGTGGTGTAAGTCAGACTGTCCAATGCATACAAGCCTTTTGGTTTCATTGGGCGACAGGGCTTGAGATGTCATTTCATCTCAATATCGGGTAAAAGTCCCACAAAATTGGAAGCAACGTCTCCAGAATGACCTAAATAGTGTTGACGAGGACGTTAAACCTCAATTCAAACAAACAAATAACCTGGCTATATCTAATTTTGGACACCTGTTTGGCCATCCATTCTTATCTGCTGAAGGGGTGGGGTGAGGCTCTTAAGTTTTAATCTATATATGACAATGGGATCTTCCATGCACCTAGTAAGTTTGGGGTGGTGTTTTCCAATTATTAGGGTGTCAGGTTTATGATTTTGTGGCAAATTTTACAAAAATGAATGTTCTTTTAGCAAACAGTGTAGAACCAGATCAGACGCCGTGTTAAGGCGTCTGATCTGGCTCTGCGCCGTTTGCTAATTTCCCAGAAAAGGGCCGCTAGGCATGTATGGGTTAATTATATTGCCATTCTTTCATGTGCGTCATTCTTTCCCGCTTTTTTCTATAAATTTCACATTGTTTACCCGTAATTTCGTAAGACCAGACAACGTCATATCAACGTCGTTATAATATAATAATGTATAATTAGAGATTATCACATGGGATTTTGGTTATCGCCCGATGTATCAACCCGAGACCCCATTATCTGCCCGAAGGCTTTAGCCTGAGGGCAGATAATGGTCGAGGGTTGATACAGAGGGCGATAAACAAAACCCCATGTTATAATTTGTTTATCACATATTCAGATCCTATTCTTACTGTGTTTAACGTTCATAAATAGGAAAAAAAATGTGATAAAAAGCGTAATTCAAGCAAAAAAGCGCGTAACGTCACGCCTAACTATTCGCGTTACGTCATGTAATCGGCAACGTCACAATAACGTCATGAGTGGGCTGATAACCGCTGTCCGTTCAAAATACACTGTTTCCGGTTATCAGACCGGGCGGACTGATAACCGGAAATGGAAACAAGCATTATCACACATGCAAAACATGGGTTATCATGTTAAATATAGTACTGAATATGTGATAATCGTATTTATCAGTCAAAATAATGAAACAAACTCGCACAGTTGTAGTACGCAAAGCGGTGCGAGTCGGACCGCCTATTGGTTTCATTGGGCGACAGGGCTTGAGATGTCATTTCACCTCAATGTCGGGTAGAAGTCCCACAAAATTGGAAGCAACGTCTCCAAAATGACCTATACAGTGTTGACGGGGACGTTAAACCTCAAATCAAACAAACAAATCATATGCGCTATTTAAAGTCATATGCGCGCGTATGACTCACATGCGGTATTAAGACATGTCGTCCTTTTGGTGTCTTTTGACGAAAGGTGAAAGACAATCGTATCGATTCCTGGTCATTGCCTTCCCTACCCTCTTGGGTCGAGGTACACTGTGGAAAGGCTCTAGTGTTTGGATTTACTTTTAAATTAAACGAAAACGGAATGTATTTTACTCCTCTTTTTCGTTTTTCCACGCTTGTGGTTTTCTCGTCAGTGGTAACTTTCAACTTTGTGCCTTCTGCATTGCGTGGTATCTGTGCAGGTCGTCATTGGTATCCTTATTCGAACACCCCCATCATGAATTTCAAATCTATAATTCTAAAATCCTGCTTTTTGCTAATTCTAATAACGCATGGCAGGTACTCAATGCATAAGTATTTTATGCTATTCAGGAAACATTGAAAATTATGTATGAATTATTGCTGTAAAACTAAAAAAACTGTCGACTTGCATCAAACATCTATATTTGCCGATTAAAATAGGTTAAAATTCGTCATTGACAGAAGGATTTACGTCCACAGTTCGTGGAAAGTATCCCGAGACACTGCGAAATGGATTGCTATCAACATCTGCGGGCATCTATTTAATATATGCCCGTAAAATGCGATTTTATTCAACTCACCACGAATGTTTTTTTTTTTTTTTTCAGTCGGCGTTTTCGGTATCCGTCTGCGTTCCAGGTAGTCGAGTACCCCGTGTGTCTTTGGATCAAGTTTGTTTGACAAGCAAATGCCACTCGTCAAAGTATTCTAAAACTGGATCAAGAAATATACATTGATTGGTCTTATTGTGGCAAGCATTTTTTTTTTCCATTTTTAGATCTGAGTGACACACGAGATGTATTCTGATTGGACAGTGCAGTATCTACAATGAAATATACAACACTTTGTGTTTTGAATTTATTCCTGTCTTGCAGTTGACTGACAGGATGTAAGGAAATATTGAATGAAATATCAGATAAAAATGAAATGAAGCTCATCAAAGTTTGAACCGATTTGTGTCTAAAGATAGAGACATGGGTGAGTATGGGTGCAATAACGGGGTAACACGTGTGCGAGATGAATAACGTCTAAAAACGACCCTTTTCTGATGAAAATATGTGATGTGTTTTCTCCTTTGCTCCGTGCGTATGTTGTGCCGGGTACTTGCTAGAACCATTTATCCCCGCCTATCGGGGCTTGGAGAAATAGATTGGACTGAATGATGCTTCCATGCAGAGCTGAAACCGACCGCAAATGAGAACTGGTAAACCACTTAGATAGTCTAAGCCTGCCCAGGCAAAGTGGTGCGAGTCGGACCATCCCTGCTGGTTTGTCTGGGCGGTAGGGCTTGAGATGTCATTTCATCTCAATATCTGGTAAAAAGTCCCACAAAGCTGGAAGCAGCGTCTCTAAAATGACATAACAGTGTTGGCGGGAACATATTAACCCTTTTAGTACCAAATGGAATCTTCCTCCTCATATATAGCAGGATTCCATTTCAACATTTGGGGATGCCAGGTTCTGTTTTCTTCAAAATTTATTCGGGAAATGACTTATCTTGTTGCAAACAGTGTAGGCGTCTGATCTGGGCCTGCACTGTTTGCCAAGGTACCCCTTTCCGGGTTTCTGGTACTGAATGGGTTAAAATCTCCATTCAGACAAACAAAACTTGCTAGAACCGTCTGAATGATGCTTTTCTTACGAGTACCCCTTCATTTTTTTCAGAAAAAAGAGGAAAGAGTAAACTCTTGCAAATTCCACTTTTTCTATACAAAATTGGGCTTGCAAGGGTGTTTATAGCATGGACTGGTTAACCCATGTTAGACGGGGAACGGACCGAAGGGGAAGGAACAGAACGGGCCTTTGACTGCTTGCAAGTAGTTCAGACTTTTAACCACCCCACCCAACACCCAACACACCCCCCCTCAAAAAAAATCAACCTGACATCCCTAAATTTTGAAATGGACTCCCATTTTTTACAGCCGTACTTCAACGGCTCGAACATTTTTTCACCATGAGAATTTGTTCGAAACAGGGGTGGTTCGAACCAATGGGAGTTACTAACGGAAACATAATTGAGACTGGGCACAACATTTCCTACAACTTACATGTGCGCCCAGCGAAGACTCAGTTCAGCCTGCGCATCAATATAGTCTGACCAGAGACTTCTCTTGTTTCTCGAAGGAGCATTGGGCCCTTAGCTATCCTTAGAGCGCACAGCGAAGACTCTGATCAGACTGTGTGGATGCGCAGGCTGATCTGAGTCTTCGCTGGGCGCACATGTCTTATTGTAGGTTTTGTCGTGCGCTGGATCATTATTATTATTATTATTATTATTGTCATTATTATTATTAGTATTATTATTATTATTATTATTATTATTATTATTATACGGCCCTTTCAAGATTATTTCACTTATTTCGATCCGACCGTTAATCAGAGGTAGACTTGTTAAACAATTTAGATTTATCTTTTCGATGTTCTATACAAGAAGGTAAGCTGCATGTACTCATTAGAATCGCCTCATTGAGGCGAAGCGATTCTAATGAGTACACATTTAGGCGATTCTAATGAGTACACACAAAATACATTTTTATACAAGCCGATCGGCTTGGGAATAATATCGATATATCTTTTCGATGTTCTATACATGAAGGTACGTTGCGAGTGAGGCGATCTAGCGAGTACACACAAGACATTTTTATTATTATTTTATTTTTATTTTGCGTCTACCCATTAGAATCGCCTCATTGAGGCCACCGTTTCGTTTAATTAAATTCCAATTTGTTAAGCAGAATGTGTGGACCCTGATCGGACGCCGCGTTACACTCTAACGCAACACTCTGTCCTAACAACGGATACCTTCTATAAATAATCGTTACCTGGACTTCTTTAAAATCAGTGATAGTCACGTGGACTTTAGCACTAAAGACCTTCTATTCTTAGCAACTTAGGGTCGACTGATAAACAATCGATCTAAATTTACCTGCATGGCTTTTTTCATCGCGATCTGGTGAATTGTAATTTTCGCGCGTGTAGATGGGTTTGTTTCATGCAAAATTTATGATAAACGCGATGACTTTGATTTTGAGATTGTAAATTTTCCTTTTTTGGATGGTGATGTTCCTCGTGCGCCATCCTATGGCGTTTATATTTCGCAATTAATTCGATTTGCTAGAGTGTGTAGCCATGTAACTGACTTCAACACTCGTAATAAATTATTAACGGCTAAACTTCTTAATCAGGGTTATCGGTACCATAAACTACGCAAAGCCTTTTCAAAATTTTATAGACGCCATTCTGATTTAATTTCAAAATTCAATATTGGACTTAAATCTCTTCTGCAACAAGGTCTATCGGAACCCGAATTTTATGGTGACTTAGTATATAAATTCAGAAAAATATATAACCGCAATGACTTCAGCACCCAATTTCGTAAAATCATTCTTCGATATAAAAAGATTGGGTACAACATGGATATTATACGACAGACTGCATGCATGGTAGTTAACCCAATCACGGTTGGCAACTTTGCTTCCCTCTTTAATTGCACGCCGGTGGGTCAGGCCTCAGATTCTATGACGGCTCCAACGTAAAGGCTTATTGAGAATTAGAGAGATCTAATTCAAGGTAATGTTGGTTGGTGCCTGATGCTCTGTCTCTGGTTGGGCCCATCGGGGTCTAACTGTTGGTTTTCTTTTGCTCCAGCATTTCAGTAGTTTCTTGCTGTCGAGTCCTCACCGTTGTCTCACCTCTGTGGTTCTTTGATTTTTGTGTTCACGGAGATGTTGCACTGATGAGTTAGGAGGCCTTCATGTGGACTGAACAATTTATTTGTCTAAATCGCGACGGAAGTAAGGGCGAGGATTGTGGCCACGTAAAATCGATTTAAAGCCCCCCAGTGGAAATCTTCCACTGACCGTTCCAAGGCGGCTCTTCTGTGGCGATTTATTTATGTTGTTGTTTGTTACTTATTGTGTGTATCACTTGTGTCTTTTAATTTTGGATGGCCATATGGCCATTTTGTGGGAAAGTAACTGTCCTTATGGCCTTCCTTTGTTTAGGTTTCCATTATTGTCTGGTCGCTTAATGTTTGTATTTCTTTCCCTTTGGTGTCTTTTGTGGGTGGAGTAAGTTAATTGTATCAATTCCTGATCTTTGTTTTACTTCTACTTTTAACATTTGGCCAGTGCAGCAGTATAACTGAGTTTGTATACATAACTTTAAGAAGAATCTGGCCTGCTCAGCTGGGTTCGAATCCCTTTGCAGAAGGTACGTGCTTCGTTGCACAATGCCTTTCATAATCAACATCAGAGCTTCAACGAAACAGTCTTATTCTCCACCCAGAACTCATCACGAAAACACGCCTACTTAATTTGACCCCCATAAACTCCACTTTTATACAGTAAACTGGGGTTTACGTCGGTATATTCTTATTTCTGCTCAAAAACACAGATTGTGGGTACTTTTTCATAATAGTGACAACCGAACCTCCAGTGCTGTCAGTGCTTTGATTTTCTTTGTTTGTTTAGTTTTGTCGCGTATTAACCCTTGTCCTGCTGAATATTTATATATGCCACACCCACTACCGATTATCAACCAATCAGATTACTTGATGCAAATTATTGCAACAAATTCACAATCTGAATGGCAAACAATGTAGATCCTGATCAGATGGCTTCGTCAGAAGCCATCTGATCTGGATCTACATTGTTTCAAAGATAAGGCAGGTTCAGCAGGACAAGGGTTAAGTAATAGTTAATCACAATACATACTCATTGTTGAAATATTTGTCCTTCACTTTGACTGTAACTGTTTTCAAATTTCGATCAGAAGACTAGGCCTATACTAAAACACAAACTTGAAAATTTAAAATATAAAATAAATTAATAAATAAATAACAGATATAGTGACAATGTCGATATATTTACAATGCCAGTAAACGCCAAACCGCTTTAATCCTCAAGTCAATTAATTTACTTGAGCAAAAGATTGAAGGGTTAAAAGAGAAAATATATAAGCAAATTAAAAAATACGTGCATCTCTTCACATTGCGCATGCAGGTGTTTTGAATAATTTAACATAGCGTAAAATCGGTATAGAGAGAGAGAGAGAGAGAGAGAGAGAGAGAGAGAGAGAGACAGAGAGAGAGAGAGAGAGAGAGAGATAGAGAGATTACAGTGAAATTCCGCCAGTAAGACCACCTAAAATTAAGACTAAAACTGCTTTAAAAAGCTTATTTTGGAGACTTCACTTAATTTTTCTTTGTGATTTCTGCCCGTGGTGTTCTCTGGTCATGGACCACCTTCGGCACTTTCAAAAGTGGTCTTAAAGACCAAGGCCACTTTTGAACAGTCCAAAAGGTGGTCTTAATATAGGAATTTCACTGTATTTAGGTCTTATCGAGCCGGTCAGATTAACACTACGAAAACACACCTATACAAATATATTACCAATTTTTTGACCAAAATAAAATAATAAAAAAAAAATAGAAATTTTAAGATGAAAAATTGTTATAATTTTCTTATTTTTGCTCAAAACATAGATTGCGGGCACTCGATAGAACCGCCTCGAATTTTCTTATTTTTGCTCAAAACATAGATTGCGGGCACTTGATAGAACATAGATTGCGGGCACTCGATAGAACCGCCTCGAGGAGGCGGTTCTATCGAGTGCCCGCAATCTATGTTTTGAGCAAAAATAAGAAAAATAATGTATACCCCCTAAGACCACAGTTTTACTATATAAAAGTTGGGTATGAGGGGGTTAAAATTATATAGGCGTGTTTTAGTAATGCATAGCACTGAGACTGAGGATTCCATGATGATTGAGAGAGAGAGAGAGAGAGAGAGAGAGAGAGAGAGAGAGAGAGAGAGAGAGAGAGAGAGAGAGAGAGAGAGAGAGAGAGAGAGAGAGAGAGAGAGAGAGAGAGAGAGAGAGAGAGAGAGAGAGAGAATAGGAACGATAGAATTTTCAAGCAAATGGATACCCAATAGGATGCCAGTCAGATATTTTTCGAAAGGGTTCAGTTTATAGGTTTGCGAATAACTGTTGTCTCGCTAGCGAACCGGGCGGAAATGTACCAGTCTTAATTTTAATTGGGTATACAAGTATATGTCGGGCCAACAACCGTGAAGCCAACATCAATATGACCTTGGCCCGACGTTTTTTTATGCCCCGCCACTCAAACAGTTGTGGCGTATTATGTTATACCGACATTTTGAGTGTCTGTACGTCCGTCCATCCGTCCGTCAGCGCCGCGTTGTTTCGTATTCGCTCCATAACTTTGATTCCATTTGAGATATTTTCACGAAACTTCACAGATATATATGTAGCGCACAATAAGTCGACGTCCAGAACATATGACTCGCAACTCCTACTTTTGGAGTTATTGCCCTTTGAACATTAAACATAGCCATTTCGGTCGCAACCGAGCCGGCAAAGATTTAATTAGATTTTGTGACCTTGGCCTTATTTCTAAGGACACAGGTCCCAAAAACTGTCAACTTGAATGAATAGATGACATTGTGTCAATCTTTTTACAATAAACTTTGACCTTATTTTCAAGATCACACTGTCAATGTTGGGCCAGAAATGGCTTGTCTGCACCCTTTCACAAGAACGAATCGTGATATACTTGCATCTACTCTGTAAACAGAAGATATTTTCCGTTAACTTCACACAAAGGTTAGGCACCCTGAGGCCTAGGGTTCTGCAGAAAATAAGAACTGTAATTCTGGCTGCTTCCTTTTGGAGCTATGGCCCTTTGAACATTGAAAATAATCATCTCAGTTATGTACATGTATTCATGTCAACTTTATTTAGAGAAAAACTAATGCACCTTCACTTTGAATTCCTTTTTGGGTCGGTCGGTTTACGATCGACCCAAATTTACTAAATGGCCAAACGGAATTCGTGCAGTTGTCCACGTGACCATCACTGATTTGGAAAAACCAATATTATGTTTTATTAATAGAACTTGAAACGTTGCGCTATTTTTATCGATGCAACAAGAGCTATCTATAGAGTCTTGACAGGAATCGTGTTTTGGATAATACCCAGATCAGACGCCGCGGAATGTGACGTCTGATCAGCAGGTTGCACAGGAACTTCACTGTTTGCTTAAATAGTGGCATTTTAGGGTTAAAAGAAATGATATAAGAATGCCAGGTTGCTCACGTAATGAAAGAAAAACAATATCTTAATCCAGGCCACGATGCCACGTGACGTCTTTCGGAACATTCTATTTATAAAACTGTTAGGCAAATGCATGCCAAGTCGAGTAAAAATAGACATTTCGCACTCCTGCTAAGAACTTAATTTTAGAACCCTGAAATGTTTAAGTGCAAAAAGTGCAAAAATGAGTAGCCCAGACTTTATAGCTGGTGCCGTTATTAGACATACAGCGTAGACCAAGATCGGATATAGAGTACATTGCCTCAGATCAGGTCGGCACTGTTCGCCAACAGTTTTGAACATGATTCAGGGCCACACGCAGACTCTGAAAAGGGGCGGGTTGAGGATGCGAATTTCAGTTATTTTGCAGAGGGTGAAAAACTGTATGAATCTGAAATAATTTCCAAAAGCTGGGAGGGGGCTGCGTTTGCACCCTCCCCACTCTGTTGAACAAAATTCAAGTACTACCCTAAGACGTCAGAGCGCAGCGTAAGAAGAAAGTTCTGGACTGTGAACGTTTGTTTGATTTAAGGTTTAACGCCCCCGTCAACACTGTATATGTCATTTGGAGACGTTACTTCCAATGTTACGGGACTTTCAGCTCTGCGTGGAAGCATCATGCAACCCATCTATTTATTCAAGCCCCAATGGGTGGGGGCGGGTGGACTGTGCTCGTACACTTGGGCTTTGACAAACAGAATCTACATAATCAGACGCCACATAACGCGATGTCTGATCAGCTCTATTGTGATTGCTTAAGTTAAACGAACAGTTCAATTCTCTGCTCATGACTATTTTCCCAATCTACACTCAGTGACGATCGACCCATCAGTACTCTCAGTGCTTTGATTGACAGTGTTATGGCTCTTGCTTGATGTAAATGTAGTGGCGGGGCATGATGCAGTGCTGGCAGCGCTTTTATTTTTTATGCTGCTAGCTGTAAAGTTGCAGGCAAAACGCGTTAAAAAGTCCGTTGAAAATTGGGTTCACGTGGGTATACATTATTTCTTTATTCTTGCCCTGAAACGAGCACCTAGAATCTATGTTTGAAACAGAAATCAGGAAAAAAAAAAATCGCCAATTTTCCGGCAGGGGAAAAAATCATTGAGGAAGCATGATGCATTATTGTAAGGAAGAATCGCTGTATACCAAAATCAGAACGAAATCACGCCTATTCAAATAGTGAAAATTTCAGCAAAAAAAAAAAAAAAAAAAAAAAAAAAAAAAAATCGATATTTTTCATATTTCTGCTCAAAACCGAGATTGTGGGGACCTCTTTAGAACCGCCTCGGCGAGGCAGTTATAACGAGTACCCACAAACTATGTTAAGAAAAATAATGTATACCCTTGTAAACCCCAGTTTTAATATATATGCGCAGGGTTTAAGTCGGTCAAAAGTATATAGGCGTGTTTTCGTGATGAACGTACCCCAATGCCTCAGTTAAATTTTATTGTTTATTGAAAATGCATTTGAAAACCGACTCACGTTACGACAACGAGCCATTTCAATACTGAGTTGAACGAATGATTTTTATGCCCCCGGAATCAAAGATTCGGGGGCATATAGTTTTTGGTCTGTCTGTCTGTTTGTCTGTCCGTAAAAACCTTAAAATTTGGCATACCTTTTGAATGGTAAGTGATAGGGCTTTGATATTTCACATGTGCAGCCCTTGTCTCAAACCCTTTCCAGTGCATGGTCACCATAATTTTTCACAAACACATCTTGTTTTGTAACATATTCAAAGCATGCGTGTTTTTATACCCGCTTTTTTGAAGAAAAATCGGGTATATTGTTTTCGTACCACAGTTCGATCCGGCGTCAGTCCGTCTGTCTGTCCGTCTGTCTGTCCGTCTGTCTGTCCGTCTGTCCGTCCGTCACGTTTCTTGTGATTGGATCTCCTCTGCAACCACTGAAGTTACACTTTTGAAACTTTGCATGTGGATAGTACATGGAATGTAGATGGCAGTGGGCAACTTTTTTGTGACCTTGACCTCAACATGACCTCAACATGACCCCAAGGTCAAAGGTCAAAAATTATGATTTGCCATATCTCCTAAACTATTAGAGTAACACTTCTGAAACTTTGCTTATTGGATGGCCCTTGGAATATAGAATATGTTGGGCTACTTTTGGTGTGACCTCGACCCCAAGGTCAAAGGTCAAAAAGTATGATTTTGCCATATCATCTAAACTATTAGAGTTACACTTCTGAAACTTTGGTTATTGGATGGCCCTTGGAATATAGAATAAATTTGGATACTTTCGATGTGACCTTGACCTTAACATGACCCCAAGGTCAAAGGTCAAAAATTATGATTTGCCATATCTCCTAAACTATTAGAGTTACACTTCTGAAACTTTGCTTATTGGATGGCCCTTGGAATATAGAATATGTTGGGCTACTTTTGGTGTGACCTCGACCCCAAGGTCAAAGGTCAAAAAGTATGACTTTGCCATATCTTCTAAACTATTGGAGTTACACTTCTGAAACTTCGTTATTGGATGGCTGTTGGAATATAGAATAAATTGGGATACTTTAGGTGGATTCAACATAACCCCAAGGTCAAAGGTCAAAAAGTACGACTTTGCCATATCTTCTAAACTATAAATGTTACACTTCTGAAACTTTGCTTATCAGTTAGAATGTTCTTTGCAACTTTTTTTTAACTTACATGTAGTTTTGGCTAGCTAATTAATACATAGTCATTAGTGTTATTATTAGAAAAAGCGGGTATTTGCGATGGTTTACCATCGACTGCAGATCTAGTTATTATTATTATTATTATTATTATTATACCCGCTTTTTCGAAGAAAAATTGGGTATATTGTTTTCGTACCACAGTTCACTCCGGCGTCAGTCCGTCTGTCTGTCCGTCTGTCCGCACCAACAAATGTATAGTTAGGTGGCTATGTAAATGGACAGAATCAATGTAAGTCTATGGGATTTATTCCGTTAGACACCGAAAATACTTCTTTTCAGTGGCTAAATGTAGCCACTTAAGTATCAATCCTGCCAAAAATAGCCACATAAGTATACATCCGTGAGAACGTCCGTCCGTCTGTCCGTCTGTCCGTCCGTTACGTTTCTTGTGATTGGATCTCCTCTGCATCCACTGAAGTTACACTTTTGAAACTTTGCATGTGGATAGTACATGGAATGTAGATGGCAGTGGGCAACTTTTTTGTGACCTTGACCTCAACATGACCCCAAGGTCAAAGGTCAAAAATTATGATTTGCCATATCTCCTAAACTATTGGAGTTACACTTCTGAAACTTTGCTTATTGGATGGTCCTTGGAATATAGAATATGTCAGGTTACTTTTGGTGTGACCTTGACCCCAAGGTCAAAGGTCAAAAAGTATGATTTTGCCATATCTTCTAAACTATTAGAGTTACACTTCTGAAACTTTGGTTATTGGATGGCCCTTGCAATATAGAATAAATTTGGATACTTTTGGTGTGACCTTGACCTCAACATGACCCCAAGGTCAAAGGTCAAAAATTATGATTTGCCATATCTCCTAAACTATTGGAGATACACTTCTGAAACTTTGCTTATTGGATGGTCCTTGGTATAAAGAATATGTCAGGTAACTTTTGGTGTGACCTTGACCCCAAGGTCAAAGGTCAAAAAGTATGATTTTGCCATATCTTCTAAACTATTAGAGTTACACTTCTGAAACTTTGGTTATTGGATGGCCCTTGGAATATAGAAAAAAATTGGATACTTTTGGTGTGACCTTGACCTCAACATGACCCCAAGGTCAAAGGTCAATAATTAGGATTTGCCATATCTCCTAAACTATTGGAGTTACACTTCTGAAACTTTGCTTATTGGATGACCCTTGGAATATAGAATATGTTGGGCTACTTTTGGTGTGACCTCGACCCCAAGGTCAAACGTCAAAAAGTATGACTTTGCCATATCTTCTTAAGTATTGGAGTTACACTTCTGAAACTTGGTTATTGGATGGCTGTTGGAATATAGAATAAATTGGGATACATTAGGTGGACCTCAACATAACCCCAAGGTCAAAGGTCAAAAAGTATGACTTTGCCATATGATATCTTCTAAACTATAAGAGTTACACTTCTTAAACGTTGCTTATCAGTTAGAATGTTCTTTGCAACTTTTTTAACTTACATGTAGTTTTGGCTAGCTAATACATAGTCATTAGTGTTATTAATAGAAAAAGCGGGTATTTGCGATGGTTTACCATCGACTGCAGATCTAGTTATTATTATTATTAGAACGACATCGCATATTTCTTGATAAGACGATTCCAACACATACCTGAAGGACAAAAATAAGAAAACAAAAGTCGCTAATATCTATGAATATATGAATGAATGAATGAATCAATCAATCGATCAGAATCAGAATTGTTACTGGTGACACGTCAAATGACATTCATACACCAGGATCAATCAAATTAGTCAATAAATAAATAATATTAATCATAAAAAAAAAAACAAATAAAAAAAAACAACAAACAAAAAAAACAAAAAACAAATCCAATCAATCATTCTCTACTGATGGATCTTTCTTTTCTTTTTTCTTACTAATCGCAATAATTATTGATTTTGTTTGTTAAAATTGAGGCTTAACGTTCCCGTCAACATTGTATAGGTCATTGTGGAGACGTTGCTTCCAATTTTGTGGGACTTTTATCCGACATTAAGATGAAATGAAAACACATCTTGTTTTGTAACATATTCAAAGCATGCGTGTTTTTTTTATTATTATTATTATTATTATTATTATTATCATTATTATTAGAACGACATCGCATATTTCTTGATAAGACGATTCCAACACATACCTGAAGGACAAAAATAAGAAAACAAAAGTCGCTAATATCTATGAATATATATGAATGAATGAATCAATCAATCAATCGATCAGAATCAGAATTGTTACTGGTGACACGTCAAATGACATTCATACACCAGGATCAATCAAATTAGTCAATAAATAAATAATATTAATCATAAAAAAAAAAAATAAATAAATAAATAAAAAACAACAACAACAAACAAACAAAAAACAAATCCAATCAACCATTCTCTACTGATGGATCTTTCTTTTCTTTTTTCTTACTAATCGCAATAATTATTGATTTTGTTTGTTAAAATTGAGGCTTAACGTTCCCGTCAACATTGTATAGGTCATTGTGGAGACGTTGCTTCCAATTTTGTGGGACTTTTATCCGACATTAAGATGAAATGACATCTCAAGCCCTGTCGCCCAATGAAACCAATAGGGTTTATAATCATGGACGGTCCGACTCGCACCGCTTTGCCTGGACAGGCTTAGATTCTCTAAGCGGGTTACCAGTGCTCATGTGCGGTCGGTTTCAGCTCTGCGTGGAAGCATCATGCAACCAGCCCTGATGGCGGGCCGTAATAATTATTGAAGTTGAAAATAAATAGAAAAATGTTGAGTACTTGATAAGATTGCTTAAAGAACTGTTAGAGTCACTTGCTAAAAAAATACAAAAGTTTTCCATGATTTTGAAGGTTTCGAGATCTCGCTGCACGGAGGATAGAGTGAAGAACGAATAAAGCCGTATTGTACGAGTTTCGCCCCTTGGCTTGACATTTCTGCGCGCGCCGTTTTCAGAGGTCGCTTTAGTGGAAATGGTTTGTTTCTGTGAATGGCGATATTGTAGTTGAAGGAATAACTATGGATTTCTCCGTCTTGGTCGCAGATTTGCGCGATGTGGCCGAAAAATACAAAGGAAAGACTACTGAGCCACAGGTCTCAACCGTTGTTTACGTGGATATGTTTACAAAGGTAGGCTATTTTGGTCGCAGAAGCGACCGACACCCCCTTCGCGCTCCCATCAGTTTGCCATGAAAGATATGCATAGAGTCACGCACACCCTTTTCAGGGGGACTGCTGAAGATTAATATCGTATCCGCTTCTATTAGAGCCATAAATGACTGATATAGACATGGTTTGGGCGACTGTCATGGCGGGTTTCGCAGTTTACAGTGCAACCTCAACAGTTTCACTTGCAATCACTTCGCAGAATTGGCTAACAAGAGGTCCTGCAAGGAGTCCGGGGCAAGGAGATGCATGTGAAAATTGTGGTGGCAAGTGATGCATGTACAGTTCATTGCTTCAGATCATCAGATGACATAAATAAATATAGATAACAATGTTTGTTTGTTTTGTTTTGATTACCTTCTACATGACCATACCAAGAAATATTCACCTTATTTGCATTATCTGCTGGTTCCTAGTCTGAAGGTTATCAGTGTTGGAAAAACAGGTAACCAGACCCCCCTGACCTTCAAGGTCAGGGGAGTCTGGTTACCTGTTTTCCATTATTGACAATGTGCAAGCTGGGAGCCAGCAAATAATGCAAATATGGTCAATGTATTCATCTATCTATCTATCTTCTTATACTGAGTCGGTCATATCTGGCCATTACCTCAGTTGATTGGGTGGCTAAATTTAGAATTTAGCTGAAAAAAAAAAGAAAAAAGAGAGGCACTGGATGCGTCCTTAAAACTATTTACAATCTGCATGTTACATAAGATGCTGGAGGCCCCCGTTTCAATCTCCAGCAGCAGTGATAAAATTTTGGTGTCGGAACATGCTCCATCATTTGCAGGGATGAATGTCATCATCATTTGGGATGGGACATAAATGTGCATACTGTATATGTAATTTCGCTGTCCAGAGGAGGCAAAAATAGTTCACTGGATGTACTTAAAAGAGAAAAATCCCGAAGAACGTACACGTTACTAAAAATACTTTCAATTTCAAATCTAATTTTATTTTGGCAAAGAAAATGGGCCCCCTCCATCAGGTCTTATATTTGCATGATGCTTCCTTGCAGAGCTGACACCGACCCCGGGTTGAGTACTGGTAAATCGCTTTGAGGTGCTAAGCCTGCCCAGGAAATGAGGTGCGAGTCGGACTGCCCATGCTTATATAAACTGTATTGGTTTCATTTGATGGCAGGGCTTGAGACGTCATTTCATCTCAGTGTTGGGTAAAAGTCCCACAGTGTTCGAAGAAACCTCTCCAAAATGACCTACATGGTGTTGACAGGGTCATTAAACCTGAATAAATAATAAAAAAAATCATTTTGGAAAAGAGCTAATAAGCAAGTGGTGTTTGAGTATAAATTTTGGTAAAACACAAACAAAAAAGGTCCTAGTCAGGAGCAGCAGGGGGGTGAATGGACTTTTTGTTTCAACCATGAAAGCCCCATTTAGGAGAGCTCATTTTCCCCCCACTCTACCAGGATTTTGTGCTACTTTTTCCAGCATGCACACACAAGGTGGGACACCCAGCATGCGCACACCAGACGCAGGTAGGGACACCCCGCATGCACACAGAATGTGACAGATAGGGATGCCTATAGTACGCACGCACAGATAGGGACAGGGTAGTACACCCTGCTATACACACACAGGGACAGGGTAGGGACACCCAGCATGCATACACAGGTAGGGACACCCTACTAGAGAAGTGGGGACACAAAGCATTGCAATGCCTGGGAAAATACAACTGTCCGCGAAAGCTATTTGGCACATCACTTTGGGCGAGATTGGTATACGGGCTGCGAAGTCGAGATATGGGATAGAGAAAGGACGGTTTCTAGGGCTGACCATCGAGGCCAATTTTGACTATCGTGATAGTATTGCTATCGTGGAAACTACTATCACGATACTATCACTATCGTGGCATACTATCATGATACTACCGGGTACTGTTATAAATGATTCCTAGATGTTATATCACTCACATAAAAATGGGAGTGACAAAACGAGTTAGGAAAATTGCAATGGCCAAAAATTGTATGTTTATTGTGTGTTTCAATATCAGCATTCATTCCCTCGGTGCTATTCCAGAAAAAAAAAAACACAATAGGGAGACAGCTCTTTATATATCCCCACCACCTACAGAAGGACCCACCGCCTCCTAAAAACGCTTGCTGCGTTCAGTGTATATGCCTGTCCGTGATGGTTATGCTTTTATACCGATGCGCATACACCTTTGCTTCCGCTAGTGGAAACTGACACATGCTGATCGTTCTTTGATTGTTTGATGTTTGCCGCCTGTTGTAAATTAATCTGTGGATTCAGTTAATTAGGTAACCCGATTAATCATTACATAGTATTACATAATCACAGCACGACATAAGTATTGGGCCGTTTTGACCTGTAATTTTTTTCTGGAATATCCCTCAAGATATTATAATAGAAAGACAACCAAAAATAAGATAAGAAAGACACTAAAAAGAATAACGCCAATTTGTCCCAGGTTGTCCACCATCAAAAGGTTCAGAATCACATAAAGAAAGTACTTGATAGACGGAGACCAAGTATTAAGGCCTCTTGCTGCACGTTTTTTCCCCTACAGAATGACGACAGGAAAATAAAACTTCGTCAGCTTAAATGTTCCCCCAAGAGTTCTCGAAATTTTGAAATCCCATTCGGTCCGACCAGCCGACTGATGACATCATCATTGATGCATTTGTGCATACTTGTCGACTAATCGTGAGTCTATCATGTACGTACATGCACATTCTGTGCATTTCTCGAGAAGCATTTCTAATGAGACCACAACAGGGCCGTTTAACAGTCTGGTCCTTATACTCATTAGCTATGGTGTTTGTTTGACGCAAAAAGCGTCGCATATACAACAAGTTAAACTGCATTATACTGTCGTTTATTATACATTTACATATGTGACTGAGTCAGCACACATCAAAAACAAACATTTCTTCATACAAAAGATCAGCTTGTGCATCTTGCAAATGTCTTCAAAATTGTACAGGGAAAATGCCATACTACGGAAGGCAAATACAAACAGCAAACTTTTATATATGACTGCGCAGGCTGATCTGAGCCTTCACATGTCGCTCAGGTTTCACTGTCATGTTTTCAAAAAGTTGCATGCAACAAGCGTGTGAGCAAACTATCTTTGAGGTTGTTTTTTTTAAAAAAAAAACGCGGGAAACTTTCTGACTACCTAAACTGCACGTGCAAAAATGACGGTCGCGAGAAATTCACCACACAGCCAAAGAAAAATAAAATGAAAAAAAAATATGATACACACGTGCGACCAGCGAAGATTCAGATCATCATGCACATATGCGAAGGCTTTTCAGTCTGTTCTTATGCATGGATATCCTAAGCAAAATACTTGCACCATTACAAAACAGTACAGCCATATTTTCAAAGTCTATTCAAGAAAAAAAAACTATCGAAGCTATCGATAGTTGAATGAACTATCAGCGATAGTTATCGATCGTCCAAATTACTATCGATGCATTGCTATTGAGGCAGTCCCTATCATGATGCATCATTGCACCATTAACGGTTTCTCCGTTTTTGGCAAGGCTTGGAGAACCAGGAAGCCAAGGACGACGCAGAGCAAGCGTGAGCCAAAGCCAAGGAGGACGCAGAGCAAGCATGAGCCGAAGCCAAGAACAACGCAGAGCAAGCACAAGCCGAAGAGGAGGAGCAGCTGGAGGTCAAGAACGCAAAACTCAGTGATTTTTTTACCCCTGCCTCCTGCGTCCAGGGTGCACAAATAGGACTGAGGACGCACAATCATTAAATATGTGCATCAGTGGGACGCAAAATAAATCATGGGCGAAAAATTCCAACTTTCTTTTTCGCGGCTGTAAATATCGGCGGAAGTGATAAAATACTGCAGTTTTACCAAACTGCCCAACGAGTCACCGAAAAATCAATACAGGTACAACAGTGATTTTTTTTAAAATTTGCCATTATGAGTCCTGGGACCCACTGGGTCCAGAATTAATGCATCCCAGACCCAAACCATGCATCCAACCCAGGACCCTTTGTGAAACCTTCTTTTGCACCCTAGAGTAAGTCTTGTAGTCTGAAATGCATGAATTCTGGATTATAGCAATTCCTGATCATTGCCCGTATTCAGTTTTATTTAAACTTGTGGTGTATATACCGTATTCGGGCGTGTATTACCCGCAGTTTTTCCCCCTCAAATTACAGGCCCAAGTTCAGGGTGCGTGTAACCCGCCTAAATTATTTTTGGACCATTTTATATTTACTTTTGTCAGCTAAAAATACGATGCATCTCATGTTATGCTCTACCCTTTTACAATTCCCAACATAAATAACGTTTTATTGAATAATTGTCCACTCAATTTTACTTACACGAGTAATATAACAATCTCCATTACCAAGCTACCCGATGTTTTGTGAGTATTATTCCTAAAACTCCGATTTTAAACGAAATAAACAAGCAAGTTCAATGCGAACATCGAATTCCGGCATCCAAACTGCGGCCCACAAACCACTGTTAGTTTTTTTCCTGCACGCGATCGGTAAATGACGTCATCGGACCCCAGCAACCCCACACATGTCTATTGTTTTATCTTAATGGGGGCGAATCTCTTTCATAAAAAAATGTTTGGAAACGGTAAAGGTAAAAAAAATTTCGATAGCAAAACAGCGCTTTCCGTAAGCTCCCTGTCAATAACCAACAACAACATATAGATGTGTTAACACAAATTAAAGCGTTGAACTTTTCTCGCCAAGCGTCTGCTATTTGGCGCCAAAACATAACCATTCAGGAGATAGTAGAATAGTCGTAGCAACTCGTCTTAGGAGCAATTAAATAATTTTCACATTGATTGCGGATTAAATTTTATGATTGGGGAATAAACGCAAACTATAGACATAACTTGGCCATATTTTCACACCTTATCGACACGCACCGCAGGGTGGCAATTATATGACAGGGATTAACAATAGTGTCATAATTGAACCGTTATAAATTATCAAACAGTTTTAATCCATATCAGACGTCTGGGTTTTATCAAATATTGTACTTAGATAAACAACGTTTTTGCATTCCGAAAACGAAAGTAAGAGTTCATAAAGCAAGCGTACATTCATCCGAGAATTTTTATGCGTCCCAGGACCCGCCGACGATATTTTTATGCGTCCTCTGGCGAAATTATGCGTGCAGGACGCACGCCTAAAAAAATCACTGGTACAATTTAATGATCCAACCACAAGACGATCCCTTCCATCCAAAACGAGCCCGAACTTTCACACAAGCAAGTTCAATGCGAACATCAAAGTTTTCCGCCATCAAAATCGCTGCCCACAAACCACCAATACCATTTTTCTGTACGTGATCGGTAAATGACCTCATTCGATGCCAGCAACCCCACACATGTTTAATGCCTTTGTTTTGTTTTAATGGGGTGTATATCTTTCATAAAAAAATTGTTTGGACCCGGTAAAAATATTTTCTCGACAGCAAAACGGTTGTGAATAGAGGTGGATAGAAAACAGCGTTTTGCACAGCTCCCGAATTATACCCGGAAGCTCGAACAACAGCGTTTGACTTTTCCCGCCTAGCGTCTGCTATTTGGCGCCAAAACATAACATTCACGAGATAGTAGACAAGTCTGTTTTTATTATGCATACATAGGGGGATAAACGCAAATTAGAGAGATAATTGACCATATTTTCACACCTTGCTCAAGTTGGCTTATCGATGAAATGAAAAACACGCACCGCTGGGCAATCATGTTTACTTGGCAATTATATGAAAGGGATTATAGTTTATCAATGACCTTTGAAAGTTCAACGTTTAAGCGTGACAAGACTATTCCATGTTTTAGGGGAAGCAGGTTTCGGATTTCTTTTTTCACGGAATTTTAAAATTATAAATCAGTTTTTTTGATAATGTCATTGTGTAAAAGTCGTGGCCAAGTGGTTAATATGATGCAGTACGAATCTCAGTAAAACTATATCCCCCAATGTAAAATCCCAACTGAAGGCGACTAGCCTAAAACACGGACTAGTCCAAAATTAAAAGTGCAGTCATGTCTCACTGCGGTTTGAAAGACTAAAAACAATAGTGTCATGCTTGAACCGTTATAAATACACAGACGATTTGTCTCTGAATTGTCGACAAAGCTGGACAGTGCAGCAATTATTGTGATTGAATTACTCTAGTTTTACCGTATTTAAGGTCTCAAAAGACTGACAGTTGTAAACGATTTTTTTGCACTTGCTAGACCGGGCGTCATAAGGTCAAAGTGCATCTGCCCGACGCGATTTCGGACTTCTCCCCGGCGGCCGGGCAATGGATTTGTCAGCACCTGCTTAGATACATGTAGCTGGTGTCCCAATTAGTGTTGTTTGTTTGTTTGATTTGAGGTTTAAAGTCCCCGTCAACACTGTAAAGGTCATTTTGGAGACGTTGCTTCCAATTTTGTGGGACTTCTACCTGACATTGAGATGAAATGACATCTCAAGCCCTGTCGCCCAATGAAACCAATAGGGTTTATTAGCATGGACGGTCCGCCTCGCACCGTGGTTCCTGGACAGGCTTAGATCCTCTAAGCGGTTTACCAGTACTAGTGTGCGGGCCGGATTCAGCTCTGCGTGGAAGCATCATGCAGCCCATATATTTCTTCAAGCCTCTATGGGCGGGGGCGACAATTAGTGTTGTGAATCGGACAGAAAATCACAATTAGTGTTGTGAATCGGACAGAAAAATTACAATCGATTATCGGTAAAGTAAAACCAATTGATTATCGATTGTGCAATCGGATATCCCATCATTCGCTTCAACAGTATATAACGATAGCAGACGCTTTTTCAGAGCCTCCATTTATACATTCCCACCCAATTACAGAGCGTAATTTGCTCCAGAAAACAGCTCATAGTAATTAGGTAGTGGGCTCTAGTTTTGCCTGGTGTCCCACAAGAGACTGTTCTTGGTCCCCTGTTATTCTCCCTGTACATTGTTGATATTTCCTCTGACATTGATTCAGAAATAAGACTGTTCGCAGACGACTGTGTTTTCTGCTATAGAGGACTCAGTAAAACTTCAGAATGATATAGACACACGATGATAAGGATGTTGGGCACGAAAATGGGGCATGAAATTTCAGCCCGTTAAAGTTAATGCAGTATTATGCAGATAATTAGGAAGAGACCCAATGGAATTAAGGGAATGGTGATTCCATTAAATACCTTGGTGTGACAATCACACACGATTTGAGATTTGTAATACTTAATTAAAGATCTACACAGTTATACAAACTTAATTACTTTGACACGCGTGATAAAACATGACATGCAATCAACTCAAAACTGTCAGCTTAGCGAGAATGAGATCACATCTTCCATGCAGACCAGCAAGATCTCTAGCCTCCAACGGGATAGATGGATCGTGCTAGGGTTTCAGAAGCAGCACCAGGATACATGAAAGCGTAGGGTCATGCTGTCGAACGATTCAACTCCTAGGATAGCGGTGTGGGCAACAGAGGGCCTCGCTAGGATCCTATCCAACCGCAAAGAATTCTTAAAAAAAAACGGGTGGACGACAGCCACTACAAAACCACATACTGGATGCCAGGGCTGGAACACAACGCCCTGGTGCAGGGCCTGGAGATAGAAGTGCATCCGAGTAAGAAGTTCTTTGGTAGG
This sequence comes from Lucinisca nassula, assembly GCA_963580285.1. Taxonomy (NCBI): domain Eukaryota; kingdom Metazoa; phylum Mollusca; class Bivalvia; order Lucinida; family Lucinidae; genus Lucinisca; species Lucinisca nassula. The sequence continues at coordinate 98,718,339 of OY757016.1, read as the reverse complement.
GGAGGGATGGAGGTTTGCTGGAATCCAATCCAAGTATTGCATGAGCCTGGGAATCTCCGTGTAGAGACTAGCCAGAGGTTGGCAGAGTCGGAGGTGGAATTTGTATGCGACGGGTGGAGATCGCCCCCAAATCTACAGATCTGTGGATATGCTTCCAGGAGAATACCTCTGCAGACGGTTCTGCTCGCATATGTTTAGGGGAGCCCCCTGAATGCTGCTATATGTGGGTCCCCTAAACGAGGGGGTGGGGGGAGAGCGGACAACAGATGTGGAACATCCACCGTACGGACACTTTCTGGAGAAGGAGATAATAATAATAATAATAATCGACCTTATTTATAGAGGGTAACACATTTAGTAAACTAGTACTAATCTTCCATGTGGCCCTCTTTTCCTGGGTAGAACCAGTACTAAACAATGTGGATAAAGTCTCTTGCTCAAGGAAACAACACTTGCCGCTCGTGGGGTTCGAACCCGGTACCTCTCGATTCCGAGGCCGATACCTTACCACTGCACCACACTGCTCCACAGAGCGCTTTGGTGGGCCTGCAGAGCTGGAAAAGATGCGGAGCCCCATCCTCTGCAGGTTTGGGGTAGAAAAGACGACGCATACAAAGAGGAAGGACAGGATGGTCTCCATAGCCTCCACACTTGCCGTCTAGCCTACAACCCCTCCAAGATCTGTGCAGAATACGGGAGCCCCCCAAATGGCCACAAGGTACAAACCCCAGTGTTTCCACCCCAACATTTCTTCCACCATTTCGGGCGAGATCTCCCCCAAGATCTTCCCAACACACATCTCCCTCCTCCATATCCTATCTTCTCCCTCGGGACCCCGACCCAGTTCCAACGCCCATTCCGGAAACCTCCCAGATCTCTTCTAGATCTCCCACTCGATCTGCCCCCTTTCCATGTAGTTCTTCTTGTGTTCTCCAAACCCCTGGAACCAAGGACAACATCCTCTTTTCTGCACGAGCTCCATTCCTGCCCACAAACAGAGTTTGCATATATTATAGTTCGCAGATAATATGTTCTCGTCCAAATGTTCCTTCTCCCCAGCGCCAGGCTTCGACTTTGTGGGCACCAGCTCCTGCCAGCTCTAGCTATTCGAAGATACTTGGGGGGTCTTCAACTATTCCATGTAGAAAGGATCCCCAACCGGCGGTGGCTTCTGTGCTAGTTCCTCCAAAGGAACAGAAACAATGGCCGTCCGGTTTGTGTTCGACGGCTTCTTTGCGTGGGGGGAGGGAGCCATGGGCATACAATGGTTCCAGGTCTTTGCGACCACTGCCCAGATGACTGCCGCGGCAATGGAGATGTATACCCATCCTCAGGCGGTATCCACCTTTTGCTCTATTTTCTCGAGGACCGACCTCTTATCTTGTTGGGCCTCCTCTGTTTTTTTCCTCTGTCTGTTCTAGGAAGGCATCGAGATCTTCATCTTCTTCTTTGTCTGTGTTGTCGGCCAACTGGGCCAGCACCTCCTCCAGCAGTCTCGTAGATTGCTGTGCTTGGGACTCGAGTCCCTCCAGCCTTTTGTAGAAGTCTAAGACAGTCGGGGGCGGGGTTTGTTGTTGTTCTTTGGCGGAGCCAACGGAAGCAACTCCTTTGTAGGACAGGATGCTTTGTGCCAGCTCCGATATATCTAGTGCAGGATCGTCGCGAGACACACATTCTATAGCGTGCACATCCTGTCCCCATATTTTGTCTAGCCTACTTTGCCCTATTTTGTATTTTCGGCGAACTTCGGCGCCCGATAGTAGACCTTTGGATTTGTGAATATCTTCGATACCGTCGAGCGAAAGATTCGATTTGCCCATTTTGTATCCAACGCAATAGATATATTTCCAAATCGGGACACGAACAAATCGGAAACATTCCGAGAATTTTGCCAAGTAGTTGTCAAGTAGTTGCATAGCAAACGAGGAAACCAAACAAGCAGTCCTGAAACAAAACAAGAAAGCAGCTATGCAAACGAGGAAACAAAAGAAAACATTCTGGAAACAAAACAAGGCAGTTTCGGAAACAACTGCTTGGCAAAATTCTCTGAATATTTCTGATTTGTTCGTTTCTGGAGCTTTGGAAGCCTTGCCTGCAGGTTGTGTATCTCCACCTCGGAAACATCCACCTTCGCCACGAAGATTGCGAATGGGTGCTCCCCATGCAATTCCTTCCGCTTTTTCTCAACGAGCCTGCCGGTATCCGCCTCTATTCTTTCCACCGTGACCAAAATCGTGCTGCTGTGTGCGTCAGACTGAGTTGCGATCATGTGCACTATATTCGTCTGCCACAAAGGTAGCACAAACTCCTGGTAGACTGGGGAAAAATGCGCTCTCCTACATCCTGTCTTTCTTTGTAGACGTCGTCTTTTCTACCCCAAACAATCAGAGGATGGGGCTCCGCATCTTTTCCAGCTCTGACGGCCCACCAAGGCGCTCTAATCTCCTTCTCCAGAATGCAGAGGCGGGCTCGTCTCGCTATATGTTGTAGAGCCTCGTGGACCCGATGTGGGAACAAGAAGCAACCCAAATAGGCCTACAAAATATTGGCCAGGCGGCTGCCAGTGCCGATGGGAGGAAATCAGATGGTTGTCCTCCCCTACTTGTCTGTGTCAGACTCGAAGGAGTCGGAGCACCCATCCAGCACCCTGGAATAGAGGCCTGCAGAAAAGAGTTCCACACTAGTCGCCCTGCTTGGGAGGCCAGTGCGAAAATCTTTTCCCTTTGCGCGTTGCTGGTGTACCTATATTCGCTGCCAAATGCAGTCTTCTCCTCTGCCACCTTTGCAGGCTTCCCGGAGTGTTCGCAGTTTTGTTGCGACTCGGACTGACCAGTAGAGACACTTGTCATCACTGTTTTTGATGTTCCACACCGCGTGGCTGCGGAGAAGCTTTTGTTTGGGAGCTCCCAGCGGTCCTGTTGTGTTCTGCCTGCTTCTTTGGCCTCTTGTGTTTCGTCGGCCTTGAGAGTCTCTTGGCCCTCTTGGGTTCCGCCGGCCTCGAGAGTCTCTTGGCCCTCTTCTGTTCTTCCAGCCTTGAGAGTCTCTTGGCCCTCTTGTGTTCTGCCAGCCTCTTTGGTCTCTTGGCCCTCTTGTGTTCTACCAGCCTCGAGAGTCTCTTGGCCCGCTTGGGTTCCGCCAACCGCGAGTCTCTTGGCCCTCTTCTGTTCTTCCGAGAGTCTCTTGCTTTGCCGGCCCTTCTAGTATGCACTTTTTGCGATGGTCTTTGGAGCCACATCAGCAAGCATGCGCCGATATGCTGTTTTGGCCAGGTGGAAACCGTTTATAGTCTTCTACCAGAAGCCGTTCGAAGGCTACAAAGCCGCTCTTGCCCTCTGTGTACACTCGTATGTCTTGTACATATCCGAAGGCGAGGGCGTGTTGGCAGAGTTCCCGGAAACAATCCGGCGTATTTTTACGCCTGTTTTTGCTTTCATACACATAAAATTTCCTGCAGTGGATTCTTAATTACGTCATTTTTTTTCCTTCCGACGCGTCCGTAATGGTGTGTAAAAATGACCTCAATCACATCAAAAGATGACAGCGGGTGTCCGATTGATCTCCAAATTTAGCTACCGCTTACAGATCAAAAGTTTACCGTTAATCGTCGCCGCCAGGCTTGTTCAAGCATTACCTGGCTCGGACAGTCAGAGCGTCACGGCTAGATGATTGACAGGTCAGATTTGCGGTTTGCGAGATGCAGGACTGGTGTGTGTGTGATTAAATCAAGCACGTGGCTGATTAACATTAAATTAATTGATTGTTTTGTTTTCGGATACTTGTATACACAATTGGATTATCGGTAATTTGATTGTTGAAAAAAATGTCGAAGGCATAATTAAAAGATGCGATAATCTAGTATATAAATCTTTTTCTTTTTTTCTCCTACATTACTGCCGCATTACGAGCAGGATGTCCTTGGTAGTAACCAGTACATGTACTTTTTTTACGTCTTTATTACGATTAAAGAAAATTCTGCCTTGAGTTTGTCGCACTTTCGTATTAAACAATGTCTTTATTGTTTATGAAGTTACGACTATGCCTAACTGAATAAAGAAATTATCAGAAACCATGGAATATTAGCATTAAGTAAAGTGTTGAACTGCCTGCTAATAGTGGTCCCGAACAGACACCTGTGGCATCTGTTCTGGGCCTGCACTGTTGGTGTTTTTATGCCCCCGCCATTCGAAGAATGGTGGAAAGGGCATATAGCGTTGGCCCTGTCCCTGCATCCGTTCGTCTGTGCGTGCGTTTGTCCATTCGTCCATGCGTCTGTGCGTTCGAAACTTAAACGCAGTCAATAACTTCCTTATTTCATGATGGATTTTAAAATTACTTTGCATAAATGTTAACCATCATGAGACGACGTGTCACGTGCAAAACCCAGGTCCATACCTCCAAGGTCAAGGTCATACTTAGAGGTCAAAGGTAAAAAAAAAAAAGGTTCGAAACTTAAACGCAGTGAATAACTTTCTTATTTCTGGATGGATTTTGAAATTACTTTGTAGAAATGTTAACCATCATGAGGCGATGTGTCACCTGCAAAACCCAGGTCCAAGATAGTGACAAACTGGATATCAAATATTAAAACAACAAAAGTTGTTTTTTTATTTAATCAAAGTCAAAATTTTCGAGTCATGTTCTTTTTCCATCTTATTTCTTCAAATCCTGGTTATTTTGACGAAACAAAATGGACTTGACTGGAAATTTTGGCTAGTGTTACGTCTTTAATCATTATGCAAAATATTGTAAGAATCCAAAAGTTTCAGATGCCATTTTATGTACTTGGATGTAGTGAATGACCTGAACAGACTTGTCCTGTTGGAGCAGCCTGATCACAGCCTGTACTACTGTTAACTGCTCAACCTCAACTTAAACCATTATCCTGATGAATAAATTAATTTAGCTGCAGTCCACTCTTAACTTTCAAAACCTAATGTAATTTATCCATTCAAATTCACAATCTGAGTGACAGTGTAAATCCTGATTAGATGGAAGCCATCTGATCTGAATCCCCACTGCAAGAAAATAGTTTGTCATGTTAAGCAGAATAAGCATTCAAGCCCCAAAGTCTTTTGGAGTCTTACAGACACACTCTACAGCCGTACGCATTTAGCCATAATTGACACACATTTTTTAGGTAAAACTCCAACTTTTCAAAATTTGACTCCAACTTTTCAGATTTGAATCCAACTTTTTCCATGGATGGATTCTTAAACTCCTGTTTCCAAAATCCTAGTGAGAACTCTGGTTGGTATTTGAGTCTGTCGAGTTCGCAGAGCTGTCAAGGGAAGTTGCGTGGATGGACAAAAGTGTAGGATGTATCTGTCGTTTTCGGCACCCCTACCAAGACCTTGTATTCTTCATGGGATAGAAAAAGTCTGGGCGACCCTGGAATAGAGCTTGCAAGTCCTTGAGAATCTCGCCACTGGTGTCCTGCCCCCTTTCCCGAAAGGCGATGGGGGAAGGTACGACAGAAGGTGGGGTTTCCTCCCTTTGTTGGATCTTTTTGTATCGTGCGTGGCTGATTCCTTAGGTCCTCCTTGCCTCTAGGAATCCCAGCTTGCCCAAACTTATCTCCTCGAAGGCCTCGGGTGAGATTTTGCTTCCTGCTGGCATGGTTTGTCCTCTGATCTATGTGTTCCTTGTGGATGTTCTCATTGTTCCCACTCTCTAATTGGTGTTTCCACCTGCCCACGTGTTGTTGCTAGCCTATTGCCATGCCCCTCGTCGTGTGCGATACCCTTTTCCCCTTCTTTCGGCGCTTCTTCCTTCCCCGCAGGAGGGCTGAGCGCGCATAGTCTTCTCGCAGTTTTGCGTTCACGACCTCCAGCTCCGCAAGGTCTTCTCACAGTTTTGCGTTATAGGCCTCCACTTCCCTCCGCCACTGTCTTTCTTTGCAAGCTTCCTGCAGTCCCACATTCCCAAGTGCGATGTTGCGCAGCTTGGCGTTCTCCTTCTCCGGCTCCTCTCGCCGCCATTCCACCCCTTCTCCGCGGGCCTGCCTTGCAGTGGTCGAGGTGTCCTTGTCCTCCTGTGCTTTGTACTTTGCAAGCTTGCAAAATTGTTGTGTGCTGTATTTCTGCGAGGTAGTCGTAGTCGGCTTCTAGCTCTAGAATTCTATTTGTGTCTGCTTCTTGTTTCTCTCGGTTGGCTTCGGCTTGTGCTTGCTCTGCCTCATCCTTGGCGTGCTTGGCTTCGGCTTGTGCTTGCTCTGCCTCATCCTTGGCGTGCTTGGCTTCGGCTTGTGCTTGCTCTGCCTCATCCTTGGCGTGCTTGGCTTCGGCTTGTGCTTGCTCTGCCTCATCCTTGGCGTGCTTGGCTTCGGCTTGTGCTTGCTCTGCCTCATCCTTGGCGTGCTTGGCTTCGGCTTGTGCTTGCTCTGCCTAATCCTTGGCGTGCTTGGCTTCGGCTTGTGCTTGCTCTGCCTTATCCTTGGCGTGCTTGGCTTCGGCTTGTGCTTGCTCTGCCTCATCCTTGGCGTGCTTGGCTTCGGCTTGTGCTTGCTCTGCCTCGTCCTTGGCTTCCTCGTTCTTCAAGCCTTGCCGAATACAGAGAACCCGTTGTTCGCCTATCTCATATATCGACTTCGCAGCCCGTATCCCAATCTCGCCCGAAGCGATGTGCCAAATGGCTTCCGCGGACAGTTGTGTTTTCCCATGTATTGCAATGCTTTGTGTCCCCACTTCTCTAGTTGGGTGTCCCTACCCTGTCCCTATCTGGTGTGTGCGTGCTGGGTGTCCCACCCTGTCCCTATCTGTGTGTGTATAGCTGGGTGTCCCTACCCTGTCCCTATCTGTGCGTGCGTACTATAGGCATCCCTATCTGTCACATTGTGTGCATGCGGGGTGTCCCTACCTGTGTCTGGTGTACCCATGCTGGGTGTCCCACCTTGTGTGCACATGCTGGAAAAAGTAGCACACAATCCTGGTAGGGTGGGGGAAAAGTGTTTTAAGAATGCCCCTCATACCAAACTCATTTTTGGCTCACCTTTACAAAGTTCAGGAAGTGCTATTGCACTACCCCGGACATCACCGTTGGAATTGGCATCAGCATCCACATTTACCCATTAACCCTTTTCGTACCAAATGGAATCTTCCTTCTTATATATAGCAGGAGTCCATTTCAAAATTCAGGGGTTTCAGGTTGTTTTCTTCAAAATCTATTTGCCCAACTGAGGTAATGGCCAAATTTGGATGACTCAGTATAAGATAGAATATATAGATAGGAAAATAGCGGGACTTTTCGCGGACATTGTAGGCCCTGATCAATTGCTCACAAGACAATTGCCAACAACCTTAATGGAAAATAAGACAATTGCTCACAACACATTTTTTCAAGACTTTATTTTTATCCCCCGACCGAATAGGTTCGGGGGATATAGCGATCAGCCTGGCGTCCGTCCGTCCGTCTGTCCGCACCAACGAAACGACATTTAGGGGGCAAAAAATTTGGACAGTTTGACACTTAAGTATATATTCGTGAGTCCAAATGCGGTTTATTCCGTTATTTGGGTACTTAAGTGGCAAAAATTCGCTCTTAGGTGGCTTGCCGCTTAAGAGAATTTGCCGCTTAAGTAGTCAATATGCCGACGCCTAGCCACTTAAGTATCCGTTCGTGAGAACGTCCGTCCGTCCGTCCGTCCGTAGACGCAACCTTGTGATGGCCATAACTCCTATACCCTTTGAGATCCATTGATAGTTCTTGGTACAATTGTTCGCAAGGCTGAGACGGCGTGTCATGCGCAAGAACCAGAACTCTGGATTCCATACTTTTTTAGTTATCTCCCCTTTTAATAAAATAGAATGACTACTTTGTGATGGCCATAACTCCAATACCCTTTGAGATATATTGATGGTACCTGGCACAGTTGTTCACAAGGCTGAGGGAGTGTGTCATGCACAAGAACCACAACTCTGGCTGCCATGGTTTTTTAGTTATCTCCCCTTCCAATAATTGAGTGACTACCTTGTGATGGCCATAACTCCAACACCCTTTAAGATATATTGATGATACCTGGCACAGTTGTTCACAAGGCCGAGATGGTGTGTCATGTACAAGAATCACAACTCTGGGTGCCGTGGTTTTTGAGTTATCTCCCCTTCCAATAAAATAGGGTGACTACCTTGTGATGGTCATAACTCCAATACCCTTTAAGAGATATTGATGATACCTGGCACAGTTGTTCACAAGGCTCAGATGGTGTGTCATGCACAAGAACCACAACTCTGGCTGCTATGGTTTTTGAGTTATCTCCCCTTCCAATAAAATAGAGTGACTACCTTGTGATGGCCATAAGTCCAATACCCTTTAAGATATGTTGATGATACCTGGCACAGTTGTTCACAAGGCCGAGACGGTGTGTCTTGTACAAGAACCACAACTCTGGGTGCCATTGTGTCACTACCTTGTGATGGCCACATCTCCAATACTCTTTGAGATATATTGATGGTACTTGGTACAGTTGTACATGAGGTTAAGCAAGTGTGTCACGTGCAAGAAACACAACTCTGGGTGCCCTTGTTTTTTAATTATCTCCCCTGACAATATAACCTTTTGATGGCCATAACTCCAATACCCTTTGAGATATATTGATGGTACTTGGCACAATTGTATACAAGGTTGAGGTGGCGCTTCAGGCCTAAGAACCACAATTCTGGGTGTCATGATAAATATTTGAGTTATCTACCCTTCCAATATAACAGTATGACCAGCTTGTGATCTCCAACACCCTTTGAGACATATTGCTGGTACTTTGTACAGAAATGCATGAGCTTTAGCAGGCATGTCATGCGCAAGAACCACAGTTCTGAGTACCCTGGTTTTTTAGTTATCTCTCCTGAAGTATAATCTTGTGATGGCCATAACTGCAATACTTTTGTGATATATTGCTGGTTTAATTCTGGTGCACTTTCTATTGGTGAACAATCTTCTGAAGGCCATATTGGCTTTTGGTCGGGGGATTTGCCATCTCTTCCGATGGCTATTTTTTATTTTGAAAGTCTTTTATTTACATTATTGAAACTATTTCTTCCTCAAAGTAACAGTTTTTATCAGCCGAACTTCAACTAATCAGTGATAATTAAAACTTCAGTAGTTGGATGAATGATTGTCAACCAAATTAGTCAGCTTAATTTATTGATGCTAAATGTACTGGAGCTGGCCTCGGTAGCTCAGTCGGATGCACATCTGACTGATGATCAGGAGGACGCGGGTTCGATACCTGCAGGGGTCGGCAACATTCTTCATTTGTCAGCTTCTGGCGAAAGAAAGTGCACTGCACTGGTTAATCGCTTACGTAAAAGCCTGCCCAGGAAAAGTGTGGATAGGTACACTGACTGGCTTAAAAAGACCCAAATAGTGTTGACTGGGCCGTTAAACTCTAATTATACTAAGCTGCTTGATAAATATAATCATCATTAATTATAAATAACCGTTTTGTTTCCAAAATTTCATGAGAATTCATAACATTTGATCTTGTGAACTTTGAACATCACCCTATGTTGGCTATCATTTTATCCAACTAATGATGTTTTAATTATCACTAATTAGTTGTAAACCAGCTGATCAACTGCTACTGTTACATAATACTTTTAGGAATAAATAGTTCTCATAAACTACAGAATTTTTAAAAATAAAATCAAGAAAAAATATGTTGTGAGCAATTGTCCTATTTTCCATTAAGGTTGTGGGCAATTGTCTTGTGAGCAATTGTCTTGTGAGCAACTGTCTTGTGAGCAATTGTCTTGTGAGCTAATGTCTGCGCTACGTTTGATCATCATTCAGATCTTTGATACCCGTATTCGGGCGTGTATTACCCGCAGTTTTTTCCCTCAATTTACAGGCCCAAGTTCAGGGTGCGGGTAATCCGCCCGAATTATTTTTGGACCATTTTATTTTTAATTTTGTCAGCTGAAAATACGATGCATCTCGTGTTATGCTCTATCCTTTTACGATTCCCGACATAAAAAACGTTTAACTGTCCACTCAATTTTACTTACACATGAGTAATATAACAATCTCCATTACTAGCAAGCCCGATTTTGAGAGTATTATTCCTAAAACTCTGATTTTAAACGAAATAAACAAGCAAGTTCAATGCGAACATCAAAGTTTTCCGGCATCAAAACCGCCGCCCACAAACCACCGCTACAGTTTTTTTTCTGCACGCGATCGGTAAATGACGTCATCAGACCCCAGCAACCCCACATGTGTCTATTGTTTTATCTTAATGGGGCGTATCTTTCCCATAAAAATTGTTTGGAAACGGTAAAAATATTCTCGATAGCAAAACGGTTGTGGAAAACAGCCATAAGCTCCGTGTCAATACCAACAACAGCATACAGATTAAAGCGTTCAACTTTTCTCGCCAAGCGTCTGCTATTTGGCGCCAAAACATAACCATTTATGAGATAGTAGAATAGTCGTAGCAGCTCGTCTTAGGAGCAAATAAATAATTTTCACATTGATTGCGGATTAAATTTTATGATTGGGGAATAAACGCAAATTAGAGACATAACTTGACCATATTTTCACACCTTATTGACACGCACCGCAGGGTGGCAATTATATGACAGGGATTAACAATAGTGTCATAATTGAACCGTTATAAATCATCAAACAGTGTAAATCCAACGTCTGCGGCGTCTTTCTGATGTGTCTGATCTGGGACTGCAATGTTTGCCGATGTCCCAAAAAAGAGACGTCTGCGGCGCCTTTCTGAGGTGTCTGATCTGGGACTGCACTGTTTTTTCAAATTTGAACACTTACCATCATCATAAAACATGTTTAGAAACTTCTAGACAAAGTTTTAAAAAACGTCGTTTTTACTATAAAGGTTCTAATTTGAGACTTGATAGTGAAAAGACGTTTTTTAAAACTTTGTACATGTTTTATGATGATGGTAAGTGTTCCAATGCAAAATGCAAAAATAACTTTTAAATAACATAAGCTAGTGACCTGACCCCAAGTATCTGTGAGTAAAAGTATTCAAATGGCTCATTTCTTTTCAGATCTTACAACGTGCTGAGAGATTGATCAGTAAATATGAGGATCAGATCATGATGTTATGGGTAGCTTTGAATCAGCTGGCTACGCTCTACAAAGACCTCGCAGCAGGCACAGCCAGGGACCAGCTTTCCCGTTTCATCTTTGGGTAAGTTCAGTGGTAACTGAGGCTGACCATTAACCAAGGGTAGTGGGATCGATACCGGGCTTCTCCAGACTTTCGGATGAGTCTTTAAACCGAGGTCCTGTATCCGTATGACCTTAGCTGTTGGTGGGACATAAAACTCAAACTCATAACTAAGGCAGACACAATTAATTGAGTGTTTGAGTTTTACGTCTTACCAACAACTAAGGTCATACGGAGACGAGACCTCGGTTTAAAGACTCACCTGAAAGTCTGGAGAAGCTCAGGATCGATCCTGCGACCCCTGGTTTACAAGCAATACAAGATGAGTAGCATAACCACAACACCCAGGAGGCTTTTAACAGAATTAATTGGATAATTCATTAAATCAGTTGATAAATGCATGATGCTTCCATGCAGAGCTGAAACCGACCCGCACACGAGTCCTGGTAAACTGCTTAGAGGATCTAAGCCTGCCCAGGCAAAGCGGTGCGAGTCTGCCCGTCCATGCTTATAAACCCTATTGGTTTCATTGGGGGTGCAGGGCTTGAGATGTCATTTCATCTCAGTGTCGGGTAAAAGTCCCACAAAATTGGAAGCAACGTCTCCAAAATAATCTTTACAGTGTTGACGGTGACATTAAACCTCAAATCAAACAAAACAAACAAACAACTAGCCTCCAAACAGTGATTTTCTATGCTAGAGCTGATTTGTAACTTCAATAAAGTATCATTTGCATTGACTACATTTAAGAACATTGAAATTCCGCTATTGAAGACCACCCAAAATTGACTCAATCTGCTTTAAACTCTTTATCCTGCTGTTCACGACAACCCCTATCTTTGCAAACAGTGTAGACCCAGATCAGATGGCTTCTGAAGAAGCCATCTGATCAGGATCTACACTGTTTGACATTCAGTTTATGAATTTGTTGGAATAAATTACATCAAGTAATCTGATTGGTTCAAAGTCAGAGATGGGTTTGGCTCAAATGAATATTCAGCAGGATAAGGGTTTAAAAGCCAATTGAGAATGTTTCAGTTATTCTTTCTTTGTGTTTTCTACTCTTTGTACATGTGTCACCCTTTGGGACTGTTCAGATCACTTTTGAACAGTCCCAAAGGTGGCCGAGACTAGCTAGTCTGGCCCAGAAAACATATACACTCCAGATTTTCCAGTTCTGTGGTGTATTCCTTGCGCCCCCGCCCATAGGGGCTTGAAGAAATATATGGGCAGCATGATGCTTCCACGCAGAGCTGAATCCGGCCCGCACACTAGTACTGGTTAACCGCTTAGAGGATCTAAGCCTGCCCAGGAACCGCGGTGCGAGGCGGACCGTCCATGCTAATAAACCCTATTGGTTTCATTGGGCGACAGGGCTTGAGATGTCATTTCATCTCAATGTCGGGTAAAAGTCCCACAAAATTGGAAGCAACGTCTCCAAAATGACCTTTACAGTGTTGACGGGGACGTTAAACCTCAAATCAACCAACCATCCAAAGGATAACCCTTTCTAGAACATATTTAATATAGGAATGCCAGTGTGCATGGAAATACCGGCAAATAAAGTAAACAGTTTAGATGGGCTTTTTCCATTGTCACACAGGTAGATAAAGAAACCTTAGTCTGTGTCAAGGCTGGTCAATTATATATATATATAACTGATTGTCACCATAAGAAACCTGTTATTGGGGATCTCAGACAATTAGGGACATAGCTTACCCTTCAGGACATTATAGTGTATGTAATAAGAAGCATAAATTGTTCCTTAACAGTTAACCCATTCTATGCATGGGAAACCCCTAAAGGGTACCTTGGCAAACAGTGCAGGCCCAGATCAGATACCGCAGAACGCGGCGTCTGATCAAGGCCTGCACTAATTGCTAACATACTTTAGCATCAAAAACAGAACAAAAATGAAAAATAGGCTTACCATCCCTTATATGACAAATGGACTTGTCCAACATATAGCAATGGAAGAGTCCACTAGTATACAATGGGCTAACAGCAAAGCTAGGGTCTAGAGCGCCATGCTGACTGCGCAGGCTCTGATCAGACAGTGTGGATGCGCAGGATGATCTGAACCTTTGCTGGTCGAAGATGCTGGTTTCCTTATGATGCAAGACAGTTGCATGGATATAGGATTTAAAATGCCATAATGGGAAATTACAAGTTTACAATCAATAATATTGATCGAACAGAAACAGCTATTAAACTTCCTCTTTTATTGCACATGATAATTTCTCTTTGTTTGGGAACAATAGTTACACTTGACTGGTTTATTGCCATTCTTATCAAGGGCGGCCCCCGCCCATCGGGGCTTGAAGAAATAGATGGGCTGCATGATGCTTCCACGCAGAGCTGAAACCGACCCGCACAAGAGTACTGGTAAACCGCTTAGAGGATCTAAGCCTGCCCAGGCAAAGTGGTGCGAGTCGGACCATCTATGCTTATAAACCCTTTTGGTTTCATCGGGGGTGCAGGGCTTGAGATGTCATTTCATCTCAGTGTCGGGTAAAAGGCCCACAAAATTGGTAGCAACCTCTCCAAAATTACCTTTACAGTGTTGACGGGGATGTTAAACCTCAAATCAAACAATTAAAATCTTATCAAGGGAAATAACCTTCGAGACTTCCCATTTGCTTCCTTGTTACATGTAGCTTACCTTGTGATCGGTCGGTGTCTGTCGTCGACCCAGTGTCATAAACAATATGCTTTAAATGCCAACTCTTCCTAAACCCTTTGGCCAATTTCATTCAAACTTCACAGGAGTGTTGCCTAGGTTCTCCCCACCAAAAATAGCTTAAATTGTTCCGCTCCAGTGAACAAGGTTGCCACCAGAGCTAAAAGAGTTTCATGCAGACTTCACAGGAAGGTTGCTTATTATATGACAACTATTATGGTTCCACTCCAATTAACAGGATGGCCACCAGAGTAAAAGAGCTATGTTTCATGGAATAAGATGGCTTTCAGTGATTCACATGATTTCCAGAAGGTATGTGACATCTTGGAAATCAGGTGAGCGGTTCAGGACCATCTTGGCCCTCTTGTATGTTGACTAGTGCACTCCAAAGCAGGGGTCTACTTAAAGACTTTAAGGAAAGAATTTGCCTCTTAGAAGCAAATTCTTTCCTTCCAGTGTCACGACCCCCACCCATTGGGGCTTGAAGAAATAGATGGGCTGCATGATGCTTCCATGCAGAGACTGACTGCAACACGAGTACTGGTAAACCGCTTAGCGGATCTAAGCCTGTCCAGGCAAAGTGTGGCATGTTGGACCATCCATACTTATAAACCCTTTTGGTTTCATTGGGCGACAGGGCTTGAGAAGTCGTTTCATCTCAATGACTGGTGAAAGTCCCACAAAATTGGAAGCAACATCTCAAAAATGACCCATACAGTGTTGACGGGGACGGTAAACCTCAAATCAAACCAAAACCAAAATCCTTCAAGAGTCGACCCCAGTGGTTAAAGATACCTTCAAGAATAGACCAGGGGCCAGTTGTTCAAAATTGATGATGTCGTTAGTTTACATATCATTAACCATTATCTTGCTGAATATTCATTTAAGCCACACCTATTTCCTTATATCAACCAATCAAATTACTTGATGTAATTTATTGCTACAAATTCGTAAACTGAATGCCAAACAGTGTGGATCCTGATCAGATGACTTCTTCAGAAGCCATCTGATCTGTATCTCCACTGTTTGCAAAGATAGGGGTTGTCGTGAACAGCAAGATAAGGGTTAAAATTTTGATCATTCAGTATGGAAAATATGCTAATATTTTTGCTAAAAAATGTGAGCAGCTTTTGGAGATGCCAAAGCTGTTCATATTTATTCAGCAAATATAACAAAATTTTAGATGGTGTACTTGTTGGGACAGTTAACAATTTGATAAGGCTGGTTGATTAATCAGATAATCGATTATTCAATCGATAAATTCCTCAAAAATGATTATCATTACTGATTTGCTTACAATCGATTATTTGATAAGTACAATTTATAGGGCTGGGTACCGCCTTTGGAAATTGTACCGCGGTATACCGCGGTATACACCCATGTACCACGGTACATACCGTGGTATACCACAGGTTTCAAACACCAGGTGTTTGTACTTCGTAAAGGCCGATCACTAATCTTATGCCAATAAATTAGTTAATCCTATTAACAAATAAGACACAATGTTGTTTTTTTTTCCAAATTGCCATGTGATAATGAGCGTAAAGTAAGCCGAGATTGCAAGTCATTCTTTTCATGTGTCACTTAATAGCGATACCTGCTGGTTCAGGACACGACCACGCCTGATGTTCAACCCGCCGATATAGCGGTTCTTTTGATATTGCGTGAATGGCTTTAGTTGGCTAAGTATTGAGCATATTTTATAATTATTTACAACATTAACAGGATTAAAGACGTCGGGTTCTTCAGAAGTCACCACAAGCTATCTCCCTGCATTATCCATTTGAACTGTCTCTGGGCAATTCGTAATAAAATTATTTATTCACAGTCTTAGCGCAATAAAACGGTATATGTATCGTCAGCATAATGGTTTTATTAAAGGGAACAGTAAAATTTATTCATCTTTTAAAACATTTTTATCCAGAAAAAAAAACAAAATATAAGTAAAAAAAGTGTTGATACTATGTGCCTGACGCATTTTTACTCCAGACATTTAAGTCAATACAAAGCTAAAGCAAGAACTACATGTCATTATTATGTAATTGCAAACGGAACCGTTTCTTCCTCTCCATTGCTTCACAGACTGATCAACACACAACATGCTGTCCTGCAATGTCATCGTAGTCAGTCGTGTTCCGACAAGCAGTGCGTATATATGTTACAAAGTTTTCAGGCAAGATTACTTTGAGCCCCAATAAGCAGGATTAAACTGTTACGCTCTGGTTATAAATTTATTACCTATTTTTAGCTCACCAGAGCCAAAGGCTCCGGGGGAGCTTATAGGATAGGCAGTTGTCCGTCGTTGTCGTCGTCGTCTGGCGTTAACATTTTCACAAGACATCTCCTCTGAATCCACTGGGCCGATTGAGTCCAAATTTCATCTGTAGCATCCTTGGGCTGGGGGATTGAAAGTTTGTGTTTTTTATGAAATTCGGCTTATTAGTTTGGTTGCTATGGCAACTTAGAGTTTCCATAGAGTCTAGACTTATAATGGGGAAAATTGAAAAATGGCATTTACTGCTAAGCCGCTGCAGATATTTTGACAAAACTTTCATAGAAATATTCCTTAGGCGATCTACTATCTGCCATATGATTTTAGGCCTACTGCTCATTTGTATTGGTTGCCATGGAAACCAAAATGAAAAAAATAGAAAAAAAATACTTAAAAAATCATCTCCTCAGAAACCGTATGCTCTATGAGGCTGAGAGTTTATGGAAATATTCACCATATTTGCCTTTACAGGTTTGGTGTTTTTTATGAAATTCGGCTCTTTAGTTTGGTTGCTATGGCAACTTAGATTTTCCATAGACTTATAATGGGGAAAATTGAAAAATGGCATTAACTACAAAGCCTTTGCAGATATTTTGACAAAACTTTCATAGAAATGTTCCTTTAGCAAACTTCTCTCAGCCATATGCTTTTATGTAAACCTGGGGGTCCAGTAGGTTGTGCCGGGGCCATGCGCCGCCCCCCAGTACTTCATAAAATGCCTTATATCTCAGAAACCTTACAGATCCCCACCCCTAAACCATATATATTCTTGTTTCTATTGATAAGACGCATTCATTGACACCAACCTGGAGGTCCTCCGGGATGCGCCGAGGCCATGCCCCACCCCCTCCACTTCATAAAAGGCCCAATATCTCGGAAACCATTCAGATCCCCACCCCTGAACCCTATATACTCTTGTTCCTTATGATAAGACCCATTCAGTGACATCAAACTGGGGGTCCCCCGGGATGCGCCGGGGCCATGTCCCGCCCCTCCATTTCATAAAAGGCCCAATATCTCGGAAACCTTACAGATCCCCACCCCTAAACCATATATATTCTTGTTCCTTATGATAAGACACATTCATTGACCCCAAATTGGGGGTCTTCCGGGGTGCGCCGGAGCCATGCCCCACCCCTTCACTTCACAAAAGGCCATATATCTCAGAAACTGTTCAGATCCCTACCCCTAAACCATATATGTTCTTGTTCATTATGATGAGACACATTCAGTGACACCAACCTGGGGGTCCCCAGGGATGTGCTGGGACCATGCCCCACCCCCTCCATTTCATAATATCACAATATCTCGGAAACCTTACAGATCTCCACCCCTAAACCATATATATTCTGTACCTTATGATAAGACACATTCATTGACACCAACCTGGGGGTCTCCCTGGGCCTTGCCCCACCCCGGCACTTCACAAAATGCCTTTTATCTCAGAAACTGTTAAGAGCCCCACCCCTAAACCATATATATTCATCTTCCTTATGATAAGGCACATTCATTAACACCAGCTTGTGAGTCCCCGGGGCATGCCCGGGCCTTGCTCCACCACTTGACTTCATTAAAAGCCACATATCTCAGAAATAGTTCAGATCCCCACCCCTAAACCATATATATTCTTGTTCCTTATGATAAGACTCATTCAGTCACACCAACTTGGGGGTCTCTTTGTGCTGAGGCAATGTGCCCCGCCCTTCCACTTCATAAAAGGCCATATATTTCAGAAACCATTCAAATCCCCACCCCATATTCATATATGTTCTTGTTCCTTATTATTAGCACACCTACTGTAGGGGTGTCCGCAGGGGCCAGTCCTCTCCTTTCCACTTCAAGAAAGGATATCTTGGATACCTTTCAGATTCCCACCCCTAAACCATATATATACTTGGTCCTTATGATAAGACACATTTAGGGACAACAATCTTGGGCTTTCCTAGGAACGACAGGGCATGCTCCAACCCTTCCACTTATATCTCCAGCCATGCAGATCCCCACTGCTAAACCATATATATTCTTGTTCTTTGTGATAAGACACATTTAGTGACACCAACCAGGGCTCCATTGGGTCCATGCCCCACCCCCTCTACTTCATAAAAGGCCTAATGTTTCATATACTGAGTCCACATGGGTGCTCATTTGGATATGGGGGTTCATTTGGCAGATTAAAATGATATCATGTTAAAATAACATGGCTGCGATTGGGCAGTGCCCACCTGAGATCTGGTGAGCATAGTGGCCCATGGGCCTCTTGTTCTATGTTAATGTTGCGTCCCTGCGAGGTACTTTTTCGCGGCCAATGCTAGTGAAATCGTTTCGCAAACATATTTTTGTTCTTATGCAAACATTGAATTAAATTATATAAAATTTACGATAAAATCCGGAACTTGCCGAAAGTACCAGTACGGCCAAAAAGTAACGCGGTACGTACCGCCGGAAGAAAATACCGCGGTTTACCGGTGCACCGGTTTTACCCTGCACTCCTAACAATTTACTACCCAAAGTTGCGCCTAAAATAGCTGTATGAGTGGCAATCAGTGCAGACAAAGATGAGACACCGCATTCTGCGGCGTCTCATCTGGGTCTACACTGTTTGCTCAGGCATGTCTGTTCAAATACATATGGCAAAGAACAGTACATGGTAGGAGTGATGCTCAGACAGAAAGCCAGGCATGTAAAATCATGACCAAATCTTCAGTTATCACTAATCGATTATCGATCACAACGACAGGAGTGATAACCGATTACCTTTTCAGCTCCGATTAGGCAGCCCTTCTATTTGACCACTAACAATCTTGTTAAGGTAACGGTGCTCTGAACAACTGGCCCAAGGTAGTTGAAGCAAAGGTGGCAATGATCTTAAGTATTGGAACAGATGGGCCTTAGCAAACAGTGCGAACAGTGCAGACCCAGATCAGACTGCTCCTGAAGGAGCAGTCTGATCAGGGTCTCCACTGTTTGCCATTCCATCTGCACCTTTTGGACTTCTTGCTGGATCGTGAAACAAATTTGTTAAAATTTTAAGAGAATTGCAGCCAGTCCTGAAGGTTTTTAGGATTTTTATGGTAATAAACACATGTTAGCAGTTTGCCCCCCTGTATCACAAAAGCACAATTATTAACCCTTCTCTTGCTGAATATTCATTTAAGCCACACCCATTTATGTCTATCAACCAATCAAATTTCTTGATGTAATTTATTGCTACAAATTCATAAACTAAATGCCAAACAGTGTAGATCCTGATCAGATGGCTTCTTCAGAAGCCATCTAATCTGGATCTACACTGTTTGCAAAGATATGGGGTTGTCGTGAACAGCAAGATAAGGGTTAATATTCAGCACTCAACATGAGTTGCTGCAAAATTGTGCTCTCTTTTCGGTGTCAAAAATATTTCTTGAAAAAGTTACAGTGTACATTTGTTACAGCTGATATTGCATAGTTAGACCACTGGGAGTGTTCAGACTTGGTATTTAAGACCACTATCAAACTGTCCCAAAGTGGTCTTTTATTAGAGGACAAACACAAAGCAAAATAACTGAAACGTCTAAAATATCCCTTTGAACCCATTTTGTACCGGAAACCCCAAAATGGGTACCCTCGCAAACAGTATAGGCCCAGATCAGATCAGGGCCTACACTATTTGCAAAACGTTCAGCTATTTTCCAAATACATTTTTAAGATAACACAATCTGTCACCCCTAAATTTCGAAATGGACTCCTGCCATATGTAAGGGGGAAGATTCCATTCGGTACAAACAGGGTTTAAAGCAGAATTGGTCTCAACTTTAGCTGGTGTTTACTCTTATCATGCTGTTCACGACAACCCCTATCTTTGCAAACAGTGTGGTTCCAGATCAGATGGCTTCTGAAGAAGCCATCTGATTAGGATCTACACTGTTTGGCATTCAGTTGATGAATTTGTAGCAATAAATTACATCAAGTAATTTGATTGGTTGATAGACATAAATGGGTGTGGCTTAAATGAATATTCAGCAAGATAAGCGTTAATTGCGGAATTTCACTGTACAGTTACAAGTACATTCAGCGTAGGACATTTTGTTTCAACTAAGGCTGACACGATTGATCGTATAATCGATTAATCAATCGATAAATTCAACCAAAATGATTATCATTTCTGATTTGCTTTTAATCGATTACTTGATAGGTACAATTTACTATCCAAAGTTACCCCTAAAATAGCTGGATGAGTGGCAAACAGTGCAGACCCTGATGAGACCATTCTGCGGAGTCTCATCTGGGTCTACACTGTTTGCTCAGGCCTGTCTGTTCAAATATACCGGTACATATGGTAAAGTGCAACATATGGTAAGAGTCATGTTCAGAAGAAAGCCAGACAGGTAAAATTATGACAAAAACTTTAGCGATTACTAATCGATTATTGATCGCAATGACAGGACTGATAATCGATTATCTTTCCAGCTCCGATTAGCCAGCCCTAGTTTCAACCCAACGGGGCTTGAAGAAATAGATTGGGCTGCATGATGCTTTCATGCAGAGCTTAAACCAACTGCACCTGAGTACTGGTACACTGCTTAGAAGGTCTAAGCTTGCCCAGGCAAAAGTGTGCGAGTCATGCTGTCTATGCATATAAACCGTATGGGTTTCATTGGGCGGCAGGGATTGAGATGTCAGTTCATCTCAATGTCTGGTAAAGTCCCACAAAATGGGAAGCAACATCTCAAAAATGACCTAAATAGTGTTGACAGGGATGTTAAACCTCAAACCAGACAAACATTCAGCTTAGGACATTTTCTTTCAAACAATCACATTTTTGGGGTGGATTGTTTATCAGTCGACCCAAAGTTATAAGGACAGAACCTCTATTAGTGCTGGAGTCCACGTGACTAACACTGATTTGTAGGAAATCCAAGAAACTTGTTTATAGAATTATATCGTTGTGAGGTCAGTGTGTTTGCGTAAAATGGTTATCTGTAGAATCTGGGCTGGAATCATGGGTTGGGCTTGGCAAACAGTGTAGACCCTGATCAGACGCCGCATGATGCGGCGTCTGATCAGGGTCTGCACTGTTTGCTTACAGTAAAGGAATTTAAGGGTTAAATGAAACAGTTTAAGTCCACCTTGAGGCCCCCGCCCATAGGGACTTGAAGAAATATATGGGCTGCATGATGCTTCCACGCAGAGCTGAATCCGGCCCGCACACTAGTATTGGTAAACCGCTTAGAGGATCTAAGCCTGTCCAGGAACCGCAGTGCGGGGCGAACCGTCCATGCTAATAAACCCTACTGGTTTCATTGGGCGTCAGGACTTGAGATGTCATTTCATCTCAGTGTCGGGTAAAAGTCCCACAAAATTGGAAGCAGCGTCTCCAAAATGACCTTTAGTGTTGACGGGGACGTTAAACCTCAAATCAAATAAACAAACAAAATCCACCTTCAGGCCCATTTTCCCAATCTACGCACAGAGACCCACCAGAATTTATGGGTCGGCCGCCGAAAAACGCGTCTGATCAAGGCCTACACGGTTGCTTAGACTACATAGTGAAACAGTCTAAATTTACCTTGAGGCCCATTTTCCCAATCTACACTCAGAGACAATCGACCCACCAGTACTCTCAGTGCTTTAACCCATTGAGTACCAGAAACCCCAAAATGGGTAATTGACAAACAGTGCAGGCCCAGATCAGATGCCGCAAAATGCGGCGTCTTATCAGGGCCTACACTCTTTGCAAAAAGTTAAGCCATTTTACAAGTAAATTTTGAAGAAAACACAACCTGACAGCCCTTAATTTTAAAATAGACTCCTGCTTTACATAAGGAGGAAGATTCCATTTGGTACAAAGAGAGTTAATTATTTCAGTATGTGTGCAAGAACAGTGCTGAACATCCAGTGGCCGCAGCTAGACGAAGACAACAATGTGAAACAGAACTTCTGTAAGACTGTCGAGAATGTTCACGAGATCCTAGCCGGTCTTGGGTTCAGCAGGTTCCAACTTATCCTGGATCTGATGGAGAACCACTGGACACACCCAACCCTGACACAGATCATGTCTGGGGAGGATGAAGAGGAGATTGAAGATGGTAGGTTGTCATAGCAACAGATAAGGTGGGTACAGTTGAAGTTTGATGGCTGGAACACCTTTGGGACCATGAAAATTTGTTCAAGATAGCAGTAGTTCGAGTCACAGAGGGTTTCTAACTATTAGTGCCATACAATGAGGCATAATTGATAATGGAGATACAGTAAAATTCCTATATTAAGACCACCTTTTGGACTGTTCAAAAGTGGTCTTTAAGACCACTTTTGAACAGTCCCAAAGGTAGCCCCTGACCAGAGGACATTGTGTGCAGAAAGCACAAAGAAAGAAGAATTACAACCTACTAAATAAGCTTTTAAAATCAGAATTAGTCTTAATTTTAGGTGGTCTTGAAGAAATAGATGGGCTGCATGATGCTTCCACGCAGAGCTGAAACTGAGCCGCACACGGGTACTGGTAAAGCGCTGATAGGATCTAAGCCTGCCCAGGCAAAGCAGTGGGAGTGTCAGACCATCCATGCTTATAAACCCTGTTGGTTTCATTGAGCGACATGGCTTGAGATGTCATTTCATCTCAATGTCAGTTAAAAGTCCCACAAAATTGGAAGCAACATCGCCAAAATGACCTTTACAGTGTTGACGGGGACGTTACACCTCAAATCAAACAAAACAAACAAAGGTGGTCTTAATAGCGGAATTTCATTGTAATTGTGGGATATCTAGTGTACTCAATAGAATCACCTCATCAGCATACATTTGTAAGATAAAGGAGCATCTCCCTAAATTATGTCTATTTCGATTTTGGAGGAACTCCCTGCGGAATTAAGGGGAACGGGAACACCTTCAGGGGAGGCAACTCCTGCAAAAGTATTTTTGCCTTCCAAGTCAATAGGGGTCAACTCGTAAAGGAAAGAATTTGCTCCTGAGGAGCAAATTCTTTCCTTTAAGAGTAGACCCCCTTTTCAGTGAGGCAGGACTTCTAGAAAAGTGAACAGGAAGCCCCGAAAGTTGTCTCCCTTTGAAAAATGGCAGAAAAAAATCTGCCAGGTGTTCCCATTCCCCTTAAGAACAGGTTCGACTCATCTATGGTGAACAAGCCATCGGAGTTTGAGCCGTTGAAGTTGCACTGTATTTTGATAATTGGGGCCGAACATAAAAAATTTTCTGTTTGCTGAAAATTGCCCCTACCCAAAAAATTTTAACCACCATCATGAAGATCTTTTTTTAATTGTCTTATGTAAAGAAACATTAACCTTTATCCTGCTGGATGTTTGAATTAGTCAAACCAAGAGCACATTAGACCTTATGATGAGCTACTTGGTCAAACCCATTTCTTACTATTCACCCAGTCAGATTACATGATATAATATTTACGTTCAGATAAACTGAATGACAAACTGTAGATTCTGATCCGATAGCTCCTTCAGAAGCCATCTGATCTGGATCTACACTGTAGGGGTTGTCCTGAACAGCAGGATAAGAGTTAATTTTACATGTATTTCTTAATTTTCTTTCAAAAAGTCTCAATTTGTATTTGGGATGTTAAAATAGAATGTGAGCATAGAACTACTGAAAGAAAAAAAGAATAAAGCTTAAACTAAAAGGAAAAGGAAATTTGATTCTCAAGCACCATCGCATTTAGCAAAAGTCTACTGCATCAGTGGTTTTTATTTGTAAAAAAAAAAAAAAAAAATCTCCGCCTGAATGAAAAAAAAATTATTCATTCCATCACAAACTGACCAAAAATTTTTAATCTCCCTGATCTGACACTTTTGATCTTCTGTGTGTATCGACTGCATGCTCATGCTTTTTCATGTCTGTCGTGATAGCTGAAGGATAGTTTTTGTCAATTCTCCATGAAAACCTATGTTGCGGGTATTCATTAGAACTGCCTCGACCCATAAAAACCTATGTTGCGGGTATTCATTAGAACTGCGTCGACCCATAAAAACCTATGTTGTGGGTATTCATTAGAACCGCTTCGACCTACATGTATAAAAACCTATGTTGTGGGTATTCATTAGAACTGCCTGGTTGATATGCCTACACTGTTTGCCAAAAGTTCAGCCATTTTACATGTTACTAACAACCTGACACCCCTAAATTTAGAAATGGACTCATGTTGTATGTATGGGAAAAGATTCCAGTCAGTACGTTCTGTATAAAATGGCTTCATTTTGTATCTTAGGTCTAGAGTACATAGAAAAACAAGATCCGGAGATCCTAAAGTTACGAATTGAGATTATGATGAAAGAAAACTGCGAGGAGTTTGCCTTGAATCTGTGTACATGGTCCCTGAAACATCCAGCGCTCAAGAACGATCTTAAAATCAAGGAACACCAGATTGTTACCTTATATAAACAACAGATGTATGGAAAGATGCAAGAAGTGGTAGGTGCTTAAGGGTCCACTTGTTCAAAACCAGCCATGTTGTTAACGGTAGTTAATGTATTGTTAAAACTACACCACAACCTCTTTATAACACTATTAATGGGGTCCAAAGCAGAAACCGTGTCAGTTAACCAACCGTGCTATATCCAAACAAAAATGTATAGATTATATAGAAAAATGACCATTTATGGTCATTTTTCTATATAATCTATACATTTTTGGGATCCATCTTGAAACCGTGTTATATCCAAATCCGTGTTATAACGAACCGTGTTATAATGAGGTTGTGGTGTAGTATTATTTAAACAACATATATGCTAATTTTGAGCTCACCTGTGCATGAAGTGCACAAGGTGAGCTATTGCGATCGGTCTTTGTCTGTCATTCGTACGTCCGTCTGTGCATCCGTCCGTCTGTGCATCCATTTGCTTTAAACAACTTCTCCAAAGCTGCTGGATGGATTTTGAAATAATTTCACAGGAATGTTCTTTGGGTGACCCTCTACGAAAATTCCGCTCCCTTGAACAAGATGGCCACCAGAGCTAAAAATAGAGAAACCTTTAAAATACTTCTCCTTAATGACTGGATGGATTTGGAAATTATATATGGCAGCCAGAGCTAAAATAGAAAAAAACCCAACATTAAATGGCTTCTCCTCCTTTACCATTGGACGGATTTGAAAGTATTTTACAGGGACGTTCCTTGATTGATCCTCTACCAAAATTGCTCAAACAGTTCTGCTCGGGGTGAACAGAGCTGAAAATAGAAAAAAACCTTTAAACAACAACTCCTTAATCAGTGGATGGATTTCCAAATAACTTTACAGGAATGTTCCTTTGCTGACCCTCTACCAAAATTACTCAAACTGTTCTGCTTGGATGAACAAGATGGCTGCCAAAGCTAAAAATAGTAAAACCTTTAAACTACTTCTTCTCCTTAACAAGCGGCCCCTGCCAATCGGGGCTTGAAGAAATAGATGGGCTGCATGTTGCTTCCACACAGAGCTGAAACCGACGACCTGCCCAGACAAAATGGTGTGTCGGACCGTCCATGCTTGTAAACCCTATTGGTTTCATTGGGCGACAGGGCTTGAGATGTCATTTCATCTCAATGTCGGGTAAAAATCCCACAAAATTGGAAGCAACGTCTCCAAAATAACCTTTACAGTGTTGACAGGGACGTTAAACCTCAAATCAAACAAACAAAATTCTCCTTAACCAGTGGATGGATTTCGAAATAATTTTAAAGGAATGGTCCTTGGGTGACCCTCTACTAAAATGGCTCAAACCATTCTGCTCTGATGAACAAGATGGCCACTGGAGCTAAAAATAGAAAAAAAAAACCTTTAAACAACTTCCGCTCATTAACCAGTGGATGGATTTTGAAATTATTTCACAGGAACCCTCTCCCAAAATTGCTCAAACCATTCTGCTTGGATGACTAAGATGGCCACCAGAGCTAAAAATAGAAAAATCTAGAAAAAAGCTTTAATAGCCCCCGCCCATAGGACCATTGGA
Organism: Lucinisca nassula; assembly: GCA_963580285.1. Taxonomy (NCBI): domain Eukaryota; kingdom Metazoa; phylum Mollusca; class Bivalvia; order Lucinida; family Lucinidae; genus Lucinisca; species Lucinisca nassula. The sequence continues at coordinate 98,692,327 of OY757016.1, read as the reverse complement.
CTGCATGATACCTCCACGCAGAGTTGAAACCGACAGCAAATGAGTACTGGTAAACCGCTCAGAAGATCCCTGTTAGTGGCACTCAAATAAGTTCAAACTGAAAACATGTGATGTGCTACCAAAACGAATTATGCCGATGTCAAATGTGGTGTCACCTTTAATGTTTTTCCTTGGATTTATTGTACGTTTTAAACATGGACGCCCTAGCTTTTTAGGCGAGCAGTGACCACTTCTTCATGTGGGATAAAAGGGGTGACTAACCTGTCGAAATGTCTTATTCTGTTAAAGAAAAATTAGATTTTGCAATTTTCTCCAAGTAATCACAGCCTTTCCTGACTGTTGCAGAGGCATGTGTCTAGCTGGAGAGGTTGGCAGAGGGTCAGGTCTAAAACTTGTGATGAATGGGCTAAAATGAGTATTAACCCTTATCCTGCTGAATATTTAATATAGCCACACCCATTTCTGTCTTTGAACCAATCAGATTGCTTGATGTAATTTATTTCTACAAATTCATAAATTGAATGTTAAACAGTGTAGATCCTGATCAGATGGCTTCTTCAGAAGCCATCTGATCTGGATCTACACTGTTTGCAAAGATAGGGGTTGTCGTGAACAGCAAGATAAGGGTTAAAACCGAGAAAACTAAAATATCGATGATTCAGATTTTCTGAACTAGTGCGAATGCAGGAATCTGGAAAACTGATACATTCATACATGTATGCGAAAATAAGTACAAGTACAGGACATAAAATAAATTACATAAATGAGAATTTTTAGCCCAGCATACAAAACTACAGGAATAACTGCACTCTCGTAAAAAACCTAAAAATTCCCACACCTTGAGGACTTGCTGTAATTCTCCTGAAATATATAACAAATTTGTTTGACAATCCAGCAAGGAGTCCAAAAGGTGCAGATGGAATGGCAAACATTGTAGAACCTGATCAGAGGCTCCTGAAGCAGTCTGATCTCGGTCTGCACTGTTTGCTTAGGTCTGTCTGTCCAAATAATTAAGATCATTACGGTTCCCTCAGTGATTGGCATCAGAATCTGAAAAATTTACAAGTTTTGAGTTACCATAAAAATCTGGACAACTTGAGAACTTGCTGTAATTCTCCTAAATTTTGACAAATTTGTTCCACGATCCAACAGGACATCCCTTCAAAGCAAATGAAATAGCATTGCGTAATGTTATTGCGCAATATTTTGCAATTTAATTAGCACGAGATTGTATTTTATAATTATCTAATCATAATGCTTGCGCATAATAAATGGTCTACATTGTACCCAAACCCAGTCTTCCTCATCTATATTAAGTTAAGCATCAAGCCACAGCCTGTGTAGCTTTGCCGTGTAAGGATAGTAATTAATGAGTGGATTAACTTGTTTTAATCCTTTATTAATTAGACCAACTTACCTCCGCTTGGGTTCCACAGGGAGACCTGCTTGAACCCCCCTTCTTTTCAAGTTACTTAATGTTCTGACCCTCCTGACCAGATCAGGTTCCACTGATGATAATTTTCCCCAGTGGTGTCCCCCAAGGAGACCTCTTTATGCCACTATGCTTTCCATTGTAAGAAGTTTCACACACCTTGGGCATAATCAGATGACTGTTTGCATCAACTATTTTTAGAACCATATTCTATAGATAGCCTGATTCCAGGAATTCACCCAGCTCCGCCCAAGCTTGTCACATGATCAACTTGGGCCAATCATATCACCCTATCACCCTCGACTCCTTGTCTTGGCGGGCTCAGCTCCATAGCGCAGGCAGCAAGCAGCAAAGCAGCATTGCAAATCCGCCATTTTGGATTTTTGGCAATTTTATTCCCCACCCACCACTCCTCTTAGGCTGTTTTGTCACTTGATGTTTAACAATTAACACAGATTATTCATTTATATATATATATATATATATATATATATATATATATATTTTTTTTTTTTTTTCCTCAATTTGTAGTATTAGTGAAGTAGTTTAGGTGGACCATTTACATGTAGCCCTTATGACGGACATCCTCACTGTGGTTAAGTTTCGTCCAGTTATAGAAACTGTATTCATAACTAGAACTGTGAAAAGAACTGTATTAGCTGGAGAAAGTGGATATAAGACTGTGTCACAGTGCATGTATTCATCGCTGAAATCTGGATTATAGACTATGTTCATAGCTAGACAGTGTGATTTCAATGGACATGGACTAAGCTCATTCGAAGCTGGATCAGAATATTTAAACAGACTTATATTCTTAGTGGAGATCATTTGCCTTCAAAGCAAATGAAATAGCATTGCGTAATGTTATTGCGCAATATTTTGCAATTTAATTAGCACGAGATTGTATTTTATAATTATCTAATCATAATGCTTGCGCATAATAAATGGTCTACATTGTACCCAAACCCAGTCTTCCTCATCTATATTAAGTTAAGCATCAAGCCACAGCCTGTGTAGCTTTGCCGTGTAAGGATAGTAATTAATCAGGACATCCAAAAGGTAGAGAAGGAATGTCAAAAAGTGAAGATCCTGATCAGACTGCTCCTTCAGGAGCAGTGAAAGAGCAGTCTGTTCTGTGTCTGCGCTGTTTACTTTAGCATATCTGTCGCAATACTTAGGATCATTACGGTAATAAAGTTTTTTTAAGATTCATGATTGTATATTTAAACCATCTGATCAGGATCTACACTGTGTGCCATGCAGTTAGTGAATTTAACATATACATAAAATTAAGTAATTTGATTGGTTGATAGTAAGAAATGGGAGCGGCTAAATTAACTTATTCTGCTCAGTCTCATATTCCTTATATCATTATACCTGTATGAAGGCCAGGCTCAGCAGCTCAGTTGGATACGCATCAGACTGGTGATCAGGAGGTCGCAGGTTCGACGTCTGTTGGGTCAGCAACATTCTTTCATGGAGATTGATCATTAAATTTTTTCTACCATCATTGCCTTCCTTCTGCTTAGGTTTATTTTTGTGACTTTAGTGTGTTAACCCATTTTGTACTGGAAACCCCAAAATGGGTACCCTGGCAAACAGTGCAGGCCCAGATCAGACGCCGCAGAATGTGGCATCTGATCAGGCCCTACACTATTTGCAAAAAAGTTCAGCCATTTTTCTAATCAATTTTGAAGAAAACATAGCCTGACACCCCTAAATTTTGAAATGGACTCCTGCTGTATATAAGGAGGAAAATTCCATTTGATACAAAAAGGGTTAATATTTAGAGAATATATGGTTGTGTTATTTCTTTTTTAGTGTGAATCCATTATATGTCATGATGGTATCAAAGTGATGGCCCACTTAGCCAAGAACCAGGCAAACCAGTCCCTGTGTATTAGACTGGCACAGATCTTCCTCATACATGATTGGCTGAAACCAGACAGAAACTGCTGTACTCAGGTAATACCAGTCTACTAGTAGTATTATACATGTATACCAGTCTGCTTAAATACCCCAGCCTTGTTGTAGGTTGGGTTGGTGTGAAGCTTTTGTGTAGCTTTCAGTACTAGAGCATTCAACTGCTTTGGCTTCAATAAGGGCAAGATTCTGTTGTGCTTGCAGTGGGTATGTAATGGGGGCTATGGTATTTTATATGCCCGTTTTGTAAAAACGGTGATATTATGGTATGGGGTCGGTATCCGTCTGTTCTCAGATGAAGCTGAAACAAACACGGACAAAAGTAATATAGTTAAGGCTGGTATGGGGCCCTATCAACATGCTCTGCTCCACATCATGGTCTAACTTAATATATAGTTAGACCATGATGTGAAGCAGCGCATGTTGATAGGGCCCCACACCAGCCATAACTATATTACTTTTGTCCGTGTTTGTTTCAGCTTCATCCGGGTTGTATACTTTTTTCTTGCCAGGCTGGTATTATTCCTTGTGGACATTGACCATAAAACATTTTCTATGGTCATGCTTTCCATACATGATTCAAAAGGGCAGTTGTCAGTTTCTGGCAAAAGCAAATACAGTAGAACTTCGATGGCTCGAACACCGATGGCTCGTTTACCATGGATGGGTCGAACTCGCTCTTGAGCCCCTAGGGAAATCCTCAAGATAAGAAATTGTGGGGGATGATTAAGGAGATTTTAGTCTTTTATCTTGCAAATGTATGCTGTGTGTACTCATTAGAATCGCCTCACCGAGGCGATTCTAATGAGTACACACAGCAAACATTTTCGTTATATAACATCGAAAGATGTTCAAAAGTATCTCGTTATGCCTCTTGGCAGTAGCCTTCAGTGGCTCCAACTACCGCTGTCTCGAATAAATTTTCATGGTCCCAAAGGGGTTCGAGGCATCGAAGTTCGACTGTACTGTTCTAGTTAACCAATTTCATACAAACCTACCCAGGAAGAGTGTGATTGAAGTTAACTGACGGGCTCAACATGACCTTTTAATGTTGACTGGACCTTGTAAGACTCCATAGCAACCAAATTTCCATGAGATGCGTGTGCTGCTGGCAGCTTAAAACCAAACATTGGCCATTGGAAAGCGGAAATGTGATGATTTTGGTTTCTGACAGTCTGGTTAAAGTAAACTGACTAGCTCATGATGTTGTAGATTTTCTACGGTGTATTATAGAATATACTATTTTATAAGAAGGTCCTCCGATTTATTGTTGCTTTTTTCATCAAAACTTCAATAAAAAAAGTGTAAATATATCTCAATTTTCTTACAATAAGACAATTATGAATGACATTGGGTTTCTAGTAAACCCTTCAAGGCTTATTTTCTTTGCATATGATGACTGAATGAGTTCAGTACAGTAAAATTCCTATATTAAGACCACCTTTGGGACTGTTCAAAAGTGGGCTTTAAGACCACTTTTGAACAGTCCCAAAGATGGTTCCTGAGATAACCAGCAGGGCAAGGGTTATCTTTGCCATCTGATCTGGATCTATACTTTTTGCATAAGTAAGGGTTGTCTTGAACAGCAGGGCAAGGGTTACCTTTGCACACAGTGTTGATCCAGATCAGATGGCCATCTGATCAGTATCTACCCTGTTTGTCAGTCCGTTTGGGAATATGAATGGATGCATTATAATCAAGTAATTTGGTTGGTTGATAGTCAGAAACAGGTGTGGCAAAATTAATTTATTCAGCAGGACAAGTACAATTCTACAAGGGTCCTTCAGAAAGTTTTGTCACTAATAGATTTCCGTAGTTTTATCGTAAGTATTTCTGATACCGCTTCATTGCACTTGAATAGCCTTTCAAATAGCTTCCGGCAACAGTTTATTTCATGCAAATTGCTTTTATAATGACCAAGATATGTCAAATTGAAATACATGCAGTCATATACACTGGCCAATTTAAGAGTTACTTTGTAAAATGGACAGAAAGGCTGAAATTCGCAGCTACATTAAATTGTGTGGCATATATGAACCCCTTGCCATTTCAAAGCACACAGTTTATCGGTGGGTCAAAGCTTTTAAAGCTGGTAAATCAATGGTCAAAGATGATGCTTGTGTTGGTAGGGCCAATACCTCCATCACCAAGGCAACCATCACTGCTGTAAAGGCAGCGTTAGAAGAAGATGTGCGGCTGTCAGTGAAAGAGTCCAGGCAGTCTACAATTAGAAGCATCCAAGCAAAGGTTGGTCAGGAGTGCACCTGATCCATGACAATGTCTCCTCTCACAAGTCTGAGGTTGTGAGGTCGTATTTGGCTGCTGAAAAGGTCGAGGTATATCATTCTCCGTATTCTCCAGACCAGAGCCCATGCAACTTTTTCTTGTTTCCAAGGCTTTCTGGAAAGAGATATGTCCAGAAGTGCACCTGGCAGCGGAATTTATTAGTGCCTCCAACAGTTACACAAAGAAGACTTCCAAGCAGCTTTTAGAAATCAGTTTCGGCAGAGTGGGAGCTTCTTTGAGGGCCTGCAATAGGGAAAAAAATATTAAATGGAGCATGGAGGAAATAAAACCCCAGTGACAAAACTTTTTGAAGGTCCGAGGTATTGGATTGGCTGAAAACGCTAAAGATGAGCTTGAACCCAGCAAGAAAGCTGAATTTAATATATATGGTTGCCACTATCAGAAAACAGTCAATCAAAAATGGAAACATCAGGGAAATCATAATTTCAGGAAAGTCGAGGAATTTTGAGATTTCCGGCTACATGTTAATGGCCTCGAGGTTATAAAACTTTTTTCATGCTCAACTCACTTGAGCATGAAATTTGTCCTGCTCACAAATTTTAAAATGCCAACAATTGTTGGCATTTTAAAATTTGTGAGCAGGACAAATAACATTTTAATATATATAGGCAGGACTAATTTTATGCTCAAGTGAGTTGAACATGAAAATTTTTTATAACCTCGGGACCTGGTCTTTGTAAATCAAGTCGATGCGTGTGTAGCTGGCGATCAGAAGGTTGCACATTGCTGCTTAAAATATTATTAAAGCCATTGTATGCTGGTGGACTCTTCCATTGCTATATGTTGGACAAGTCCATTTGTCATTTAAGGGGTGTCAGGCCTAATTTTTCATTTTCATTCTATTTTTGACGGGAAATTCTGTAAGCAAATAGTGAAGGCAATGACCAGACGCAAGGTACCCCTTAAAAGGGTTTCCCTGCATACAGGGGGTTAATGGAGATTGATCATGAAGTCTTCCCTTCTGTTGATTCAAGAAGGGCAGTTGTGCACTGAACTGGTTAACCACTTATGTATTTGCCTGCATGGGAAAAGTGGGTTGGATTAAAAGAATCTTATATGGGTGTGAGGGGTGGATGGAATAATCCGTAACGAGGGTCACTGTCCGGCATCACGAGGCTTGCCGAGTGATGCCAGACAGTGATCCCGAGGGACGGATTTTTCTATCCACCCCTCACACCCATATAGGATTCTTTTTCTTGCATACCTTCCATTTCTTAGCGCAGATTTTAAATGCAGTCACTTCGGTTACCAACGTCCGCCATATTGTGATGACACTGCAGGAATGTTTAATGACGTCACGTAACGTGCTGTGACGTCAACCTTAACGACGGCGCACATAAGGTCGTAATCAACCAGTGCATTTATCAAACACGCGATTATATTCGATTTGGGGTTGGAACACCAGGGTCAGAACATAAATTTCTATCCCAGGGTAAAATCACAGATTTCCTTGTCTGGTGTGCAAGAAAATCTGATCTGATCAGCTGCACATGACCTTAGTTACATAGTGTTGACTGGGCCGTTAAACTCCAAACCGAAACCAAATCCTTTGTCTGCGGCAGTTTTTTGGCTGCAAGAGTTGTGAAATTTGGAATGTAGAAACTAGAGGCATTATTATAGCCAAGCAGCCAGCAAAAAGGGAGAATGTATAGGCTGACCTGTTTATATATAGGTCATTTTGGAGACGCTGGGACTTTTACCCGTCTTTGAGATGAAATGACATCTCATGCCCTGTCGCCCAATGAATCCAGTAGGGTTTATAAGCATGGATGGCCCGACTCTCACCGCTTTGCCTGAGCAGGCTTAGATCTTCTAAACAGTTTACCAGCACTCGTGTGCGGTTGGTTTCAGTTCTGCGTGGAAGCATCATGCAGCCCATCTATTTCTTCAAGCCATGATGGGCGGAGGCAAATAGGCCGACCTGCACCTTTAATTTTTGCAAATAGTGAAAGCAGGGTTTTTCATGCAGGCTAATGTAATGTTCCTAAGTACGAGGGTAGGCTGAAAAGTTCTGAGCCTGACCAAGATCCAATGGTTTGTCCATGCTGAAAGTGCCTTATTTTTTAACATAGTCTCCCTTCCTGTCCATACACTTCCTCCAGCGATGCTGGAGTTCTTGGATCCCAGTGGTGTAGAAGGTCTCATCTTAGTCCCTGAAAAACTCCTCCACAGCTATCACCTCCTCGTCTGACCGATAATGCTGCCCAGCCAAGTGCTTTTTCATGTTTGGAAACAGGAAATAATCTGATGGAGCTAGATCAGGTGAATACGGAGGGTGATCGACAAGTGTGAAGCCACAGTCATGCACAGCAGCCATTGCGACAACCGATTTATGAGCAGGCGCATTGTCCTGATGGAACAAGACAACTTTTGTCAATTTTCCGGGTCATTTAGCCTTAATTGCTTTTCGCAATTGTTTTAGCAGATCTGCATAATACTCCCCATTAATTGTTCTGCCCTTTTGAATTTAATCTATGAATATTATACCCTTGGCATCCCAGAACACTGATGCCATCACCTTCCCTGCAGAGGAGATGACCTTTGCCTTCTTTGGAGCGGGTGAGCCAGGGTGCTTCCATTGCATAGATTGTCTTTTGGTCTCTGGCTCAAAGTGATGAACCCAACACTCATCCTGAGTGACAAAACGGTCAAGAAAACCATCTTGGTCTGCTTCAAAAATAGCTAAGTTGGCTTGTGACAGGTTCAGTCTGGTCAACTTTTGGTCAGGCATCAAAAGCCGTGGCACCCATCTGGCGGAAACCTTCGGCATTCCTAATTCACTGTGTAGAATGTTCTCTACTTGTTCACGGGAGATGCCAGCAGTGTAAGCTAACTGATTCACAGTTAAACGCCTGTCATCCATCACGGCCCTGTGCACTTGGCTTATGGTTTCCTCAGTTGTTGTCCTGTTGATGGGTCGTCCACACCGGTCATCATCTTCAAGGCTGTCCTTGCCCATCTTAAAATTTGCTGCCCACCTTTTCATGGTTGCATACGAAGGAGCATCATCCCCTAATGTAGCAACCATATCGGCATGAATGTCCTTAGGAGCTAACCCCTTTTTATGGAGGTACTTGATGACACCACGATGCCAGATTTTGTCCATTTTCTCAAAAACGTGCTAGTATCAATTTTCAAAGTCTAGAATTTCTAAGTTATTGCAGGTAAACTTGAACTCATTTGAGTCAAATCAAGTAATAACGGTTTGGATTTAATGAATACAAAATTTCATGCCTGTTCAATGCCTGCTTCTTGGTCAGGCTCAGAACTTTTCAGCTTACCCTCGTATTAGGATGGTCAGGCCTAGTCAAACAGTGCAGACCCAGATCAGACTGCTCCTGAAGGAGCAGTCTGATCAGGATCTTCACTATTTGCTATTCCGTCCACACTGTTTGGACTCCTTACTGGATTGTGAGACAAATTTCTTAAAATTTTAGGAGGATAACCTCGTCCTAAAGGTGTCTAAAGTTTTAGGTTTTGTATGGTAATTTAATGACAAACCGCAGCATCAGACACTGATAAGCAATGCAGATCCAGATTAGACACTGCAGAACACAGCATCTAGAAGAAGTTCTTCCATTTTCTGTATACATTTCTAAAAATAACTCCATTTGTAAACTTGATTCCTGCCATGTATAAGGTGGATGATTCCATTCAGTACAAAATTGGTAAATGAGTTAAAAGTAAAAGATCTTACACGGGGAGTCATTTCATACAAAACTTATGAAGAAATGATCCTGCAAGGTGTTTCATAAATATCATTTGAAGATTCTGTTTATCATATAATAACTTTAAATTGGATTTTATCGCCAAAGAATTTCAAAAGAAATTTTGGATTCTCACTGGCTGAGTGAAGACACTTCAGCCAATAATGTCCATTATACAGTTGTGTTCAAATCATTTTATGACTTAATAATGATATCTACTTAATAACAGTGCCCATTGGGGCTTTGAGAAATAGATTGGGCTACGTGGTGCTTCAGCAAAGAGCTGAAACCAACCAAACTTGAGTACTGGTAAGCCGCTTAGGTCTAATCCTGCCCAGGCAAAATGGTGCGAGTCAGACCACTTCTAAAACCCTAGCAATTTCTTTTGGCTGTAGGGCTTCAGATGTCATTTATCTCCATGTCAGGGTAAAAGTCCTGTCACAATATTGAAGCAATGTCTCCAAATTGACCTAAATAGTGTTGACAGGGATGTAAAACCTCAACACAAACAAACAAAATTTAATAACAGTGCCAATAGAGTGGCATTACATGGCCGGCCTCGGTAGCTCAGTCAGATGCGCGTCTGACTGGTGATCAGGAGGACACGGGTTCGATACCTGCGGGGTCGGCAACATTCTTTTGTGGAGTTTGATCATCAAATCTTTTCTATGGTCATTCTCTCCCTTCCTCTGATTCAAGAAGGGCAGTTGGCAGTTTCTAGCAAAAGAATGTGTGCACTGTACTGGTTAACCCCTTACGTATAAGCCTGTCCAGGAAAGCGTGGATAGGTAAACTGACCGTCTCAAAATTGACATAAATAATGTTGACTGGACTGTTAAACTCCAACACAAACGAGAAAAAAAACTGGCATTATATGGGCCCCGTCAAGCGATTTTGGTACTTATCATCTATGCGAGCAGCGAAGGTTCAGGCGAGCCTGCGCATCCGCGCAGTCTCGCCAGAACCTTCGCTGCTCGCTCATACAAGCACTGAAGCAAGAGGAACCTTCAGACAGAAAGCCATATCCCTGGGCCTTCTGAATGGCTGGGCATGCGCAGTTAAAATTTGTCATGACAGAATGCTCGAAGACACAAATTCGCTTGGCGGGGCTCATATGATTAATTATGTTACAGGAACTATTAAAGTTGTGGATACACCACCAGTATCTGGATGACAAAGATGAAGAGAGATTTCTGGAGAGTATCTGGGCCGTTGCCAAGGTTTCACGCAATACTGAACAGATCGGTGTGCTCATTGATGGCGTTAGGAAAGAGGTACAGTCAAGTTTCTTTATACCAACACATAACCCCAGATAAGGGGGAACCGTATCCACATATGATTTTTTCATTTCTGCATGAAAACATACATTGTGGGTACTCATTAGAAGAGCCTTAGCAGGCACTTCTAAGCGGCTTGGCAGGCACTTCTAATGATTACCCACAACATGTTTTCGTGTAGAAATAAGAAAAATGTCAGTAATTTTCAGATGAAAATTGTCTTATCTGCAGCTGTGGACAGCGACATTTGCTTAACAACAAAACTTACTGTAATGACAGTGTAGATGGAACTGATTAGGGCTGACTATCGATGCCAATTTTGACTATCGTGATAGTATTGCTATCGTGGAAACTACTATCACGATACTATCACTATCGTGGCATACTATCACGATACTATCGTGATACTATCGGGAACACTTATAAATGATTCATAGATGTTATATCACTCACATAAAATGGCTAAGAGTGACAGAACGAGTTAGGAAAATTCCAATGGCCTAAAATTGTATGTTTATTGTGTGTTTCAATATCAGCATTCATTCCCTCGGGGCTATTCCAGAAAAAACATCATGGGGAGACGGCTCTTTATATATATCCCCACCACCGCCTAAAAATAGTTTGCTGCTTCCAGTATATATGCCTGTAAGTGATGGTTACCTTTGCAGTGTTTGAGATTTTCTGCTTGTGAAAACTGACACATGCTGATCGTTCTTCGATTCTTTGATGTTTGCCGCCTGTGTTAAATTAATCTGTGGATTCAGTTAATTAGGTAACCCGATTATTACATAGTATTACGCAATAACAGCACGCTATTTTAGCACCTCTTTAAGGGCGACATGAATCTAACAAGCTGCATTAAAACTTGAACTTACATATTTTTTATTTGAAGTTCGCATCAAAAGCTAGTCTATCAAAATAGAAGTAAAGCAATTATCAAGTCGGTGTTTTCATTTAGCAAATATGTACAGGGCTTGACCTTGGCTCTTTGACTCTGTGGACATTTAGTCCTTGCACAAAAGACAGCTAAGGCAAGCAGCAATAGTAAAACAAAGTTTTCATGTAATGAAATTTGGCCGTTTCGACATGTTATTTTTTCTGGAATATCCCTCTATTATAATACAAAGACAACCAAAAATAGAATCAGAAAGACCCACGAAAAATAAAAACGCCAATTTGTCCCAGGTTGTCCAGTGTCCACCATCAAAACGTCCAGAATCACCTTAAGAAAGTACTTGATAGACGGAGACCTAAGGCCTCGCGCTGCACGTTTTTCCCCACTACAGGATGACAACATGAAACTAAAACTTTGTCTGCTTAAATATTCCCCCAAGAATTCAATCCCGCCGACTGATGACATCATCATTGATGCATTTGTGCATACTTGCCGACTTATCTGAGTCTATTATGTACTCGCATGCACATTCTGTGCATTTTTCGAGAAATGCATTTCTAATGAGACCACAAAAGTGCGGTTTAATAGTCTGGTCCTTATGCGCAAAAAGAGTCACATATACAACAAGTTAAACTGCATTATACCGTCATTTATTATGCATTTATTTACCTATATGAATAAGTCAGCACACTGCAAAAACTTTCTTCATACAAAAGATCAGCTTGTGCATCTTGCAAATGTCTTCGAAACTGAACAGGGAAATGGCGTTTGTCCCAGAAGTTATACTACGCAAGGATAGTACAAACAGCAAACATTTATATATGACTGCGCAGGCTGATCTGAGCCTTCACATGTCGCACAGGTTTCACTGTAATGTTTTCAAACCATGCAACAAACTCGTGATCAAACTATCATTGACGTTTTGTTATTGAAAAACGCGGGAAAATATCTGACAGCCTCAGCTGCACGTGCAAAAATGACGGCGGGAAATTCATCGCCGCGAGAAATTCACCACACGGCAAAAAACTATGATACACATGTGTGACCAGCGAAGACTCAGATCATCATGCACATATGTGAAGGCTTATCAGTCTGTCCTGATTACAGCTGAATGGATTTCCTAAGCAAAAATACTTGCGTAATTACACAACAGTACAGGTATATTTTCAAAGTATATTCAAGAAAAATACAAAAACAATCGAAACTATCGATAGTTGAGTGAACTATCGGCGATAGCTATCGATAGTCCAAAGTACTATCGATGCATTGCTATCGAGGCAGTCCCTATCGCGATGCATCGAACTATCGATGCATCGTTACACCCCTAGAACTGATTAACAGAAATATACAAGAATGTTGTTTTCAATACTCAAAGAAACAAATGCGGAGGCCATTTTTACAAATGTCCATTTTTGTCGTGCCTGCTATTAGCATGGCGCGATATAGGTGCATGGTTTTCCGTCCGTTCGTTCGTGCGTTTGTCCGTTTGTCAAGGCGTCAACATTTGCGACCACCCTAGCATTCACCCAAAGGTTCAAGTTTATTTCTCAAGAACTATAAGAGCTTCATTAATGATACTTGGAACAAACTTGTATCTGGGGATGGTTACTTAAATGCAAGCATCCATATTTGACCTTGACCTACATTTCATGGTTCACTGACTTCGTAAAATATTGCGACCACCCTGGCGTTCGCCCTTATGGTCAAGTTTATTTCTCAAGAACTACTACAAGAGCTTCATTTATGATATTTGGTACCAACTTGTATCTGTGGTTGGCAACTTAAATGCAAGCATCCATATTTGACCTTAACCTACATTTTATGGTTCACTGACTTTGTAAAATATTGCGACCACCCTAGCATTCACCCTAATGGTCAAGTTTATTTCTCAAGAACTTAAGAGCTTTATTAATGATACTTGGTACAAACTTGTATCTGGGGATGGTAACTTAAATGCAAGCATCCATATTTGACCTTGACTTATATTTCAGGGTTCACTGACTTTGTAAAATATTGCGACCACCCTACCGTTCACCCTAATGGTCAAGTTTATTTCTCAAGAACTTTTAGAGCTTCATTAATCATATTTGGTTCAAACTTGAATCTGGGGATGGCAACTTAAATGCAAGCATCCGTATTTGACCTTTACCAAAATTTCATGGTTCACTGACTTTGTAAAATATTGCGACCACCCTAGCATTCACCCTAATGGTTAAGTTCATTTCTCAAGAATTATTACAGCTTCATTAATGATACTTAGTACAAGCTTGCATTTAAGAATGGAAACTTTTTATGCAAGCATCTTTGTTTAACCTTGACCTACATATCATGGTTGGGTGACTTCGCACCCCCACAGGCGCGACATAGCCTTCGGCGGAATTCTTGTACAAATGTTCACAGTATTTGTTTCTTGGAGTGAAGGGAAAAAGACCTGTGTCCTATTGTAATGCTACATCTTATTGTGTTTCTTTGTAATGACAAATTCTTTATAATGGGCAAACTTTTGCAAAAGAATACTGTTGCTATAATGAGGGACCTCTGCACTAGCATAATCGATTATCAATCCTGTCATTGAGATCAATAACCGATTAGAAATCGCAAAGGTTTTTGTCATAATTTTGCCTGTTTGGCTTTCTGTTTGAGCATGACTCTTACCATATGTTGCACTTTACCATATGGATATTTGAACAGACAGGCTTGAGCAAAAAGTGTAGATCCAGATGAGACGCGGAGTCTCATCAGGGTTTGCACTGAACAGACAGGCTTGAGCAAAAAGTGTAGAATGTAGATCCAGATGTGCGGCATCTCATCAGGGTCTGCACTGTTTGCCACTTATCCAGCTATTTTAGGCATAACTTTGGGTAGTAAATTGTACCTATCAAGTAATCGATTACAAGCAAATCAGAAATGATAATAATCATTTTTGTGGAATTTATTGATCGATTTAATCGATTATACGATTAATGGTGTCAGCCTTACTTACAGGATTAACTTTTGTCCTGCTGAGCCCGAATATGCCTTTCCTTACAAACAATTTCTTCTTCAACACTTCTGTTATGGTCGGTGCAATGAGGCAACTACCCACAACACAGAATTCCAATGAGAATTAAGAAAAGGCATTTCAGTGCTAGACCTCTTTATCTCTAACAATGACTGCCCCAGCCCATCAGGGCTTGAAGAAATAGATGGGCTGCATGATGCTACCACGCAGAGCTGAAACCGACCCGCACACGTGTACTTGTAAACCGCTTAGAGGATCTAAGCCTGCCCAGGCAAAAGTTATGTGAGTCTGGCCGTCCATGCTTATAAACCCTATTCGTTTCATTGGGCAGCAGGGTTTGAGAAATTGAGATGTCATTTCATCTCAGTGTCGGTTAAAAGTCCCACAAAGTTGGAAGCAACATCTCCAAAATGACCTATACAATGTTGACAGGGGTGTTAAACCTCAAACAAATCAAACAAACAAACTGTAACAATGAACATACTTTTAACCATTATCCTGCTGAATAAATGAAATTAGTTACACCAATTTCTGACTTATCACTAATCAAATTACTTGATATAATGTATTTGTTAAATTCACAATGTAGAAGCCTCCGTAGTGTCGCCTCATAAACCAGGGTTATTGGGTTCCATTCTGGCTTCTCCAGACTATTTTTAGCTCACCTGTCATGTAGTGATGAGATTAGCTTTTGGGATCACTTTTCATCTGTCGTCCGTTGTGCGTCCATCCGTCTGTAAACAATTTCTCCAAACGGCATCTCCTAAACCACTGATCAGATTTTGATCAAACTTCACATATATAACACGCCGTCCTTTTCATTCTCGCATATTAGCATATAAGAGCCCTTCGATTTTGCCCAAGCTTTTTTCACCGAAGAGCATTGGAAAGTAAATCAATATACCAACGGACGACCTTGAGCTATCTACAGCAGTCTAATTTTATATTTTAACAACTTCAAACCAAAACTCACACACCGCCGCTCCTGTATGATCGCCGTTGCTATGGGCTGTTTACCTGAGATACGGTATGTCAAGGGAAACAACTCAATGTATGGATCAATTTACTGAATATATTTATCTCGCCTAGTGAAACCAAAACTTATACACAGCCGCTCCTGTATGAGTGCCGTTGCTATGGGCTTGTTTACCTTAGATACGGTGGTTGTATCAGTCAGAGTGTGCTTCTATATACTTATGTATTGATCTGTGCCAGTGTTGGAAGGCTGAATGGAGCGTCTGAATAAATTCTGTGCCAGAACCTAGTGGCAGCCAGAGGGTACTGCACATGCGATATGGCAGCCAGAGTGCAAACAAATATTTTATTCTATTGCACCCCACTAGGTTAGCCCCTGCCCATAGGGGCTTGAAGAAATATATGGGCTGCATGATGCTTGCACGCAGAGCTGAATCCAGCCCGCACACTAGTACTGGTAAACCACTTAGAGGATTTAAGCCTGTCCAGGAACCGCTGTGCGAGGCCGACCGTCAATGCTAATAAACCCTGTTGGTTTCATTGGGCGACAGGGCTTGAGATGTCATTTCATCTCCGTGTCTGGTAAAAGTCCAACAAAATTGGAAGCAACGTCTCCAGAATGACCTTTACAGTGTTGACGGGGACGTTAAACCTCAAATCAAACAAAAGCACCCCACTCGGTGGGGCCCACCCGTGGGGTGGGTGGGCCCGACAGTATTGCGGGTGCAGGGATGAAAAAAAAATTGTCCCAGAACCCCCACTCTCTATACTACTCCAGTGATTTTGCCTTAATCTTGAATAGTATTTAATGGAGAAATGGCATACCTGGAATATAACTTCCATGTGACCTGATAATTGACATCAAAATTACAACTCAAAAACTATTTGATAGAGAAAAGTCATACCTGTGATATTAGATGATTGACCCCAAAATATATCTAGGCTGGTGTGACCTATAGTTCATGGTTCAGTGATTTTGCCTTATATCTTGAATACTAACTATTTGTTGGAGAAACTTCATATTCCATTTGAACCGATGAATGACATAAACATATATTTTGGTCATTGTGACCTATATTTCACGACTTAATGATTTTACCTTATAACTTGAAGACTATAATATTGAGAAATGTTATACCTGGGATATTTATTCTGTTTGACCTGATGATTGACCTCAATATATATCTAGGTCAGTGTGACCTATATTTCATAGTTCAGTGATTTTGCCTTATATTTTGAATTTTGATGGAGAAACTTCATCTGAGGATTATAAGTTCCATGTGACCAGATCATTGACTAAACAATATATTAAGGTCAATGTGACCTATATTTCATGTTTCAATGATTTTTGCAACTCAAAGACTATTTCATAGAGAAATGTCATGTGCCATATAACCTTATGATTGCCCTCAAAATATAATCTAGGGCAGTGTGACCAATATTTCATGGTTCAGTGATTTTATCTTATTTCGTGAAGGCGAGGAACAGGCAAGCTATGCTGTCATGTGACAGCTCTTGTTGACCTTGTGACCTTGCCTTGATGTTTGACCTACGTTTTAGCTTGCCTGTATGAAGTACAAGGAGAGCTATTGTTGACACCCTTGTGGTTCCTGTGCGCTTTTGCGTGTGCGTTCCAGTCACACTGTGTTAAAGTTTTTCAAATGCTTATATCTCAACAGTCACACATCACAGAGCACTCATATTTTGGAGCTTAAGTACCTCGGAAGGTCTTCTGAAGTTCAAAGAGAATAGACCTCTGGGTTCATGCCCCACGTTCATGCCTCATGTCACACATCACAGAGCACTCATATTTTGGAGCTTAAGTACCTCGGAAGGTCTTCTGAAGTTCAAAGAGAATAGACCTCTGGGTTCATGCCCCGGGGTGGGCATTGGGGTCAAAATCTAGAACACCTATGTAATAATGTGTTAAAAGTTTTTGAAATGCTTATATCTCAACAGTCACTCATCACAAAGCATTTATATTTACAACTTGGATACCTGGGAGTGTCTTCTGAGATGCCAAAACAACACACCCCTGGGTTCATGCCTAGGGGAGACGGGGTGGGGCTAGGGGTCAAAATCTAGGAAACCTTTGTAATTATTCTTGACCTTGTGACCTTGATCTTGACATTTGACCTACTTTTTAAAAACAGTATCATTGGTCATACCTTTCGATTGGTAAGTGATTTGGCTTTCATATTTCACACAAGTATTCCGTGTCACAGACCTTTAATTCGTACCATAATTTTTGACCTTGTGACTTTTTAAAAACTTTAACTCTTATCCTGCTGTTCATGACAACCCTTTTCTTTGCAAACAGTGTAGATTTGACATTCAATTTATTAATTTGTAGGAATAAATTACATCATGTAATCTGATTGGTTCAAAGTCAGAAATGGGTGTGGTTAAACTGCATATTCAGCAAGAGAAGGGTTAACATCAGCCATACCTTTTGATTGGTTTGTGGTAGGGCCTCAGAATGTAGCATGCTGTATCACTGTTTACTGTTTGAAAAGGTTGGTGGTGTGGTACTCATAGAGGATCTTACATGAGTGTTCATGTAATATTGAATTTATTAAACGAGTTGAGGAAAGGGATAAAATGTGAGGCTTTGCCGAGCATATTATGCCTTTTCCTACACGAGTTAAATAAATTCAGTAAAACATGAGCACGAATGCAAGATTCTATTTATCATATGACATTTAAAGCACTGTTTTATTCGCCAATTTTTACAAAAAGATCGATATTCTGCCATTAGTAAATGCGACTTTGATAAGGACGTCGTACTTGTAATGTTATGGGACGTATTTAGCTAATTTGCATATTTAATCCACTAGTGATTGTCAAAAATATTATGTGGCGTTATTATATTCTCAGAAGCGACGTCATATGGGCCCCGTCAAGCGATTTTGGTACTTATCGCCTATGCGAGCAGCGAAGGTTCAGGCGAGCCTGCGCATCCGCGCAGTCTCGCCAGAACCTTCACTGCTCGCTCATACAAGCAGTGAATCAAGAGGACCCTTCAGACAGAAAGCCATATCCCTGGCCCCTCTGAATGGCTGGGCATGCGCAGTTAAAATCTGTCATGACGGAATGCTCGAAGACACAAATTCGCTTGGCGGGGCCCATATGATAAAGTGGGTTAAGTGTTAAAATTTTTTGATGGAATGGCAAATAGTGCACACCCTGTTCAGACTCCGATTTTGATCAGTCTGCTAGTAGTTAAATTTTTTCCTGGAAATTTTGCATTAAAGCCTTTTTTCTTTCCTTTGCAGTGCGGGGACACATTTATACAGCTATACACAGAGCTCTGCAAATATGCCATCAACATTGACAAGGGGAACATGGAGAAAGAGCTTGCCAAAGAAAATCTCGGAGCCGTAAAAGAGAGACAGTTTGCTATTGCCAAGACCTGTGTGAGAATGGCTTATATGCTGAAAGAATATGATTTTCGAATAGCAAAAATATGTGGGCTAACTGCTTTTGCTTTGGATACAACATTCGACTCATTGAATCTTGTAAATAGGCTATACTGGACAGTGAAATTTACAACAGCAACATCAGATGAAAGTAAAATCAATCCTGCTACAGTGTATGAAATTGAAAGGCTGTTAGAACCTTTGCGACCAGATGTGCTAGATCCTGAGTTTACTTGGAAAAAGATTATTCCATTGTGTAAGAAATACAAAACTGAGAGAGATGTGCTTTTGAAAGAGTCATGCCAGTATGTTCCAGTGCTAAGTGATCCAAAAGAGAGTATTAAGTACTTCAAAAAAGCAAGCAGTACTAGTAGTGCTAATGAGAATGGTGGGAGTTCAGGGGAAAGTTCTAAATCTGACACTCAAGTTAAAACAGATACAAAAAATGTGAATCAGGAACAACTCAAGAGACCTACAGCAGTAGACATTGATCGTTTATTAGGTAGTCAGTTTCCCAGAGGTGTAGGAAAACATATGGATGATTTTTCAATGAAAGATTTAGATAAAACAATTAATGATCTTAAAAAATCTATTAATGAAGAAACCCAGTATAGGAAGATGTTACAGGCAGCAGGATTTACAAACAATGATGCAAAAAAGCAAAAGAGTACACCTACAGTACCTACTGTAGGTCTTAAAAAGGAAAGAGTTCCGAAAGTACCCCAAATTATGCAGCAAACTGTTTCCAAGTCTAGTGCAGTGACTACTAACATACAAAGCCACAGAAGTATTCCTGATCAAGCACAGAATTCTCAGTTGTATTTAGGACAGACTTATTTCCAACCCTATCAAACAGGTGACAAAGTGACACCACCTGCTGCACATAGAAATACACCTGAACAATTTTCACCTCCTATTACTCATCAGGGCAACACGGGCTTCAGAAGTCCACCTGTTGCCCATAAAAATCATCCTCCATCTTCACCCCGAGATGTTATCTCACCACAGCCCTCAAGTTCAAGTCAATTTCAGTCATCATTGTACCAACAAAGTGGTTCATCTAGCAAGTTCAGTCCCAGTTATACACCAGTTTCAGTCAGCCAAAAGACAGCAGTGCCATCTTCAGCCATAGCTAAACCACCTAATGCTAGTCAAACTGCTGCTGACGTTTTAAAACAGAATTTAAGTAGTAAAATTCATTGTGAAATGTTAAAGAGGAATCCAAATATATCAGGGTCTGTCTCATCCTCAGGCATTAATTCATCAAGTTCAGGTTTACAAAGACAAATTAGTGCTCCAAATCTGGCTACTTCAGTGTCAAATGAAAGAAAACCATGTACAATTGAATATTCCACAGCATCTTCATCACCAGCAGAATGTGCTAGAATAGCTCAGCAAATTGCACAAATGCATTTAAAGCAGCGAGCAGAGAGAGAGAAACTGGAAGGCAAAAAGCCAAGAAAACCCAGACAAAAGAAGGAGAAAGAAGCACATAAAACTTCCTTAACATCTAAAAGCATTCCTAGTAGAAGTCAGATATCAGAACTTTTAAGTCAGACTATGAAAGGAAGTGTTGAAAGTTCAGCTGACAGAGTGCAGAATATAATACAAATTAGAAATCAAATTTTGCAAGCTGACAGTGCTAACAAATTAGGTGTGGAAACAAAACGGGAAAGTGTAAACACAGCTATCTTAAATTCTCACAATGAGAGGAAAGAATCTGCATCAAATAGGACTGCCAATGTGCCTGATCAAGCAGAAGTGAAATCACAGAAATTTTATTTGACTTCAGCATCAGTCATAGATAAATTGAAAAAAGACAATGCTGGTGTTGTAAATTTATCAGATTCAAAAGGTTTGTCAGTTAAACCAGTGTTCTCCATGGTTGTTCCAAGAGCATTGACATCACCGAACAATCAAGAGGAACTAGTTCGACGTGTTACAAACATGGTCAAGAAAGCAACGTCATCAAAAGAAAGTCCTGTGTCATCTTATACATCACCAGTATCAGATACAGTGCAGCATCAAACAAATTTGCAACAAACTGCAAAAGCAGACAAACACAGAACCGTTGAAGAAGTGAAAAGTACACCAGTTCCAGACCATGTTTTAGATTTTCTTAAGAGCAGGTCTAGAAGTGATCAAACAACTCAAAACAATGAACCAAATACAATGGTAGTTAGAAGTGTTAGTATGACCTCATTTGACCAAAGTAGGAGACAAAATACATTGCCAAGTAGTGTTCATGCTACAAGACCAGCTACTGTCACTTCAAGAGCACCATTGCAGGGTATGAGGTCAGCTATTGCACCACAGGTTACCAATGCAAATACAGGTTCAGACAGCACTTCACTAACAGCTTTAACTGGTGTTGTGTTGCCACAAAATCAACCCAGTCTTATGTTGGCTCAAAATCAGTCAAGTCTTAATATGTTGGCAAATGTTGCTAGCAACTCTGTGGCTCTTCCTGGACAGTCACTACAAACTAAAAGTCCTCTGGATTTGGAAAATCAAAACCAAGTGACAGCTGCCTCTGGTATTGACACTGTTATGGCCACGTATAATCAGCCAACTCAAAACCTGTTTCAGAGCATGTCACAGCAGTCATCTGTGAACCAGTCAACACAGAGAATCTCAGTACTTCAGCCCAGCATTCCGCAGCAGCAAGTCATTGCAGCACAGCAAGTGTTACCACAAACTGCCAGTGTTGCAACAAACCCTAATCCTGACAACAGAATACAACTGCCTGTAACATCAGAACATTCTGAACAAAGGTTCATGCATGTCTTTGATCAGTTTGGTAACAAGCAAATTGTGAACATGACACCACAAACTCATTTGATTCAAACTGCGGGTGATAATGCAGGTTTGTTGCAGAAGAGTCCTGAAACACAGCTTCAGTCTGTAGTTGCTGTTGAGAATAGTTTTCCACAGCAGATTAGTCAGAATTCTGGAGTTCTATCACAGGTTTCTTCTAATATTCTGAATGTTAATATCAGTGCCGTTGGACCAGTGTCAGCAGCTGATACTCTAAGTCAGATGCAGCCAGAACTTTTGTCAGGATCAAACTCTGATTCCTCAGGAACTCGTCAGACAGCAGCCTCAATCTCACGACAGCAGTTTAACATTGTACCAGAGTTGAGTCCAGCTGTTGTACAACAGATACTCACTGACCTAATAAAATCAGGGTCACAGCAAGATCTGAATTCTACACAGTGCTCTACCAACTTTTCAAATTCTGCAGCTGAAAATAGCACAGTGCCATTTCAGAGTCAACACAAACGGGAAATTTATATTTTTCCTAAGAACATGGCAGAAAAAGCAATGGATGGCACCATGCAGATTGTTAAAGATAGTGGCACTACCACTATTGCTAAAACTGTACTAGGTAACTCTAGGCACATACTAAGTGGACAAGCAAATACAAGTGAAATGCAAATGGCATCAGGAACTGTTGTGTCAAGTCAGCCTGTAAATCAGAATGTTCAGGCATACCCTCAGCAGAACCTGTTAGTTAGTACTACTTCACAAAGCAGCTATCCATCAACAAATGCTGTAAGGTGTAGTAGCAGTAAATCAGGGCCATACAGTCAGAATGTTTCAAACACTTTGACAGGTAGGACTAGTGTTTCATTAGGTCAGTATTATTCTCCAAATTACATGACCCCATCAGATGTAATAGGTACTACGCAAGTTACTAATCAGTCATCCTCAGTTGTGCAAGCAAGTTCTAAATCTTCGACTCTTCCACAAACACCAGTTGTTACTAATCAGTTGTTGCAAGTTCCAGATTTACCTGATCTCGGGTCGAAAGAATTTGGAATAGATGAAATTTTAAGAACTGACAGTACCTTAGATAATAACAATCAGAGGACTGATGATGCGGAAACTGCTTCTGGAAAAGAAGTTTTGAGTAAAACAAATAGAATGGATACCACCCAGTGTGCCTCAAATAGCAGAGCAGATACTGATAAAGGAATGACTCAACAGGTATCAGACAGGAAAATGTTAACAGTAAATCAACATGCAATACAGGTTTACTCTGATCAAGATATGAATAGACATAAAGAATCTCATTTGCACAGAAAACCTGCTGCTTCATTGACTGCAAACAACAATGGTCAGACAATGAAACATGAAAGAAAGTCTGAACTTGAGCAACAAAATTTAGTACAAGCAGACCATGGGCAGCTTTCAGATTTCCAGAATAAATTGCCAAATTTTTCAGTTAATCAAGATAAAACAAAACCTATAGTCAAACCACAGACCAGTGTTGCATCAGCAAGTACACATCAGGGACCAGTTGAAAGTAGTGCATCGTCAGGACAATCCACTTTCTTTCATGCAGCTAGGTTGGCAAAGGAAAGGGAAGAAAGAGAGATTAAATTAAAACAAGAAAAATCATTGAAGTACAATACAGATAAAATTGCTTTGCATGTATGTGGTATATGTTCACAAAAATTTGATTCAGTAGAAAAACTTAAAGAACATGCAAAATTAAATCTGTGCCCTTCAAGGCATTGCAAGATGTGTAAGAAGTTTTTCCCATCTTTTGAACAGCTTAAAAATCATTTGAAAGTTCCATGTAAAGGTGTGAGAGAAACATTAAAGGATTTTGAGTATACAAAAATATTTGTCTGTTCCAAATGCAACTTCACTTCACAAAGTGAAAAGATTGGAACAAAGCATATTGAAAATTGCAATGTCTCAAGCAGTCCTGTCAAAGCAACCGTGACAATATGGTATAAATGTCATATGTGCAGGGAAGTTTTGCATGACAAAGATCTGGCATATAAACATATTTCTAGATTTTGTCCACAGCTTAAAGCTGTCAAAGCAATGCAAGATGCTCAGACATCTATTGACAGATTGAGGAATAGACCTGATATTACCATCAGAGAGCCTAAAAAAGCTTACAGATATGTACCAGAAAACAGCAGAATTGAAATCCAGGGACAAAGGATACAGGATGTCAAGACACCTATGGACAGTTTAAAAAGCAATTCTGTTGTTACTCTGAGAGATCAAAGGACGTCTAATGCTGAAACTCTGGACAATAGAGATGAGGAAGCAAAGTCTGATGTTGAAGTAAAAACAGAAAAATCAGTAGTAAATCAGTCAAAGCAAGAAGACTGTCCTGAGGTCGGGGACAAAATACTAGGAAGTCATGACAGAATGGAAAGTTTAGGTGTCTTTAATACTAATCCCAGCAAAGAAATTAAAGACAGCATTGTCAATGTAAAATGTTTACATGATGAGCAACCATATACCTCTGAATCCCAATTTGAATCCCAAATGTTTAAAATAGACAGTGAAAAAAATACTACTATCTCATCAGACATAATGGACAAGGTTTCAGCGGAGTCTGAACAGATAGTCAAGAAAGAGACTGGCATGTGTGAACATGTTGAAAAGGTTTCCAAGTCAGCACTGTCTGAAAAGATCAGTTCCACTTGCAAAGACACCTTCAAAAAGGATGGAGAAAGCAAGAGCAGAAGGAAACAAATTCATGCAGCTTTGGTGGAAAGAAAAAGCACAAGGCAGGTTTTGCTAATGGAAAATCATAAACAGAAGCTGAAGTCCCTGAGAAACCAAAGAAACAAAAGAACTTGTGTATTAGATAGAAAGTATGGTAAAGAACAGATACGGTCACAAAAAACAATAAACCAAGAGCCTGTGATAAATGAAGACATGAGTACTTGCAAATTGTGTCTGTATTCAACAAGAGTTGATAGAAGTTTAGCAAGGCATTATACTCAGGCACATGATTTTGGTTTCAAACTGCAAAATAAAAGATATAGGTGCAAATACTGTGATGTAAGTTTTCAGTCCTCTTCAAAGATAATGATTAAAGGGCACATGATTAAGCATGCTGATATTTTACTGAAACAAATAGCTAAAAGTAAGCATTTGAACAAGAATCATCCATACTTAACACCAGAGAAAAAAGAGCACCTATTATCTGGAAATATAGTAGAATATTCACCACGGAGAATGGAAAAAGTTAAAAAGCATATAAAAGCTAGAGCAGCTAGATCAAAATGTGCAGAGAACTTGAAAAAACTTTCATTTGTACATAATCCGCCTACCGATGATGAAGAGGGTAAATCAGAATCTCCAGGAGGAAGGAAGATTTTGGGTAGACCAAGGAAATATCCTGTTGGTGAAGAACCCTATCTTCACAAGGATTTTTACAAGCATGTCAATGAAGGAACAAAAGAACAACCAAAGATAAGGAATGACAGAGAAAACAAAAAACAGAAATATTCAGCGAGAGTCCAAACTGTTGTAAAATGGAAGAAAAATGAGAATGTCAGATCAAGATCCAATTCAGTTAGTAGTAATACAAGCCTATCTGATGTTGTACATAATACTCGAAGGAGTCAGTCAGGAACAAATTTAAGGGTAAAGAAAAAAAGTAAAAACCAAGACAAAAGAACTGTAGACAAAGAAAATAGTTCAAATGAGGGCTCCAAAGCTGATACCGATGTCTTGGGTTTAAAAATCTCAACACGATCCCATACTGAAAAACATTCATATAAAACTCAATCTTCTGAGACAGTCCCTGTAATGAACAGAAACTTAGGTGAAGAAAGTAACATAGTCAATTTTAAACAAATGTCTAATTCAGCTGCATCAAGTGAAAAAGAAAAACAAACACCAGAAACTGCTAAGAAAGAGATAGCAGCTGGTATAAGTAATGAACAGAGACAATCAGTTACAGATATTGGTAAAAAGGAAATTATTTCCAGAAGGCGAAGCTTAAGGTCAGCACCAAAGAACATAAGAGCCTTTAATTCTGAAAATGACACATCAGACAGTGACTCCAGTTCTAGTCCTGCTACACCCTTGAAAGAAAGGCTTAGGAAAAGAAAGCTAGATGCTGTGGAAATTGATGACATTTCTCTGGGCCTTTCAGAGAACAAGTCTGCTGAAAAAATACTTGAATCAAAAAGTGGAAGGGAAGTGAAAAGGAAAAGAGAGGTAGACTCTTCAATTTCTGATTCTGAAAATGAGAATGATAAGGACAAAAAACATTTAAGATACATGGCTGAAAAACAAACCCCCCAGAAGAATGAGAAAGACTTAGACATGATATTACAAAAAGAAAGAAATGTAAGACTTAAAAAGAACCAAACAACTGAAGTTAATTCAGATAAAAACAGGGAAGATGATAAAAAAAATGAGGGTGAAACAGATGTGAAGCGGTCATTAAGACCAAGAAAAAGTCAAGCAGTAGAAATTATCTCAGATGAAGAGAGTGGTGGCAATGCTGAGAAAGATGATTTAATAGGTGTTCAGAGATCTTTGCGAGGAAGAAGCATCAAAGCATTGGAAGTTAATTCTGAACAAGGTAAGGAAGGTGACAGTAAAAATAAGACTACAGTGGATGTGAAGACATCTTTGCAGGTCCGGGCTCAAAACAAAACTGAGGGCACAGAAAATGAAGATCTATCAGATAAAAAGAAGTCTACTGGACAAAGAAAAAGAGTGTCAGTAGAGGTTTGTTCTGATGATAATGGATGTGACACTAAAAGCAGTACACTTGGTGTAAAGAGATCCTTACGAGGAAGAAAAAGCCAAGCAGAAGAATACACTTCAGAAAATGAAGACAAAAACAAGATAGAAAAAAATTTGCTTTGTAAAATAAGATCTTCAAAATTGAGTAAAATCCGATCCGTGAAAGGTGTTTCAGATTATGACAATGGAGCCAATGAGGACTTACTAAAATCCAGCATATCCTTAGAAAGAAGACAAAGCCAGGCTAGTTATTCAGATAGAGAAGATGATCTATCACCTGAAAGAAAAAGAACTTCAAAAAGAAGAAAGAACCAGGAAATACACTTAGATTCAGATGCAGATGATGATTCATCAGACAATGATTCTGATGATAAGATGCCAATGAGAAAAAGACTGAGAAAAAGGAGTGGCAGAAATGATGCAGAACATCATAAGTTAAGGCAGACAGAAAATGATACCAAAAGAAAAATGAAAGACATAGAGACTGATAAGAAAAGTTGCAGTCAAAAAGTGAAACAGATTGAAAGTGAATCAGATGAATCAGAAGCTAGTTTCACTGACAACACACCTCACAATTCTACAAGGTTGTTACGATTTAAATCGGAAGGAAGACTAAAGACCATCAGTTCCTCCACTGAAAAAGTTCAAAAGAAAAAAAACATAGTTAAAGATATAAGCTCTGATTCACAAAGCAATATTTCTGAAAATGAAGGAAGGGCAACACCTGTTAAGGAACGCTTGAGAAACCAAAAAAAAAATTCAGATCTCAAGGGAAAAGGAGAATTTAAGGCAGCTAGGGAAGCAGATAAAATTGCACAAGAGAGCATTGGTCAAATGCAGTCCGACACTAAAATTGGTGACGAAATAAAAGTACGGCAAAAAGGGAATGAAGGCATCTTTCAGGGAGATTTTCAAGCTTCAATAGATATTATTTTTGATGCAGTGGAAAAGGAATTTGAATCATTAAAAACCCCAACTCTACTTGAAAAAGGAAAGGAAGATATAAAACACATTGGCCCCGAGTTTCAAGTACAAAAGAAAAAAAACATAGTTAAAGATAATAGCTCTGATTCACAAAGCAATATTTCTGAAAATGAAGGAAGGGCGACCCCTGTTAAGGAACGCTTGAGAGACAGAAAGCAAAATTCAGGTCTCAAGGGAAAAGGAGAATTAAAGGCAGCTAGGCGATCAGATAGAATTGCACAAGAGAGCATTGATCAAATGCAGTCTGACACTAAAATTGGTGACGGAATTAAGGTACAACAGAAAGGAAATGAAGGCATCTTTCAGGGTGATTTTCAAGCTTCAATAGATAAAATTTTTGATGCAGTGGAAAAGGAATTCGAATTATTAAACCCCCCAGCTCTAATTGAAAAAGGAAGGGAAGATACAAAAGACATTGCCTCCGAGTTTCAAGTGCAAAAGAAAAAAAACTTAACTAAAGATAATAGCTCTGATGTACAAAGCAATATTTCTGAAAATGAAGGAAGGGCAACACCTGTTAAGGAACGCTTGAGAGACCGAAAAAAACATTCAAGTCTCAAGGCAAAAGGAGAATTTAAGGCAGCTAGGCGAGCAGATAAAATTGCACAAGAGAGCATCGATCAAATGCAGTCTGACACTACAATTGGTAACGAAAGTAAGGTACAGCAGAAAGGAAATGAAGGCATCTTTCAGGGAGATTTTCAAGCTTCCGTAGATATAATTTCTGATGCAATTGAAAAGGAATTAAAATCATTAAACCCCCCAGCTCTAATTGAAAAAGGAAGGGAAGATACAAAAGACATTGGCTCTGAGTTTGAGGTACAAGAGAGAAAAGACATAGCTAAAGATAATAGCTCTGATTCACAAAGCTATATTTCTGAAAATGAAGGAAGGGCAACACCTGTTAAGGAAACCTTGAGAGAAGTTCCTAAACCTTCTATAGTATCTTCTATAGGAAAAGGAAAGGTTAAGGCAGCTAGGGAAGCAGATCAAATTGCACTAGAGAGCATTGATCAGATGCAGTCTGACAAGAATATTGGTGATGAAAGTAAGGAACTACAGAAGGGAAATGAAGGCATCTTTCAGGGAGATCTTCAAGCCTCAATAGATGTAATTTTTGATTCTGTGGAAAACAAATCTGAATCAGTAAACCCCCCAGCTCTAATTGAAAAAGGAAGGGAAGATACAAAAGACATTGGCTCTGAGTTTCAGGTACAAAAGAAAAAAAACATAGTTAAAGATAATAGCTCTGATTCACAAAGCAATATTTCTGAAAATGAAGGAAGGGCAACACCTGTTAATGAACGCTTTAGAGACCGAAAAAACAATTTAAATCTGAAGGGAAAAGGAGAATTAAAGGCAGCTAGGCGATCAGATAGAATTGCACAAGAGAGCATCGATCAAATGCAGTCTGACACTACAATTGGTAACGAAAGTAAGGTACAGCAGAAAGGAAATGAAGGCATCTTTCAGGGAGATTTCCAAGCTTCAATAGATATAATTTCTGATGCAATGGAAAAGGAATTGGAATCATTAGATCCCCCATCTCTAATTGAAAAAGGAAGGGAAGATACAAAAGACATTGGCTCCGAGTTTCAGGTACAAGAGAAAAAAGACATAGCTAAAGATAATAGCTCTGATTCACAAAGCAATATTTCTGAAAATGAAGGAAGGGCAACACCTGTTAAGGAAACCTTGAGAGAAGTTCCTAAACCTTCTATAGTATCTTCTATAGGAAAAGGAGAAGTTAAGGCAGCTAGGGAAGCAGATCAAATTGCTCTAGAGAGCATTGATCAGATGCAGTCTGACACGAATATTGGTGATGAAAGTAAGGTACTACAGAAGGGAAATGAAGGCATCTTTCAGGGAGATCTTCAAGCTTCAATAGATAAAATTTTTGATTCTGTGGAAAACAAATCTGAATCATTAAAATCCCCAACCCTACTTGAAAAAGGAAAGGAAGCTGCAAAAAACTTTGGCTCAGAGTTTCTGAAATTCACTCAAAAGAGACTGAATGATCCTTTATCTTCCAGTGAATCAGATTCCAATGAAGAATCAACTGAAACAATATCTCTGCCAAAGAAAGTGAAAAAAGATGATGCAAAGCAAGGAAAAGTAGTTCTTCAACCTCAAGCAGATTCGGTGCCTGACAGATCAGATAATTCAACAGTTGCAAACAGTGAAAGTATAACTGCATCTAATTTTGATGAGGTCTTTAAAGCATTTGCTGGAGTAAGCAGTGTTGATTCTGACAGCAAACGTCCAAACACAAAGCAAAAAGAATCTAAAAAGGATGATCTGCCGAATAAAGAGAAAACAGGGATCAAGTTGTTACATCAGGAAGGAAGAGGTGAACAAAAAGCAGGTCAAGTAATAGTAGGAAGTAATAATGAGTCCAATATAAAGTCAACAGACACAATATCTCAGCCAAAGAAAGTGAAAAAAGATGATGTGAAGCAAGGAAAAGTATTTGTTCCACCACCAGATGATTCATTACTTGACAACTCAGATGATACAGAAGTTGCAAACAGTAAAAGTCTAACAGCATCTAATTTTGCAGATGCATTTAAAGCTTTTGCTGGAGTAAGCACCGATTCTGACAGCAAACATCCAAGTACAAAGCGAAAAGAAGTTAAAAAGGGTGATCTTCCGAATAAAGTATCAGACAAGAAAACAGGGATCGAGTTATTGCATGAGAAAGGAAGAGCTGAACAACAGTCAGGTCAAGTAATATTAGGAAGTAATATTGAGTCAAGCTCAAACTCCAAAATAGAATTGAATTTGGACCAGAGTATAGATGTGGTTAGAATAAATAAATCAGAAAACAAAGCTACTAAAGTCATGTTGAAAAGCCCAGGCTTTGAAGATGCCTTTGAAGAATTTTTTAGAAGAAATAGTCTTCAAAGAGATAGTCAACCACCTAAGTTATGTGTAACAGAAGAACCCATACCCTTAACAGTTAAAGCATTAGCCTCGAAGGAACTCAAGACCGAAGCAATTAAAGATGGGTCAAACAGGAAGTCTTTGGAACACAGTCTACCAGAATGCAATGTTTATGTTAGCAGACTTACTGATGAAGAATTAAGTAAATATAAGCCAAGAGAAATCAGACCATGCCAGTCAAAGCCTCTTGATATAATAGTTCTTGATAGTGATGAGGAATGCGAAGAGAATAATGGTGATGTAATAATAGTTGATTCAGATGATGTCATGTCAAGTAATGAATTCGACAATACAAGTATTGAAAAACCGGTTCATTTGCAGCCATCAAGTAGTGTATCGGTGATGTCAGAGATTAATGCTTTAGCCAGTTCTTCTGATTTAGCGGAACACTGGGAAAATTCCAGATCCTTTAATGAAACCTTAGTTGAAAGAGAATCCAAAGAACATAAACGTCAGATAGAAAATCAAAGAGAGGGAATGCCAGATGAACCGAAGACCACCAAAACTAGACAAGGTGATCTGAAGGGCAGGGATGGACAGGTGGAAGAAATTAATGCAAATGGGGAGGAGATCCAAGCTAAAGGAGATACACACCTCCAAGAAGATAGTCAAAAAATAGATACTCATAAAAATGTAGTGGTAGAATATTACACAAAAAACACTTTAGGGACATCTGGAAGTGATGAAGAAAAGGCTGTTTGTGGAGATTCAATTGCAGGATCAGTTCAAAGTGACGAAAAATTTGATAAAAATGATTCTGCAAGTGGCATAAAGATAGTGTTAGAGAAACAAACGGACCTTATTTCAGTATCAGAAAGCAATGAAACAGTTTGTGAGCCAGCTTTTGTTGAAGAAACATTTTCTTCTGTTGCAAAGATGAAAGAAAACCTTGCAGGAGCTAAACTGGGTTTGTCTGTAGATGTAAACAAAACAGGCAATGTATCTATGGTCAGTGTATCAGATTTCCAAAATACATACGCTTCAGAGGAGGCAGCTAGTATTATGGCTACAGAAACAAATGTACAAAAACCAGAATCTGCCAATCCTGACAAAGCAAGGTTTGCACTGGTCAAAGATGTATTTACATCAGAAGATGAAGTGGCTAATGTAAGTTTAGCAAGATCAATAGTTGACATTGAACAAACAGGCTCTGCTGCAAGGTCAATAAATGATGTAGAGAAAGAAGCACTTGATGAATGTACAGGCACCAAATGTAAAGATACTGTATCTGATAGTAAAAAAGACAATGTTCCTAGAGAAGCTGTAAAAATCTATGAAGAAAATAGTTCAGCTGTTGCATCCACTGAGGAAGTAGCTGAAATGTCTGCAGCTGATGACTTAGAATGTATGGAGCAGAGTGAAGGTGTTTCACAACCAATATGTTTTAATGGTACATTGACTAAAAAGTCGAAAATAAATGAAAATGAAATCAACGTGTTTGAATGTTCACTCGGTACTGTTAGCAGTGTTGATGAGGATAGACATTGTGCAGAATCCACAGTTGCAATTACTGAGAAACAGAATGAAAATGAAGAGATGGAGACTGAAATAATGAGAAAAGAAAATGTTGATCTACAGAAAAACACCACAGAAATGCATTTTGATGATTGTGACATTATCTTTAAACCTGAAAATCTGGAAGATTCAAACAAGAAAGCAGAAAACAAGATTGACATTACTTTGGTAGGGGAAACATTTACATCAGAAACTGTTCCAGATGAAGGAATGCCACCTGCAGCCAGTGTTTCAATTAATAAAGTTGTTAAGTCTGCTGAAGATTTTTTTGAAACAAATGAAGGCTTGAGTATGCCATTTTCACAAACATGTGAACTGATATCAATTGATAATGGGCAACAGTGCCATGAAGTGGATGAGTATAGTTTTAAGAGTACTCTTGCCCCTGATATTTTACATAATAAACTTCAGTCTAATGATCAAGAAGCTACTACAACAGCAGATATGTTAAACACTTCCAGTTGTGTTATTGATGATAAAAATATTGATGAAAGCTGTGTTGATGCTGATTCTGAAGCAGCTGCAGCGACTGTGAATGGTACTGAAATGTGTGGAAATAACATCAGTTTTCAGTCATGCCAGTCTTCGGTTGAAGAAAATGCAGATTCCCAAATTGAAACTGGTGCAGAAAAGGGTGAAAGTGTCTTCATACCAAGAACAGATATTCCACTGACATGTGAAAATGATGCAAAATTTAGTAATCAGATCAGTGTAAAAGATGCCGAAATGCTCACAAGAGAACAAGTGAAAACATTTGAAATTAGCAATGAGGAAAATGGTCAGAAAACGTCTCTCGAAACAGACACAAGATTATTTAACCAGATAAATGTGAGAGGTGCTGAAGTACACTTGAGTAAACAAGGAGTTGAATCCATTCAAAAAGAACTAAATGCTATCAATACCAATAAAGAAGTGGAAGTGTCCACGGATAAAAAATCTGGGAATGTTACTTGTGATATTGATAAGAAAATAGAAAACCATTTAAATGATTTTGAGATACTTCGAGCAACAGAGCTGGAACAAACAAAATCAGAACTTGAGACAGTCCAAAAGAAGGTTGAAGCATTGGAAGATACTTGCATACTTGACAGTGATGAAACATATGGTGCAGCAGATGTTGAAATAAACTATGAAATGCAAAACAAGATTAGTGATGCAGAGTCACAGAGAGGCCAAAATGAACTATTTGAAAAAACCTGTTTTCCTCATAAAGGAGTGGAGCCACAAGCTAGTGCAGCAGATATGAAGCCACAGACTAGTGTATCAGACATGAAGCCAGTATCTTGTGGCATTGACAGGGTGGAAAGGAATATCGAATCAGACACAGCAAGCCATTACCATAATTCTGATGCAGACTTACATGCATGTGAACTGCACATGGATGTATCAGAAAGTAATTATGTATCAGGTGTTTTGAACAAGCCTGGAGAATCTATAATGTTTCAGGAAGATGAGCTGCATTTCACATCTTCTGACGGTACCAGTACTGGAGAGAAAATACATACCAAAAAATTTATAATGCAGTCTGAGCAGGAAAAGGCCATTAACAGTGATGATCTGGCTGATAAAATGGATTCTTTTGATGAACTTGTGTTATTTGAAAAAGATTATGAAAATCAGTACATTGCAGAAGTTGGCACAAATTGGACAGAAAAAATTAACCAATCTACTCATTATACATCTGAAAAAGGTATGGTTTTCAAAGAATTAAATCAGCCAAAATTTTCAGTTTCACCCTCAAAATCAGTTTCTAGTCTTCAGCTTGTTGGTAAAACTTCTGAAGAATCTCTTGTATCCTGTCAGAGCCTTCCAGGAAGAGAAAATGTAAATGTTGATCAGAACCTAATAAGTTTACCAAAAGCAGTGGAAGATATTTGCATACTTGGCAGTGATGAAACATATGGTGCAGCAGATGTTGAAATAAACTATGAAATGCATAACAAGATTAGTGATGCAGAGTCACAGAGAGGCCAAAATGAACAATTTGAAAATACCTGTTTTCCTCATAAAGGAGTGGAGCCACAAGCTAGTGCAGCAGATATGAAGCCACAGACTAGTGCATCAGACATGAAGCCAGTATCTTGTGGCATTGACAGGGGGGAAAGGAATATCGAATCAGACACAGCAAGAGATTACCATAATTCTGATGCAGACTTACATGCATGTGAACCGCAGATGGAAGTATCAGAAAGTAATGATGTATCAGGTATTATGAACAGGCCTGGACTGTCTATACTGTCTCAGGAAGATGAGCTGCATTTTGCGTCTTCTGATGGTACCAAGACTAGAGGGAAAATACATACCAAAGAATTTACAATGAAGTCTGAGCAGGTAAAGGCTATTGACAGTGATGATTTGACTGATAAAATGGATTCTTTTGATGAACTTGTGTTATTTGAAACGGATTATGAAAATCAGCAGATTGCAGAAGTTGGCACAAATTGGACAGAAAAACTTAACCAATCTACTCATTATACATCTGAAAAGGGTATGGTCTCCACAGAATTAAATCAGCCAAAATTTTTAGTTTCATCTTCAAAATCAGTTTCTAGTCTTCAGCTTGTTGGTAAAACTTCTGAAGAATGTCTTGTATCCTGTCTGAGCCTTCCAGAAAGTGAAAATGTAAATGTTGATCAGAACCTAATAAGCATACCTAAAGCAGTGGAAGATTTTTGCATACTTGACAGTGATGAAACATATGGTGCAGCAGATGTTGAAATAAACTATGAAATGCAAAACAAGATTAGTGATGCAGAGTCACAGAGAGGCCAAAATGAACCATTTGAAAATACCTTTTTACCACATAAAGGAGTTGAGCAACAAACCAGTGCAGCAGATATGAAGCCACAGACTAGTGTGTCAGACATGAAGCCAGTATCTTGTGACAGTGACAGGAAGCAAAGGTATTTTGAATCAGACACAGCAAGAGATTACCATAATTCTGATGCAGACTTGCATGCATGTGAACTGCAGATGGAAGTCTCAGAAAGTAATGATGTATTAGGTATTTTGAACAAGCCTGGAGAATCTATACCGGCTCAGGAAGATGAGCTGCATTTTGCATCTTCTGATGGTACCAGGACTGGAGAGAAAATACATACCAAAGAATTTATAATGCAGTCTGAGCAGGAAAAGGCCATTGACAGTGATGATCTGGCTGATAAAATGGATTCTTTTGATGAACTTGTATTATTTGAAAAGGATTATGAAAATCAGCACATTGCAGAAGTTGGCACAAGTTTGACAGAAAAAATTAACCAGTCTACTCATTATACATCTGAAAAAGGTATGGTCTTCACAGAATTAAATCAGTCAAAATTTTCAGTTTCACCCTCAAAATCAGTTTCAAGTCTTCAGCTTGTTGGTCAAACTTCTGAAGAATGTCTTGTATCCCTTCAGAGCCTTCCAGAAAGTGAAATTGTAAATGTTGATCAGAACCTTATAAGTTTACCAAAAGCAGTTTCTGGTTCGGAAATCAATGAAATAATAGATAATCCAGCAAGCAGTGAATCTGAAAATGTACTGGAAGCTTATTTTGACCAGCCATCAACTAAGTTTTCACCACATTGTATGGAAGGTTTGAAAGGAGATACAGACAATCAATGCATTAAGCACCAGACTGATCAGTCTATTTGTGCAGGTTCCCATTCTCAAGATTCTGGTATGCTAGAAGACATGAATTTTGCAGAACAAAATCAGGGAGACAGAGAAGCGGAGAATAAACACACAGATGAAGATACAGATGTGGTTGCAGGCTTGAAAGAAACAAGAAGTTTGGCCATTTCCAAATCTTATGAATGCAAAGCAGCCTCTAACAGTTTTAAACAGCTGTCTGTAATTCAAGGTAAAAGGATGGAAACCTGTTTACCAGGGCTTAATATTGAATTAAAAGATGCAGGCCGTGAATTGCTGACCGGTGTCAGTATTGAATTTAGAGACACTGGAAGTTTGGAAGCAGACTCGACCACAATAGAACTCTCTGAGACGAATACATCTTCTGTTGCAGAAATTTTAAATGACAGAAGTGGAGGAAAGTATTGTTCAGAAAGTCTTTGTGATCAAGAAACTAGAGAACCTGTCAATAAAATTGCACCTGAACCTTTAGAGAGTGAAGATGCTTATATTAAAAGAAACAGTGATAGTTCTATCAGTGTCAGAACAGCTGCTAGTGAAGAAAATTCAGTTTTGCGGATAACTGCTGAAACAGAATTTTTAAAGTCTGATCATTTTGTGGCTGAAAAAATGCATGTTCAAGATGACAGACATGTTTTGGCTGCAGTGGCTACATTAGCTAACAACAAAGAATTACCATTGAATGTTGGGTTCAGTCAGGTGACAATACTGGAGCAACAAAAAGATAAAGCTACACCTTGTCATATTTCAGAAAAAAATATATGTCCTGATGCTCTAATAGTTGAACCATATGTTTGTTTTACTGACCATAAAAAATTAACAGATGGTAAGAAGGATGAAATAATTTCAGAAACAGAAGTCTTCGAAAAGCATGAAAAAGCATCTGCTGGCGATTTTGACAATGTAAGCTCAACTGGATCAACAAGATTGTCATTTGTCACTGAATTGGGTCCATTAAACGAACATATAAGAGAATCCACTGCTACTGATAGAACTTCTGATGTAGAGCATAATTTCACAACAAGCCAAGAAGCACAAAAACAAGAAATAACAAAAAATGAGGATTACGGAACTTCAGATAATACAGAGAAAAAAGATACGTTGTCGAAATCTGAACTGTCAGAATCAAAGTCAGAGTCACTATTAAAGACAGAAAATACTGAAACTGTAGTACCAAATGAAGACAGAGATATACTGAAAGAAAAGAGTAAACTTCTACCAGAAGAAGTAATTACACCTTCACATAGTTTGATTACAGAGCAGTCACAGACAAAAACTGAAGAAAAAGAATCAAGTAAAGGCTCCAAAATAGAAATGTCAAAACAAATTGATGGTTCTTCAGGGCATGAAGGAGGAGTAGCCTTATTGCATAGCAAACCTTCAAGTGTAATACATGAGAAAGGGAGCACATCAAAAGCAGAAAGCATTCCTACAACTGTAAAAAATGAATGCCAATATAAGCAAAGTTCCTTTGAGGTCAGAGCTTTGCAATCTTCAGGGGCAACAAAAAGTTTGTCAGAAGATATTTCAACAAAAATGAGCAAAAAACAGTCAAAGAAAACTGAAATAAAACAGGCTGGCAGTCAGACGGTTAAAAGAAGTAAAGAAACAAAACCACCTGTAAAGGATATATCCATACCAGCTGAAGAAGTGGATGAAGAGGAACTGGAAGAGTTCTATAAGAGAACAGAGTCTGTCAAGAAATCACTGAAGAGAGCCAAGGGAAAGAGATATGAAAGTGATTTCAATTTTGAGGTTGATGATGATATGATGAGTACCTGCAGTAGCTCATCATCAACTACCTCTTTCAGTTCTCATGCTCAGGAATTTGACAGTTTGAAAATAGTTTCTGCTCCTTCCCAGACAATTTCCCCATTTCAGGCAGTAGAGTGTAGCTCTCCAGAGAAAAATACTGTATCAACAATGACTGCCAAGATAGGATTTAGGAAAACCTATTGTAACAGAGGTAATATAGTCTCAAAAGTTTTAGCTAGTAAAGTCAAAAAGTATTCAAAAAAGACCTATGAAAAACCAATAGTTTTTGGACAGGAAAAATTAGTCAGTGCCTCTGCTCATGAAAATCTTGACAGAAATATGTTGCCTTCAGATGGTTCTAATTCAGCAAGGAAGGTATCGTTACCTAAAATAGCTTCTATTACTAGTCGGTATTCTAAATATTCGCTTGCACTGCGAGATGAGCCTGAATCTCCTAAGTCATCATCCTCAGAATCAAACAGTTGGGCAGAAAGTGTTGATTCTGGTGTGAGAGATTTGGCTGATCAAACATTGCATCCATTAAAAATCTTCAGGAGATTGCATTCTGAGGAGGCACCATTTACATGGGATATGGATGAAAAGAAAACAACAGAGTCTGTCAAAACAGATAAACAAGTGAAGGACAAGAGTAATTACGAAAGTAGAGGTGCAGTTCATGAAAAGGAAGGTCTGCCACTTATGACAGGTAAAAGAAGAGGCAGTCAAACAGACATGGTTTCTCATCATCTCAAAACTGTTGAAAAGAAAGATTGTTACCTTTCTGGAGAAAACAATGAAGTGAGAGCAGGTAGGAGATTAAGATCACCAAGTTTAGCAAAGGAGGCACTTAACATAAGTCAGAAATCCCCAGATGCAACTAAGCAATATCCAAGTGTAACTAAGCAATTATCAAATATATCTAAGCAATCTATAAAAGCTAGCACAGATTCTTCTAAAACAGATGTACTGTCTAAGAAAACAGTTTTGGAGCATGATAGTAAAAAAGATACGCAAAAGCTACTTTCAAAAGATAATACAAGTGCACCTATGGCTGTAAAGCATGTTCAGCGATCAACTTCAGTAAAACATATTCAAGAAAATCTGTGTACAAAGCCTAGTAGAAGAAAATCAGCGGACTCAACAAGTTTACCAAGTACTCTTAGAGAAAAACAAAAAGAAAAGCACATAAACATGAGTAAAACAAGGTCTTTGTCATGTAGGCATTTACTGAATCAAACTGCTGCGATGTCATATCTGCATGGAAACCTCCCAACTGATGTAGATGGTAGTATTATTACTGATTCTGGAAGTGATGTTAATGTAAATATACCAGAACTTCCTGATTCAGTTAAAGGTGAAGCTAGGAAAGGAAGATCTGTAATTCTGAGAGGTACCAAAAGAAAATCAAGTTATTCAGAAACTGAGACTACTGTTATTCATGAAAACAAACACAGCATAATAGGAAGAAAATCTCAAGATACAGATAAACATTTACAGTCAAGTAAGCAATTAGCATTGCAGCAACATTTAATAAGTTCAGCAAGTGAGCCAGTTGCAAAGCATCCAAAGTTAAATGAACACCAGTCAGTTACAGGTGAAACAGATCTAGAGAGTCAAAGGACAGCTAAATGTGCATGCCAAAACAATAATTCTGCTGTTTGTGAAGAATGTAAAAATATACAAAAAGAACAAAAGGTTTCTACTTCAAAAACCATCAATTATGTGTACAAACCTGCTGTTAGGCGTATTCTTCATGGTGGAAAAGTTATAGAAATTCAAAAGGGATCAATCACAGAAACGAATATAGGTAATTCAAATGCAGCTCAAAAACCTAGAAGTCGTGACATATCACCACAGCCTTCAGAAAGATATAGACCTAGATTAGAAACTAGTTCTGCAGAATGTCCCCAAAAGAAAAAATCTAGAACAGTAAAAAGTGATGGAAATGCAGAAGAAGTAGACACCAGCTTAGTTGTAAAAACCAGTGAGGATCTTAATAAATACATTCATGCAACGCTAAAGGAAATTCGTAAAGAAAGGCAACTAAGACAGCCAGAACAGCATTTTAGGCAAGAAAAACAAGAAAAAGATGATTCTAAGTGGAAATATACAAAGTCAAAAGATAAATATCACTACTCATTCAAGCGATCCAGACCTCCTACTAAGGCCGAATAATGTAGAGTAATTGAACTGATATTGGTGGACATTGGCCTGAGTTGGGATACTTAAAAATTCCTTTAGCCCATTTTGTGCAGGAAAACCCAAAACAGGTAATTGGCAAACAGTGCAGACCCAGATTAGATACCAGTCTGATCAGGGCATAGACTGTTTGCAAAAAGTTCAGCCATTTTCCAAATAAATTTTGAAGAAAACACAACCTGACATCCCAAAACTTTGAAATGGGCTTGTGTTATATATAAGTTGGAATCTTGGTACAAAATGGGTTGGTAACCCAGCATGAGGCAGTATTCATCAATAATAGTGCAATAGACCTTCTGTTATATAGCTAGAAATATCGTCACCGGTAGTAAAGCCTCAAAATATGCATTTTATCAGCATATCAATTATATAAGGTGTCCTCGGATAAAATCTCATCCAATGGTAAAATCCGAAGATATCCAAGTAAAGGTACAGTATCAAGGGTGCCAGTATTGAGTGTTATGAGCCCCGCCCCCGCCAAGCGAATTTGTGTCTTCGAGCATTCCGTCATGACAAATTTTAACTGAGCATACCCAGCCATTCAGATGGGCCAGGGATATGGCTTTCTTTCTGAAGGTTCCTCTTGATTCACTGCTTGTATGAGCGAGCAGCGAAGGTTCTGGCGAGACTGCGCGGATGCGCAGGCTTGCCTGGACCTTCGCTGCTCGCATAGGCGACAAGTACCAAAATCGTTTGACGGGGCCCATATGTGTATGATTACCCCTCAGATTCTATTTTTCATACCTGATCATTTAACCATTAACCCTTTTTGTACCAAATGGAATCTTCCTTCTTATATATAGCATGAGTCCATTTCAAAATTTAGGGGTGTCAGGTTGTGTTTTCTTCAACATTGATTAGGAAAATGGCTGAACTATTTGCAAACAGTGTAGGCCCTGATCAGACGCCGTGTTCTGCGGTGTCTACAATGTGGTGTCTGATCTGGGCCTGCACTGTTTGCCAGGGTACCCGCTACTCAATGGGTTAACCCTTATCTTGCTGTTCAGGACAAACCCTATCTTTGCAAACAGTGTAGATCCAGATCAGATGGCTTCTGAAGAAGCCATCTGATCAGGATCTACACTGTTTGGCATTCAGTTTATGAATTTGTAGCAATAAATTACATCAAGTAATTTGATTGGCTGATAGTCAGAAATGGGTGTGACTAAAATGAATATTCAGCAAGATAAGGGTAAAGAAGCTGAGAAAAACTACATCTGAAAATGCTGTCTGCTTATGGCGTCAGCTGATTTTTTTTTTTTTTTTTCAAACTTTTTAAAAATATTTTTGCATACAGGCAAACAAGGTGGGCCCAGATCGGACTGCTCCTACAATCTGGTCTGGGTCCACACTGTTTGCAAAAAATTAAGGTAACCGGCAGACGGCAAAGCAGACAACAATAGTCGTGATTGGCATTTTATGGGTCAATGTTTATAGCTATATAATGAATGTTTTATCTGGAGAGAAATGGACAACACTGAAACAATAGAGCACTCATCATTTCATATGAAACTTATTTATCATATGATGTTGCATCTGAGAGTGTAATAACGCCATGTAATAAATACTGTAACCCACTAGTTTCTAAGCAAATTAGAAAGACATGACCCGTAACGTTGACATACTTAACTATATTGTGTTTACTTATGGCAGAATATTGACATTTTTGTAAAACAGTCGTGAATAAAATGCATTTTAAATGACATATGATAAATAGAATCTTGCAGGGGGGGTGGGGGGAAGAGATAAAATGCTTAGCTAAGCCTCGCATTTTATCTCTTTTTTCCTCAACTCATTAAAAAAAATTCAATAATACATGAGCTCTCTGTTAAGATCCTCTATGAAGTGATACATACAGTAAGATTCCTATATTAAGACCACCTTTGGGACTGTTCAAAATTGGTCTGTAAGACCACTTTTGAACAGTCCCAAAGGTGGTCTCCTAATAGGAGACTATAGGGATAGAATACAGAAAGAATGAATGACTGAAACCGTATCAAAAAGCTTTTAAAAGCAGATTTAGTCTTAAATTTTTGGTGGTCTTAATAGTGGAATTTTACTGTACATTGGGACTGGCCCCGATAGCTCAGTTGGTAGAGTGTCCGCTCCGGGGAACGGGAGGTCACGGGTTCGATCCCGGGCCGCGACATACCAAAGTCGTTAAGAATGGTACTAGCTGCTCCTCGCTTAGCACTCAGATTTATGGGGTAGAGCTAGGACTGGTCGACCCAGTGTCAGGATAATGTGACTGGGTGTGGTATCATGTAATGTGTCTGGGACATGATACTTCAGTGAGGCAGCACTATAAAAGAGAGCATTGAGCTCCCTGTCGCAACCAGACACCGTCGTGATATGACTGAAAAATTGTTAAAAGCTGCGTTAAACCCGAATTCACACACACATTACTGTACATTGGTGCTTGTCATGAACATATGAACACTTATCCAGCTGAACACAGTAAGTGGTAAACTTGCAAACACTGAAGATCCAGATCTGAAGAAGCCATCTGATCAAGATCTACACTGTTAGCCATTCAGTTTGCAGTGAATTTGTGATTTTAACTCCTATTGTGACAACTCCTATCTTTGCAAACAGTGTAGATCCAGATCAGATGGCTAGAAGCCATCTGATCAGGATCTACACTATTTGACATTCAGTTTATGAATTTGTAGGGATAAATTACATCAAGTAATGTGATAGGGTCAAAGTCAGAAATGGGTGTGGCTAACCTCAATGTTCAGCAGGATAAGGGTTAACAAATTCATTCTAATCAAGTAATTTGATGAGATGGTAAGTCAGAGATGGGTGTGTCAAAATCAGTTTATTCTGCAGGATTAAATGATCATGAATGTGAGATTCATTTTGTGGTATGACAGGATTTTCATTCTTTTACTGTAAAAATCCTTAAAAATTTGGACAACTTGAGGATGCGCTGTAATTCTCCTAAAATTTTAACAAATGCAGCTGGAATGACATTATGGCAAACTGTATGGACCCTGGTCTGGGTCTGCACTGTTTGCTTAGGCCTATCTGTCCCAATACTTAGGATCATTGCTGTACATTTGGAAAACCTCTATTTTGTCTTAGAAAATGCTAAAATGTGACGCAGTCGTAGAGTTGTAAATTATACATGTAAAGTGCTTGGAATTATATGGGAAGAACGCTTCAATTAAGTCATTCATGATGCATGCGTATTCGGATGTGGAAAATTTTGCTGTCCTTTTTAAGG
Organism: Lucinisca nassula; assembly: GCA_963580285.1. Classification (NCBI taxonomy): domain Eukaryota; kingdom Metazoa; phylum Mollusca; class Bivalvia; order Lucinida; family Lucinidae; genus Lucinisca; species Lucinisca nassula. Next base: position 98,649,612 of record OY757016.1, on the reverse strand, counting down.
GGAATGGGAACACCTAGCACATTTTTCAGACATTTTTATCAAAGGGAGACAGTTTTTAGCTCACCTGAGCACAAAGTGCTCAAGGTGAACTTTTGGGATCAGTCTTTGTCCGTCGTCCGTGCGTGCGTGCGTGCGTCCGTCGTCAACTTTTGCTTTAAACAACATCTCCTCCAAAACTGCTGGACAGATTTTGATCTAATTTCACAGGAATGCTCCTTGGGTGATCCTCTACCAAAATTGCTCAAACTGTTCCGCTCGGGTGAACAAGATGGCCGCCAGAGCTAAAAATAGAAAATTCTTTAAACGACTTCTCCTGCTTAACAAGTGGATGGATTTTGAAATTGTTCCACAGGAATGTTCCTTGGATGACCCTCTACCAAAATTGCTCAAACCGTTCAGCTCTGGTGAACAAAATGGCCGCCAGAGCTAAAAATAGAAAAACCTTTAAACAACTTCTTCTCCTTAACCAGTGGATGGATTTTGAAATTATTGCACAGGAAGGTTTCTTGGGTGCCCCTCTACTCAAATTGCTCAACCCAATCTGCTCGGGTGAACAAAATGGCCACCAGAGCTAAAAATACAAAAACCTTTAAAGGACTTCTTCTCCTTAACCAGTGGATGGATTTCGAAATTACTTGACAGGAATGTTCCTTGGGTGACCCTCTACCAAAATTGCTCATACCGTTCCGCTCGGGTGAACAAAATGGCCACCAGAGCTAAAAATAGAAAAAGCTTTAAACGACTTTTTCTCCTTAACTAGTGGATGGATTTTGAAATTACTTCACAGGAATGTTCCTTCGGTGACCCTCTACCAAAATTGCCCAACCGTTCCGCTCGGGTGAACAAAATGGCCGCCAGAGCTAAAAATAGAAAAAGCTTTAAACGACTTTTTCTCCTTAACCAGTGGATGGATTTTAAAATTATTTCACTGGAAGGTTCCTTGGGGGATCCTCTACCAAAATTGCTCAAACTGTTCAGTTTCAAACCCCATTGGTTTCATTGGGCGGCAGGGCTTGAGATGTCATTTCATCAAAAATGACTTCTACTCCTAAACAGGCAGACTGATTTTGAATTAATTTCACAGAAATGGTCTTTGGGTCCAACCAAAATTGCTCAAACCCTCCACTCCACCATATATTACCCACAATTCTGTTTGTACAATAGGATCAGGTGAGCGATCCAGGGCCATCATGGCCCTCTTGTTGAGACTTATTGTCAGCTTTTCTATAGACGCAGTCCCACTGAAAAAGGGGTCTACTCTCAAAGGAAAGAATTAGAGGACCCCTTTTGTCATAGGAGACAAAAGTACTTTTGCAGGAGTTGCCTCCCCTGAAGGTGTATCTATTCCCCTTAATAGGTGCATCTCTTGAATGAGGAAATTGACATGCTGTAGATCACATTCTGTATTTTGTGTTTACGAAAATATTCAAATATGTGGAAAGCAAATTCATGTCTATGAAATACTAAGGAAGCAAATGCATGCCAAGTTAAAGTTATTTTTTTTTTTCTATTTTAAATTGTCAAAATCATTACGATAACACAACTGTGAAACATAGTGCGTTTTTTCTTATCGCCAAAAATGCCTACTTTTCTGATGAAAATCTGTGGTATTTTTCTTATTTTGCTCCAAATATAGGTTATGGGTGCTCGTTAGAACCGCCTCATTGAGGTGGTTCTAACGAGTACCCACAACCTAAGTCTTGGAGCAGAAATAAGAAAAAAATGTATACCCCCGTAAACCCCAGTTTTCTCTATATAAACTGGGGTTTAGGTGGGTGTTCATTTCACGGACTTTTTTATGTGATGGATTCAGAATGTCCTTTTATTTAACCTTATCCCACTGAACCATGCTAACCACTGCCTTTGCAAACAGTGTAGATACAGATCAGATGGCTTCCAAAGAAGCCATCTGATCAGGATCTACACTGTTTGTCATTCAGTTTGCAAATTTGAACGAATGTATTATTTCAAGCAATTTGATTGGTTGAAAGGCAGCAATGGGTGTGGCAGATAAATCCATTCAGCGCCTCTCAGCATAGCTCCAGATAAAGAGTACTGGAGATGATTTGGGGATAATTTTCTTATATCTGTTGGAATACCTTGTGGGTACTTGTTTGAACCACCTCATTGAGGCAGTTCTAACAAAGCCCACAACATAAGTACTCTAACAAGTACTCGTGTTTCTAGCAAGAAATGGGAAAAACTATTCTGTAATAATCTTTCTGGTCTCATTCTAGTTTAAGGGGAATGGGAACACTTTCAGGAAAGGCAACTTCTGCAAAATTATTTTTGTCTCCCATGTCAATAGGGGTCACCTCTTAAAGGAAAGAATTTGTTCCTGAGAAGCAAATTCTTTCCTTTAAGAGTAGACCCCGTTTTCATTGGGACAGGGCTTAAAGAAAGCGTACAGGAATTCACGAAGGCTGTCTCCCTTTGAAAATGGCAATAAAAAAAAATTGCCAGGTGTTCCCATTCCCCTTAAGATGAATTTCAGATGGTGAAAACTAGTTATTAGTTGGTATGTCGGGGTCTGCTCCACAGGAGCACATTCTTTCCTTGAATAGTAGACCCCTATCATCAAGGGAATCAGGAAAGTTTTTAGAAGAGTTACCTCTCCTGAAGTTGTATCCATTTCTTTTTAACTATACTACACTCATCCTTGCTATAACATTTAAGTATTGGATAGTGCTGAAAAATGGTTTGACTCTTCAAGTGCTAAGAAAAATTATGGAGCAAACAATCTCTTATTTTTCAGAGTAAAAAAGGCTTGACATTTCATGTGAATCGTCTGCCTAGCAAATGATTCCCATGAAATGTCAGACTTCATTTTACAACATTTAAGATTATAAGAATCTTGTATGGGTGTGAGGGGTGGATTAAAAAATCCGTCCCGAGGGACACTGTCCGGCATCACGAGGCTTGCCAAGTGATGCCGGACAGTGATCCCGAGGGACGGATTTTTCTATCCACCCCTCACACCCATATTGGATTCTTTTTCTTGCATACCTTCCATTTCTGTCGCTAATTTGTAATGCTGCTGTCACTTCGGTTAGCGACGTCCGCCATTTTGTGATGACACAACAGGAATGTTTAGTGACGTCACGCATGAAGACGTCGCGCATGAGGTTGTAATCAACCAGTGCATTTATCAAACACGCGATTATATTCGATTTGGGGTCGAAATCTCGGATTTCCTTGTCTGGTGTGCAAGAAAATAGATATACATGACAGGCAGCACTTAAAATAATAGTTTTGACTCCCAAATGGGTATGGCTCTGTTCTAAACCGTTGCTCTGCTGAACCAAAATATGTATCTCCATTTGCAAACAGTGTAGGTATAGATCAGATGACATTCATTGCTGGGCTCGTGCCCATCGTAGCTTGGAGAAATACATTGGGTTGTGTGATGCTTCCATGCAGAGCTGAAAATGACAGCTCTGGCCAGGCAAAGTGGTGTGAGTTGGACCATCCCTACAAATAAACCGTTTTCGTTTGTTTGGCGACATTGCTTGAGATGTCATTTCATCTCAGTGTCGGGTGACAGACCCACAAAATTGGAAGCAACATTTCCAAAATGGCCTAAATAGTGTTGACGAGTATGTAAAATCTTCAATTCAATTCAAACAAGATATTCATTTTGTGAATGTGTCAGAATAAATTACATCAAGTCATCTGATTGGTTGAAAGTCAAAAATGGGCATGGCTAAATTAATGTATTCAGCAGGATAAAGGTTAAATAATATTTTAGCATAGGTCTGTTCTTAACCCTTGCCATGCTGAGCCCGATATGCCTTACTTTGAAACAATGTAGATCCTGATCAGATGGCTTCTGAAGAAGCCATCTGATCAGGATCTACATTGTCATTCGGATCGTGAATTTGTTTCAATGATTTGAATGAAGTAATCTGATCGGTTGATAATCAGTATTGAGTGTGGCATATTGAAATATTCAGCAGGTCAAGGGTTAACCATTGTCCTGCTGAACCAGATTGTGTATCTCCTTTTGCAATCAGAAAAAGCTCCTTTTGCAATCAGAAAAAGCTCCTTTTGCAATCAGAAAAAGCTCCTTTTGCAATCAGAAAAAGCTATCTGATCAATATCTACACTGTTCATTTTGAGGCTGTGTTGGAATAAATTACATCAAGTGATCTGATTGGCTGAAAGTCAAAAATGGGTGTTGCTTAATTTATTCAGCAGGACAAGTTCAATGAAGACTAGGCTACTCAGGAGACCCCTTTTTCAGTGGAACTCCGGTTTACATGAAAGCAATCAGGCAGCCATGAAAATTTTCCCTTTTAACCCATTGTGTGCTAGAGGACTCTTCCATTGATATGTGATGGTCAAGTCCATTTGTCATATAAGGGGTGGTAGGCCTATTTTTTCACTTTTACTTTATTCTGTTTTTGACGGAAAATACTATTAGCAAACAGGCCCAGATCCGACACCGCATTCTGTGTCGTCTGACCTGGGCCTGCACTGTTTGCCAAGGTATCCCTTTAGGGGTTTCCTGCATGCAATGAGTTAATATAGTTGGCAAATAGCGTAGATCAACATGAGCCATCTCATCAGGATCTACACTGTTTGCATAGGTAACTGTTAAAAGGGTTAAGATAGCCACACTTATATTGTAAATTTGAGTGTTTAGCGTAACTTAAATGTATATGAAGATTGTTATGTCTGTGTTTTAAGCTTATGTAGAAACCATGTGCTTTAAGGTGGATTTTGAATTTTGTCGCAAACATTTTTCTTGATATTTTGTATGGTATGCATAAACCCATAGCTCTAGGTAAGATCATGTCATAAAAATGATATGACTTCCTGAAATAATAACACATGGTTATTGGGGCGAAATGTCATGATGCCATCTGTGACAACCCTGTTTTCTGTTGAAATTCTTTTGCCATTTTTCAAAGGGAGGCAACTTTTGGAACTTCCTGTTCACTTTTCCATAAGCTCTTTCTCACCGAAAAAGGGGTCAGCTGTTGAAGGAAAGAGTTTGCTCCTCAGGAGCAAATTCTTTACTTTAAGAGTTGACCCCTGTTGACATGGGAGACAAAAATACTTTGCAGGAATTGCCTCCCCTGAAGATGTATCCATACCCCTTAAAATCATTTTTATGATAAACAGAATCTTACACTCATGGTCGGTTCATATAAAAACTTTCCAGAGGCTCGTTTCATAAATTTATGAAATGACCACTCCTGTATAAGCTCCTCTGTATACAGAGAAATTCCGCTGTTAAGACAACCTAAAATTAAGATAAATTATGCTTTCAAAAGCATATTTAAATGGTTTCAGGTACATTTTCTGTGTGTTTTCTACATCCAGTGTGCTCTAGTGGAAGACCACCATTGGGACTGTTCAAAAGTGGTCTTAAAGACCACCTTTGGACAGCGCCAAAGGTGGTCTTAATACAGGAGTTTTTGCTGTATATCATCAAGTGCTAGAACATTCTATGTATCTCACAGCTCTCAGTATGTTGTTCTGTCATTTGACTGTATGCTTCTGATGTTGCTACTGTATTTGGCTTGTGTTGGCTTAGTTTGTGATGTAGGTACCAAGTAAATGCTGTTGACCTTTAACCCTTATCTTGCTGAATATTCATTTAAGCCACACCCATTTCTGTCTATCAACCAATCAAATTACTTGATGTAATTTATTGCTACAAATTCATAAACTGAATGCCAAACAGTGTAGATCCTGATCAGATGGCTTCTTCAGAAGCCATCTTCTCTGGATCTTCACTGTTTGCAAAGATAGGGGTTGTCGTAAGGGTTTAAAGGTGTTCACCCATTGTATACTAGTTTATTCTTCCATTTCTATATGTTGGACAAGTCCATTTGTCATATTAGGGGTGGCAGGACTATTTTTTTCGTTTTAATTCTATTTTTGACGTAAAATTCTGTTAGCAAATAGTGCAGGCCCTGATCAGAGGCTTCATTCTGTGGCATCTGCTCTGGGCCTGCACTGTTTTCCAAGGTACTCCTATAGGGTTTCCCGCATGCAATGGGTTAATGTAGTTAGTATGATATTTTGTCGCACTGCCGGAGACAAATCTCAATCTTGCGTTCAATGAGGTTCTCAAAATCATAACTTCAGATAAGCAGGGGTAATAACGATAATTAATGAATGACTTGATTCTGATAAGTACCAACAACGATTTTAGTTCACCTCGTGGTGAGCTTTTTGTGATTGGTTATTGTCATGTGGCGTCAACAATTTGCTTTAAGGGGAATGGGAACACCTCCATTTTTCAAAGGGATTTAACTTTCGGGACTTCCAGTTCGCTTTTCTATAAGTGCTGTCCCGCAGAAAAAGGGGTCTACTCTTAAAGGAAAGAATTTGCTCCTCAGGAGCAAATTCTTTCCTTTAATGGTTGACCCCTATTGACATGGGAGACAAAAACATTTTTGCAGGAGTTGCCTCCCCTGAAGGTGTACCCATTCCCCGTAAGTGACAAATCCTATTTAATTCAAACTTCACGGGAATTTTACCTAGGTGACTCTCTGTCAAGGTAGCTAACATTGTTTCACTCCAGTGATGAATATGGCCACGGGAGGTATAAAACAGAAAAAAAATCTCTAAATGAGAACTACTCCTAAACCCGTAGATAAATTTAACAGGAATGTTACCAAGGTGACTGCCAAAATAGCTTGGTCATATTAAACAAGCTGGCTGCTAGAGCTAAAAAGAAAAATCGTTAAATGGGTGCCCTTTCCAAACTGCTTCAGTCTTCATAGCATGTGCTACGATGACCCTGCCACCATGTATCAGAATGTTTAAAAAGGTTCTGCTTCATTGAACAAGATGGCTGCCAGGGCTATAAATAGAAATCTCATAAGCTATGACACATGCTGAAGTTAGCAAATAGGGCCATCACGGAGTAAGAAAAATTATTGTTATTGCTCCTTGTCTGAAACAAATGAAAATAAAGCAGAATTCTGTCTAGGCTTTACATCAAAAAGTGACAGTATTGCAGATGGTCTACCTTTGCCTGTGATCAGATCTTGTTTGTAAATACGAATTATAAGTTGTAGTAACTTGATCTCCTGGATTGTATCACATCTGATGGATGTTTCTCAATCAAATTATAATGCTTAACCCTTGTCCTGCTGAATATTTATATATGCCACACCCACTACTGATTATCAACCAATCAGAATACTTGATGCAAATTATTGCAACAAATTCATGAGCTGAATGACAAACAATGAAGATCCTGATCAGATGGCTTCTTCAGAAGCCATCTGATCTGGATCTTCATTGTTTGAAAGATAAGGTATACCTGGGCTCAGCAGGACAAGGGTTAAAGGTGCATTATTGAGCTATCCAGAAAAAATGCTTCCAAAAATAAAATACATATAGCCAATTTTTTTCTTTAAAACAATACAAATGAATGCATTTTATGCAAAAATGCGAACAATTATGATAACCGGTAAACGAGTTTGAGGGGGATTCCCTAACTAGGTTTCGAACACTAGTTAGATCTATATTTAGTTCGTGACAAAAATAGAATCCCCATATATGACGTTATGCGGCGTTCATTTTTGGCCTTGTTTGCTTAGGCCTTGCCTGAATCTGAAAAAAATATGACGCTGAATACCATGCCATAAGTAACTACACTCAGAGAAGATACTGTCGCCATGTATTTGTAAAGTGACAGATTTATTTTTAGAACAGAAATTCCGAACACATGTTCAGAGCGAAGGGTAAACATGAATGAAAACAACCATTTTCACAAAGTTCTGAAGCTGTATTTGGCTCCAAAAGTGTACAGATGACAAAGGAGTATGCATTGAAGATAAAAACCAGAAAAAAAAATTTGAGACCCGTTAGCTCAATAATGCACCTTTAAGATCTTGAACATACATGAGTGACATGTATGCTGGAGCTCAGAGAATGTCACATTTAACCCTAAGATGCCAATCACAACAATTGTCATCTGCTTTGTTAAATGCTGGATACTTTTAAGTCATTGTTGCAAACATTGTGGACCAAAATCAGACTGCTCCTCCTCTGATCAGGGTCCACAGTCCACACAAATCAGACTGCTGCTCCTCTAGGTTTGCTTGTCTTCAAAATATGTTTGAAAAGTTTGCAAGAAGATGCAGCAGACATCATAAACAGACAACATTTTCAGATGCAGTGTACTTTGATTCCCATTAATGCCAGGTGATGTTTTGTTGATATGCTGTGCCATAGTGTTTGTACATAGGACTAGAAGGCATCTTTAAAGTGCAATTCTGAAAGTAATTCAGGATTAAAACTGAGTACCTCTTGAAGTTATTTTGAGAGTTTTACATACAGTTGTTGTATATATGTATTGTTGTAAATACACATGGACCATACCTTCTGAAAAATTTGATACATGACATATCTGGTTAAGTCGCCAGTCAGCCTGCAAATTCACTTTCCGTAATAGTCCTAAGTATTTGGACAGATAGGCCTAAGGAAACACTGCAGACCCAGTTCAGACTGCTCTGGAAGGAGCAGTTTGATTAGGGTCTACACTGACATTCTGTCTGCACCTTTTCGACTCCTTGCTGGATCATGAAACAAATTTGTTGAAGTTTTAGGAGAATTACAGCAAGTCCTCAAGGTGTCCAAATTTTTAGGATTTTTACGGTAGTCTGATCAGAACCTTAGCTGTCCAATCAAATTTTTCTCTGAACTTTTAGTAAAAATAAGGCCCGACATTTTATGTGAATTGTCTGCCTAGCGGATAATTCTTCGTCTTCACTGATCAGCAATTTTCTTGTAGCTTGGCTTGGATTCTCTGCAAAGATGTATGACAGTTAAACTGTTGATACATGTATAGCATACACCTGTATTTATAACACTTTGCTGCAGTCCAAAGCAGAAACCATGTTATATCCAAACAAAAATGTATAGATTATATAGAAAAATGACCATTTATGGTCATTTTTCTATATAATCTATGCATTTTTGGGTAAATGGTCATTTTTCTATATAATCTATACATTTTTGGGATCCATCTCTAAAACCTTTATATCCAAAAACCATATTATAATGAACATTGTATTAAAGAGCTTACTTTGCACAGAACAAGCAAATATTTGTCTTCAGATGTGCTGCACACAACAGACTCTGATCACCCTGTGTGCTTCCACATGTTGTCATTGTACTTACGTTGGAGAGGTTGGGCCGTAGCTAATGTTGTCAGAACTTCGAGCCCAACCCCATTGCTATTTGAAGCACTCTGTCGTGCAGACTGGGAAAGCTGTATGATCTGCCTGGGATGGTACTCAGGTTGCTATTTTATCATATAATGTGGATGATATCATGTCATAAAATGACATGACCATACATACATTTAATAACACATGGTGACTAAGAGATGATGCCATCCATAACAACCCCATATTTTCTATTGAAATTCTTCCTGGTCCAATTGTTCAAAACTAACGATGTTGTTAGCTAGAAGTTTGATCACTTATGGCGAAATTACTAATATTTTTTCTGAAAAAAAAAATGTGAGTAGCTTTTGCATATGCAAAAGCTACTCACATTTGTTCAGCAAAAATAACAAAATTTTAGATATTGTAACTGCTAGGACAGTTAACAGTATGACCACTAACGAGCTCGTTAAGCTAACGCGGCTTTGAACAACTGGCCCCTGAACTTCTTCCGCAATATAGTTTGATTTTAAATCGTTATATGATAAACAGCTTCTTACACTCGGTCATTTCAAATAAAACTTATGCAACTCGCCAGAGGCTTGTTTCATAATTTTCGTATGAAATGACCACTTGTGTAAGATCCTTGTTTACATTCAAAGACACATTTTTGCATGATACACCTCAGTGTTATCCTAATTTGTGCTTGTTAGAATATGGTATATTTTGTATGTAATTTTATGTACATGTAAATACTTTGTCATTTTCACTTAAAATGTAAATATTGCATATCATGTAAATATGTAAATAGTTTTTATCTTTTCGCAAGTTGATCTATTATGTCCCATTTGTTGTTCACCATGTGCATACCGGTAAAACTTCATTTTGAAAACATTAAAATGTAGTCAACTGATTTTTTCTTTTCGTTATAATTCATGCCAATTAACGCAATTACCGGATAGGCCAGAGTCAGCAGTGTAGAAGCAGAATGTGGCATCTCATCAAGGTCTACACTGCCACTCATCATCACGTGAACAAGTCCGTGAACTGAACACCCCTAAACCCTACTTATATAGAGAAAACTGGGGTTTACGTGGTATACATTATTTATTATGCCCCCACCTATTCGGAGAATAGCGGAAGGGCATTAAGTTTTACCCCTGTCTGTCCAATCATTAGTCCGTCCGTCCCAACATCGTGTCCGGGCCTTAACTCCTAAACCGCATGGAATATATTCATGAAACTTCACAGGTGCATTAAGAAGCCTCAGTGGTGTAGTGGTTACGCTACTCGCCTTGTAAACCAGGGATCGCAGGATCGATCCCGGGCTTCTCCAGACTTTCGGATGAGTCTTTAAACCGAGGTCCCGTCTCCGTATGACCTTAGCTGTTGGTGGGACGTAAAACTCAAACTCACTCACTCACAGGTGCATTCATCACACTGAGACGAAGTGTCATGAACAAGGAAGACAACTCTTGCATTTTTGGTTTTGGGATTATATGCCCTTGACTTAGTACCATATAATAAACCATGTCCGGGCCATAACTCCTAAACCGTATGAAATATATTCATGAAACTTCACTGGTGCATTCATCATACTGAGACGATGTGTCATGAACAAGGAAGACAACTCTTGCATTTTTGGTTTTTGGATTATCTGCCCTTGACTTAGTACCATACAGTAAACAGTGTCCGGGCCATAACTCCTAAACCGTATGGAATATATTCATGAAACTTCACAGGTGCATTCATCACACTGAGAAGATGTGTCATGAACAAGGAAGACAACTTTTGCATTTTTGGTTTTTGGATTATCTGCCCTTGACTTAGTACCATATAGTAAACCGTGTCCGGGCCATAACTCCTAAACCGTATGGAATATATTCATGAAACTTCACAGGTGCATTCATTACACTGATACGTGTCATGAACAAGGAAGACAACTCTTGCATTTTTGGCTTATCTGCCCTTGACTTAGTACCATATAGTAAACCGTGTCCGGGCCATAACTCCTAAACCGTATGGAATATATTCATGAAACTTCACAGGTGCATTCATCACACTGAGACAATGCGTCGTGAACAAGTAAGACAACTCTTGCATTTAGTACCATATAGTAAACCGTGTCCAGGCCATAACTCCTAAACCGTATGGAATATATTCATGAAACTTCACAGGAGCATTCATCACACGGAGACAATGTGTCATGAATAAGGAAGACAACGCTTGCATTTTTGGTTTTTGGATTATCTGCCCTTGACTTAGTACCATATAGTAAACCTTGTCCAGGCCATAACTCCTAAACCATATGGAATATATTCATGAAACTTCACAGGTGCATTCATCACACTGAGACAATGTGTCATGAACAAGGAAGACAACTCTTGCATTTTTGGTTTTTGGATTATCTGCCGTTGATGCATATATTTTATGATTGATTTGAAGCACATTTGTAATATTTTTTATGAATGGCATTTGGCGGGGGCATCCGTGTCCTATTGACACTTTTTCTAGTTTATTTCTGATCCAAGGCATAGGTTGTGGGTACTCGTTAGAACTACCTCGATAAGGCGGTTCTAACGAGCACCACAACCTATATTTGGAGAATTAATAAGAAAAATATCACAAATTTTCATAGGAAAAGTAGCCATTTTTTGGACGGGTTTTTAAAAAAATCCGTCCTTTAAAATAGCGATGTCCGGGCGGGCGGGCGGGTGGGCGGGCGGGCGTCCTGCGGGCGGGCGTCGTCCCAGGTTTACCTTTTGGTTAACCTTTTTTCAAAGTGATATTTTTCATCTATTCTGTAGCAGATTGTTTTAATATCAGGACTGATGCATAAGTGGAGGTACCGCTTTCATGTATTATCCATAAATGGCGCAAAAGACTAAAATTTTGGCGGAAATTGTCATTTTTCAAACTTGTGTTTTTCAGGTTTACCTTTTGGTTAACCTTTTTTCAAATGCCAGTGTAGTGGATAGAGTGCTGGACTACGAATCCTATTGTTGACTATGAATCTGAGGGGCGTGAGTTCAAACCCCTGTGGAGACTTTTTTTTTTTTTTTTTTTTTCGTTCTTTTTTTTTTCTTTCTTTTTTCATTCTTTTTTTTTTTCTTTATTTTTCTTTTCTTCTCCATAAACACATATGAACAATTATTATCTTCCTCCCCTGATAGTTGCTAGTAATAATACATACATGCATGCACAGGCATGGAATTTTCTTTTTTTTTTGTTTTTTTTTTTTCGTTCTTTTTTTAGCTCACCTGAGCACGAAGTGCTCAAGGTGAGTTGATGTCCGGCGTCGGTCAACAATTTCTTCAAACGACATCTCCTCCTGGGATAATGGCCCTATTTCAAAATTATTTTACAGAAATGTTCATTAGGTGACCCTTTTTCAAAATTGCTAAAATCAGTGGCCACAAGAGCTAAACATAGAGCTAAAAATAGAAAAAAAACTTTATTTTTTTTTCTTCGTAAAACACATCCCCCCCCCCCCCCCCCCCCGTCCCACCCGACTCCTAACCCATCCCACCCCACCCCACCCCACCCCACCCTACCCCACACCAGCACACCCCACCCTACCCCACCCATGCCACCACCATCCTAACCGTACTGGAAAAAAAACCCGTCCATAATGCCATTAGGCATTTTTCTTGTTGAGATATGAAACAATGGACTATGTCACACAGATGTGTTATCATAGTGTCCAGTTATTAGCTCACCTGAGCACGAAGTGCTCATGGTGAGCTATTGTGATCGGTCAATGTCCGTCGTGCGTCGTCAACAATTTGCTTTAAATGCTAACCCCTCCTTTACCCTTGAGCCAATTTCAATAAAACTTTATAGGAATATTGCTTAGGTGACCCTCTACAAAAAAAGCTAAAATCGTTCCGCTCCGCCAAACAAGAAGGCCGCCAGAGCTAAAAATAGACAAATCTTTAAATGACAACTTCGGTACCTTTTGGCCAATATCGTTCAACGTTTATTGGAGTGTTGCTTAGGTGACCCTCTACCAAAATAGCTAAAACGGTTCCGCTCCGGTGAACAAAATGGCCACCAGAGCTAAAAATAGAAAATTCTTTCAATGACAACTACACCTGTACCCTTGGGCCAAATTAATTCAAACATCATAGGAATATTGCTTAGGTGACCCTCTACTAAAATAGCTAAAAGGGCATTGCTCTGATGAGCAAAATGGCCGCCAAAGCTATAAATAGAAAAATATCGTAAATTTGCTTCAAACCCATACTCCTCCTTAACCTTTGGGCCAATTTGATTCAAACTTCACAGGAATGTTGCCCAAGTGACTCCCTACCAAAATAGCTAAAATCGTTATGTTCCGACAAACAAGATGGCCGCTAGAGCTAAAAATAGAAAAAAATCTTTAAACAACTCCTCCTGTACCCTTGGGCCAATTTCATTTGAACTTCATAGGAATGTTGCTTTGGTGACCATCTACCAAAATAGCTAAAAGGGTTCTGCTCTGATGAGCAAAATGGCCGCCATAGCTAAAAATAGAAAAACATCGTAAATTTGCTTCAAATACTAACTCCTCCTTAACCCTTGGGCCAATTTGATTAAAACTTCACAGGAATATAATGTAGGTGACTCCCTGTACAAAGAGCTAAAATCATTCCGCTCAGACAAACAAGATGGCCGCCAGAGCTAAAAATAGAATAAAAGCACCGCAGACACTGCATAACACCCCGCCACTGCTAAGCAATGTAACTTATTCGAAAATATATCAAGGCTGAACAACTAGAAAGAGGATCGCAGAGATATACTTCAAGGGCAGATAACTCAAGAACTGGTATAGCCAGAGTAGCGGTCCTTGGCCAGGATATGAACCATTTAGTCCTCTATATATCTGTGAAGTTTCATCGAGATATTCCATATAGTAAGGGAACTAGAGGCCAAAAACCATTTTTCAGATATTTCAAAGGCAGATAACTCAATTGCTGGGAAAGCCAAGTCAGCAAGATATTGTAAATGATACACGAACTACAGTCTAAAATGCATTTTTTAAATATGTCAAGGGCAGATAACTCAATAACTGGAACAGCCAGAGTAGCAGTCCTTGGCCACAATATGAACTGTTTAGTCCTCTATATATCTGTGAAGTTTCATCCAGATATTCCATATAGTAAGGGAATTAGAGGCCAAAAACCATTTTTCAGATACTGAAAAGGGCAATAACTCTGCTAAAAATTAACGGATTTTGCCCATTAACAATCCCAAACCACTCATCCCCGATACCAATATGTATGCAAAATCCGTGAAAAAATACTCAAGTAATCGATCGGAAACGAAGTGCGGACGGACGGACACCGGAGGGTATAACATAATACCCCGCCACTATCGTGTGGCGGGGTATAAAAATCTTTAAACAACTCCTCCTCAACCCTTGGGCCAATTTCATTCAAACTTCATAGAAGTGTTGCTTATGTGACCCTTTACTAAAATAGCTAAAACGGTTCCGCTCCGGTGAACAAAATGGCCGCCAGAGCTAAAAATAGAGAATTCTTTATAGGATAACTCCTCCTGTACCCTTGGGCCAAATAAATTCAAACTTCATAGGAATGTTGCTTAGGTGACCCTCTACTAAAATAGCTAAAACGGTATTGCTATAATGAGCAAAATGGCCACCGTAGCTTAAAATAGAAACAAAGTAAATTTGCTTCAAACGCAAACTCCTCCTCAACCCTTGGGCCAATTTGATTCAAACTTCACAGGAATGTTGCCCAAGTGACTCCCTACCAAAATAGCTAAAATCGTTATGTTCCGACAAACAAGATGGCCACTAGAGCTAAAAATAGAAAAAATCTTTAAACAACAACTCCTCCTGTACCCTTGGGCCAATTTCATTCAAACTTCATAGGAATGTTGCTTAGATGACCATGTACCAAAATAGCTAAAAGGGTTCTGCTCTGATGAGCAAAATGGCCACCATAGCTAAAAAAAGAAAAACATTGTAAATTAGTGTCGAACAAACTCCCCCAAAACACATGGGCCAATTCGATTGAAACTTCACAGGAATGTTATTTAGGCGACTCCCTACCAAAATAGCTAAAATCTTTCCACTCTGACAAAGAAGATGGCCGCAGAGTAAAAATTGAAAAAAAAAATCTTTGAACAACAACTCCTGTACCCTTGGGCCCATTTCGTTCCAGCTTCATAGGAATTTTGCTTAGCTGACCCTCTACCATATTAGCTAAAATGATCCTGCTCCAATGAACAAAATGGCCACCAGAGCTAAAAATAGAATTTGCTTCAAACGCAAACTTCTCCTGAACTGCTAGGCCAATTTGATTTAAACTTCACAGGAATGTTGCATAGGTGACTATCTACCAAAATAGTTAAAATCATTCCGCTCTGATAAAATAAGATGGTCACCGGGGCTAAAATAGTCAAACTCCTGCAAGCTTTTATTCCCAGCCTACTTACATGTAAATTTTAGGATGAACCGATCAAAACTTAAGGAGTTATGCTGACGAAAAGGTTGAAAACGCGTTTTTCATCAATAAAGGGAACGTAACTTCATTAGTAACATGTCAACTTAACCAAGTTTTCAAACACATCCAAGCTTTTGTCCCCAGTCCACTTGTATCCAAGTTCCAGACTGATCCAATCAACTGATGTTAATATGCTGATGACAAGGTCGAAGCAACCAAAGGGACATAACTCTTTGACCAAAAGGCCAACCTAATCAGTTTTCCACTCGTCCAAGCTTTTATCTAGAGCCTACCTATGTTATCTGATCAAAATTGAGTCAGTTCTTGTGGGTTATTTTGTGTTGTCTCCCAGAGAAAGGGATGAAATAGAAGAGATAGTAGAGGAGATGAAAGTGAGGGACAGTGAAGAGGAAAATAAATAGAAGTGTAGAGACGGTAGAAATAACAACACTCCCCCTCTACCCCTACCTGCTGCAAGGACAGCAGGACTTGCCCAACTGTTAGCCAGTTTTAGTTGGATGCCCCAGTCACGCAAGAAACACATCACCTTTGCCTCACCCAACCACCGCCGCTTATGTCATCCACCCCACTTCAGAGGCATGCTACAGATGATTAACCCATTTTGTACCAAATGGAATCTACCTCCTTATATATAGCAGGAGTCCATTTCAAAATTTAGGGGTTTCAGGTTGTGTTTTCTTCAAAATTGATTTGGAAAATGGCTGAACTGTTTGCAAATAGTGTAGGCCCTGATCAGACGCCGCATTCTGCGGCATCTGATCTGGGCCTGCACTGTTTGCCAGGGTACCTGTTATGGGGTTTCCAGTACAAAATGGGTTAAGTATAGCCCCAGATGTCTCCACTGTTTGCAAGTTCTGTGAAGCTTCAGTTTGCAAAGATAGAGGTTGTCATGAATAGCAGTTTAAGTTTTGCCTCTCCAGTTTCCATGAAGAACCAAAGCACTGAGAGTATCTGAGAGTCGATCGACTCTGTATTAATACAAATAGTACTGAACTGAGACTTAGACTGTTTTGTTAAACCGTTCAACTCCAATATTAAGCGTACAGTCGGTGTAGATCCTGACAATTAAGTTCCTGTAAGCAAACATTGTACAGCCTGATCAGATGCTGCATCCTGTGGCCTCTGATCTGGGTCTAATAGTTTGCCAGGTCAAACTCCAATTCTATAGATAATCCTATCCTGCAATAAGTCGACTTCACTGCGATAAAATTAGAACTGCTATTTTCTATTAAAAAGGCTACCCGGTTTTTGTACATAGTGACACTCACATGGACTTGGGTGCTTAGGTACTTTGAGTGGATTCCCAAAAAGGCTCCAATCAAAACATCATATTCAGGTAGCATGTGAGAAAAAGAACAGATCACTGACAGGAAATCCAAACACTCTGGTCCAGCATTCACGTGGGAAACTTGGCAAAGCCTTGTTTTCCAATACAAGTCCTGGACCTCCATGTTGGGATTTCTCCGTTTCACTTAACCAAGAATGAGAATTCTACCCATTATATACAGTGAAATTCCACTATTAACCCTTGTCCTGCTGAGACCGGATATGCCTTATTTTCCAAACAATGAAGATCCAGATCAGATGGCTTCTGATGAAGCCATCTGATCAGGATATACACTGTTTGCCATTCAGATTGTGAATTAGTTGCAATAATTTGCATCAAGTAATCTGATTGGTTGATACTTGGAAGTGGGTGTGGCATATATGAATATTCAGCAGGACAAGGGTTAAGACCATCTGAAATTAAGACTACCATAATGATCCTAAGTATTGGGACAGATAGGCCTTAGCCAACAGTGCAGACCCAGATCGGACTGCTCCCTGATCAGGGTCCACACTGATTGCCATTCTGTCTGCACCTTTTGGGCTTCTTTCTGGACCATAAAACAAATTTGTTAAAATTTTAGGAGAACAACGGCAAGTCCTTAAGGTGTCTGAATGTTTATGATATTTACGGTAATTCTGCAATAAAAAGCTTATTTTGAAGGGTGAACTTAATCTTTGTTTTTTTCTACCCCAGGAACCACCTTTGAGACTGTTCAAAAGTGGTCTTAAAGACCACTTTTGAACAGTCCCAAAGGTGGTCTTAATATAGGAATTTCACTGTATGGGTTAATTCTGCAAAGTGACTACCATATTAATTTTACCCTAAATATTTTGACAAAACTCCTTCCTTACTTATTCTTTTTTTTGTTTGTTTGTATTGGAGTTTAATAGCCCAGTCAACACTATTTAGGTCATTTTTGAGCTGGTTAGTTTACCTATCCAAGCTTTTCCAGGGCAGGCTTAGACGTAAACGGTTGACCAGTACAGTGCACATTCTTTCACCAGAAACTGACAAGCACCATACTTATTCTACTATCTAAACAAGAAGGCCAAGATGGCACTGGATCGCTCACCTGATTTCAAGATGTCACATAGCTTCGGAAAGTCATGTGGATAACTGGCAGCCATTTTTTCATTGCAGCAGAACTGTTTTAGCTCTTCAGCAACATTCCTATGAAGTTTGAATGAAATTGGCTCAGGGGTATATAGGTAGAGTTGTTGTTTAAAGATTTTTCTATTTTTAGCGCTGGAGGCCATCTAATCCTTGAGATTCAATCAAATTTAGCTATTTTGGAAGGACATTCCTGTGAAGTTTGAATCAAATTGACCCAAGGGTTCAGGAGGAGTTTGCATTTAAAGCAAATTGCTGATATTTTTCTATTTCTAGCTCTGCCAGCAATTTTTCTCATCGGAGCGGAACTATTTTAGCTATTTTGTTAGAGGGTCACCTAAGCAACATTACTGTGAAGTTTGAATGAAATTGTTCCAGGGGTATTTTAAATATTTTTCTATTTTTAAATCTGATGGCCATCTCGTTCATCGGAGCAGAACCATTTTAGCTATTCTGGTAGGCAGTATTCCTGTGATTTGCCCAAGGGTGTAGGAGTTAGCATTTTAAGCAAATTGTTGACGGTTTCCTATTTTTAGCTCTGGCGGTTATTTTGCTCAGTGGAGCAAAACGGTTTTAGCCTGTTTGAAGAGGGTCACTTAAGCAACATTCATATGAAACTGGTCTAGTGGTTTAGGTGAAGTGCTTAAAGGGTTTTTCTAGTTTTAGCTCTGGTGGCCATCTTGTTCATCAGAACAAAATGTTTTTAACTATTTTGGTAGAGGGTCACCTAAGCAACATTCCTATGAAGTTTGAATGAAATTGGCCCATTGGTATGGTAGGAGTAATCATTTAAAGATTTTTCTCTTTTCAGCTTTGGTTCATCAGAGCGGTGCGATTTTAGCCATTTCTTGTAGATGGCCACCTTGGCAACATTCCTATGAAGTTTAACTGAAATTGGCCCACGGGTTTATGAGGAGTTTATACAAATGATTGATGTTTTTTCTATTTTTAGCTCTAGCAGCATTTCGTTCATCGAAGCGGAATGATTTGAGCCGATTTGGTAGAGGGTCAAATAAGCAACATTCCAATGAAATTTGAATAAAATCAGCTCAGGAGTATGGGAGGAGTAGTCGTTTAAAGATTTTTCCTTTTTTAGCTCTGGTGGCCATCTTGTTCAACAGAGCAGAACGATTTTAGCTATTTTGGTAGAGAGCCACCTAGGCAAGATTCCTGTGAAGTTTAACTGGATTTGACCCAAGGGTTTAGGAGTTAGTATTTTAAGCAAACTGTTGATGTTTTTCTATTTTTAGCTCTGGCGGTCATCTTGTTCATCAGAGCCAAACCATTTTAGCTAGTTTGGTAGAGGGTCACCTAAGCAACATTCCTATGAAGTTTGAATGAAATTGGCCTAGAGGTATGGGATGAGTAGTCATTTAAAGATTTTTCTATTTTTAACTCTGGTGGCCATCTTGTGTTCATCAAAGCGGAACTATTGTAGCTATTTTGGTAGAGGGTCACTTAAAGCAACATTCCTATGAAGTTTGAATGAAATTAGCCCAGGGGTATGGGAGGAGTAGTCGTTTAAAGATTTTTCTATTTTTAGCTCTGGTGGCCATCTTGTTTATCAGAGCTGAACGATTTTATCTATTTTAGTAGCAACCTAGGCAACATACCTGTGAAGTTTAATTGAAATTGGCTCAAGGGTTTAGGAGAAGCAGTCTTTTAAAGCAAATTGTTGACACAGGATGCAGGACAAGCGACGACACACAACGTACATTCACTGATCACAATAGCTCACCATGAGCTCTTCGTGCTCAGGTGAGCTAATGATCCGACTGCAGCCCTGCTGCAGCACCATTGGAAGAGAAAACCCCATAGTGTTGAAATATTTCGAATTTATGCTCACCAGAAAACATCACTATAGAACATGGTACATGGCAACATAAAAATCATGAGTGCTGGGCCATAAGCCCTAATTATGGTCTACACATGAGAATATGTAAAAGCCAACAAACATAAAAGTTATTAGGCAAAATACACTTCAATTTTTTGAAAACCTTTCAAGGGCATAATAAGACCATTGACTCTTATTCTGCTTTACATGATACAGTGAGTCATTTTCCATGTTTATATGAGCTTTCTATTGAGAAATCTGTCACTAAAATTTTCAAGAATAGCAAAATTAGAACACCAACATAAATGGGTAACTCAATGAGTTTTGCCATTTCACCTTCCTTGTTTTATAGACAGGTAGGTTTCATTGAGGTAGGACCACAAACTAGTAAGTTATTGAACAGAATGTATTTTAATTTTTTGAAAACCTATCTAGGGATATAACTCAGAGTTCTGGATCATTTCAAGGTACAAAGGATACAGCTAGTCATTGCCTATGTTTTGTTTATACAAACTATTAGCTTTCTAGCTTTAATATCCCCCCCCCCCACACACACACACACACATCTGACAAAAATTTCATGAATGGCAAAAAAAATTGAGAAACTTGATATATCAAGGGACATAACTCCAAAAGTTTTGTTATGGACACTTCACCCCTATTCTTGTATGTACACAATACATCCCCAGTCAGTGTTAATGTTTATACAATAGCTTTCATAGGTTTTGAGAAATCTGTCACTAAAATTCTTATGAATGGCAAAATTTGAAAACCTAACAGGACAAACTCAAGTTATGCGCCCTTGGTCACTCTTCTGCTACACCTTTCTTACCTTAGAGATCAAGTGTTGTGCAAGTTTCATTGAAGTAAGACCACAAAGTCAAACATAAGTTATTACGCAAAATGCATCCTAAAATTTGAAAACTTATCAAGGGACATAACTCCAAGAGTTGTTTGCCCTTGGTCACTATTACACCTTCCTTACCTTAGAGCCCAAGTGAAGTTATGTTTCATCAAAGTTGGACCATGAACACAAAAAGTTATTAAGAAAAATGCATTTTAATTTTGCAGTCACGGAATCACAGAGTCGCAAAATGACAATCACAGAAGGACATGGCAAATCCAGTGTAGCCCCACTTTTTCACAGCGGGGCTATAAACAAGTACAATTTACAACCTGATGTGTCTGAAAATAGCTGGATCAGTGGCAAACAGTGTAGACCATGATGAGATGTCACAGAATGCGGTATCTTAACTGAGTCTACACTGATTGCTCAGGTCTGTCTGTCCAAATACATAGGATAAATACAGTATATGCAGCAACTGGTTATAAATAACAACAAATAAACTATGTATAGTTAAATTTATTTTCAGTCTTTTTTTATTTCAATTAAAGCGGAAATTCCAACATTTAACCTCTAAACCCTTATCCTGCTGTTCACGACAACCCTTACCTTTGCAAACAGTGGAGATCCTGATCAGATGGCTTCTACACTGTTTGCCATTCACATTTGATTGAATAAAGAACATCAACTAACTTGATTGGTTGAAATATAAATTGGTGGGGCTAAATTAATTTACCGTGTTCACCCTAATTACCCCACCATGCGCTTACTTTTTTCAAAATCAAGTAAAAAAATTGTGGTGAAAAATCTACCTAATTAGCGCACACTTGATACGGAAACAATAGCTTCCGAGATGATGCATACTGATACTGATATTTAATGGTACAGAAAAGGATACTTAAGCATTGCCTTCACTGTTGAAAAAATAATGGTAAGTTTTTAAAGATTTACTGAGAACTTCAAGGGGAAGTTACTGTGTGCACTAATGCTTTTCCTTTGGTGTGCAATTATAGGAGCATGTGCGGTAATTAGGGCGAATACGGTATGCAGCGGGATAAGGGTTAACCCTTTCAATCCTGATACCTCACATCACAGACTGATCAGACTGCAGGGATGCAAAGTTGAAAGGCACAGTTTGGCTTGTCCCAGTTCATATATGCATTTTGTAAAAAAATTCATTCTTCTACATGATGCATTATATGGTCTGACAATTTTCTGGCCAAAATTTATATTTATCTTTTTTGACATCTTTTTTTTTCAAACTGGATTTCAAAAAAAGTGCTGTGCCAATCAGTGTTAAAAAGTAGTCATTTGCAGCCAAATCAACAGTCAAGGTCATGCTGGGCCATAAAAAAGATTATATCTAATAAATTCTTTTAAAACTAGACAATGTATATATTCAAAGTAGATATATATTACATGCTAAAACATGTAACACAAATTTTCAAACAGGAACTAATTTAAACTGTCACATAGTTCATTCATTTTTTTATAGATCTCTTCTCGCTTGTCGTTGATACCTTTCTCAGTGTCGAGATAGGTTTGTTTATTAATCTTCCCAGCTACGAGTCTCTCCGACTGTGTTATAGCCATAGTTATCTGGTCCTTGTACTGCTGGTCTAAACGGTTCAGTTCAGCAACCTGCAAATAATCATATACAATGAAATTCCGCTATTAAGACCACCTAAAATTAAGACTAAGTTTGCTTTAAAAAAGCTCAATTTGAAGGCTGCACTTAATCTTTGCGTTTTCTGCTCACAGTATCAGGGACCACCTTTAGAACTGTTCAAAAGTGGTCTCCAAGACCACTTTTGAACAGTCCCAAAACTGGTCTTAATATAGGAATTTTACTGCACCATATTTACCTCATGTATTCCGACAGACATGACTAAACAAACAGGGTACACCGAGATGAAACTCCAAAGAAACAGAAAGCAGCATATCATAGTCTATATGGTTTGCCACTCATCCAGCTGTTTTTAGTCTCAACATTGGATATAAAATTGTACTTGTTCAAGGAAAAGAGGGCCAAATGGAAGATTAGTAGTTGTACTGTGTTATCCTCTATAAATAAGGTTGATTATTATTATTATTATCTTCTTTTTTGCTGAAATTTAAAGCGAGTGTGTTGGAGTTTCGTCTCCCAGCAACAGAGACAGGACCTCAGTTTAAAGACTCATCTGATAGTCTGGAGAAGCCTGGGATCAAACCCATGACCTCTGGTTTATGAGGCCATTAGTTTATCCAGAATACCACGGAGGCTTCCATTCAAATTTAGAGCGAAGATGGTAAGGAGTTTAGGTGTCCGAATACTTACGGCAGCCCCAACAGTGGCATAGCTTCAGATAATGATTACCGTAATGATCCTAACCCTTATCTTGCTGAATATTCATTAAAGCCACACCCATTTCTATCTATCAACCAATCAAATTACTTGATGTAATTTATTGCTACAAATTCATAAATTGAATGTCGAACAGTGCAGATCCTGATCAGATGGCTTCTTCAGAAGCCATCTGATCGGGATCTACACTGTTTGCAAAGATAGGGGTTGTCGTGAACAGCAAGATAAGGGTTAAGTATTGGGACAGACATGCCTAAGCAAACAGTGCAGACCCAGATCAGCCTGCTCCTTAAGTGAATGTTTGCTTTTCAAAGGAATGTAAAAAGTTCACCTTTTCAGCCAAGTCTGAGCCTTCCGACTTCAACTGCCCTTGTAGCTGTTGCATACGCTGCGTAAGCTGTTTATAATCAGCATCTATTTTCTTCCGACTAGTATTAAATGCCTGTTGATCTTTCCCTCCTTTGAACTTGTCAATAGCATCATCGTAACTCTGGTAGAGGGCACTTCGTTTGTCCTGGGTGCTCTGGACATCCTCGACAAAACTTGCAACTCTCATTTTGCTCTCTTTGGCTTCATCCTGTCAGCAAAAGAAAACAAACAGCAGGTTTGAACTTAGTGAAACTCAGCTGTGACTGATTGGTTGGAAAGTTGGTTGCTTGTGTTGGGGTTAAATGACATGTCAACCATTGTGTGTCACTTTTTCTTCCATAGAAATGGAAAAGAGATGAAAGTGAGGGACAGGGGAAAAACAGGAAAATAAATGGAAGTGTAGAAACAAAAGAAATAACAACATTTCCCGAATACCCACACATGCTGCAAGGACAGCAGGCCTTACCAAACTGTAAGCCAATATCAGTTGGACAACCCAGTGATGCAAGATAAACGTCACCTTCGCCTCAGTCAACCACCAGAAAAGACTTATTGGTATCCTGGACACTTTTTAAGTCGCAGTGAAAACTTCCAGGAATGTTGTCAAACCCAGGCATAGGACCAGTGTCCTCAAGATCCCTAGTTAGATATACACATGAAATTGTCCAGTTTATGTTCTTCAAATCTGCATGAGTAGCTGATAAGCAGTGCTAGACACACGGCATCTTATATGATTGAAGCTACCTAATGGTCTCTTCTACATTGTCAAAAGCAGCCACTGGCTATGGCGAGGCCTTATGGGCCTTTGCTGGTCAACTAGGTGATAAGTACCGCTTTCTCATTGGCTCGCTCTTATTTAAATATATTAAAATTCCTATATTAAGAGCACTTCTGGGACTGTTCAAAAGTGGTCTTATAAGACCAATTTTGAACAGTCCCAAAGGTGGTCTATGAACAGAGGACACTGTTTGCAGAAAACACAAAGTAAGAATAACTGAAACTTTCTAAAAAACCTTTTTAAAGCAGAATTAATCTCAATTTGTGGTGCTCTTAAGGGGAATGGGTACATCTTAAGGGGAGACAACTCCTTCGAAAGTATTTTTGTTTCCCATGTCAATAGGGGTCAAGTCTTAAAGGAATGAATTTGCTCCTGAGGAGCAAATTCTTTCCTTTGAGAGTAGACCCCTTTTTCAGGAAGACTGAGCCTATAGAAAAGTGAACAGGAAGTCCCGAAAGTTGTCTCCAGAAGCCATCTGATCTGTATTTGCACTGTTTGCAACAAACGTCAAGCATATCCTGGTTCAGCAGGACAAGGGTTAAAGAAGCCTATAGTAATATGGCGTTAAAAATTAACCTCTTATATTACAAAAGTCTTAACCACAGTTAACAATCAGCACATACAGAAGTTTGTTTGTTTGTTGATGTTTTACGCCGACTTCAATACTATTTAGGTCATTTTGGAGACATGCTGTTGATTTTGTGGGACTTCCACCCAACATTGACATGGAAATGATATCTTAAGCCTACACTGCCCAAAGGAACAACTAGGGTTTAAGGGACGGACGGTTCGACTTGCACCACTTTGTCTGGGCAGGCTTAGACCTAAGCAGTTTACCAGAACTTCTCTAATGTTCGGTGGGTCTCTACTCTGGTCAGAAGCACTATGCAGCCCAATCTTTTTCTACAAGCCCTGATGGGTGGTGAGCTCACGTACGGATGTATGGACAGCCTGGGCAGTATGGCAAGCCTAGGTCCACTTGTTTCCAGCATTGTTAGCTTAAGGGGAATGGAAACACCTGGCAGATTTTTCTGCCATTTTTCAAAAGGAGACAACTTTCAGGACTTCCTGTTCGCTTTTCTTTAAGACCTGCCCCACTGAAAAAGGGGCCAACTCCTAAAGGAAAGATTTTGCTCCTAAGGAGCAAATTCTTTCCTTTAGGAGTTGATCCCTATTGAAATGGGAGACAAAAATACTTGGCAGCAGCTGCCTCTGCTGAAGGTGTTCCTATTCCCCTTAAACTTCTAAGTGGTCACAATAGTTAACTCTTCTATTAAAGTATGATATTTAATTTTTATTTTATTATTTTTGTACCGGCCTTTTCCAACATTATTTCTGGGTGGGCAGGAAGTCGCACAGGTACATAGGTACTTACCAATCTATCTACTTTCGATCGGTCATATATGAAAATAACTCCCAATACACATTTGCAGAAATCATGTAATAACTCAAGGGGTCTTTAACCTGGACATGGGACAACTCTCCATGCACAGGGGGCCTGCAGTTAACAGCCCAATTAGAAGTACAACACACTTTATGGCATTCATCCCTGCAAATGATGCCAGTAGAGCATGTTGGGATGCTAAAATTTTATTGCCTTATCCTTATCATCTTACCTTCGTGATGGAGAAGTCAAGTCTGACGTAGATAATCACAAGGACAAAGAGCAGGTAGAAGGCAAACACAACCAACAATGGTTCCTGTAGTAGCATGTATTTCTGGAAGTTGTAGTGGAGCTGGAAACAGACAAATACAGTCCAACCTGTGTTAAGCAAGCACCTAAGGGATAACCAAAATGTGCTTGCTTAAGACAGGTGCTTGCTTCATACAGGTGAAATTTAACACTGTTGCCTCTTTTGGTATCTGAATGCCTGCTTGCTTAAGACAGGTTGCTTGCTTAAAAGAGGTGGCCACTAAGACAGGTTTTGTTTGTTTGTTTGATTTGAGGTTAAACGTCCCCGTCAATACTGTAAAGGTCATTTTGGAGACGTTGCTTCCAATTTTACGGGGACTTTTACCCGACATTGAGATTAAATGACATTCTCAAGCCCTGTCGCCCAATGAAACTAAGACAGGTTTTACTGTACTGACTCTGAAGCTGTGTAAGGCTAATACACGAGAACATTTACTTTTCTGAGATGACTACTAAAAATATTTCACTGTGTTGAAAAGTAATAGGGCTCAGTTGTTTAAAGCATTGTTAGCTTAACAAGCATGTTTATAGTCAAGTTGTTGAACTGTTCCAGTCAGTACAATTTCTAATACAGTGGTATTTTTGCTGAAAAATATTAGCAGCTTATGCATTCTCAAAAACTGTCCACATTCTTTCAGCAAATATAATTATTACATGTAATTAGCATATACAGTCAAACTTCAATGGCTCAAACACCTTTGGTCTCTCGAAAATCTGTTCGAGAGAGGGGTAGTTCGAGCCACTGAGGTTACTGTCAGGAGGCATAACAATATACTTTTAGACATATTTTCGGTGTTCTATTATGAAAATGTGTGCTGTGTGTACTCATTAGAATCGCCTCATGGAGGCAATTCTAGTGAGTACACACAGCATACATTTGCCAGATAAAAGGCTAAAATCTCCTTAATTATCACCCACTATTTCTTATGTAGAAGATTTCCCTAGGGGCTCAAGAATGGGTTCGACTCATCCATGGTAAACGAGCCATCGATGTTCGAGCCATCGAAGTTCTACTGTACGCCATACCAAACTAACAATGAAATTTAACTCACAACACTGTTAGTTTTGAACAACTGGTACCAGAATTATACTGAGTGCAATTGTGATGGCAACCTTTCTATTGTGATTTGAAAGATTTATGACTGGACAGCATGAGGTACTTCTACTAGAAATTGAGATGAAATGGCACCTAAAGCCTTTCTCTCAAAGAAATTGCTAGGGTTTAAATGATGGTTCAATGTGCACCACTTTTCCTTAGCAGGTTTTGACCTCAGCCTAGGACAGTACAATGTAGTCTGGTCAAATAATTTAGTACTAATATGAATAAAATTACAAGATTATCATAGCTCCAGATAAGGAATGGGAGTGTGTGTTTGAGTTTTACATCCCACCAACAGCTAAGGTCATATGGAGACAGGTCCTCGGTTTAAAGACTGCTCCGAAAGTCTGGAGAAGCCCGGGATCAAACCCTAGATCCCTCGTTTATGAGGTGAGTAGCATAACCACTACACCACGGAGGCTTCTTCCTAAGAAGGATACTTTTTCTGATTTCTTCATTACAACATGTTGTGGGTACTTAGCAGAATCGCTTAACATGTCCCTACAACATATTTCCT
Organism: Lucinisca nassula; assembly: GCA_963580285.1. NCBI lineage: Eukaryota > Metazoa > Mollusca > Bivalvia > Lucinida > Lucinidae > Lucinisca > Lucinisca nassula. Next base: position 98,622,087 of record OY757016.1, on the reverse strand, counting down.
TGACAAATAAATTAGGAAAATTATTCCTTAACCCATTTTGTACCTGAAACACAAAATGGGTACCCTGGCAAACAGTGCAGGCCCAGATCAGATGCCGCAAAATGCGGCATCTGATCAGGACCTATACTGTTTGCTAAAGTTCAGTCATTTTCCAAATAAATTTTGATAAAAACACAACCCGACACCCCTACATTTTGAAATGGACTCCTACCATATATAAGGAGGAAGATTTCATTTGGTATAAAAACTGTTATCTTTGTTACCTCTCCTCATCTGGAGCTATACATCATATAATTATTTTACCTCAAAGTCTTGAATGTGTTGCTCAACCATGTTGTTCTTGTAAGCCACAATCACAGGTCGGCCCATCGTATCAAGGTAGGTGTAGTGGCGCAGGTTTTCCCCTTTTACAATATCATATGGAGTTACTAGATCCATGTTCCTGAAATCGGTATGCAGAGATCCAAGGTAAGAAACTAAATTAATTTTTATGTAGCTTTACAAAAATGTGTTACCATAAAAATCCTAAAAAAAAAACGGACACCTTGAGGACTTGCTGTAATTATCCTAAAATTTTAACAACTTTGTGGGAGTCCAAATGTGCAGACTTAATGGACAAAAAGTGTAGAACCTGATCAGAAGTCTGATCTGGGTCTGCACTGTTTATAATTGGGCCTTTCAGTCCCAATACTTAGGATCATTATGTTAGTTAAACATACTGCATTCACTGTAATGAGGCCAAAGTGTGCTTAGACATTTCCTTAAAATAAGACAAGCAAATGAAAATCCTTCTATTGAGCACATTTTGAGGTGCAACCGTCTATTCTCCTTTTGCTGACTCTTGACATGTTGGTGCAACCACACATGTCCAGTGGACATAAGGAGTATAAATATTAAAACACTGTGGAAGTTAATTCTTGTAAAAAGTAGGACATTTAAAAAGAAAGAAATAAACACTGACTTCATAATCAAGATTTGCCAAGACAATTTTATACTGGCTTACTCCATAATCAAGATTTGCCAAGACAATTTTATACTGGCTTATTTCATAATCAAGATTTGCCAAGACAATTTTATACCTGCTTACTTCATAATTAAGATTTGCCAAGACAATTTTATACTGGCTTTAATACTTCATAATTAAGATTTGCCAAAACAATTTTACACTATCAAGCTTTCCTTTAAGCGCAGACCCCTTTTTCAGTGGGACAAGGCTTATAGAAAAGCTATCAGGAAGTCCCGAATGTTGTCTCCCTTTGAACAAGAGGGCCCAGAGGGCCCTGGTTTGCTCACCTGTGTGTCAATGTATCGAGTACATTCTATTTTTAGCTCTGGTGGCCATCTTGTTCATCAGCAGAGTGATTTTAGCTTATTTGGTAGAGAGTAACCTAGGCAACATTCCTGTGTAGTTTGAATCAAATTGGCCTTATGGTTTAGGAGTTCACATTTAAATCAAATTTCAATATTTTTCTATTTTTAGCTCCGGTGGCCATTTTGTTCATCGGAGTGGGATTGTTTTAGCCTTTCTGCTAGAGGGTCATCTAAGCAACATTACTTCGAAGTTTGACTGAAATTGGCCCAAGGGTACAGGGGGAATTGTTGTTTGAAGATTTTTTTTTTTTTTTAGCTCTGGCAGCCATCTTGTTCATTGGAGTGGAATGAGTTTTAACTATTTTGGAAGGGAGTCACATAGGCAACATTCCTGTGAAGTTTTAAATCCAAATCACTATTGTATGAAAAGGAAGCCCTTGTCACAAGAAAACTACATGCCAAATATGAAGGCCATATCTCAAATGCTTCAAAATTATAACAAAGTATGAGGGTAGGCTGAAAAGTTCTGAGCCTGACCAAGATCCAATGGTTTGTCCATGCTGAAAGTGCCTTATTTTTCAACATGTGTCTCCCTTCCTGTCCACACACTTCCTCCAGCGATGCTGGAGTTCTTGGATCCCAGTGGTATAGAAGGTCTCATCTTGGTCCCTGAAAAACTCCTCCACAGCAGCTATCACCTCCTCGTCTGACCAATAATGCTGCCCAGCCAAGTGCTTTTTCATGTTTGCAGGGCGTCAAGTGTTATTAGGAGTCAAAAATATAGGTTAGGTCCAGAAATATAGGTATCTAGCGGCCAGAAATATAGGATATTATAGGTTGCCTACACCGAAGAAAACAAGCCAGATTTGTATTTTTCCACCACTACCACCACCTACAAGCTCTCTCTTTTATTAATAATACAACATATAGTTATAATTAAGGAAAAAAAAACTTTAATTAATCTCCATAAAAATCAGTCCTTAGTAGGTGATTCTAATGAATGCCCTCAATGTATGTTTTATACAGAACTGAGTGATCTACTTAAATATCATCTGATATTAACCACCTTATCTATTTCTTGGAACAAGAGATGTGTCTATCTGATAATTTAGGCAGAATCAAAACATGGGACATTCTTCCCCTTAAACAAGAGGGCCTTGATGGCCCTAGATTGCTCACTTGATCCATAGTGTAACAAGTAGGTTGCGTAGAGGGTCCATTTTTGGTCCCAGGGCTATAATTTGCACAATCTTGGTCAAGGTCGACTATATAAAGCACCTTACCAAATATCAAAGCCTGAGCCTTCTGGTTTCAGACAAGAAGATTTTTAAGGTTATCCCTATATAAGCCCAGGTAAAACCAGTGGGCCCTGGGGCAGAGCCAGTTTTGGCCCTGGGGCTTTATTAGCCGAAACTACGTAGTATGACCCATCTTCATTCTTATGAATGTTTTCATTGCTCTTAAAGGAACTCATTTTTGATTATTATTTGCCTTCACTGCAGCTGGTGTTGTGCCGTGTGGCGGCCATAAAACGTCTCCCCGTACATCAACCATAGTGCAGTTTATATTTTACTTTTGGTCCTTTGAGATCAGTCAGTGTGAATATTCTGAGAAATCAGAAATAAATTATTGGTTTAGACTCATATTCTAGACAGGTTTTTAATTATTTGGACCCCATTTTGATTTATATCAGTCTTTGAATCGACTGCCTGTTCTAAATTCACAAAATTGCAGTATGTTTCCTCTGGCTTTCTTTGCCGGATCATTACAGGGTCACTGATGAGGCTTTATTAGCCGAAACTACGTAGTATGACCCATCTTCATTCTTATGAATGTTTTCATTGCTCTTAAAGGAACTCATTTTTGATTATTATTGGCCCTAGGGCTATAATTTGAACAATCTTGGTAAAGACCCACTAGATGAAGCTTCATACCAAATATCAAAGATCTGGGCCTTCTGGTTTCAGACAAGAAGATTTTTAAAGGCTTTTTTCTTATTTTCCCCTATATTTGTGTGCTGTGGAACCACCCGAAAAAATTCAGACATGATTCCACATGGAGTCTTTGTGGACAGTTACAGAAATCATGGTGGAACTCTTTTTTCCTGTCTGACTCTAGCAGTACAGGGAATTTGGTTACAGATTCCTCAAGGAAAATGGCCAGATCGTAACAGAAATGCTGCATGAAAATGTTAACCAAATCTCTGTTTAAAAGCCTGGCATGAAAACAGCATAATCACTTCCTGAAACATAATATTTTGGCAGGAGCACTCCCTATAACACATTCAAAGCCATCAGGGATGATGGCTAGCTTTGAGTGTTGCTTTACAACTTTACAAGTATAAAGCTGTTTTAAGAATTTCCAACTAAATTTTGGATGACCCTATGATTTTCTTTTAGTATTTTAGATTAACAGTGTTTTAAATTGATTAAATGCTTAAGTATTGGGGTGTCAAAAGTTTTATGTTTGCAAACTGCAAAGATTGCACCCCCACCCACATATTAATTTATGTGTTTGCAGACGGAAGTTATTAGATCACAATGAATCTTTGGAAAGCCAAGGATTCAAATTCAAGAGTTACATGAAAGTTTACATATAAGTAGAATGCAAGGTTTTTGTTTGTTCTTTTCCAGCACAAGTATATTCCTTCCTTATTGTGTATAGATCAAAACTCCAAATGTTTACAGTGTATGTTAAGATGATTGTGTTATGTTAATGAAACTGGACCAACTATTTAAATTAGCAGGAATCCTGCTGGAATATACAGACTAATACTGTCACAAGCTCGGGCAGAAATCCTGTCAATAATTCATTCAGGAATCCTGCCAATAATTCACGCAGGAACCATGAAGGAATCTTGTCAGTAATTTATACAGGAATCCTGTCTTTTTTTTTTCTACAGACTTCCTGGATCAATTTTCCTGCTAATTTAAATATTTCACAAGCTTTTCCACACTGATTCCCACCTGAATCCCGACTCTAATACAAAATTTAAGTGAAAATTCTATGTGGAAATCCTATTTGAAAATTTTTCATACAGATTTCATGTCAGAATCCTGTCACAATATTTCTGCAGAAATACTGCAACTTAATTTCATACAAATGTGTTCTAGAAAGGGTTTCTCTTTGGAAGCAAGGAATACATGATAGAACTGGAAAATATGGAGTGTACATGTTTCCTGAGCCAGACTAGCTAGTTTCGGCCATTTAGGCCTCATCAGTGACCCTCAAAATTTTTAGAATTCCACAATAGAATCAAGGAGCCCAAAGGACAAGAAAATATAAACTACATTATGATGTAGAGCAGGGAGACTTTTTACCGCTGCCACACATTCCCAGACAACAGCTGTAGTGACGTCAAATATGTTCTAGAAAGGGTTTTCCTTTGGAAGCAAGGAATACACAACAGAACTAGAAAATATGGAGTGTACATGTTTTCTGTGCCCGACTAGCTAGTTTCAGCCATTTAGACCTCATCAGTGACCCTCAAATATTTTCAAAATTCCACAATGGAATCAATGATCCCAAAGGACAAGAAAATATAAACTACACTAGCCTGTGAGAATTCAGCTGGGACTGAAATTCGTTGAACAACTTTGAGAGAGGACCACCCAAAGATGGTTTCTGTCAAGTTTGGTCAAAATCTATTCAGGGGCTTAGGAGATGTCATTTGAAGGAATTATAGAGGTACAGATGGACGCACGGATGGGGGAAGACGGTGGATGGTGACTGATCACACTAGCTCGCCTGCTAAAAAAAACAGCAAAAACTTGTTTAATATTCATAAAGAAACAATAGTAAAAACAAAATGGAACATTTCAAATTTGAAAAATAGCAGAACTTCCACTAGCTAAAGCTTTCCAAAAGCTTGGCTGGACTGGGCTGCTACACCAAAAAAGAATACAAATTCCTAAAAGGAAAAAGCTTACTAAGCTCAAATATTATAGAAAACATCTACTGTCAAAGATTCTATAGAAACTTTGTATTCCTTGCTTACACAAAATTCCAAATTATAGGTATTTATAGGTATTTTGGTAAAATATAGGATTTTATAGGTTATTATAGGTAATGGCCTGAAATATAGGAAAATATAGGTAAATATAGGTAACTTGACGCCCTGTGTTTGGAAACAGCAAATAATCTGATGGAGCTAGATCAGGTGAATATGGAGGGTGATCGACAAGTGTGAAGGCACAGTCATGCACGGCAGCCATTGTGACAACCGATTTATGAGCAGGTGCATTGTCCTGATGGAACAAGACCCCTTTTGTCAATTTTCCGGGTCGTTTAGCCTTAACTGCTTTTCCCAATTGTTTTAGCAGATCTGCATAATACTCCCCATTAATTGTTCTGCCCTTTTGAAGGTCATCTATGAATAGTATACCCTTGGAATCCCAAAACACTGATGCCATCAACTTCCCTGCAGAGATGACCTTTGCCTTCTTTGGAGGGGGTGAGCCAGGGTGCTTCCATTGCTTGGATTGTCTTTTGGTCTCTGGCTCAAAGTGATGAACCCAACACTCATCCTGAGTGACAAAACGCTCAAGAAAACCATCTTGGTCTGCTTCAAAAATAGCCAAGGTGGTCAACTTTTGGTCAGGCGTCAAAAGCCGTGGCAACCATCTGGCGGAAACCTTCGACATTCCTAATTCACTGTGTAGAATGTTCTCTACTCGTTCACAGGAGATGCCAACAGTGTTAGCTAGGGATGTAACGATAGTCAGAAAATGACTATTGCGATAGTATTGACATTGCAGGAAGAACCATTGCGATACTATTACTATTGCTGACTACTATTGCAATACTATTGCGATACTATTGCCTGAAACATATTTTCTTGTTTGAGAAGGAAATAAAAACTATTCAATCCTTCAAACTGTTTTCTGTATGCTTTATCTGCATACAAGAAATAAACAAGATAATTTACACGAGGGACACCTGTTGTTAACTCCTGTTTGCTTTTCTGTCTGCCGTACATGAAGAGGAAACAGCTCCTGTAAGTGTAAATCCTTCTGGAAGAGCCGGGTCACTCATTTTAATAGTATAAAAACCAAAATGAGTTCCTTTAAGAGCAATGAAAACATTCATAAAGGAGATGGGTCATACTAGTTTTTTCAGCTAATAAAGCCTCATCAGTGATCCTGTAATGATCCGGCAAAGAAAGCCAGAGGAAACATACTGCAATTTTGCGAATTTCGAATAGGCAGTCGATTCAAAGACTGATACAAATCAAAACGGGGTCCAAATTATTGAAAACCTGTCAGAATATTCACGCTGATCTCAAAGGACCAAAAGTAAAATATAAACTGCACTATGGTTGATGTACGGGACGACGTTTTACGGCCGCCATACGGCACAACAACAGCTGCAGTGAAGGAAAATAAAAATCAAAAATGAGTTCCTTTAAGAGCAATGAAAACATTCATAAGTAGCCAAGTAAAATGTATCAATTCACAGTGAGAATGTGAAATCAGTTTCTTAATCAAAATAAATGTAAGCTCTTCACGAAGGCAATGAATTTTTTTACTTGTCTTCAAAAACACTTCAGACCTGACAAAGTGACTAAATACACCTCAACCTCGTTATAACACTGAACTTTGGGTCCAACCAAACCGACCATGTTAGTTAACCGAATCGTGTAATAAACGCCGGATATGCAGTCTATTCTATAATTACACTGTAAACACAAGCCTCCGGCGCTACCGATAAGCCCTATAATGTTCCGCGTGACAAGGTGTGAAAATAAGATCAATTTATGTCTCTAATTTGCATTTATCCCTCAATCATAAAATTTAAGAGCCATTCTCTGTAACCATTTGAATTTTTACATTGGGCCGTGGCACGCATAGTCACCGATTTTGTTGATACTTTCCTATCTTCTATGTTGTGACCTAAAACCAAGCTAACAATGTTCCATTCATCCATATACACAACCGTTGCTATGGCAACGCCAGATGTATATCTGACCAAAAAATGATGCGAATTTTGACCAAAAAAGACAGTTTATCAAGTTAAAGTAGTGACTATTATAAAAATGATGAGCTTTTTATTTTTCAACCATTATAAAATATGGTTCATCCTGGCTAAAATCCAGAAATTCACATATACCTATGTATTATGTTTTACACTGTATATGATCTATGAAGTGGGTGGGGTAACTGTATTTTGAAAATGCCAGTTTTTACACATTTTCAATGTCGATTTCTGAGTTTGTGCATCTGTGTGCATATTTATTCGCAAATTCTTGATGTTTGTTTGTATTGAAGTTTAACGGCCCAGTCAACACTATTTAGGCCATTTTTGAGCCGGTCAGTTTACCTATCCACACTTTCCTGGGCAGGCTTATACGTAAGCGGTTAACCAGTACAGTGCACATTCTTTCGCCATAAAAAATTCTTGATGTAGAGGAAGGTTTCAACAGACAATTTATAAAAAGACATGTTTGGGATTTTACCTATTTTGAAGCGTAACCATGGTAACTATGACTGTACTGTCCAAAAAATAAAAAATGTAGTATCTTTAAAATGATAACATTTCAAAGCCATTTCCAGTTGGCAAATGGATTTACAAATAGCAACTGAAGTTGGAAATATAACTAATCTTCGAAATAGACTATGTGTATTTCATAATTACTTCATGGCGGTCAAGGTCAAGGTCACAGACATTAGAAAATGTCTTTAAAATTGACCTTTTTCCTCTTTATTACGTATATGTTTTTGCATATACTGCTGTAAAACAGTAATCCTGTGTGATCATTATCTTCAACAGTTCCAAGTCTTTCAAATACAAGGGAAATATAATTGAAAACATTATAGAAAGTCAAGGTCAAGGTCAAAACATCAAGAAAAAGGACTCAAAATGGCATATACTTCGCTTGCTAACAAATATTTTCACATGTAATGTTGTGATAATGCCATCATTGGTGAACATTAGATGTCCCATGTATATGCTCTTCATTTTAAAGAGAATAACAATAGGAAGCACTATCTAAGGTTATGTTGAAGGTCACAAAAACGAGAAAAATGGCCAAATAGGGCCTTTTTCATCACTAGAATGCATATTTTCCCTTACATACTGACCTTACTTGCACATATTCTACATATACTGTTGTGATATTGACACCATATGTGAACACTAAATATTTCCTTAATATGCTCTTCAAACTGAAACGAGAGGCCATATAAAACGCTCTCTTTGATGAAGGTCAAGGTCACAAAAACAATAAAACTGACTCAAAATAACCGTTTTTCTCCTAGACCCATTTTATACCAATGGATTCTTCCACCTATAATTCACCGTTAGTCCACATCAAAATTTTGGGGTCTTAGGTTATGTTTACTTAAAAGTTTATTTGGAGTGAGTGAGTTTTAGTTTTACGTCCCACCAACAGCTGAGGTCATACGGAGACGGGACCTCGGTTTAAAGACACATCCGAAAGTCTGGAGGAGCCCGGAATCGATCAAAGTTTATTTGGAAAATGTCAGAATACTTTTCAAAACAGTATAGGGACTGATCAGATGCAATGTTCTGTGGCGTCTGAATTGGACCGGCACTGTTTGACAATTAGCTGTGTTAGGGTTTCTAGTACTAAATGGGTTAACTAATTTTAAATATTTTTTTCACAAAATGATAAAATAAGTGACCATTACGGACACCGTTATTTTTATCTTTCTGTCCAATAATAAATAATTCTGTTCAATAATTCAATCTGTCTAATAAATAAGTTCTGAAATTAGATCCTTTGGAAGCAAAGAATACAACAAATAAACAAAAATAGCAGACTCGGTTTTATTGAATCTGTTCATGACCAGTAATGAAATTTGCAACACCGGCCACGTCCCCTAGCGCCGGCTTAAGCAGAACTCTATTTTCAAAATGATTCAAAATGAACCCTGGAGACCATGTAAAGATGTAAAGCTCTCGAAAACCAGCATGGATTCAAGATAGGCCAAGTATCATGTCACTCCATCTTTGAGAAACAAGACATAATCATTGTATCCCTCGATATGAAAGTTTATGGCAGGGCCTCAATGGTATTGCGGATAAGAGCGGTATCTCTTAATCATTAGGTCACTCAGTGCTGTCACGTGAGACGCAAAGGTCTGCAAAGGAAGGCGCAGACGCATCAGTGGTGTAGGGGTTACGCTACTCGCCTTGTAAACCAGGGGTCGCAGGATCGACCCCGGGCTTATCCAGACTTCCGGATGAGTCTTTAAACCGATATCCCGTCTCCGTATGACCGTAGCTGTTTGTGGGACGTAAAATTCAAACACTCACTCACTCTCTGCAAAGGAAGGTCAGGTGTATTTTCCCTGTGGTCTGGTTTTTGTCCAGACGTTTAAAAAGTTACACACATGGGGAAGGACCTTCATTTTAAATAAGAAATTTGTTTATGGTGTTACCATGCAGGTTTACAAAAAGATGATTGAAGGACAAGACTTTTAAAAAGGACAGCCATTGTATAATGTAAGATCAAATTGCTGCAATATGCAAAAACAATGCTTATGTTGGTTGGTACCTGATGGTCTGTCTCTGGTCGGGCCTATCTGAGTCTCACTGTTGGTTTTCTTTTGCTCCAGCAGTTCAGTGGCTCAGTGGTTCCTTGCTGTCAAGTCCTCACTCAACGTTGTTTCATCTCTGTGGTTGTTTATTTTTTGTGTTCTAGGAGATGTTGCACTGATGAGTTAGGAGGCCTCCATGCGGACTGAACAAATTATTTGCCTCAATCACGACGGAAGTAAGGGCGAGGATTCCGGCCACGCATAATCGATTTAAACCCCCCAATGGAAGTTGTTTCCGCTGACCATTCCAAGGCGGTTCTTTTGTCGCGGTTTATTTTTGTTACGGTTTGTCTTTGGGCGTTTGTGTCGCTTATATTATTTTATTTTGGATAGTCTATTGGCCATTTTGTGGGAAAGCCTTTTGGCTTTCCGCTATTGATGTTTCCATTAGGGTGTTGTTTCATGTTTGTGTTTCATTCCCTTTGGTGTCTCTGATGAGAGCTGTGGATTATTTGTATAGATTCCTGATAATGCCTCCACTTCTATTTTACTTACAATGCGTTGTGGTGACAAAGGGTGGTTCCTACTTCTAAGTTAGTTTGATGACACCTTCATACCCTTAACAGACATCATGATATTGTCAAGCTGATAATTCTGAGATAATTTGGCGACAATTGGACCAAAACTGTGGTCGCTTGAGTATAAATAGGGTCCATCTATGTTTTGACCTTCAGGCCTACTTTCTGACCCGACATAATCCATATCCAGCAGAATGAAACCATTTTATCAATTCTGGTAGAGGGTCATTTCAGGAACTTTCCTGTAAAATTATTTTAAAATCGGACCATTGACCTAGGAGGAGATGTCATTTATTGTTTCTTTTTTTTTCTATTTTAAGCTTTGGCGGCCATTTTTGTTCAGCGGAAGGAATCATTTTAGCAATTTTGCTAGAGGTCACCCTAGGAATACTCCTGTGAAATTATTTTAAAATTAGCACAGTGGTTTCGTCCTCAGGTGTGCTAAAAAGTCAAAACTGTATTTTTCGGAAATGTTGCACTCTGTGATCGGAAAGTTAGTAGACGCAGATAGCTAAGTGAGTGAATGAAAATGTCTCCTTCAAAAATCTTCCCAGAAACCAAATGGCTCCATAAACAATCAATAGCTTTGGAGAACGATACATGACTATTGGTCCTCTGGTCTCTATAATTTGACCTTTTGACCTACTTTTTGACCCGACTTGACCCGGTATCGAAACTGACCTAGATTTGAATGAGACAAACATTCCAAGCACTGGGTCAAAATTGTTAGCTATTGAGTGTCAAACTTATTCTTGACGAGGGACAGCGACGGACACAGTATGATAACTATAGCTCCCTTTGGCTCAGGTGAGCTAAGCACACTTTGAGCCTTTTGCTCAGGTGAGCTAAAAATACTGTATTCCCCATTATTATATAAAAAAAGGTGTTCAACGATGTCAAAATTATGATGAAATGTGAATCCCAACTACGTGATGGTGCAGATACTGATTAGTTTTCCTATATTGCCAATCCAATCGGAGACTGCCATAACAGCCCCCACATGATTTACATGCTCAAGCGACTGGCAAAGACTCCAATCAAACTGCATGGATATACAGGCTGTTCAGATATTTATTGCTGGTGGCCATTGCCCTATTGTCGGAAATCACATGCAATGGCTAAATATTTTTTGATGAGCTTTGTTCTCCTTCAAATTTGTCATTTGATTCCCTGCTAGAGAGAGAGAGAGAGAGAGAGAGAGAGAGAGAGGGTTATATCATCTTTTGTAATACAGGGCTTCAGTGCCCCAGTAGTTACATTGGGATAATGTGCATCCTACCTGTCCTTTCTATAATTTCTATAAGTACTTATCAGCCCCCGCCCATTGGGGCTAAAGAAATAGATGGGCTGAAACCGACCCACACGCGAGTACTGGTAAATTGCTTAGAGGATCTAAGCATGCCCAGACAAAGCGGTGATAGTCGACCCGTCCATGCTTATTAACAGTTGGTTACATTGGGTGACAGGGCTTGAGATGTCATTTTATCTCAGTGGCGGGTAAAAGTCCAACAAAATTGGAAGCAACGTCCCCAAAATGACCTTTACAGTGTTGACGGGGACGTTAAACCTCAAATCAAACAAACAAATAGGTACTTTGGGAGAAGATTTTGAATTTGATGTTTCTTTTACAGCCCTTTAATGAATGTTTCACATATCGGCCCGAACGTTAATCAAAGGTGAGCGAAAACACTGGAGTACACGAAAACATGGCATGACCCTTCCTTTTAGAACTTGGCGTCTCACATGTGACCCAAGCCATGCTCAAACCAAAGCGGTGGGAGACCTGATGATTCTATAAGATTCAGTGCTCTTACCCAGTTGGCTATAGAGTGTCTTTAACCCATTTACTACCGAAAACCCCAAAACGGTTCCATGGCAAACAGCACAGGCCCAGATCAGACGCCGCAGAATGTGGCGTCTGATCAGTGCCTTAACTGTTTGCAAAACATTCAGCCATTTTCCAAATAGATTTTGAAGAACACACAACCTGACACCACTAATTTTGAAATGGACTCCTGCTACATATAAGGAAGAAGAGTCCATTTGGTACAATAAGGGTTAAGTAAGGAGAGGAACGGATTCAAAATGGAAATTTGAAGACAGCATGCTCGTCTGCTTACTGCAGCTGTCGGTAGCATGTTTTTTTTTTTAAGTAGTCACAGTAGTTTATGTTGATTGCTTTTGGGGTTGAGTGTTAGATCCCTGTACTGGCGCTCTTACCCATTGGGCTCAAGCAAAATAAGAATTGCCATATTTCTTCTGCGCATCATCTACTGAAGGTTTAAAATACGTTTGTAAATTGCATTAAAATATCCCACAAAATTTTCAAGAGAGAGAGAGAGGGTGCAATTAAATGACAAAATCGCTCGTTTCAATGCTCAAAGGGCCATAAGCAGTACAACAATAATTATCATTCTTGTCTTCTACATGTGGTCATATGGTGTTTTGTTTTCTGTAAAGTTTAAGGAGAATATCTCAGATGGTCTCAATGATACGCAGCGGACATGAAAACATGGTGTACAGACAGAAACGCGGATTGACAGACCGGGGACAAAACACAATATGGGAGGAGGGGAGGTGGGGGGGGGGGGGTTCTGTAAAGTTTCATGAGACTTAATATTAGGCAGCGGACATGAAAACGTGGTGTCTAGACAGAAACACCGATTGACAGACCGGCGTTAAAACACAATAGGTGGGTAGTGTGTGTGTGTGTGTGGGGGGGGGGGGGGGGGGGTGTGAGGGGGGTATCTTCATATATTTGGCTGACTTACCTGTTCCTACCGGATTTAAGACCCCGTACAAAATGTTGATTTTCCGAACTGCATCAGCACTCAAAGAACGGTCTTTTTTCATTCGGATCCCGCTGTGAACACTCAAAATAGCCGGTACCCCACAATTCACAATACGCTGTCTGTTATACAATATTCTCTTCAGTTCCTTTATATGTGAACCACATATATAACTGTTCTTATTCAGTATAATTATGCCTAAGTCTGGTAAAAAAAATCTCTTAAATCATCAAACTGTCGGTCATCGGAGCATGTTACTTTCAACCAGGAAGAAGAGGCAACACATTTGCCGCCATCTGTTTACATTAACAACAACCAAGGGAAGAAAACATTGGTTCGCCCTCAGCTTGAATATGCATCACCCATTTGGCATCCCTATGTTAAAACTCAGATTCAGCAGGTGGAGAAGGTGCAGAGGACAGCTGCTCGATGGACCTGCCGACAATGGCGCAATAGAAGTAGCGTCGGTGACATGCTTAATGAGCTAGAATGGCCGTCCCTAGAGGCCCGTCGTGAGCGGTCCCCTTTAACCTTCTTCTATAAGATACATTCGGGTACAGTGGCCGTTAATAAAGACAAATACTTGACCCCTGTGATAGTTTCAACCCGAACAAGGGCATCAAAAGCAAACAACTCGCAGTATCAAAGGTACCAGTCCTACAGTGATGCCCGGAAAAATTCCTTTTTTCCTAGGACTTTTCCCCGGTGGAATTGTCTTCCCTCTTCTGTGGTGAATGCTAAGACTGCAGAGGAGTTCAAAGCCCATACATACAGTGTAAGATTGAGACTCAGAGGTATGCGATTTAGTATACCTCTGTTATTAGGGCCCCGCACTGAAAGTGTGGGTGCCCTATAGTAATCACTCTGTCCGTCCGTCTGTCTGTCTGTCCGTCTGTCCGTCCACAAATTTTTTTATCCTCCATAACTTTCTTATTCCTGGATGGATTTAAATATTACTTGTCAGAAATGTTAACCATAATGTGATGGAGTGTTGCGCGCAAGATTCAGGTCCGTACCTCAAAGGTCAAGGTCATACTTAGAGGTTAAAGGTCAAAAAAGGGTCTTTCCTGTGTCCAATTAATAACTTTGTTATTATTATTCCTGGATGGCAGAAGTGTTAACCATAATGTGATGGAGTGTTGCGCGCAAGACTCAGGTCCGTACCTCAAAGGTCAAGGTCATACTTAGAGGTTAAAGGTCAAAAAAGGGTCTTTCCTGTGTCCAATTAATAACTTTGTTATTATTCCTGGATGGATTTAAATATTACTTGGCAGAAATGTTAACCATAATGTGGCCCCGCACTGAAAGTGTGGGTGCCCTATAGTAATCACTCTGTCCGTCCGTCTGTCTGTCTGTCCGTCCACAAATTTTTTTTATCCTCCATAACTTTCTTATTCCTGGATGGATTTAAATATTACTTGGCAGAAATGTTAACCATAATGTGATGGAGTGTTGCGTGCAAGACTCAGGTCCGTACCTCAAAGGTCAAGGTCATACTTAGAGGTTAAAGGTCGAAAAAGGGTCTTTCCTGTGTCCAATTAATAACTTTGTTATTATTAGGGCCCCGCACTGAAAGTGTGGGTGCCCTATAGTAATCACTCTGTCCGTCCGTCTGTCTGTCTGTCCGTCTGTCCGTCCACAAATTTTCCTACTCCTCTGATAGCGCTGCCGGGGCCCTAGTCAGTTTCACTGACAGCTCTAGTTCAGATTGTAAATAGTGTTAAGGACTCATCCAGTGTCTTCTCTCTTTTTTTTTGGCTAAATTCTAAATTTAGCTACGCACCCAACTGAGGTAATGGCCAAATATGACCGACTCAGTATAAGAAGATAGATAGAAGAATCTCATCCGTACTGGCTATTAGCACAGTTACCGTGTCTTTCTTTGTATTGAATTGTATAAGTGTAAGCCTTCTGCACCGAGTATACTGCATATTTATCTATGGACATGTCACCAGTAAACAATTTTGATTATTTACTTTTGTCCATTGATGAGAATATAAGTCATGAAACCTTCTTCTTGAGCATATTTTACCAGCTGTTTAATTGAATATGGGCAGAAAAGTAGAAAATTTTAGGCCAATTTTATTCTTTTTTTGACCTTGACCTTGAACTTTGGACTGACAATATATTTGAATATCATTAGCATAGAAATGATGTACATAATACCGATTTATGATGATAATATTTCAACAGACTATTCAAAATTATTCAAAAATATGCTTGTGTTAGAGGGAAATGAGACATAACGTAAAGTCATTTTTGCTGGCTATTCTGACCTTGACCTTTGATCTTGGAGAATGTTTGTAGATAAAAATTACTTCAATGTGAAGTACTTGATACTGACGCATACAACGGCCACGTATGATGGCAATATTAAAACAGACTATGTGAAAATATATGTTTTTAAACAAGAAAAATTAGGGGAAAATGCCATTTTTAAAGTCATTTCATGTTCATTTGACATTGACCTTGACCTTTAAAACAATACAAAGTATAGTCTTGAAAAAAAGGATGCGTGTAATGTCTGTTTGAAGTAAGAAAACAACTTGCACCAAGGAAAGGGCTGTATGGTGTCATCATTATAACAATACAATTTGTTTTTCATTTTTGGGGCAGTACACTTACAGTAGCCATGGTAACGCTTAAAAAATGGTAAAATCCCAACTATGTCTTTCAACAAATTAACTCTGCAAACATTCTTGTATCTTGTGAAAACATGCATACATGTGCACACAAATGCACAGACTGGGAAAAACGCTTTGGAAATGCTTAAAAACTGCCTTTTTCAATATACAGATACCCCACCCACTTCTAAGATCATTATGAGCGTTACAGAATATCCATGGGCAATGTAATTTACCTTGACACTGCCAACGATAAACTATTTTCTGTTATTAAGGAACAACTAAATGCATAAGATTTTTCTGATAGCCACTGCTACAGTTGCAAAACTGTCAATTTTGGGTGAAATTTAACCTCATTTTTGGGTCAGATATTCATCTGCCGTTACCATGGCAACGGTAATGTCTAGAAATGAAAGAAACATGGATAGCTTGGTTTTGGGTCACAATATGTAATATAGGAAAGTTTAAGCAAAATTGGTGACTATGCGTGGCCAAACTTTTTAAGTGGTTACAGAGAATGGCTCTTAATCCACAATCAAATCGCTCCTTAGACGATTAGCTTCATCTATCGGTAGATGAATGCATATTAATAAAAACAGACTATTCTACTACCTCATGCATGGCTATATTTTGGCGCCAAAATAGCAGACGCTTAGCGGGAAAAGTCGAACGCTTAAATGTGTGTAAACACATCTGTATGCTGTTGCTGGTGACACGGATCGAGCTTCCGGATATAAATCGGGAATTGTGCAGGGCACTGTTTTCTATCAACCTCTATCCACAACTGTTTAGCTATTTGAGAAAATATGTTTTACTCGTTACAAAAGAGATACGCTTAATTAAAATAAATGGTAGATAGCTGAAAAACTATGTCAGCAATGCATACGATTCAGAATCAGAATAGTTACCGATGAAACGTCAAACGAATCCATACACCAGAACCTGAGTTTTGGGATGTTAGATTTGAATCTTAAGACCGAAAATCTGAGGAAATTTTTAATATAAGTCTCATTGTTTCGGTACACAATCGATCGCATGCGTTTGTTAAACGGAACACCTTTGAGAATTTTTATATATCCAAATCGGCCCCGGTCGACCGATGACGTCATCAGTAACGTGCCGAACATGCCTTACAATGTCATCCCAACATTCTTGCATCTGCCAACTTATCTAATTTTTCATCATTTTCTTTGTGTAATGTTTTTTTTTTCCAAGCATAATTTGTATTTTCCTTTTGTTGTTTGGTGAAATCTTTTTAAATATTTTAGCAATACAAATAAACAGAAAATCGTACCACGTTTTTAATTTCTTTAATTGTTTTCTATATAGTGCGTTATTTCCCTTACACGGTGTCCAAGATTCAAAATTAATTCCTCGGCTGTATAAACATGTCTGGATGCCCAAATAATAAACGTTCTTTGCAGGATGACACTTATTTCATTTCCTTTGATGTCTGCTATTGACAAAATAAGAATCCTCTAAAACATCAACCAGAACATTTTTTGCATCTTTTGAAGCGGTAGTGACACGTGCGGACTTTCCATGCTTCATGTGCTAGTTAATGCGGGCGGCACCCTTTGATAATAAATACCCCTGTGTAAACAGGCATTAATTATCGCTTTTCTTATCACTGGCTTACAGACAGCTTGCAGATTAGCGTAATCAAAATATGCGTGGTCGTCCGTGTCAATTATTTCGAAATCAATTAACATCAAAGTGCTGTTGAAATATGCTTCAGAAAGTTGTTAATTTACCAGTTCAATGAAGGAATATTCAGCGTTCTGACCTTATACCGACATCGGGTGTTAAGTGGATAATGTGTAACAAAAAAGGATGCATAAACACAGTGTACATGCAGGCTACCGCCAAATCACGACCGCCAAATCACGATTCGGCTGTAATCTTATTGCCTTTATCTGGCGACAAGCAGCCGTTGTCTCCCACTGACACAGGAGATTATTGGATTATAATTAGGACAATGTACAGTTTGACGCTTGACCGGGTGCAAGACGTAGGTGGTAATAAAGAATATAAATGATATTAGAAAGAAAACAACTTTGGGAATTATCTGAAAAACTTGTGATATAGAAAACTATCGAAACTATCGATAGTTCAAAACACTATCGGCGATAGTCATCGATGTTTAACTTTACCATCGATGCAGTACTATCGGCCCAGCGCCTATCGCAATGCATCGATGGTCCGATGCATCGTTACACTCCTAGTGATAGCTAACTGATTCACAGTTAAACGCCTGTCATCCATTACGGCCCTGTGCACTTGGCTGAAGGTTTCCTCAGTTGTTGCCACTGTGGGTCGTCCACACGGTCACCGGTCATCATCTTCAAGGCTGTCCTTGCCCATCTTAAAATTTGCTGCCCACCTTTTCACAGTTGCATACGAAGGAGCATCATCCCCTAATGTAGCATGAATGTCCTTAGGAGCTAACCCCTTTTTATGGAGGTACTTGATGACACCACGATGCCAGATTTTGTCCATTTTCTCAAAAACATGCTAGTATCAATTTTCAAAGTCTAGAATTTCTACCTTATTGCAGGTAAACTTGAACTCATTTTAGTCAGATCAAGTAATAAAGGTTTGGATTTAATGAATACAAAATTTCATGGCTGTTCGATACCTGCTTCTTGGTCAGGCTCAGAACTTTTCAGCCTACCCTTGTACATGTAGGTCAAAGGTCAAGGTCATAAGACAAAATTTTGTATGGGTGGGAAGACCTTTTCACAAGGAACATACATGCCAAATATGAAGGCACTATCTCAAATGGTTCAAGTTATAATAAAATAGGTCAAATTTCAAGGTAAAGGTCACAGATCATTTTATGTATGAATATGAAGCGCTTGTCGCAAGGAACCTACATGCCAAATATTAAGGCTGTATCTCAAATGCTTCAAAAGTTATGACAAAGTAGGTCAAAGGTCAAGGTCTGAATGGTCTGAAGTTTTGAATGGTCGAGAAAACCTTGTCACAAGGAACATACATGCCAAATATGAAGGCTGTATCTCATATGGATTAAAAGTTATGATAAAGTAGGTCACAGGTCAAATCTTTATATGTGTGGGAAGCCCTTGTCACAAGGAACCTACATGCCAAATATGAAGGCTCTATCTCAAATGGTTCAAAAGTTATGACAAAATAACCTACTGATCTACTTTTTGATTTGACATGACCCATATCCGAACTTAACTGAGATATTGTCCAGATGATCATTCTGAGCAAGTTTTATGATGATTCGACTAAAACTGTGGCCTCTTAAGAGTTTTCAAAACGTTTTTCTATGATTTGACCTGCTGACCTACTTTTTGACCCGACATGACCCATATTCAAACTTGACCCAGATATTGTCGAGATGAACATTCTGAGCAAGTATGACGATGATCGAACCAAAACTGGGGCCTCTAGTGTGTTCACAAGGTTTTCCAACAATCTGACCTACTGACCTACTTAATGACCAGACATGACCCATATTGGAAATTAACCAAGATATTGTCAAATGATCATTTTGAGCAAGTTTGATGATGATCAGACCAAAACTGTAGCCTCTAGTGTGTTCACAATGTTTTTCTCTGATTTGACCTACTGACCTACTTTCTGACCCAACATGACCCATATTCGAACTTGACTGAGACATTGTCAAGATGATTATTCTGGGCAAGTTTGATGATGATCAGACCAAAACTGTGGCCTCTAGTGTGTTCACAAGGTTTTTCTATAATTTGACCTACTGACCTACTTTTTGACCCTACATGACCCATATTCAAACTTGACCGAGATATTGTCAAGATGATCATTCTGGGCAAGTTTGATGATGATCAGACCTACACTGTGGCCTCTAGTGTGTTCAGAAGGTTTTTCTATGATTTGATCTTTTTGATTGATTGATTTGAGGTTTAATATCCCTGTCAACACTGTAAAGGTCATTTTGGATATGTGCTTCCAATTTTGTGGGACTTTTACCCGACATTGAGATGAAATGACATCTCAAGCCCTGTCGCCAAATGAAACCAATAGGGTTTATTAGCATGGACGGTCCGCCTTGCACCGCGGTTCCTGGACAGGCTTAGATCCTCTAAGCGGTTTACCAGTACTAGGATTCAGCTCTGCGTGGAAGCATCATGCAGCCCATATATTTCTTCAAGCCCCTATGGGTGGGGGCGTATATTTGATCTACTTTTTGACCCAATATGACCCATATTCGAACTTGACAGATATTGTAGCAAGTTTGAGGATGATCGGACCAAAACTGTGGCCTCTAGTGTGTTCACAAGGTTTTTCTCCGATTTGACCTACTGACCTACTTTTTGACCCAACATGACCCATATTCGAACTTGACTGAGAAATTGTCAAGATGATCATTCTGGGCATGTTTGATGATGATTGGACCAAAACTGTGGCCTCTAATGTAGTCACAAGGTTTTTCTATGATTTTATCTACTGACCTACTTTGTGACACGACATGACCCATATTCGAATGTTACCAAGATATTATCAAGATGATCATTCTGAGCAGGTTTGATGATGAATGGACCAAACCTGTGGCCTCTAGTGTGTTCAGAAGGTTTTTCTACGATTTGACCTACTGACCTACTTTTTGACCCGACAACACCCATATTCGAACTTGACTGAGATATTGTCATGATGATCATTCTGGGCAAGTATGATGATGATCGGACCAAAACTGTGGCCTCTAGTGTATTCACAAGGTTTTTCTATGATTTGACCTACTGACCTACTTTGTGACCCGACATGACCCATATTCGAACTTGATCCTGATATTGTCAAGACTATCATTCTGAGCAAGTTTGATGAGGATAGGACCAAAACTGTGGCCTCTAGAGTGTTCACAAGGTTTTTCTATGATTTGACCTACTGGCCTACTTTTTGACCCGACATGACCCATATTAGAACTTGACCGAGATATTGTCAAGATAATCATTTTAAGCAAGTTTGATAATGATCGCACCAAAACTTTGACCTCTAGAGTAGTCACAAGGTTTTTCTTTGATTTGACCTACTGACCTACTTTTTGATCTGCCATGACCCATATTCGAACTTTCCAGAGATATTGTCATGATGACCAAGTTTGATGACGATTGGCCCAAAACTGTGACCACTAGTGTGTTCACAAGAAAAGTTTACGGACGCATGCACGACGGACAAAAAGTGATCCCAAAAGCTCACCTCGTCATTACGTGACAGGCGAGCTAAAAATAGCAGAATAATCTGCCAGCTGTTTCCATTCCCCTTAACAAACCACCCTTTTCCTGGGCAGACATCACATCAGCAGTTGACCAGTACAGCAGGCAGGGATCAAACCCACAACTTCCTGATCCTCAGTCAGGACTGAGCCCCCAAGACCGGCCAATCTCTCTCTAGTTTTAAGCACATGGCAACTGCCTAAAGGTTGGTTAAAGATAGCACAAAAATGAAATTGCTGCTAAAAAGAAAGTGGAGTTCCTCCTCAAATGCACTTACGTTGATCCCTCTGGAAGAATGATCTTGAATGTCATCTGATCAATTACTAAGTTGTCAAAAACATGGTCCACGAACCTCATCTTCAGAGCATATCGGTCACCTAATGACAAAGAAGAACACAATAGTCAGCCAAGAAGTAAATCATCATATAAATACAGTAAAATTTCTCTATTAAGACCACCTTTGGGACTGTAAAGACCACTTTTGAACAGTCCCAAAGGTGGTTCCTGGCCAGAGGATACTGTGGCCAGAAAACACAAATATGAAGTGCACCCTTCAGAATAAGCTTTCAAAAGCAGATTTAGTCATATTTTAGGTGGTCTTATTGCGGAATTTCATTGTACATAATACCCCTGTCACACTATACCGCATTTCCACTGTGATGGAACGGTGTTGTTTAATTTTCCAGAACGCCGCGAGATCGCAAGATATGTGGGATATTTTTCGTGAACATGGGACTTGTCATGGCGTCCTTACAGCGACCAAGACGTCCCTACGGAGCTTACATGGCGATCTATCGCGATCCTGCGGCATTCTTGATGGCCACTGTATGCGCTCTCACGGCGCATCCACTGTGCTTATATGGCACTAACAGTGCGTGCACTGCGCTTTTACGGCGCTCACAATGCATGCACTGCGCTTTTACAGCACTCACACTGCGCGGACAGCATGTTGAAGACGTTTGTTTGCACTATAAAGCAAAGTGTAGACAGACATCTTCATCAGTCAAACAGTTTTGTTTGATTTGAGGCTTAACGTCCCACATAACACAGTATACCGTAATTCCCTGTGTATACCACGCACTTTTTTCACCCAGAAAACGGTAAAAAAAATCCCCTGCGTGTAATACAATGGCATAGAAAAATGGCAATGTTTTTCTCGAAAAGTCGGCAGGTCACGAAAACCCATTACAAATACAATGTGACACTTTGAGACCCTCATAAAGTTCGTTTGACATATTAATTCATTGAATCATTCATACCATTAAAAAAGCAATCAATATTCCTATCTCAGACATCAATCTTTCATCCCTTTTTGGGACATCGGCAAACAGTGCAGTCCCAGATCAGACACCTCAGAAAGACGCCGCAGACATCTGATTTGGATTTACTCTGTTTGATGATTTATAACAGTTCAATTATGACACTATTGTTAATCCCTGTCATATAATTGCCACCCTGCGGTGCATGTCGATAGGGTGTGATATGGTCAAGTTATGTCTCTAATTTGCGTTTATTCCCCGATCATAAAATTTAATCCGCAATCAATGTGAAAATTATTTAATTGCTCCTAAGACGAGTTGCTACGACTATTCAACTATCTCGTGAATGATTATGTTTTGGCGCCAAATAGCAGACGCTTGGCGAGAAAAGTGGAACGCTTTAAATTGTGTTAACACATCTGTATGCTGGTGTTGGTTATTGACACGGAGCTTACAGAAAGCGCTGTTTTCCACTACCGTTTTGCTAACGAGAATTTTTTTACCGTTTCCAAACAATTTTTTATGAAAGAGATACGCCCCATTAAGATAAAACAATAGACACGTGTGGGGTTGCTTGGGTCCGATGACGTCATTTACCGATTGCGTGCCGATTCGCCCCAGTCAATTTCGGATGCGCGGAAGTTCTATGCGCCGGATTCAAGTCTGCGGGTTGTCAAAGATCTATTTCAGTGAATCGGCCGATTCGCCCCCGTCAATTTCGGACGCTCGAAAAAAATCGGCCGGTTCGCCCCAGTAAATTTCGGATGCGCGGAAGCTCTACTATGCGACGGATTCAAGTCTGCGGCTTGTCCCAAATCTATTTCAGCGAATCTGCCGGTTCGCCCCAGTCAATTTCGGACGCGCGGAATCTCGCCCGACGGAAAAAAATCGTACGTGATTTTTATTTTCTTTGCGTGATTCACGTGAGATTTTGCGTAAGTGGGAACTCTGATTAATTATGATAGTTAATGCATGTCAACAAAGTTTCAAATTGCACAGGAAATCGGGTTCCTTGAAGTCAGGCATGAATCACCGTTTTATTAACAGTAAATGCAAAATGGGCTTCTTTAATTGAGTGAGATGTTTGACTCACGCTGAGAAGGTGTTAATTATGGGATTAGCATAGAGAACGTGTGAATAACCAGTGGTGTCAAAATACTCAATCTACCTGTAGAAATTTCTGTCAATAACGCTATGGAGCACCTGCCTTGGAGGCATGTTGTCACAATTTTACTTTTGGAAAGAAACCTGTTTCTATCTTTCCTTGTGAAAGAAAACTGGAAAAACGCATTGTCATCTTTCATAACAAATGAATAACCGCACCCTTAAAATGTCACCTTGTCACACACCACCGTTATGGGTAAACGGAGAACTGCCTATGTTGCAAGAGAGAAACTAACCACTATTCTATTCTATAACTACTAGGAAATATACCTATAACCAGTCAGGCTATTTTGATATTAGCCAATCAAAATTCGTGTACTTTCATTTTCAATGAAAATGGCGTCTGAGAAAAGCATTCTGTGATACTGGGGAAAAGCATGTGCGTGTTTTAGACTGGAATATTTTTTTTTTCACATATCTTGGACTCAGAATTGAGGTGCGTGTTATAGATGAGTGCGTGGTATACACAGGGAATTACGGTAGATCATTTTAGAGACGTTGCTTCCAATTTTGTGGGACTTTTACCCGACATTGAGATGAATTGACATCTCAATCCCAGTCGCCTAATGAAACCAATAGGGTTAATAAGCATGGATGGTCCGACTCGCGCCCCTTTGCTTGGGCAAGCTTAGATCCCCTAAGGGGTTTATCAGCACTCGTGTGCTGTCAGAAGCAAGTCCACTGCCATCACCTTATCTACCCCGGATTGAGTCACCACAGAAGTGAGTACTCAATCAAACTTTACGTTCCACAGTCTTCTCTAGCCACTGTTTATACAAGCGCCCCCCACCCACCCCGGCCATCGGGACTGGAAGAAATAGATGGTCTGCATGATGCTTCCATGGAGAGCTGAAACCGACCGCAAACGAGTACTGGTAAACCCCTTAGAGGATCTAAGCCTGCCCAGGCAAAGCGGTGCGAGACGGACCGTCCATGCTTATAAACTCTATTGGTTAAATTGGGCAACAGGGCTTGAGATGTCAT
Organism: Lucinisca nassula; assembly: GCA_963580285.1. Taxonomy (NCBI): domain Eukaryota; kingdom Metazoa; phylum Mollusca; class Bivalvia; order Lucinida; family Lucinidae; genus Lucinisca; species Lucinisca nassula. The sequence continues at coordinate 98,597,661 of OY757016.1, read as the reverse complement.
TTCACCTCAATGGCGGGTAAAAGTCCCACAAAATTGGAAGTAACGTCTCCAAAATGACCTATACTGTTGACGGGGATGGTAAACCTCAAATCAATCAATAAATTTATCAATTATTCAAGCAGAGCTTATAAAGCATTGCAGGAGACCTCTATGCGCCCCTGCCAAGCTCCTGTAGCGTTGTAGGAGACCTTACTGCACTGCTATGGCAACCTTACGACAACCTCACTGCGCTCTTTTATCAGAATGCCGAGCAACGGGCTCGGCGTTTGTTTTGAGCATCCCTAAACCTCTGTGATAATGAAATTGATGATCCATAAAAGATAATCTGAAGATCGATCTCAAAAACGTACAAATTAATCTCTTTCTATTTTTGAAAATAAAACAAGCTTTTAAATATTTATAGCAATTTCATCGATTGATGTTGACAAGCAACCACAAAATCTGAGCTAAGTTTAATATTTGCTTCAATACACCATGACAGACGGGCTTACAAAGGTGAGATGGTCAATTTTTATGTCTGAGTTTCATAGTACCGAAACACTTGTTTCTGTCCATCTATAAAAACATGTTGCACAACATTAAACTATTTAGGTACCTATCGTATTGGCTGGTTTGGGTCAGTTTGAAGTTTTATAGCCCTATCAAAACTATAATATCAAGCACAGTGGGAGTAGCCAAGTGTCATTTTTATTCCATATTGCACCACTTGTTGAAATCAGAAAACTGAAACATTTCCTATACAGTTTTTTTTTAAACTTTTTTTTTTGTTTGTGATTTTACAACACTTTCAATTTCAAGATTATTGCACTTGTTTCAAGGTGATCTTTAACCGGAGTAACCAGAGAAAATCCTCCTGACCTTCCGTTACAGAATGAGGTGCAAGCCACAGCTGTGAGAGAACAAATCATTAAAGAGTCAGCGCTCTTACCCACCAGGCCATGGAGGCCCCTTAACCAAAGTTCTATGTCATTGTCTGGGGGTACAGTCATTCAAGCACATCTCAATGCCCTTAGAATCAACTGTATTGGCGCAATTATTTTTAATGGCAAGTAAGAAATTTCCTGTTATAGAAGAAAACTAGAGCTGTCAGAGGATCTGACTATAGCCCCGCTATCAGAGGAGTAAGACACATTGACTCTAAAAGCTTTTAACCTATCAGGGGAGCTTTCTTAGTTCCAGAGAAAACTTTAATATTTTTTTTTTTCTTTGCTGGGGAGATAACCCCAAGAGTAATGTTGTTGGCCATTATTTACTTACATCCACCTAATGTTCATGTTTATACAAAGTTTGAGCTTTCTAGCTTTCTTAGTACCTGAGAAAACTGTATCGAAAATATTTTTCATGGTTTGATGGTTAGAAAAGTGAAATGATTTTTTTACTTGCAGAAAATATCCTATCAGGGGAGATAACTCCAAGAGTTATGGGCCTTTGGCCATTATTTTGGTAAGGGCCATACATCCACCCACTTTTCATGTTCATACAAAGTTTCAGTATTCTAGCTTTCTTAGTTCCTGAGAAAACTGTCACCAAACCTTTTCATTTATTAAAAAAAACTATACTATCAGGGGAGATAACTCCAAAAGTAATGGGCCCTCGGCCATTATTTTGGTTAGCTCCCTATATCCACCCATTGTCCACATTTATGCAAAGTTTGAGGTTTCTAGCTTCTTTAGTTCCTGAGAAAACTGTGACCAAACATTTTCATTTAAAAAACACCTATATTTTCATTTATTTAAAAAACCTATCAGGAGAGATAACTCCAACAGTTATGGGCCCTTGGCCATTATTTTGGTAAGCTCCCTATATCCACCCATTGTCCACATTTATGCAAAGTTTGAGCTTTCTAGCTTCTTTCGTTCCTGAGAAAACTGTGACCAAACATTTTCATTTAAAAAAACCTATCAGGGGAGATAACTCCAAGAGTTATGGGCCCTTGGTCATAATTTCGGTAAGGTCCGTGGAGGCACCCATTGTCCACGTGTATACAAAGTTTTAGTTTTCTAGCTCTCTTAGTTTCGGGGAAAACTGTGACGAAAAAATAACGGAATAACGGAATTACGGAATTACAGAATTACAGAATTACGGAATTACAGAATTACGAAATGACAGGGCAAATCCAATATAGCCCCGCTTGAACAATATAGCCCCACTTTTCAAGCGGGGCTATAATAATAACATATTTCACTGCAGTGAACTTACCATCATTGAAGAGGTACTGATAGCTGGGAACATTGTAGCCAATATAATACTTGGTCTTCCAGCCACCAAACAATGGGAACCGAGGTCGTAGTTCTATCTCCACCATATCTTCTTCTTCACGCAGAGCACTGGTAGAAATGTTACCAATCTCATCCCGGTAGTAAACATCACGAGCCGAGGCTGGTAGAACAGTCTGTAGGAATAAATTTGATTTGTTTAAGGTTTAATGTCCCTGTCAACACTGTATAAGTCATTTTGGAGACGTTGCTTCAAATTTTGTGGGACTTTTACACAACACTGAGATAAAATGACATCTCAAGTCCTGTCGCCCAATGAAACCAAGTGTTTATAAGCATGGACGGTCCAATTTGCGGCGCTTTGCCTGGGCAGGCTTTGATCCAGTACTTGTGTGGTCGGATTCAGATCTGCGTGGAAGCAATTTCTTCCAGCCCAGATGGACTGGGGCCGTAGTAGGAATAAAGTGAGATGTTTGAGCTGTCTGCAAACAGTGAAGGTCCTGATCGAATGCTGCTTTTTGCAGTGTCTGATTTGGACCTGTACTGTTTGCCAACAAGTTTTGGAGTTTCCCGCATAAAGTGGGTTAATTAACATTAAAAATACCCACCTTAACTGTTTCTATGGGTCGAAGTGTGACCATGAGCTGTAATAAGGTCTTTAATAAGACTGTAATAAGGTATGACCCATCTTCTTTCTTATGAATGTTTTCATTGCTCTTAAAGGAACTCATTTTTGATTTTTATTTGCCTTCACTGCAGCTGGTGTTGTGCCGTGTGGTGGCCGTAAAACGTCTCCCCGTACATCAACCATAGTGCAGTTTATATTTTACTTTTGGTCCTTTGAGATCAGCGTGAATATTCTGAGAAATCGGAAATAAGCTATTGGTTTAGACTCATATTCTAGACAGTTTTTTAATTATTTGGCCCCCATTTTGATTTATATCAGTCTTTGAATCGACTGCCTATTCGAAAATCGCAAAATTGCAGTATGTTTCCTCTGGCTTTCTTTGCCGGATCATTACAGGGTCACTGATGAGGCTTTATTAGCCGAAACTACGTAGTATGAACCATCTTCTTTCTTATGAATGTTTTCATTGCTCTTAAAGGAACTCATTTTTGATTTTTATTTATTAGCCGAAACTACGTAGTATGACCCATCTTCTTTCTTATGAATGCTTTCATTGCTCTTAAAGGAACTCATTTTTTATTTTTATTTGTGCCGTGCATTATTATGGAGGACCCCAAAGACCTGCATTCTCGTTGCGCTGCTCATCTATTTTGTTGAAACCTGTGTTGTGGCTTCTTGTTAGGATCGCCTCAATGAGGCGATCCTAACAAGTAACCACAACACAGGTTTCCGATGTGGACTAAGAGAAGTTATTCCTTAAGTGTCCATGCTACTCCTCCTGTCTGGAGGTATGCTTACCTTGAAAGATTTCACGGAGGCTCCTGCATCCTGTGTCCTCTGGTAGTCATATCTGGAGAAAGGTCCCTTCAGTATAGCCCCTGTGTGTCTGACCTCAATATGCTCCTCCACAGCAATGTTTCCCCAGTGAGACACTTCAATAATCCTTTCCAAACTTGTGATTGTCAGGAACGGACTGTTGTTCTCAGAATGGATCTTCAATTCAGTCTAGGAAATTATAAAGGCTTTTTTTTAAAACAAAAATTGAACATGAAGTTCATGAATTTCCCCTCATTTCTCAAATTTAATACACATGTAAATTTAAAGGTGCATTATTGAGGTACCGGGTCTCAAAATTTCTTTTCTGGTTTTCATCTTCAATGCATACTCCTTTGTCATGTGTACACTTTTGGAGCCAAATACAGCTTCAGAACTTTGTGAAAATGGTTGTTTTCATTCGTGTTTACCCTTCGCTCTGAACATGTGTTCGGAATTTCTGTTCTAAAAATAAATCTGTCACTTTACACATACATGGCGACAGTATCGTCTCTGAGTGTCGTTACTTATGGCATGGTATTCAGCATCATATTTTTTTCCTATTCAGGCATGGCCAAAGCAAACAAGGCCAAAAATGAACGTCGCATAACGTCATATATGGGGATTCTATTTTTGTCAAGAACTAATAATAGACCTAACTAGTGTTCGAAACCTAGTAAGGGAATCCCTCTCAAACTCGTTTACCTGTCATCATAATTGTTCGCATTTTTGCATAAAATGCATTCATTTGTATTGATTTAAAGAAAAATACCGGCTATATGCATTTTATTTTTGGAAGCATTTTTTCCCAGATAGCTCAATAATGCACCTTTAAGGAGTATGCTTAAATTAAGATACCCGTTAGTATGGCTAGTGTGACATCATCATTGCATGACAGGGATACAAATTAACAGGCGCCCAGTGGCCCAAGGCACATAAATTCTGGCCTTGAATTTAAATCCCTTTTATTACAATGTAAATTTTAAAACAAATGTTTAATCTGTCTCCCAGCATGGATATACTATGGATATACTTGTACTGATTTTTGTCAGCATTAATGTATCTCATATGTATTCCTTGCACTTATCTTTGGCAACACTTCACGCCTGGTGTCCAAAAAACTCCAAAACATACATATGTATGCTATGCATTTTTCTGTGGTACTTATATCAATATGAATAGCTGTTATTTGTTCCAGTGTCAAAGACTGCTGAACACAGTTAATACAGGGAATACCACTGTAATATTTCCATATATGAACAGATATTTTACAAGTCTCAGTTCTCCATGTGCTTCCAAAATATGAATAGCTGTTATTTGTTCCAGTGTCAAAGACTGCTGAACACAGTTAATACAGGGAATACCACTGTAATATTTCCATATATGAACAGATATTTTACAAGTCTCAGTTCTCCATGTGCTTCCAAAATATTCTTTTATCGTCGACAGTTCCTAATTTTGATCCTAAAGATAGTGTTATAAAGAGGTTGAGGTGCATTATTCTAAGCAAATCTTATTTAGAGCTCTGAAACTTAAGCTCAGTGAAACTGTGACGGATTTTACACTGATGCTCAGTTACCACGGCTGTTTCTAACTCTTTCTTTATTCCCTAGATAATTAACAGAGATTTTTATCTTGGACGACATCTACGTTGTGTGTACTCATTAGAATCACCTCAATGAGACGATTCTAATGCGTACAAACAACATACAGTCAAACCTGGTCACCCTGCCACCTATATTAAGCGTGACCCTCCCTTAAACGGCCAATTCCATATCCCCCGATAGTATTCAATGCAAAATTCCCTCTATTAAGCATGCACCTGTCAAAAGCAGCCAGCGGTCAAGCCTTTTCTATCCCAAATAGCCAAAATATAATCTTAAGTGGCCATTTTGATTTTTCCGGTGCGGCCAGATTGATTGATTTCTGCAGTTTGTGTTTTTTATAAACTGGTTATACGTTGGGTGCAGTTTTCCCTAATCTGTCAAACCTTTTACTGCACCGCACGCGAAACGGCCAAATCTATTGCATGGCACTAATCGATCATGGTAACAGAAATACATGTAGTAAAAGTCGAATTCCGGTCAATGTAAACATCTGTTTCCCGGTTTTAATAAAAGCACGCTAACACTGCATGATACCCCACCACTGCAAGATAATATGGTTATAGCCTTGCCCATAATAGTGGTACTTTTAAGTGTTATAGTTATCTGTAAAACTTCACTAAGGCATTCAATATAGTAAAGGAACTACATACATGTATATCAAAAGGGCAGATAATACAATAACCAGAAAAGCAGAGTGACTGTCCTTGGCAATAATATGTGTCCTTTAGTGTTTTAAAATTTGAAGAAAATCCATGAAAAGATTCTTAAGTTATTGATCGCAAACTCCCAAAAAAAATTGTGAGAAATTAATCAAGTTATCGGTCGGAAATGGTGTGGATGGAAGGACGAACGGACAGACACCGGAGGGTATATTATAATACCCCAGCACTATCGTGTGATGGGGTATAACAAAAAGAAGAAAAGAAAAAAAAGTCATTCCCGATATAAACATGTAGGCACAATTTGAAAAAAAAAAATGTGAAAAATTAATCAAGTTATCGGTCGGAAATGGTGGGGATGGACGGACAGACACCGGAGGGTATATTATAATATCCCAGCACTATCGTGTAATGGGGTATAACAAAAAGAAGAAAAGGAAAAAAAAAAAAAAGGTAAAAAAAAGGAATGAAAAACAAAAAATGAGAAAAAAAAAAAACAAGAAAAAAAAAAAAAAAAAAAATTCATTGCAAAAAGAAAGAAAAGAAAAATAAACGGAAAAAAAAGAAAAGAAAAAACGAGAAAAAAAGGAAAAAAAAAAAAAGAAAATTCCATTCCTCCACGGGGGTTTGAACTCACACCCCTCAGATTCATAGCACAAATTAATCCAGTTATTGGTCGGAAATGGTGGGGACGGACAGACGGACAGACACCGGAGGGTATATTGTAATATCCCAGCACTATCGTGTGATGGGGTATAACAACCAGAGGACCATTGGTCCTGAATCGCTCACCTGACTTTTCTGAGGAAGTCCTCAAAGACTTTAATATGTGATCTTTGGCCAAGAGGGACCGAAGGTCTGTGTAACTGGGTGGGGATCTCAACTGTTTCAGAGATATTAAGCATTCAATGCAATAAAGGGAGTTGGCCCCCAGCCCCCCCCCCCACTGGAACCGTAGGTCCAACGGTCCATTACACTGAATGCGACAAGAATATATATGGTTTATGGGTGGGGATCTTAACCGTTTCCGAGATATTAAGCATTTTGTGGAAAAAAGGGGGTTAGGCATGCCCCCCTCCCTCACCCAGGGACCCCCCGGGTCCAAAGGTCCATGTCACTGAATGCGCCTTATCATAAGGAACAAGAATATTATATGGTTTGTGGGTGGGGATCTTAACCTTTTCCGAGATATTAAGCATTTTGAGCAAAAAAGGGGGAGGGGCATGCCCCCCCCCCCCCCCCCCCCCCCCGGACCCCTGGTACCCCAGGGTCCAAAGGTCCATGTCACTGAATGCGCCTCATCATAAAGAACAAGAGTATATATGGTTTATGGGTGGGGATCTTAACCGTTTCCGAGATATTAAGCATTTAATGCAAAAAAAGGGGGTGGGGCATGCCCCCCTGGGACCCCCGGGTCCAAAGGTTCATGTCACTTAATGCGCCTTATGATCAGGAACAAGAATATATATGGTTCATGGATAGAGATCTTAACCGTTTCCGAGATATTAAGCATTTTGTGCAAAACAAGAGGGCCATGATGGCCCTGGATCGCTCACCTGATCCATAGGGTATCAAGTGGGCCCCTGGGAGAGCCATTATTGGCCCAGGCTATAATATGAAATCGGGCTAAAGGGCTACGAGGAGATGTTGCTTAAAGGTATTTCTATTTTTAGCTCTGGTGGCCATTTTGTTCAGCGGAGCAGAACCATTTTATCAATTTCGGTAGAGGGTCATCCAAGAAACATTTCAGTGAAATTATTTTGAAATCGGGCCAAAGGGCTAGGAGGAGATGTTGTTTAAAGGTTTTTCTATTTTTAGCTCTGGCGGCCATTTTGTTCAGCGGAGGGGAACCATTTTAGCAATTTCTGTAAAGGGTCATCCAAGGAACATTTCTGTGAAATTATTTTGAAATCGGGCCAAAGGGCTAGGAGGAGATGTCGTTTAAAGGTTTTTCTATTTTTAGCTCTGGCGGCCATTTTGTTCAGCGGAGCGGAACCATTTTAGCAATTTTGGTAGAGAGTCATCCAAGGAACATTTCTGTGAAATTATTTTGAAATCGGGCCAAAGGGCTAGGAGGAGATTTCGTTTAAAGGTTTTTCTATTTTTAGCTCTGGCGGCCATTTTGTTCTGCGGAGCGGAACCATTTTAGCAATTTTGGTAGAGGGTCATCCAAGGAACATTTCTGTGAAATTATTTTGAAATTGGACCAAAGGGCTAGGAGGAGATGTCGTTTGAAGGTTTTTCTATTTTTAGCTCTTGCGGCCATTTTGTTCAGCGGAGCGGAACCATTTTAGCAATTTCGGTAGAGGGTCATCCAAGAAACATTTCAGTGAAACTATTTTGAAATCGGGCCAAAGGGCTAGGAGATGTCGTTTAAAGGTTTTTCTATTTTTAGCTCTGGCGGCCATTTTGTTCAGCGGAGCGGAACCATTTTAGCAATTTCGGTAGAGGGTCATCCAAGGAACATTTCTGTGAAATGATTTTCAAATCGGGCCAAAGGTCTAGGAGGAGATGTCATTTAAAGGTTTTTCTATTTTTAGCTCTGGCGGCCATTTTGTTCAGCAGAGCGGAACCATTTTAGCAATTTTGGTAGAGGGTCATCCAAGGAACATTTCTGTGAAATTATTTTGAAATTGGGCCAAAGGGCTAGGAGGAGATGTCGTTTAAAGGTTTTTCTATTTTTAGCTCTGGTGGCCATTTTGTTCTGCGGAGCGGAACCATTTTAGCAATTTTGGTAGAGGGTCACCCAAGGAACATTTCTATGAAAGTATTTTGAAATCCATTCACTGGTTTAGGAGGAGATGTCATTTAAGTGAATTGTTGACGACGCACGACGGACGCCGGACAAAAGGCGATCACAATAGCTCACCTTGAGCACTTCGTGCTCAGGTGAGCTAAAAAAAGGGGTGGGGCATGCCCCCCCTCCTCCCCCCCCCCCCCCCCCCCCGGACCCCTGGTACCCCATGGTCCAAAAGTCCATGTCACTGAATGGGCCTCATCATAAGGAACAAGAGTATATATGGTTTATGGGTCGGGATCTTAACCGTTTCCGAGATATTAAGCATTTTGTGCAAAATAGGGGTGGGGCATGCCCCCATCGGGGAACCCCGGTACCCAAAGGTCCATGTCACTGAATGCGCCTTATCATAAGGAACAAGAATATATATGGTTTATGGGTCGGGATCTTAGCTGTTTTGGAGATATTAAGCATTTTGTGCCAAAAAGGGGGTGGGGCATGCCCCCCGGGGGGGCCCAGGGTTCCAAAATCCACGTCACTAAATGCGCCTCATCATAAGGAATAAGAATATATATGGTTTAGTGGCATTATTTGTAACAGTTTGCAAGATATCAGACATTTCTACTTTTTCCCATACAAATGCCCATGTTACCAAATTTAACCTTGGCGTAAAATAGGTCAAGGTCATCCCAGGGACACCCATTTATGCAATTTATGATGGGCCCATGTCCCAGGTGCTACATGCCAAGTTTCATGCAAATCGGCCCAGTGGTTCCAGAGGAGAAGATTTTCGAAGGGTTTTTACCATATATGGGCATGGCGGCCATCTTGGTCATGTGACCTAGACCAAAAATGCAAACTTTCGTTCCCCCACCCCATGGAGCCTCCACATGAAATTTGACTACAATCGGCCCAGCGGTTCCGGAGGAGAAGACGTTTGAAAATGTGAACACACACACACACACACAGAGAATTTTTGCCTGGCCATACTATCAGCTCACCTCACCTGGGTGAAAAAAAAAGGGAAAAAAAAGGAATGAAAAACCAACAAGAGGGCCATGATGGCCCTGGATCGCTCACCTGATCCATAGTGTAACAAGTGGGCCCCAGAGAGGGCCATTATTGGCCCCAGGGCTTTAATGTACATAATGTTGAGGGAGGTCTTAAAGGTGAAGCTTCATACCAAACATCAACAAAGGCTAAATTTTGAACAATCTTGTCAAAGGTCCACTAGATGAAGCTACACATCAAATATCAAAGACCTGGGCCTAGCGGTTTCAGAGAAGAAGATTTTTAAAGATTTTCCCTATATAAGCCTATGTAAAATCAAAGGGCCCCGGGACAGGGGCATTTTTTGCCCCAGCACTATAGTTTGAACAATCTTGGTAGGGGTCCACTAGATGAAGCTTCATACCAAATATCAAAGTTCTGGGCCTTGTGGTTTCAGAGAAGAAGATTTTTAAAGATTTTCCCTATATAAGCCTATGTAAAACCAAAGGGCCCCGTGGCAGGGGGGATTTTTTGTCCCAGCACTATAATTTGAACAATCTTGGTAGGGGTCCACTAGACGAAGCTTCATACCAAATATCAAAGTCCTGGGCCTTGTGGTTTCAGAGAAGAAGATTTTTAAAGATTTTCCCTATATAAGCCTATGTAAAATCAAAGGGCCCCGGGACAGGGGCATTTTTTGCCCCAGCACTATAGTTTGAACAATCTTGGTAGGGGTCCACTAGATGAAGCTTCATACCAAATATCAAAGTTCTGGGCCTTGTGGTTTCAGAGAAGAAGATTTTTAAAGATTTTCCCTATATAAGCCTATGTAAAACCAAAGGGCCCCGTGGCAGGGGGGGATTTTTTGTCCCAGCACTATAATTTGAACAATCTTGGTAGGGGTCCACTAGACGAAGCTTCATACCAAATATCAAAGTCCTGGGCCTTGTGGTTTCAGAGAAGAAGATTTTTAAAGATTTTCCCTATATAAGCCTATGTAAAACCAAAGGGCCCCGGGGCAGGGGCATTTTTGGCCCCAGCACTAAAATTGGAACAATCTTGGTAGGGGTCCACTAGATGAAGCTTCATACCAAATATCAAAGTCCTGGGCCTTGTGGTTTTAGAGAAGAAAATTTTTAAAGATTTTCCCTATATAAGCCTATGTAAAACCAAAGGGCCCCGTGGCGGGGGCATTTTTGGCCCCAGCACTATAATTTGAACAATCTTGGTAGGGGTCCACTAGATGAAGCTTCATACCAAATATATAAGACCTGGGCCTTGTGGTTTCAGAGAAGAAGATTTTTAAAAATTTTCCCTATATAAGCCAATGTAAAAGCAAAGGGCCCCGTGGCGGGGGCATTTTTGTCCCAGCACTAAAATTTGAACAATCTTGGTAGGGGTCCACTAGATGAAGCTTCATACCAAATATCAAAGTCCTGGGCCTTGTGGTTTCAGAAAAGAAAATTTTTAAAGATTTTCCCTATATAAGCCCATGTAAAACCAAAGGGCCCCGTGGCGGGGGCATTTTTTGTCCCAGCACTAAAATTTGAACAATCTTGGTAGGGGTCCACTAGATGAAGCTTCATACCAAATATCAAAGACCTGGGCCTTGTGGTTTCAGAGAAGAAGATTTTTTAAGATTTTCCCTATATAAGCCTATGTAAAACCAAAGGGCCCCGGGGCGGGGGCATTTTTGGCCCCAGCACTGTAATTTGAACAATCTTGGTAGGGGTCAACTAGATGAAGCTTCATACCAAATATCAAAGACCTGGGCCTTGTGGTTTCAGAGAAGAAGATTTTTAAAGATTTTCCCTATATAAGCCAATGTAAAACCAAAGGGCCCTGTGGCGGGGGCATTTTTTGTCCCAGCACTATAATTTGAACAATCTTGATAGGGGTCCACTAGATGAAGCTTCATACCAAATATCAAAGTCCTGGGCCTTGTGGTTTCAGAGTAGAAGATTTTTGAAGATTTTCCCTATATAAGCCTATGTAAAACCAAAGGGCCCTGGGGCGGGGGCATTTTTGGCCCCAGCACTATAATTTGAACAATCTTGGTAGGGGTCCACTAGATGAAGCTTCATACCAAATATCAAAGACCTGGGCCTTGTGGTTTCAGAGAAGAAGATTTTTAAAGATTTTCCCTATATAAGCCAATGTAAAACCAAAGGGCCCCGTGGCGGGGGCATTTTTCGTCCCAGCACTCAAATTTGAACAATCTTGGTAGGGGTCCACTAGATGAAGCTTCATACCAAATATCAAAGTCCTGGGCCTTGTGGTTTCAGAGAAGAAGATTTTTAAAGATTTTCCCTATATAAGCCTATGTAAAACCAAAGGGCCCCCGTGCGGGGGCATTTTTGGCCCCAGCACTATAATTTGAACAATCTTGGTAGGTGTCCACTAGATGAAGCTTCATACCAAATAACAAAGACCTGGGCCTTGTGGTTTCAGAGAAGAAGATTTTTTAAGTTTTTGGTGAAAAAAATCTGTTTTTGGCTCCTGTGACCTAGATGTGCAACGGACCGGAACCATTTGACCCATATTCAAACTTGACCGAGATATTGTCATGATGATCATTCTGAGCAAGTTTGATTAAGATTGGACCAAAATTGTGGCCCCTAGGGTGTTCACAAGGTTTTTATATGATTTGACCCGCTGACCTACTTTTTAACCCGATATGACCCATATTCGAACTGGACTGAAATATTGTCACAATGGTCATTCTGAGCAAGTTTCATGATAATTGGACCAAAACAGTGGCCTTCAGAGTGTTCACAAGGTTTTTCTATGATTTGACCTACTGACCTACTTTTTGACCGGACATGACCCATATTCGAACTTGACCAAGATATTGTCATGATGATCATTCTGAGCAAGTTTGATTATGATTGGACCAAAATTGTGGCCTCTAGGGTGTTCACAAGGTTTTTCTATGATTTGACCCGCTGACCTACTTTTTAAGCCGACATGATCCATATTCAAACTTCACTAAAATATTGTCACAATGATCATTCTGAGCAAGTTTGATGATGATTGGACCAAAATTGTGGCCTCTCGAGTGTTCACAAGGTTTTTCTATGATTTGACCTACTGACCTACTTTTTTACCCGACATGACCCAAATTCGAACTTGACCGAGATATTGTCATGATTATCATTCTGAGCAAGTTTGATGATAATTGGACCAAAACTGTGGCCTCTAGTGTGTTCACAAGAAAAAGTTTACGCACGACGGACGACGGACGACGACGCCGGACATCTTACTGTCACAAAAGCTCACCATGACCTTCGGTCAGGTGAGCTAAAAATGAGGAAAATTAAAAAAAATAAAAAAAAAATAAATAAATTCATTGCCAAAATGAAAAAGAAAGAAAAAGAAAAAAGAAAAAAGAAGAAAAAACGAAAAAAAAAAAAAAAAAAATTCCATTCCTCGACGGAGATTTGAACTCACGCCCCTCAGATTCATAGTCAACAATAGGATTTGTAGTCCAGCACTCTAACCACTGCACTGGCAGTGATAATCAATATATTTCATAAATTAAAGGAATAAATGCGCAGAAACTATTTAATGGGAATTGTTAACGACCAACTTTTCGTTAAATGTTAACGCATTTTGTGTATTCACAACACAAAACCTGCTTATTATGGTTGTTTATACATCAGTGCAGTTTCATCCAAATATTCCAAATAGTAAAGGAATAAGTCCCCAAAAACCATTTAATCGGAATTTTTAACGACCATAATTCCGTTAAATGTTAATGTATTTTGCCCATTTACAATCCCAAACCACTCATACCCAATGCCAATGTGTATACAAAATTTGAAGAAAATCCGTGAAAAAATATTCAAGTTATTGATCGGAAACGCCCCAAAACCCCTTATTTTGAACTAAAAAGGGCCATAACTCTGTCAAATGTTAACGGATTTTGCCCATTAACAATCCCATACCACTCATTCCCGATATATACATGTATGCAAAATTTGAAAAAAATTCGTTAAAAATTACTCAAGTTATCGATCGGAAATGGTGCGGACGGACGGACGGACACCGGAGGGTATATCATAATACCCCGCCACTATCATGTGGTGGGGTATAAAAACAGATACCGCATCATCAGAACAGAAAACAAAACCAGTCAACCTCGAGAAATCATTGTTTCTTTTATGTCTTGTTAAATGCTGATAATGTCTCTACAATTACCACGGTAGACAGGTGAGTGTAATTATCATCATCACTGATTGGCAGTTGTTTGTTTGCCAATAAAAAGGTGAGAAAACATGGTTGAATGGGGGGAAATCATCAAGGGGCATGTCAAAACTGTCATTAATTGGTACAATCATCACTCAGTGATTTTTTTACCCCTGCGTCCTGCGTCCAGGACGCACAAATAGGACTGAGGACGCACGATCATAAAATATGTGCGTCCGTCGGACGCAAATATTTCATGGGCGAAAAATCCAACTTTCGTTTTCACTGCCGTAAATATCGGCGGAAGTGATAAAATACCGCACTTTTACCGAACCTTCAACTGCCCAACGAGTCATCGAAAAATCGATACAGGTACAATTTAATGATCCAACCAAAAGACGAGAATCCCCTACATCCAAAATGAGCCCAAACTTTCACACAAGCACGTTCAATGCGAACATTAAAGTTTTCCGCTATCCAAATCGCCGCCCACAAACCAACTCTACCAGTTGTCTGCATGTGATCGGTAAATGTGTTAATGACGTCATCCGATGCCAGCGACCCCGCACGTGTTAAATGCAATTTTTTAATTTTAATGAGCTGTATCCCGTTCTTAAAATATGTTTGGAACCGGTCCAAAAATTTTTTTCTCGATAGCTAAACGGTTGGGAATGGGGTGGATAGAAAACGGCGCTTTGCACAGCCCCCGAATTATCCCCAGCAGCTCCAACAACAGCTTTCGACTTTTCCCGCCAAGCCGAGCGTCTGCTATTTGGCGCCAAAACATAACCATTCACGATCCGTTTTTATAATGCATACATGTACCGTTAGATGTAGCTAATTGTCTGAGGTGCGAGTAAATCATTTTCACATTGATTGTGGATTAAATTTTATGATTGGGGAATAAACGTAAATTAGAGACATAACTTGGCCATATTTTCACACCTCGTTCAAGTTGGCTTATCGCCAGAAATGAAAGACACGCACCGCAGGGCAATCAAGCTTACTTGGCAATTATATGACAGGGATTAACATTAGTGTCATAATTGAACTGTTATAAATACACAGACAGTTTGACTCTGAATTGTCGACAAAGCCGGATAGTGCAGCACAATTATTGTGATTTACTTACTCTAGTTTTACTGAATTTAAGGACTCAAAAGACCGGGCGTCCTAAGGTCAAAGTGCACCTGCCCAGCGCGATTTGGGACTTGTACCTGGCGGCCGGGCAATGGGTTTGTCAGCCCCTGAACCTAGATAGCTGGTTTCCCAATCAGGGGAGGAAACGTTTGTCGACAATGGTTCGGAATATTATCTCCATTTTGCATGAAGTAAATTTCACGCACATGTTGCGGTGCGCATTTATCGAAAACGAAAGTAGAAAACATTACGGAAAATAGACTAAAAAACGTACACTTTAGCAGGATTTCTTTGGGCTAGTAAACAACACAAGTTGTTGATTGATTCTGTTCATTGCAAATAATAGATACTAGACCGCATTATTTTTAACTAAGAATAATGGCATTTTATACTGAACCGATCTTTTTTGTACTTTCTTTTTTTCCCTCCAAATATTGGGACTCATACTTTCGGATTTGGGACGCACAGTTTTTTGGTTGAGCGAGTCCCAGGACGCATAGTTGAAAATTTGTAAAAAAATCACTGATCACTGTAATCGTAAATAAAAAAAATAATAAAAAAAATATATATATATAAAAAATAAATATAAAAGAAACAAGAGGCCCATTGGGCCACTACGCTCACCAGAGGTCATGTAGTTTACACCATATACAGGCAAGGTGTCCATCTTGGTCATGTGACAACAATACCACGAATAATGTTCAATTGCCTCATCCCCATAGAGGCTTTTAATGTAATTTGGTTTCAATCATCACAGCTCTTTTACTGGAGAAGAAGACAAAGATACTGAATCTGAGCTATCCAAGACAAAGGTCAGTAATGACCTTGACCTTTGAATGATTAACTTCCATTCATGTGATTGTAAATATACTACTCAAAGTCTGATAGGGATCACTTTTTGTAAACAAAATTTTGCACTGAAAATTGAAAATTTCTTGACAGAATTTGTACTAGGTACAGTTGAACCTGCGGGGGCGACCACCTGTCTTAAGCGATTTCCTGTCTTGAACGACCGTCATGCAATCCTCCCGAGCGATTTTCGATGTCAAATTACCTGTCCTGAGCGCCCACCTGCCCAACGCGACCAACGACCGCTTAAAACTTGTCCAAATCGTAATATTTCCCTGCCTTGTGCGACCAAATAAGTTTACTGTGACACCGAAAGATCAACCAGTGCGCCAGTACAAATAATTACCTCTCTTCATATTGTCTTTGGAAACCAAAATTATGACACTGATTATGACAAGTGCGGGGATTAAAAATAATTGTTGGCCAATTATAATCGATACATGCGCTGATTGACGCTAATTGGATTGTTTGATCATAATGCGTGACGCGACTTAGCGTTTGAATAGGCGCGAAAATATACCGAACGAATTACGACCGTCTCGGCAAACTATCATTGCGACTTATATCGGCGGCTCGGTAAACCATGATTTGTATCGGCGTCACGGCAAACTACTATCACGACTTGAACATATTTGTGTAGTCTATTTTTAATTGTTTTTTAGAAGTAACACTTTTCTGTAGATAATGCATATATTTCAACAATGATCTCATAAATTGCATAGTGTGATTTAAAAGAAAAAAAGAAAAAAAACAACCTCTTGATTTATCCTCCCTGCCTTAAGAGACCACCTGTCTTGAGAGACCACTTTTTGTTTTTCCCAAAGGTGGTCTCTCAAGACAGGTTTGACTGTATATTGATAACTATCTTAAGCAGAAACTCGTGTGCAGTTCAGTACTCATAAAAAGTGCACACTTCTCACACTTCGCAGATGAATTCATGCACCCCCAAAATCTTGCGTAGCACTGCTTTCCAACAGACCAATCAAATTTGTCAGTGTTCCTTTACCAAACGTAAAATGGACTTCATTTGATTTGTGAAACACTAAAATGTCTAGGGGACAATTAAGAAACCGTCTGAGCCCCGAAGAAATGAATCGTGGCGTCAGAATGTTGGAATCTGGCGTCTCTCAACGTCGTGTTGCTGGCATTCTGAATGTGTCTCAGAGCGTGGTTTCCCGAATGTGGAGCCGGCATCTTACCCACGGAAATTCTTCACACAGACACGGCGGGTCGAGAAAGGGCTACAACTCTACATCAGGGCCGTTTTTTGTTGATTCAGTCTCGACGTCAACAGTTCCTGAACGCTACGCGTTTGCATAACGAGCTTAGGAACGGTACTGGAATACGAATTTCTACACAAACTGTCAGAAACGGGCTCCACTAGTTCGGATTTAATGCCAGGAGGCTTGCTGTACGTGTTCCGTTGACGAGACAGCACGTGCTAGACAGGTTGGACTTTACCAGAACTCAGGTCAGGTGGACGGTTCTTGACTTGACGGCAGTACTGTTTACTGAGGAGTTCAAAGTCTGTCTAGACTTCACTTATAAACGTCGAGTAGTGCGGCAAATGTCTAAAGAGCGATTTGATAACTTGAATGTGGCAGAGCATGATCGCTATGGAAAGGGGTCAGTCATGGTTTGGGCTGGGATAAGCGTGAACGGTAAAACTGACTTGTACGTCGTTGAAAACGGAAGGTTAATGGCAGTGAGGTACTGTTATGATATTCTTGATGAGTTTGTAAGACCATGTGCAGATGCTATCAGCCCGGACTTTATTCTGATGGACGATAATGCTCGTCCCAACCGTGCAAACGTCACTGATTCCTATCTGGAACGTGAGACAATTGTTCGTATGGACTGGCCTGCTCGGTCGCCGGACTTAAATCCGATTGAGCATGCGCAGGGCATGCAACAGCATGTTGTTTCAGCCCGACCTGTACATCCTAGAACTTTACAGGAGCTCAAAGATGCATTGGTTGCTGAATGAAAGCCGTTTCCACAAAACCGGATACAGTCTCGGATTACGAGCAAGCGCAGGCAATGTCGTACTGTAATTGATGCCCGTGGACAACATACACGCTATTAGGCACGTTGGTCTAAACAAATTTGGAAATTTGTGAAAATCAGTTGTCCAAATCCCTTCGTTTTACGGCAAATTTTGGGGGTGCCAAGACGGTTGCTGTTGTCACGCTTGAATGCAGTACCAGTTGACAAAATTAATCACTAGGTTTTGTGAAGGATACGTTTTCTATCATTATGTATCGAATTTGGATTCAAGTGATTAATTCATTCAAAAATTATTTTGCATTAAAAAAGTGATCCCTATCAAACTTTGAGTAGTATAATATTTATGATGGATCCGGCTGCCATGCAATCAGTAAAATCCACTGTCTTGCTCTTTTTCGATACAAATGTCAAAGTGGCCAAATTTGACCTTGATGTAAAAGAGGTCAAGGTCAGCTAAAGGTCATCAGTTGAATAAATTTGGTTGGGCCTGAGTCCCCAATGCTACATACCAAATTTCTAGGTCATCGGCTATTTGGTTCCTGAGAAGAAAATTCTTTCATTTTTTTACCATATACGAGCATGGCGGCCTCATTGGTCAGGTGCCCCAGTCCTTACAAACAAATTTCATTCCCCCTACCCATAGAGGCTCCACATGTAATTTGGTTTCAATCATCCCACCAGTTTAAGTGGAGAAGAAGATAAAAAAAATAACTGAATCTGAGGCATCCAGGATAAAGGTCAGTAAATGACCTTGACCTTTGGAATTGATAAACTTCCATTCAGCTAACTGCAAATATCATTTTTGATGTCACAGCCTACCAGGCAATCAGAAATATCCACTATTTTGCCCTTTTTTTTTTCCATACAAATGCCCAGGTGACCAAATTTTACCTTGACATAAAATAGGTGAAGGTCAAACAAAAGTCATCATTTGAATAAATTTGGTAGGGCCAGAGTCCCCGATGCTGCATACCAAGTTTCAAGATCATCAACCATTCGGTTTTTGAGAAGAAGATATTCAAAGCTTTTTAACCATATATGGGCATGGCGGCCATATTGGTCATGTGACCCAGTCCTCACAAACAAACTTTCGTTCCCCCATTCCATAGAGGCTCCACATGTAATTTGGTTTCAATTGGCCAAGTAGTTTAAGTGAAGAAGAAGATGAAAATACTGAATCTGAGCCGTCCTGGACAAAGGTCGGGAAATGACCTTGAACTTTGGAACTTATAAACTTCCTTTCAGCTGATTCCAGATACCATTTCTGATGCCACTAGCTACCATGCAATCATAAAAATCCACTGTTCTGCCTTTTTTCCATACAAATGTCTAAGTGACCAAATTTGACCTTGAGGTCAAACAGATCAAGGCAAACCAAAGGTCATAATTTGTACAAACTTGGTAGGGCCCCGAGTCCCGGATGCTGCATACCAAGTTTCAAGATCATCGGCTATTCGGTTCTTGAGATGAAGATTTTTAAAGGTTTTTACCATATATGGGCATGGTGGCCATATTGGTCATGTGACTCAGTCCTCATGAACAAACTTTGGTTCCCTCATTCCATAGAGGCTCCACATGTAATTTGGTTTCAATTGGCCAAGTAGTTTAAGTGAAGAAGATGAAAATACTGAATCTGAGCCGTCCTGGACAAAGGTCGGGAAATGACCTTGACCTTTGGAACTTATAAACTTCCATTCAGCTGATTGCAAATACCATTTCTGATGCCACTAGCTACCATGCAATCAGAAAATCCACTGTTTTGCCTTTTTTCCATACAATTGTCTAAGTGACCAAATTTGACCTCGACGTAAAACAGGTCAAGGTCAACCAAAGGTCATAATTTGAACAAACTTGGTAGGGCCTGAGTCCACGATGCTGCATGCCATGTTTCAAGATCATTGGCCATTCGGTTCTTGAGAAGATTTTTGAAGGTTTTTACCCTATATGGGCATGTCGGCCATATAGGTCATGTGACCCCATTCTCAAGAACAAACTTTCGTTCCCCCATTTCATAGAGGCTCCTTATATAATTTGGTTTCAATTGGCCCAGTAGTTTAAAAGAAGGAGATGAAAATATTGAATCTGAGCCGTCCTGGACAAAGGTCGGTAAATGACCTTGACCTTTGGAACTTATAAACTTCCATTCAGCTGATTGCAAATACCATTTCTGATGCCACTAGCTACCATGCAACCAGAAAAATCCACTGTTTTGCCTTTTTTCCATACAAATGTCTAAGTGACCATATTTGACCTTGACGTAAAACAGGTCAAGGTCAACTAAAGGTCATAATTTGAACAAACTTGGTAGGGACCGAGTCCCCGATGCTGCATACCAAGTTTCAAGATCATCGGCCATTCGGTTCTTGAGAAGAAGATTTTTAAAGGTTTTTGCCATATATGGGCATTGCGGCCATCTTGGTCATGTGACCCAGTCTTCACGAACAAACTTTCGTTCCCCCTTCCCACAGATCCTCCACATGTAATTTGGTTTCAATTGGGCAAGTAGTTTCAGAGGAGAAGTCGTTTGAAAATGTTGACGCAGACGCTGACGCGGAAGACGGATCACTGCCTATACTATAAGCTCCCCCGGAGCCTTCGGCTCTGGTGAGCTAAAAACTGTAGTGGTAGCCAAATAAGCCACCTGATGAGTACCCTTGGCAGGGACGAAACAGTTCCCCTAAATCCTCAGTCCCAGACCCGCCTGTATTAAGCAAGCACCCGTCTTAAGCAAGCAATTTTGAAATATCCCATGACCGCTTGCTTAAGACAGGTTTGAATGTACCTTTATTTTAAGGGGAATGGGAACACCTGGGAGATTTTTCTGCCATTTGTCATAGGGAGACAACTTTTGGGATTTCCGTTTGCTAAAAGCCCTGTCCCACTGAAAAATGGGTCTACTCTTAAAGGAAAGAATTTGCTCCTCCCTATTGACATGGGAGACAAAAATTCATTTGCAGGAGTTGTCTCCCCTGAAGTTGCTGCCATTCCCCTTACAGAAAATGTAAATTATCACTGTTATGCCCCCTGAAGTGGTGCTTGTATTGACCTTCAGTGCCTCAAACTACCGGTCTCAAAACAATTTTTTATGACCCTTAAAAGCTCAAAAGTTCTGCCCCGCCCATTGCGGCTTGAAGAAATAAATGGGCTGCATGATGCTTCCACGCAGAGCTGAATCCAGCCCGCACACGAGTACTGGTAAACTGCTTACAGGATCTAAGCCTACCCAGGCAATGCGGATGAGTTGGACCGCCCATGTTTATAAACCCTATTGGTTTTATTGGCAACAAACCCTATTGGTTTCATTGGGCGACAGGGCTTGAGATGTCATTTCATCTCAATGTCTGGTAAAGGTCCCATAAAATTGGAAGCAAAGTCTCCAAAATGACCTACACATTGTTGATGGGGATGTTAAACTTCAAATCAAACAAACAAACAAAAGCTCAAAAGTACTACCACATTCTGCCATCTGTAAAATACATATTTCTCTGTCCATATAAACAGACTTTGGCAGTCTTACCTCAGCATATGGTTCCTTGTCCTCATACGGTCCGTAGCTGACTGTGGTGTCGGACTGGGAGAATGGTTTAACTTTCGTGTAAGATTCTATCTTGCTGGAGGCAGTTGTCACTCCTGTACTCTGTTTAGTCACCTTGTAGGGAGAGAATAGGTACAAGTTCCCTGAAAAGAAAGTCATGATAAGGGCCATATCAAGTCAAATAGGATATGACTGCATACACAGAGAATACCAGGTTCGTGTCATTTGATATCACGTTTATCAGGCAAGGCTACGAGAACGCTTGTAGAATCGCGAGGCTTGCCGAGCGATTCTACATGCATTCATGAAGCCGAGTCTGATAAACTTGATATCAAATGACACGAACCTGGTATTCTATTTATCCGTTAATTCCCTTGCATACTCCTACAGTTTTGCTATTTTTTTCCAATAGTCCAGATCATAGATGTGCAATATCACGTTGACCTGATAAAGCTCACTTGTCCTGAGATAGCATATATTTATCAGGTCAGTATGTTACAATGCAATTGATATAGGGGATAACTGATAAAATATCATTTTGGAAGGTTTGTTTGAACTGCGATTTAGCGTCTCAACACAATTTAGGTAATTCTGGAGACATTGCTTCCAATTTTGTTGGACTTTTACTCGACAATGAGGTCAAGCCTGCCAATTACCCGTTTCAGGGTTTCCAGTATGAAATGAGTTTAAGTAGGAAATTTTTTTTTTATGCAGATGCATTAGCACAGCTGTACGACTCGATTAGCGACTGTAAACCTAAGGCTGCCAACTAACCCCCACTCCACTCAAAATGACAATTTTAAGCGCAGTTATCCCCAATCAAATGCATTGAACATTTTCAAAGTTCAAAAACTGCACCTTTTTTTCTGACAAAAAAAAACAAGAGGGCCCAGAGGGCCCTGAATCGCTCACCTGAGAATCAGTGTCTCTAGTACATTCTTGGCCCAAGGGCTATACTAGGTGAAGCTTCATACCAAATATCCAAGACCTGAGCCTTGTGGTTTCAGAGATGAAGATTTTTAAATATTTTCCATATATAAGCCTATGAAAAACCAAAGGGCCCCAGGGATGGGGGCATTTTTGGCCCCAGGGCTATAATTTGAACAATCTTGGTACAGGTCCACTAGATGAAGCTTCACATCAAATATCAAAGATCTGAGCCTTGCGGTTTCAGAGAAGAAGATTTTTAAAGATTTTACCTATATAAGCCTTTGTAAACCCTGAGGCCCCCAGGGCGGGGGCATTTCCGGCCCAAGGATCATAATTTGAACAATCTTGGTAGAGGTCCACTAGATAAAGCTTTATACCAAATATCGAAGACCTGGGCCTTTTGGTTTCAGAGAAGAAGATTTTTAAAGATTTTCCCTGTATAAGCCTATGTAAAAACCAAAGGCCCCCGGGGCGGGGGCATTTTTGGGGCGGGGGCATTTTTGGCCCTAGGCTATAATTTGAACAATCTTGGTACAGGTCCACTAGGTGAAGCTTCACACCAAATATCAAAGACCTCGGCCTTGCGGTTTCAGAGTAGAAGATTTTAAAGATTTTCCCTATATAAGCCTATGTAAAATGAAAGGCCCCCGGGGCGGGTGCATTTTTGGCCCTAGGGCTATAATTCTCATCTTGGTAGAGGTCCACTAGGTGAAGCTTCACACCAAATATCAAAGACCTGGGCCTTGTGGTTTCAGAGAAGAAGATTTTTAAAGATTTTACCTATATAAGCCTTTGTAAACCCTGAGGCCCCCAGGGCGGGGGCATTTCCGGCCCAAGGATCATAATTTGAACAATCTTGGTAGAGGTCCACTAGATAAAGCTTTATACCAAATATCGAAGACCTGGGCCTTTTGGTTTCAGAGAAGAAGATTTTTAAAGATTTTCCCTGTATAAGCCTATGTAAAAACCAAAGGCCCCCGGGGCGGGGGCATTTTTGGCCCTGGGGCTATAATTTGAACAATCTTGGTAGAGGTCCACTACGTGAAGCTTCACACCAAATATCAAAGACCTGAGCCTTGTGATGTCAGAGAAGCAGATTTTTGAAGATTTTCCCTATATAAGCCTATGTAAAACCAAAGGCCCCCGGGGCGGGGACATTTTTGGCCCTAGGGCTATAATTTGAACAATCTTGGTAGAGGTCCACTAGATGAAGCTTCATACCAAATATCAGAGACCTGGGCCTTTCAGTTTCAGAGAAGAAGATTTTTAAAGATTTTCCCTGTATAAGCCTATGTAAAACCAAAGGCCCTTAGGGCGGGGGCATTTTTGGCCCTAGGGCTATAATTTGAACAATCTTGGTAGAGGTCCACTAGGTGAAGCTGCACACCAAATATCAAAGAACTGGGCCTTGTGGTTTCAGAGAAGAAGATTTTTAAAGATTTTCCCTATATAAGCCTATGTAAACACAAAGGCCCCCGGGGCGGGGGCATTTCTGGCCCAAGGGCCATAATTTGAACAATCTTGGTAGAGGTCCACTAGATGAAGCTTCATACCAAATATCGAAGACCTGGGCCTTTTGGTTTCAGAGAAGAAGATTTTTAAAGTTTTCATTTCAAAAATCTATTTTTAGCTCCTGTGACCCAGATGTGCAATGGACCGGAACCATTTGAACAACTTTGAAAGGGGACCACCTAAGGATCATTCCTGTGAAGTTTGGTCAAAATCCGATCAGTGGTTTAGGAGGAGATGTCATTTGAAGAAAAAGTTTACGCACACACGCACGCACGACGGACAAAAAGTGATCCCAAAAGCTCACCTCGTCACTACGTGACAGGTGAGCTAAAAACAAGAGCTGTCACATGACAGCATAGCTCGCCTGTTTGGAGCCTTCATGATAAGGTAAAATAATTTAGCCAAGAGATATAGGTCATACTCACCTAGATATATTTTGAGGTCAATCAACAGGTCACATTGAACATATATTCCAGAGATTACATTTCAGAATCAAATTGTGTCTGAATTTGAAGGCAAAATCACTGAACCATGAAAATAGGTAGCACTGACCTAGATATATTTCTATGTCAATCATCTGTCACATGGAACTTAAAATTCAGGTTTGAAGTTTGTCCATGAAATCGTATTCAAAATATATGGCGACTCACTGAATAATGAAATATAGGTCACACTGACCTAATTATGCAGAGTACCATAGCACCATTAAGGATAATATTCGATATTTCTCGTTAAAAAACATGAGGCAATTCTAACAAGTATCCACTGCATATATTTTTTTAACCATTGTCCTGCTGAGCCTGGATATGTCTGATCTTTCAAACAATGCAGATCCAGATCAGATGGCTTCTGTAGAAGCCATCTGATCAGGATCTTCATTGTTTATCATTCAGCTCATGAATTTGTTGCAATAATTTGCATCAAGTAATCTGATTGGTTGATAATCAGTAGTGGGTGTGGCATATATAAATATTCAGCAGGTCAAGGGTTAAGAGAAAGAAATGACCCACCAAATTATCCTGGTTACTTACTCCTCCTTATCCATGGGCCAGTTGTTCAAAATTAACGACGTCGTTAGTTAACGAATCGTTAAAACTTTGATCATTAAATATGGCAAATTTGCTAAAATTTCTGCTGAAAAAATGTGAGCAGCTTTTGCTTATGCAAAAGCTGCTCACATTTTTTCAGCAAAAAATAAAATTTTAGATATTAGACTTGCTAGAACAGTTAACAATATGACCACTAACGAGCTCGTTAAGCTAACATTTAATTTTTTAAATTAAAATTCGTTTCAATAGAATACTTACCAGTACATTCAATGATAGCATATTACTGTACTTCCCGCAAGATTTTTGGCCGGACGCCCGGTACCGGGTGTGCCTCTCAAGGAGGAAACCTCCAACAACAAGAGAGCAATGTCACATGACTTCCTGTGACACTTCAGAATTTTTCCAAAATAAACGGAATATAAGAATTAGAGGGGAACCAGGGAGGCGGGCATTCTAAATGAATGTACTGGTAAGTATTCTATTGAAACGAATTTTAATTTAAAAAATTAAATTTCAATACGAATACTGTAACCAGTACATTCAATGATAGCAGAATAAAGGTTGGTGGGATGGAAATTCTCCCACATGAAAACACCCGTACCGAAGCGTTGGGCCACTTCAGAGATTGCTCTTTAATAAACTTAGAAAATAATGGTCAAAAGAAATTTAAAGGAAAAATTTTCCTAAATTTCCATCATTTCAATCTCTGAATATCCATGGCATCAGACACTATCTAATCACCTGTTTACGGTTATGGTCCAGGCATCAGATAGGAATGATCCTGGTTAGCAGCTGTGACTGGAAAAACCAACGTCTCCCCCCACCACTTTTTGGGCTGTGACCACAGGACCCAAAAGCAGAAGATTCTGAGACTGTTTTCGGTGATCTCTGATATAGAACTTTGCAAACACAGATAGGTTTGACCAAACAGCAGCTCTAATTACCTCTTCAAGAGGTATTTTACTAAAAAACGCCCAAGAAGTAGCTAATGCCCAAACTTCATGAGCTCTAATGTTTAGCAAACTTAATTTTCTCTTAGATAAAACTTGTAAGCTAATCTTATTACAGAAGAGATCCATCCAGAGATAGAACCCTTGTTAATATCATGGTCTCCTTTGATAGGAAGAAAGACACTTTTCCTGCCCTTTCTTAAAGGTTCTGTCTGTTTGACATAACATTTAAGCGCTAAAATAGGACAACGGAACCTGTTAAAGTCTTTCCTTATTTACAGATTTAGCAAAATTTGGAACCAAAAAATCATCTGGACATTTAGATGGTAATTGGTTTAAGGTAGAAAACCTGGCTTAGTTCTGAAAGAGACAGAACCGTCTGACTTGTTGAATCTGATATTGTCTGAGTCAACCGAGAATGCATGAATCTCACTAACTCTGCTCGCTGTAGTCATAGTTAGTAAGAACACAGTCTTCGGTGTGAGATTTAATAAGGAAGCCTTATGTAAAGGTTCAAATGGTTCTTTACATAAAGTAAAAAGAACGCAGGCTAAGTCCCATTAAAGAAACTGGTCTCTGTAATTCAAGAGCTTTATAAGTTCAGAAATGATAGGGTCAGACCCAACATTTGTGCCAGACTTGAACTTAAAAGTATTAGAAATCATAGCTCTATAGCCTTCCACAGTACTGATTTGACAATTTTAACTTCAAATTGGTAGAGTAAGAAGTGTGCTATATTTGAAGCAGAGGCCTTGTCAGGAGTAATTTTCCTTTTACCACACCAACAGGTAAATACGCCCCATTTTGTCCCATATACCTTCCTGTAGAAGGTCTCATACACCTTCCTGTAGAAGGTCTCGTACACCTTCCTGTAGAAGGTCTCATACACCTTCTTACTTTAGAAACGTGATCGGCAACTTTTCCCGAAAATTTCTATCTGTAATGGATCGTTTGATAAGACCCAGGCGAGAACAACAGAGACTGGGGATTTTGAGGAGAAATCACGATCCTTCCGGTTTTTGAGTTAACAAACCGGGAATTATTGGTAGAGAATTAGGACCAGCTACTGACAGATGGAGCAACTCCGGGAACCAAGTTCTCTGAGGCCAAAAAGTAGCAATTAGCACTATCTAGCACCGGTGTATGCGAGTCTTGATAGAATTACTAGAATGATGTGAAAGGGAGGAAACGCATATGCGTGAATCCTGTCCCAATTCATGGACATAGCATCTATCGCTAGCGCATTGCTGTCCGGAACTGGGTACACATACAACAGAAGTCTGTTGTTCAGACGTGTTGCAAATAGATCGATGTTGGAGTGTCCTGCCATCAGAAAATTGCATTGCAAACTGACTGATTCAGGGACCATTCTGTGGATAACGAATTGGACATCCTCGAGAATCTGTCTTTTCCCGGGTATGTGCCGGACTATGAGAGAAATTGCTCTCTCGTGACACCAAAGATGGCTCTCCAATACCTCCATGCATAAGGTTGGAGAGTGGGTACCGCCCTCGTGTTGGATGTAATCACAACATAAGATGAATTGTCTGTGGCTATCATCACTGACAAATTGGACAGAATGTGTTGACACTTTTTGAGAGCTAGAAGAATGGCCTTCATCCTAGAAAGTTGATATGTTGCCAGACTCCATGACACGAGTCCTTCCGGTTCCAAGTTTGCACCCCAGCCTGAACAACTCGCATCTGTGAAGGCTGTGAGCACTGGAGGAAGTTGTTTTAGAACAACCCCCCTGAATAAAACTCTTCCTGTCAAACCACCATTTCAGATGATTTTTCATTTGATCTACGACCACATATTATGTTCCAGTAGAAACAAATGTGGTTTCCAATGGGTGAACAATACCATCTGAAGGGGACGAAGATGCAGTCTGCCTAAACCACAAACTGAGCAGATGCACTCAATTTCCCCAATAGGAAAAGAAAACGTTCTTGTTGTGACAACAGCTTGTTTCAGAAACCAAGATACTAGGTGTAAAATACCTAGAACTCTGCCCCAAGGGACTCTCACAATATTGTCTTGGGTGACAAATTCCATCCCTATGAAAAAGAAGTTACGGGATGGAACTAGTTCCGACTTCTCTTGATTGATGATGAAGCCTAGAGATGTGATCAATCTGAGAGTAAACTTCTGGTCCTTGATCAGATAGAGACGACACTGATTCCTGACAAGACAGTCGTCCCGAAAAGGAAGAACAATGATTGCACGAACTCGTAGATATGTTGCTATGGCAACCATCAACCGAGTAAAGACTGAAGAACTCGTTGCCAGTCCTAAAAGGAGAGCTATGAATTGAAACACTCGATCCTTCAGACAAAAACCGGAGATACTTCCGAGAACGACACATAGATTGGTATGTGCCGGTATGCATCTGACAGGTCCAGCGATATTGCCCAATCGTTTGGATAAATCGCGTTCGTGACCTTGTTTACTGTTTCCACACTGAATAACTGAAAAGTCAAGAACTTGTTCAGTCTGGACAGATCGATTATGAGTCTTAATTTTCCGTTCTTTTGGAACCAAGAAAATTTGTGAGTAAAAACCGGAATCTTTCGGATTTATACTCTCCACTGCCCTCTTTGTAAGAGTTCCTGAACCTGTTCTTCTAGAGCTGGACTTTGTGACTGCTTGAAGAACTGTGGGAGTGGGGAAAGTATTGGTTTTCTGTCGAACGAAATCTTGTAGCCATGCCTTACGACAAAAAGACCCATTGTCCTACCGGTAGATCCCTTAGAGGACAGAGGAGAGCAAATTTCAGTGTCTTCTATCAGAGGAGGATTCTTTACGGGAGGAGACCGACTGGCACCTTCTCGCACTGTCTCCGCCATGAGAAAACTTAGAACCACCCCTTTCACTCCAGACTGGTCCCTGTCTAGGGGGAATGGATGGGAAAAACCTTTTTAGGATCTTGTTTCTTTTTAGTACTCCGTAGAGTTCTGAAAGAAAATGTTTGAGATTGCGAAGTGCTAGGTTTCGAGACCGATTCCGCAATCAGTTCCTGTTGATGTGTTTCTGAATTAGCCTTTTCCTGTGATTTTACCATAAAAGGGTATCTGCAGAAAAAGGTATAGATCTCAAACTGTCATTGGAAGCATATGTGAGAATCTTAGACCCAGAAATGGCTAACTCTCTCCTACATAACAGAAGTTCCACTGCCATAAGCACTGATAAATTTGTAGAATGTTTGAGACAATTGACTAATGCCTCTACTAATCTACGAAGCATATTAGTGTCCATATCTTCAGATTGCATGGCACTAAACGCTGATGTTGCAAAAAAGTCTGCATAAGAATTGATGGATATAACGCTCCTTGCATGACGTTCCATCGTTTCAAGAAATTTGGTTGAAACATTGACTTTGTCTATTTTTGGAACACTTGAAGGAAATTGTTCATTATGAAGTTTGTAAAACTTCATATGAGAACCTAGCTCCTTCTCTAGTTAATGGGTGCCGCCCAACAAGGTTCCAATTTAACCTTGTCAGTAACATGTGACTGAACAAGATTAAGAATACCTTTTGCCAACTGAAATTGGGGTAAAGTTGAAGACTCTTAATTCACAGAAGGATTAAGTAAGTCAATACCCGGTCTAGGTTTTGAAGGAGTCGAATACTCATTCTTCCGTGGACAAATAAGACTGGAAGAAATCTGAAGACCTCTTCAATAGTCTATGCATAAGAAAATTTTTTCCTCATCCTCATCATCAGAAATAACAGAACAGCTTTCAGAAAACTTAAGAGAAGAAGTTTTGTTCTTAACTCTAGTCGAGTTATAATGAACGGACTTCCTGGTCGGAGAGGTAACACTTCCCCTTCAAATTCATTATCAGTTACTGTCCCTGAAATAACGTTCTGAATAATATCCCTCTCAGAAGAAAGAGAACAAGAATTTCGTCTCTTTTTTCATTGCAGGAAGGAAGATCTGCTAGACTGTTGGCGGTTTTCATGAGACCGTTTCCAACCTTTAGTGTGATGAGGATGTCTGGATCTCTTTCCTACATGTGAATGAGACCTAGAACGATATCTACTTCTCTCCCACTATACGAATCTCTAGAGTGAGACCTATAGTGATGAGACTTCTTCCTCTAGGAATGTCTCCTATGTCTACCTCTGGAACGAGACACAGAAGAACTAGATTCAAATGATACCTTGAAGAAAAAGATTCATCTGAATCATAAATAGAAGATGAAACCCTTCTTCTTTTGTCCCGGAGGTCTTTCTTATTTTGACCGGACCGGGATATTGAGACACCCGGCGCAGACCGGGATCCCGGTCCTAGACCTAGACCGGACCGGGTCAATGAATTTCCAGACACCCGGTTATTAGTGTGACCCGGAAGTGTCTGGAAAATAGCTGTCTGACCAGAACAGTTCAGGAGACCGGAAACTTCATCCCCAGAGCCTTTATGAACGCATTGATTTACCGACCGGGAATGACCGGGTAAGATCTCATGACTGGAAGAAAACTCGTCTGGTCGTTGGTTGCCTGGAGAAGGGATGTTTTCAAGTTCACCCAACTGAATAATCCCTGAATGGCGACTTTCAGACCGGACATTTGACACAACGTCGTCAGCCCGGCCTGATGAAAGTTTATCAGAACGAACGTTTGACACAACGTCGTCGGTTCGAACTGAAGGGACTTCCTCTGCCCCGGAGCCTAGATGACTGGAAACGTCATCATTTGCCTTCTTAGACACTTCGAAGAATGACGAAGAATACTGTCTTGTCTTGTTTCTTGGCATCCTGGAAAGATAAGACCACCTACGAATAGCAGAATACCAAGTTTCAAGAGACAAATTTACACAAATATCACATTATTGTCAACACTGCACTCTCTCTAGAGCAAGCAAGACAAGAAGAGTGGAAATCCACTGTCATTTGTGAGACCACAAGAAACCAGCACTTGTGGCATAACAAAGAAAAATAAAATGGAAAGAACTCACGTGAAAGGAATTCACTAAGTCCAAATTAGTCCAAAATAATCCAAATAATGAATAAAACTGTAGCACAAAACACAGTAAAATCCAGCGGGAGCACTTCCCTATGACCAATGGTAGAAGAAAGCAAGACATAATGCCGATGTAAAAAGATTTGTTTGAGAACAAAACTGAAACACATCCACCAAGATGGCCGCAAGGAAAAATTCTGAAGTGTCAAAGGAAGTCATGTGACATTGCTCTCTTGTTGTTGGAGGTTTCCTCCTTGAGAGGCACACCCGGTACCGGGCGTCCGGCCAAAAATCTTGCGGGAAGTACAGTAATATGCTATCATTGAATGTACTGGTTACAGTATTCATATTGAAGAGGCTTTGAACAACTGGGCCATGTGGAATGCATTACCTGTGAATACTACCAACTGCTTCTCAGCCTGTGTAATCTCTCTCGGAAATGGTGCCAAGACATGGGAGAATACTGTTTCAACGTTGACAGTAATGGTCTTGCCACTGGACAGGCCTGATGGCAGTTGTATCCTCCAGAACTGTCTGTCACTGAAAGAAGACTAGAGCCAATAAATATGAGCCACAGCACGACAAAACCTACAATAAGACATGTGCGCCCATCAAAGACTAGATCAGCCTGTGCATCAATATAGTCTAACCAGAAACTTCTCTTGCTGCATGAAGGAGCACTGGACCCTTAGCTATCCTAAGAGCGAACAATGAAGACTGGGGATGCACAGGCTGATCCGAGTCTTCACTGGGCGCACATCTTCTTGTAGGTTTTGTCATGTGCTGGCTCATATTTGAATGAGACCTGTTTCTGACTTACCAAGTTACTACCATTTTAAGAAGGAGTTAAGCAGAGGTGGACAAAAACTGGAGTACCTGGAGAAAAACCATATGAACTCCATGATGATCATGTCCGTCTGTTTGTGGCCACAGTTTACAGTCAGGACAAGTTAAAATTCTGTTTAGGGGAATGGGAAGACCTGGCAGATTTTCTGCCGTTTTTCAAAGGGAGACAACTTTAGTGATGTCTTCGCTTTTCTATAAGCCCTGTCCCACTGAAAAAGGGGTCTTCTCTTAAAGGGAAGAAATTGCTCCTCAGGAGCAAATTCTTTGCTCTTCAGGAGCAAATTCTTTCCTTTAGGAGTTGACCCCTATTGACATGAGAGACAAAAATACTTTTGCAGGAGTTGGCTTCCCTGAAGGTGTTCCGATTCCCCTTAATTTCATTTAGTAAAATTATTTTGGCACTTTAGCAATTATAACTTATTTAGCTATTCAGTCATAATTCACCATCATATTCTGGAGTTACAGTAATTTTTATAAACAGGTGGACAATTTTAGTTGATAGGTCGTTTACATAACTTCATAATTATGCAATACTGTGTACACATCACTTTGAAATTAATGGCAGATAAAAGACTTTATGACTATTAAGTTAAAAGAAAAATAACTTCTATAAGTTATGCACCTGCCTGGTTTATGGCTCCACCCAGATCGCTCACAATGTCATTGTAAAAATTGAACTCACTGAGTTTTGCAAAATCTTTGACAATGGAAAACATGTCAGCAAGAATGCTCTCAAAGGCTGCTCAATGGAGTGGGGAGTTGTGCATGTGCTCTTTTTACATGGCTGCTTGCATTTGAAGTGCGTATTTTTTTTTTTTTTTTATCCCCACGTTTTTAAAAAAAAGTGGGGATATTGTTATCGCCTCCGTCCGTCTGTCTGTCTGTACGGCTATCTCCTCCTAAACCGTTAGCCGGAATTCAACCAAATTTGGTATGTGAGTTGCTTACATGAATGGCTTGCGCAAGAGCACATTTTTTTTTGTCCCCAGGTCAAATATCAATAAAATTCAATTACAAAGTCAATTTTGATGCCAAACTTTGCACATGTACTTAGTTATGAAAAAAGTAAAACATATTGAACGGGATTTTGGCTGTGACCCCTAGGTCACGCCCTGGGGGTCGGACTTGGGGGGGTCGGGGGTCAAAATTAAACCTTTTCAGAACATAGTCATGTTGCATATCTATGCGAAGGGGATAATGGGTAGAATAAACTACAAGTAAAATTTTGACCCTGGGGTCAGATTGGGGCCCTGGGAGAGGGGTCAAAGGGTCAAAATTTAAGTTTTTTGGAACATAGTCATGTGGCATATGAAATTGAAGGGCATGATTAGTAGAATACCAGAAATTCAACTTCGGTGAAGTTGATGTCGCACCTGCTCCCCACCTGCCCCACACAAAAAATATAAGTTTATTTAAGGCAGAAGAAATGAATATAGGGCTTTGAGAAGAATCCATAGCCTATATATGTGAGGTAAAAACAGACTAAGTTCACAATGTGGAAAAAGTGATAAAAATTGATCCCAAGATAAAGTCAAAACCACATGCACATCCTCATACCATAGCAAAAACACACACAAAGTTTTAAAATGATCAATATAAAACTGTAAGAGAAGTTGCGATGACAAGAGGTACCTATTGTATATCAACTGAAGCTTAAAATTGGCTAAGTTCACAATGTGCAAAAAGTGAAAAAAAAAATTCTGAGAATTATGTCGAAACCACATGCACAACCTCATACCATGGCGAAAGCACACGCAAAGTTTCAAACTGATCGGTATAAAACTGCAAGAGGAGTTGCGATGACAAGAGGTACCTATTGTATATCAATTGAAGGTTAAAAATGACTAAGTTCACAATGTGGAAAAAGTGACAAAAAATGATCCGACGATAAAGTCCAAACCACATGCGCATCCTCATACCATGGCAAAAGAACACGCAAAGTTTCAAAATTATCGGTATAAAACTGCAAGAGGAGTTGCGATGACGAGGTACCTATCATATATCAATTGAAGGTTAAAAATGACTAAGTTCACAATGTGATAAAAGTGACAAAAATTTATCCGAAGATAAAGTCCAAACCACATGCGCATCCTCATACCATGGCAGAATCACACACTAAGTTTCAAAATAATCAGTATAAAACTGTAGGAGGAGTTGCGATGACAAGAGGTACCTATCGTATATCAAATGAAGCTTAAAAATGGCTAAGTTCATAATGTGCAAAAAGTGGAAAAATATATTCTGAAAATTATGTCGAAACCACATGCACATCCTCATACCATGGCAAAAGCACATGCAAAGTTTCAAAATGATCGGTATAAAACTGCATGAGGAGTTGCGATGACAAGAGGTACCTATCATATATCAATTGAAGGTTAAAAATGACTAAGTTCACAATGTGGAAAAAGTGACAAAAAAATGATCCGACGATAAAGTCCAAACCACATGCGCATCCTCATACCATGGCAAAAACACACGCAAAGTTTGAAAATAATAGGTATGAAACTGTAAGAGGAGTTGCGATGACAAGAGGTACGTATCGCATACCTAAAAATGACTAAGTTCACAATATGGAAAAAGTGACAAAAATTGATTTGAAGATTAAGTCCAAACCACATGCGCATCCTCATACCATGGCGAAAGCACATGCAAAGTTTCCAAATGATCGGTCTAAAAGTGTAGGAGGAGTTGCGATGACAAGACATCCAGTGTAAAATGTTGACGGACGGACGGACGGACGGACGAACGGACGGACGAACGGACGGACGGACGGAAACTTGCACGCCTATGTCTTCCTGCTAAAGCAGGTGCGACAATAATACAGGTAATATTTTGACCATGGAGTCAAATTAGGGCCCAGGGTGAGGGGTTTTCGGTACTTGGCCCCTCTGTAGAAAACGTGGGGATTTGCGATGGCGCGCCATCGACAGTATTCTAGTTTACATATTTTCGCACACTAAAAGTGCCCTTTTTGCTGGCCAGCATCAGGCCCTTCTAGGCAGTTTGGGGAAACACTATCTGTACAGACAGGCCTGAGCAAACTGTAGATCTCCTAATGAGATGCCACAGAAACTAGTGTCTCATAATGTTCTACACTATTTGCCACTCATCCAGCTATTCTTAATAGACACAACAATTAGTAAATTTTTATTGCACTTCTTCAAATTTTAGAACAAGTGTGGTAATGGGTTGAGTGTACACAAAAAATAATTGGCAAATCAATTATGTATCATATTTTTGTGGCATCCATTGATCCACAAGCCAATTATCTGATTAATTGTGCCAGCGTTCATAAATAAATTCAAATTGCAGGGTTTGTTTGTAGTTGATGTTGAGAGACTTGTTTGAAATTTTGCTAAAATTTGTTACCCAGTTTGTCGAATAAGGAAAAATCACTGACAAAAATGATTCTCTCATTGAGACTGCAACTTGGCAAAATGAAATAATATGTGATCCAGAAGTGTCCTATCAAAATCTGCCAACAACTTTAACCCTTTTTGTGCCAAATGGAATCGTCCTCCCTTCTATATAGCAGGAGTCCATTTCAAAATTTAGGGGTGTTCGGTTGTGTTTTCTTCAAAATTTATTAGGAAATGGCTTAACAGTTTTGCAAACAGTGGAGGCCCTGATCAGACACCGCATTCTGCGGTGTCTGATCTGGGCCTGCACTGTTTGCCCGGGTACCCCTTTAGGGGTTTCTGGTACTGAATGGGTTAATGACGACAGATTATAGAGCAGCCAGGAATGCCTTGGGCTGTGCAATATTTACCTTTTACCAGCAACAGTAGTTTGTGCAACTGTAAGAGAAGCATCCTTGTCTTCATCACCTTTGATCTGAAATACGAAATTTGCACAACTGTGTTAGAAATTAACATTTTTTACAAGTAGTTGCTACCTGGTCTGAAGGTTGGTTGCAAAAGCCTAAAGGCATCTACTTGCCAGCAAAATGTCATTCCAGTAGGGTCCCTCCCATGGATACCCTCCAAGCACTAAGCACATTTAGTAGACAGCATTTGCAAAGTATCTTTTCTTATTTTTCAGCAGAAAATACTGCTTTAACCCTTCTCTTGCTGAATATTCATTTAAGCCACACCCATTTCTGTCTATCAGCCAATCAAATTACTTGATGTAATTTATTGCTACAAATTCATAAACTGAATGCCAAACAGTGTAGATCCTGATCAGATGGCTTCTGAAGAAGCCATCTGATCTGGATCTACACTGTTTGCAAAGATAGGGGTTGTCGTGAACAGCAAGATAAGGGTTAATATTGCTCAGATTGTTTCATTGTGCTTTATTGTTTTCCCATATTAAAAGGCTTTGGTGAGACTGATCTAAAGATGAAATAAGCAGTCTGTTAAGCCATTTGCTGATTGGTTAGTCATTGTAACTTACAAAACGTCAAACATGCTCCAACTATTCTATAGTTATATCTGTTCCACAATGCGATTCCATGTCTCAAACTGACAAACTCAGGGCTTTAGATAATTTTTTTCCATAAAGTACAGTACCGTAAAAATTCGGCTATATGACGAGGATTTTTCCCTCCAAAATGAGCCTGAAAAATTGACCCCGTCTTATAGCCGAGGTCATGGACTGCATGCTTTTTTCCGGCAATGTCCGGCGAAGACCAGACATACAAATGCCGATCGATGATTTTTGAATTGATATAAATCGCCGCCCACAAACCGACGCTACCATTTTTCTGCACGCCATTGGTAAATGACATCATCCGACGCCAGCACCCCAACACGTGTTTAATGTCATTTTGTGTATCTCGTTCATAAAAAAAACGTTAGGAACCGGTAAAAAATATTTTCTCGATAGCTAAACGGTTGTGAATAGAGGTGGATAGAAAACCAGCGCTTTGCACAGCTCCCGAATTATCCCCAGAAGCTCCGTGTCAATAACCAACAACAGTGTTCGACTTTTCTCGTCCAGTGTCTGCTATTTGGCGCCAAAACATAACCATTCATGAGATCGTAGAATAGTCCATTTTTTGTAATGCAAACTTCTACCGTTAGATGTAGCTAATTGTCTGAGGAGCGATTAAATCATTTTCACATTGATTGTGGATTAAATTTTATGATTGGAGGATAAACGCAAATACGAGACATAACTTGACCATATTTTCACACCTTATCGACACGCACCGCAGGGTGGCAATTATATGACAGGGGTTAACAATAGTGTCATACTTGAACCGTAATAAATACACAGATGGTTTGTCTGCATTAATTGTTGCGATTTACATACTGGTCTAGTTTTACCGGATTTAAGGACTCAGAAAGACTGACAGTTGTAGACGATTTATTTGCACTTGCCCGGCGCTATTTCGGTCTTGTCTCGGGCAGCCGGGAAATGGAATTGGCAGCCCTGTCGTCTATTAAATAGAAGTCTTAGCCAGCAAAGCATGTACCGGGCAAACTTCAAGCCGACAGTGATACGACCTATCGGCCCGACGTTCCCCCTTTTCCAGACGTTTAATAGACCTACCGATTCAGATTCAGTAGGAGTTGTCTCTCTTTGTAACTCTCACAAACGAAGACATTATGTCAACAGACATAAACAAAGCCATGTGAGGGGTAAGTAGAGGGGTTTACTGACGAAAAAAAGGCCGATTTCTCACATCTAAACGGCATCTAGCTGTAGCAGATAGGCCCTGACAGATATGGCAAAAATTTGACCGTCTTATAAAAGAGTATAAGCAAAATCCCACATTAGAAGAACTGAAAAAGGGGTCCCGTCTTATAGCTGAATCGCCTTATAGCCGAATTTTTACGGTACTCCCCTTTTTTGAAAAAAAAAAAACAAAAACAAAACGAGTAACGAGAAATTTTTAAAGAGTACTGACAAATAAAGCAAAAAAATTTATTTTGCAGCCTCAACACAGTGTTTTTATGGACTGATTTGTGGCCAGATCTAATGTTTGTTTTCTTATAGATACACATATTCAATATCTGTGTATATTAGAACTGGCCACAAATCAGACAAAACAATGCCATATTGAAATCTGTTATGAGAAGTTTGTTGACAGAGAAATTTAGCTTTTGGGTTTCAGTTCTCTTGGAGGATAGCAGGACCTTAATGGCTGATTATTGTGGCCAAAGAGTTTTGGGGGTGAAATAAAAGAATACGAGCTTCACTTTATTGTCAAAGATATAGAGGGAAACTCATATTCTTTAAACTTTGATTCCTTTTCCATACCATATTCTCAATTTCAATGCAATGTTACATATACAATCAGAAACAGTTACTGGATCAAAAATCTGTCAGGACCTTTTTCACAACAAATGCGACAGAGACAGACTCCTGATCAGCTGAAAAGAACTTAAGGATTGTCTCTGAATTATCTTAGCCTTTTCTGTAGGCTGTTTTGGAGGCCGTCCTCGTCTCCTGCTTTGTTCAATATTCACGCTATTTTCGGTTTAGAATGGGTTGTAACGATTGTAATCGAGGTGGTGTACGCCGTTTTTTGGAGTCGCAGCAGTTTACCGATCGGCTTAGGCTACAATATTCGGTGCGGTTTAATCATTGACCGAAACAAAGGGACGCTACTCAATCATTCGGATATCCTCTACCTTTTTAGTTGACTTTGTAAAATTTTACAAACGGGCGGAAAAAAAAAATACGCTCTCGAAAATATTAAATGTGTAATGCGTATTTGTTTTTCGTACCTGATACACAGCAGATTTGAAAAACAAGAGGGCCCAGAGTGCCCTGATTTGCTCACCTGAATGTTACTGTCTCTAGTACATTATATTTTTAGCTCTGGTGGCCATCTTGTTGATCTTAGCTATTTTGGTAGGGTGTCACCTAGGCAACATTCCTTTGAAGTTTGAATCAAATTGACCCAAGGGTTTAGGAAGAGTTCGCATTTGAAGCAAATTTACAATGTTTTTCTTTTTATAGCTCTGGCGGCCATATTGTTCATCAGAGCGAGACCATTTTAGCTATTTTGATAGAGTCATCTTAGCAACATTCCTATGAAGTTTGAATGTAATTGGCCCAAGGGTACAGGAGGAGTTGTCGTTTGAATAATTTTTCTATTTTTAGCTCTGATGGCCATCTTGTTTATCAGAGTGGAATAATTTAACTATTTTGGTAGGGAGTCACCTGGGCAACATTCCTGTGAAGTTTGAAGCAAATTTACTATGTTTTTCTATTTTTAGCTCTGGTGGCCATTTTGTTCATCGGAGCGGGAGTATTTTATCTAATATGGTATAGGGTCAACGACATAATATTCCTGTGAAGTTTGAATCAAATTAGCCCAAGGGGTAAGGAGGAATTGTCGTTTGAAGAATTTTCTATTTTTAGCTCTGGCGGCCATCCTGTTAGTCAGAGCGGAACAATTTTAGCTGTTTTGGTAGTGAGTCAATGACATAATATTCCTGTGAAGTTTGAATCAAATTGGCCCAAAGGGTTAGGAGGAGTTGTCATTTGAAGATTTTTTTTCTATTTTTAGCTCTGGTGACCATCTTGTTTGCCGCTTTGAACGATTTTAGCTATTTTGGTAGGGAGTCACCTGACTAACATTCCTGTGAAGTTTGAATCAAATTGGCCCAAGGGTTGAGGAGGAGTTCGCGTTTTGACATAAATTTACAAAGTTTTTCTGTTTTTAGCTGTGGCCGCCATTTTGCTCATCAGAGTGAAAAAGTTTTAGCCATTTTGGTAGTGGGTCATCTAAGCAACATTCCTATGAAGTTTGAATGAAATTGGCCCAAGGCAAAAGGAGGAGTAGTCGTTTGAAGAATTTTTCTATTTTTAGCTCTGGCGGCCATCTTGTTAGTCAGAGCGGAATAATTTTAGCTATTTCTTTAGGGAGTAACCTACATAACATTCCTGTGAAGTTTGAATCAAATTGGCCCAAGGGTTAAGGAGGAGTTTGTGTTTGAAGCAAATTTACGATGTTTTTCTATTTTTAACTATGGCGGCCATTTTGCTCATCAGAGCAGAACCTTTTCAGCTATTTTGGTAGATGGTCACCTAAGAAACATTCCTGTGAAGTTTGAATAAAACTGGGCCAAGGGTATAGGAGGAGTTGTTGTTTAACCCTTTACCACTCAGATACATGTTTTTACGTGTCTGCACTCCCCCGCCCCCATTTTAAGCCCCAGAAGCACCTAAAATCTGCATTTCTACCCCTGGATAGTTACGTTTGCTTTAGGATTTGTTGGGTAAAAAAATGACCTGTTTTTTCGCGCGCCTCCCCACTAAAAATATTCTGGGGGGGGATTGACATCCCGAAAAATTTTGGGTTTATGGCCCAACAGGCCGCTAAAATTTATATCTGAGGGTGTCTGGGGTCAAAAATGCCTGAAAATTGATGCTGATAAAACATGCTGCAAACAGTGAAAATGACCAGTGCCAAACACCTTAATTGTTGCCTTGACAGCTGTGTGAAGATTAAAATGTGGTCAAAAATTCATGTGAAAACACACTTTTTGCCAACTTTGAGATGCCCCCTCTTTACCATGACAACAATGATCAAGTCATGAAAGGTTGCATTTGAAAGGCTACTGCCCAATGAACATTCATGCCGAGTTTGGTGTAAAACAGACCATCCATTATGAAACAATGGCTAGTTGAAGTTGCTGTCAGGTGCAATACTGTGAAAATCAGCAAAATTCACAAAATCCCTGCGTGGTAAAGGATTAAAGATTTTTTCTATTTTTAGCTCTGGTGGCCATCTTATTTGTCAGAGCACAACGATTTTAGCTAGTTTGGTAGGGAGTCATTTGGGCAACATTACTGTGAAGTTTGAATCAAATCGGCCCAAGGGTTGAGGAGAACTTTGTGTTTGAAGCAATTTTACGATGTTTTTCTATTTTTAGCTATGGTGGCCATTTTGCTCATCAGAGCAATACCGTTTTAGCTATTTTAGTAGAGGGTCACCTAAGCAACATTCCTATGAAATTTGAATTAATTTGGCCCAAGGGTACAGGAGGAGTTGTCATTTAAAGAATTTTCTACTTTTAGCTCTGGCGGTAATTTTGTTCAATGGAGCGGAAACGTTTTAGCTATTTTGGTAGAGGATCACCTAAGCAACATTCCTGTAAAGTTTTAATGAAATTGGCCATAAGGTTCGGGAGAAGTTGTCGTTTAAAGATTTTTCTATTTTTAGCTCTGGTGGCCATCTTGTTCAGCGGAGCGGGACAATATTAGCTCTTTTTGTAGAGGGTCACCTAAGCAATATTCCTATGAAGTTTTATTGAAATTGGCTCAAGGGCTAAGGAGTAGTTAGCATTTAAAGTAAATTGTTGATGCCACACGACAGACATTGACCGATCACAATAGCTCACCATGAGCACTTTGTGCTCAGGTGAGCTAAAAAGGAGCATCCTCCCAAATATTTTGGTAATTAACATGGTACACAGCCTTATCTAAAGACGTGCAAACTTTCTCAAAACACCAGTTTGTTTGTTTTGGAGTTTAATGGCCCTGTCAACACAAAAATGTAGGTCATACCAAGCTGGTCAATTTATCTACCCACACTTTTCCTGGGCAGGCTTATACGTAATCGGTTTACCAGGCAGTACATAATGGGTCAGTCATATTTCGTTTTTTTTCCCTTCTTCAATCTGCAGAAGAGTGAGAATGATAATCTCCATGAAAGAATGTTGCAGCTATCAAGACCACCACCTGATCACCAGTCAGATGCTAACACCCAAAGTATAAACATGATCGCTTTTTTCATGTTTTAGCCCTCACTTATTTTCTTTCTTTCTATTTTCTTTCCACTTATACTATTAACGGTCACATTTGACCATTACACGCAGGTGTACATTTTATACACTCCAGGTTGCAGGCCTACACAGTAATCATGTAATTACAGTAAGGGTCTTTAACCTGCACAGGAGATGACTCTTCCTGCACAGGGGGCCTCCAGTTAACGTCCTGATCCAAACGCATATAGCAGACGAGATACAAATGACTAGGCAGAGTTATTCAGGTGTTGTCGTAATGTCAAACTCGCGGAGTCCACCAGAAGATTCTGACGAGAGCCTTTCGCGTGCTCTGCAAGCAGTCTAAATGGCCACATACACAACAGCTAGTGGCCCATTTCTGGGTCATTAGCAAACCGTGTAGACCCAGATCAAACGCCACAGAACATAGCGTCTGATCTGTCTACACTGTTTGTAGAACTTAACAAAAATAAAACAAACCTGACACCCATTGTCATAAATGGATTAAAAAGAAATAAAGAAAAGATCTTTGCCAAACTTTGCAAAATGTACGCTTCGAGTCTTCATTGTACTCTAAACACTCGGAACTGCTTCAGACAAACATGCAGAAACATGTGCAACTTTGGTAAATTGGAGCAGACTTAGACGAGTCAGCGGTATTTTTTTTTTTTGGCTAACAAACTTCAGACTGCAGCTCGAACCCTAACGAACCGGCCATGTCACATTCGCCGGTTTTACGTATTTCCGAGGTGCCAAAATCAAACCACGATCATGGTGACATTTTGGAATTTTATAAATTATTTTCGTCATTTCACCTAGTGAACGCCTGCTATATTTACTCAAGAAAAAAATGCGTATCTATCTTTGAAATTATTGTCACACTTTGCATCGCTAATGATAATCTTACTACCAAATACCTAAATTATGACCCGCTTTAATTTAAACAGTAACAAGTTTACAGGATTAAAAGACACTTATCGTCAATGAGAAAATTTGTTTATCCTCAACTACTAATTTGTTTAATTAATATGCAAACACCGAGCAATCACCTTGACACGTTTTTCACACACCGATGACGATCAAAGGTGTGCTGACGCACCTGATTCTGACTGCCAATATAATACTGCGCAAGCAGAAAATGGGACGTCTGTAGCAGGGATTTTCCTACACTTCATAATCGGGGTCCAGGGGCCGTTGTGTTTGGGAAAAACAGCTCGCTAATATTTAAAGTTGGGAATTTAAATCAGCTGTAACTTTGTCAATTCTGGTTCATTCATCAAAATGTAGCACAAAATCAGAAATTGGGAAATTTGTTGTAAAATTTGGGAATATCTGTCTCTAAATTGGGAAAAATAGGGGCCGATTACCGGCCCCAAATTTGCACTAGGAAAATCCCTGCTTTAGTACTCGATAAACACAGAATGCGGTTTCAGCTAAGAAGGCGGAGCAAACTTTTTACAAACCGTAAAAGTGGACGTGTTTATACGTTTCGGTAAAGATTTTTGGCCGTACAGAGAAATTTTCGGGAGTCCGCAGGACGCCTTTGATGTTCAATTTGGGCGTCCGGAAGCGATTTCAGGACGTTATATACGCCGTAAGTCTGCCTAACGGAAGCCCTGATACCTGCAGTTAAAACTGACATTATATCCAACCCAGCTATTGAGGCCTGAAAACACTGTCTCAGTCTCTTTGCTTACTAGCCTGAAGCTTAGCAGTCTATTAGGTGTGTATGTGGTTGCAAATTCTCACAATCGGTCCATAGAAATACCAAAACGCACCAAAACACCAAAACGCACCTGTATTTACCAAAACGCACTGTCAATATTGGATTTTTCTAAGAACGTCGCTCTGATGCGGAAAAAGTATTTCCGAATGCCGCGGTTTTTATTGGTCTCAGTGGGCCCCGACAAGTGTACAAGATCAGGGTCATAGTCCCAGGAATGCAGTCTGATCCATCATGTTAACAAGTCTGTGTATTAAAGTTCAAGATAAAAGGTAAGCTTATCAATGCACATCAAATCCCAATAATGGCAGTGCGTTTTGGTAAATACAGATACTATTCCACTGACATATTTACACCATTCAAGTAAGAGAAGCAACTCGACAATAAACAATTACCAATACGCACTAGAAATATCAGTTTATGTGCATTAAAGATACATTATCTACAACCCAAAATGAACATCTGAGTATCAAAGTTCAAAATAAAAGGTTCACGTTATTAAAAGAAACCAATAACCCTCTAATATATATTGGCCATTTACGAAAAAAAAATGAGCCGGGGCACAGCATTACTTACCATTTACATGTGCGCCCAGCGAAAACTCAGAAAAGCCTGCGCATGTGCGCAGTCTGATTAGTCTTTGTTGTGCACCCTAAGCTTGGGTAGCTAAGGGCCAAATGCTCCTTCATGCAGAAGTCTCACGTCAGACGTTAACATGTATATTAATTTATCAATATATTATTATTATATATATATTTCTAATCCTCTTTTGAAAAACTGCTGAATTTCCCTCTAGCATACATAGAAAAATCCAATATCGACAGTGTGTTTTGATAGCGTTTTGGTAGGAACTGCTGTGCCCTGGCTCAAATGTTAATAATATTATATCAATTTATCTATCTATATATTTATGTATTATATATAGATATATATATTTGTTTCTAGGTATCTAATCCTCTTAACAAATGCTCAACAGGTCCAAGAAAACCACCAATCTGGCTATTCTAGCTTAATTTGGCTACTATAGCCCGATTTAGCTATTAAAGAATGTATTATACAATGTTTATGAAGGGAATCTTTCTGAGTCGCAACGAGTCGCATTTTCATCTTTTGATAAAATCAACGAAAATATATGACAAAGTCACTCGGCACAACAATTCCTCCCGAAGCGCATCCCATTTTTATGTAGAAACCTTAATTGTTGTTACTATTAGTTACAGAATGCGGAAATATCGCAAAAACCTAACACGTTTACATTATTTTCCGCTTTTTTCAACCTTGTCCGTCGAACTTTCTGTTGCTGCTCACCATTTCAATCCCAAAATGCAGCATTCCGTTCTGGTCTCCAGCCTGCAGCAGCCAAACTGAAAAATCAGGTCAAGTATGGTGGATTGTGGTTGTCAATCTGTAGAAATCGGATTGCGACTGCAAATGCTTTACTGATGTAGTTGATTATATGTTTCAATGGCATTTCCGTGCGTTTGTGCGGGCAATATTAAGAAGATGGATAAAGATGTGAGTTGGGGCTTCTATACAACCCGTTTTATTTGCTTTCAAACCTGCTAAGCACTGTATAAATCACA
This sequence comes from Lucinisca nassula, assembly GCA_963580285.1. Classification (NCBI taxonomy): domain Eukaryota; kingdom Metazoa; phylum Mollusca; class Bivalvia; order Lucinida; family Lucinidae; genus Lucinisca; species Lucinisca nassula. The sequence continues at coordinate 98,553,050 of OY757016.1, read as the reverse complement.
ATTCATTGGCTATTCAGAGGAAAGAATGTACGGGCCAATGTCGGGTCTATAGCAACGTCGTATCGCTGTCGGGCCGATGTTTGTCCGCTGTTGCGTGCTAGCTGTGCTACACTAAGAACTGACATTTACAAAGAATAATTATTCCATCAGACCATTAGATAATACTCTTCCCGATTGGATCATGGTTCAGAGGGTAGCTAAGTTTACCCTTTTGGTAAGATGTAGGAACTAACTTTCCCATATCACAGGTCCTGGTGTAGGGATGTCATATGACGTGTCACCAGAAACGTGTTTGACCAGTAACTGCCACGAATACAGACATGATCCACACATTTATTCCTCATGTTATTTTGCGTATACGTGGAACTAACGCATGTATTTTGTGTAAATCATGCTATACGTACATTTTAGCACCAAGTTTGGGTATAAATAGAGTCGTTTAATAATAAAACTTTAGACACAGCTGAAGAAATCGAGGTAAGACGTTTAGTGTAATCTTTGTATCGCATTGTTTGCTTGGATGTCTTGCTGAATAGCAGTCATAGACATACAATGTTGATTGGCATTTGGCACAATTGTGATGAAGATTTACGTATGAAAATGGCTGGGTTCAATAACGATACTTTTTGGGATGTTGGAACTAGTAGTTAATATTGTGGAGTGTAGGCTAAAACAAATCTTTTATGGTTTCTGTAAGGGTCCATCCACAGCCAATGGATTCACTTGACACTCAGGGTGAATATGCACTTTCAGGAGAAGCAGCTCTTTTATTGTTTTATCTACCGTCCAATCATATAAACCCTTTGGTTAAATTGGTTTGTTTGGTTTGCAGGGCTTGATATATCATTTAATCTCAATGTCGGGTAAAAGTAAAACAAAATTGGAAGCAACGTTTCCAAAATAACCTTAATAGTGTTGACGTGAACGTAAAAACTAACTTCAGAAAAATATATCATTTGAGAATGGACACATTTTTAAAGGGCTACGTTGTTTGTCCAATTAAAGGTTAATTCTAATGCACTTGCGTTTGTTGTGCGGGGTGCTGAACGATTTCATTTGAATCCTGATATTAGAAAAAAAAAAAAAAAAAAAAAAAAAAAGAAGAAAATATATATATATGTATATATATATATAATTTTTTTTTCAAATCAACAATGTGTCGCATATCAATTTCTTTAAATGTATTCATACGCAAGAACTGCGCTAACCAAGGTTTTATATGAATATTTCCACTTTCACATTCCCAGCAGCCACATAACGTTAACACGACGTCAGATAGACGTGTAAGTAACCTAATGACATTACTACAAAGTCACATTAACCTCAATGCAACGTCTTGACGTCTACCCAACATCAAATCTACATTTATGCAACGTTATGGCGTTCGGTACCGTCGTTCATTTGACGTTGCGCTTGTGACGTGTGGTGCTGGGTAACTATTGCACCACCACCCCGACCCCGCACACAGTTTTTGGCCGGTTATACATCAAAATAAAAAAAAATCACACTGGCGCATGTGCGCCACTCAGGAATCAATGCAAACCAGCAGGCACACGTCGCTGTGGCAACGTTAAATCAACGTCGGTGCAACTTCATGACGTGGCGCCGACGTTGATGTGACGTTACAGTCATGACATGACGTTATATCAACGTCAATCCGACGTCGCTTTTACGGCATATGCCTGCTGGGAAATGATATATACATGTAAGCACCCATGAAATCTCAGATCAGCCTGCGCACCCGTGCAATGGGATCAGAGTATTCAATGTAAAGAACCCATAGCCAGGCATCGACCAGTAACTTCATGTCGTCAGAAGAAAAGTTAATCAGGTTGATAGAGATTATCGTAAATCTATTAAAAGCAGTTTTTCGCTATTATTATATACAGTATTAAACTGATGTCTTTTATTGTTCACCGTAGATTGTCACTCAGATGATGCGGAAACCAGCTGCTGACACAGCAAGGGATGCTACTCAGAGAGATAGCAGCGGAAAACCTTCGAGAAGCTGTGAGTCGTATTTTCTGTAGATTTCAAGACATTTGAGGGCGTAGAAGTTGTTTTAAGAAGTAAAAATTACCATTTCTTAGATTTTTCCAAAAAATACACTTCTCCCTCTCTTGCCGTGGTGCAGCTTGCACTGATTATACAGCAACTATTTATTGACTTTATGATGACGTATTCGACATGAACCGGATTTCGTGCGACAACGTGCGAAACGAAAGTTACATGGAAGTCTTGTATTTACAATGTAAAGTGTATGACCAAAATCGGGCTATAGTAGCCAAATTAAGATAGAATAGCCAGATTGGTGGTTTTCTTGGACCTGCTCAATTCACCCTACCCTACATAGAAAAATCCAATACTGGCAGTGCGATTCGGTAAATACATGTGCGTTTTGGTGTTTTGGTGCGTTTTGGTATTTCTATGGACCCTCTCACAATTATAAGGCAAATCTGTACACTAAGGGGGTGTGGCAGCCCAATACCACTAGACCAGTGAAGTCAACTTACGGATGCACCCAGAAATGACAAGTTGTCCTGTAGAGCTGGTTCAACAGCGTAAAGGATGAATCCAACAGAGGACTTCCCGGTGTTTTCAACAGTGATAGATGATGAGACTTTGGCCAGATGAGTTGAAATGTCTATTTTCCTATCAACATTTGAAAGAATCAAATCCGCATTAACTGCATCTGTGCGGGCTTTTGCATCTTTGCAATATGCACGTGCAAGCAAGCAGAACAGGAAGAAACGAGAAAGTAACGGCGTCATTGCAATCTGACGCAGGTGTTGACAGATTTTACAACTTTGTCCTTTTCTTCGACTAACCGGCTCCTGTTACCGGAAGTTGTTGTCTGTATCCTCGTTTTGGAAAACGGAAACTAGCTGGCGAACCGTGACTAGTTGCTCAGTCATCGTGTTTAATTCAACGTTTGATCAGTGCGACTCTCTCTCTCTCTCTCTCTCTCTCTCTCTCTCTCTCTCTCTCTCTCTCTCTCTCTCTCTACTTGCAATGCCATCGGTCACATTTGCCCCATATAATCTCTCTCTCTCTCTCTCACTCTCTCTCTCTCTCTCTCTCTCTCTCTCTCTCTCTCTCTCTCTCTCTCTCAATTCCAACTGAACGCGGATTTGTCAAAAGTGAATGCATGAAATAAAATGTCTATTTTCCAATCAACATTTATTTATTTGAAATAATCAAATCCGCATAAACGGCATCTGTGCGGGCTTTTGCATCTTTGCAATATGCACATGCAGGCTTTCTCTTTCTTTCTTTCTTTCTTTTTTCCGGTTTCGTCTTAACCCCAGTTTTGCCCCATATAATCTCTCTCTCTCTCTCTCTCTCTCTCTCTCTCTCTCTCTCTCTCTCTCTCTCTCTCTCTCTCTCTCTCTCAATCTTTTTCTCTCTCACAATCTTTTTCTCTCTCCCCCTCTCTCTCTCTCTCTCTCTCTCTCTCTCTCTCTCTCTCTCTCTCAATTCCAACTGAACGCGGATTTGTCAAAAGTGAATGCATGAAATAAAATGTCTATTTTCCTAACAACAATTATTTATTTGAAAGCACCAAATCCGCATAATCGGCATCTGTGAGGGCTTTTGCAATTTGCAATATGCACATGCAGGCTTTCTCTTTCTTTCTTTCTTTCTTTCTTTCTTTCTTTCTTTCTTTCTTTCTTTCTTTCTTTCTTTCTTCCGGTTTCGTCTTAACCCCAGTAGGGGACACAGACGGTGTATATTACATACACTCCAGTTTTGCAGGATGAAAGCCTACACAGTAATCATGTAATTACGGTAGGGTTCTTTAACCTGCACAGAGGATGATTCTCTATGCACAGGGGGCCGCCAGTGAACGTCCCGATCCGAAGGACGGTGCACTTTATGACATTCACCGATAGCGTAAGCAGACAGAGTCAGAGGAAAGTCTTTGAAAGATCAGGGAGAAATCTGTTTTGGTCTATAAAAATTCCAATAATTTTTGAATAAATTGAAATCCAAATGTTTTCGTGCTTCAAGTCTGTCTACTTATGATTTTTCACCCTTACAATACACTTCCTCATAATTTTATAAAAGAAAAAAACTTAATGATTTAATTGAATGGACATTTCATAGGGAAGATTATCAATTCTGAAGAACATAAAAAGTTATACTTTATGGTCATTGAAGAAAGTGTGTGAAGCTCTCACCTTTCTAATTGACAATATTTAGATAAGATTTGGTCCTGAGCTATTTAGAAAAAAATGCGGGTATTCCTATGGGTACGAATTGCGAACCCCTTATGTCTGATCTGTTCTTATTTTATTTTGAAAGAGACTTCATGATGTCCCTTTCCGTTGAAAACCAATCTGAAATCATTGAAGCAATTAGCCCGACTTCTAGATATTTGGATGCTTTATTAAATATTTACAATAACTATTTCGATGGTTTGATCAGTCAAATTTACCCCCCAGATCTTCAGTTAAATAAAGCAAATTCTATTGCAGATGGGTTTGCTTCCCGCAAAATTTATGATAAACCCGAATGTTAAGGTGACTTAGAATATGAATTCAGAAAATTATATACTTGCAATGACTTCAGCACCCAATTTCGTACAATCATTCTTCGATATAAAAATTGGGTACAACATAAATGTTATACGACAGACTGCATGCATGGTAGTTAACCCAAACACGGTTGACAACTTTGCTTCCCTCTTTAATTGCACGCCGGTGGGCCAGGCCGCAGATTCTATGACGGTTCCAGCGTAAAGGCTTGATGAGAACTAGAGAGAGAATTTAATTTTATGTAATGTTGGTTGGTGCCTGATGCTCTGTCTCTGGTTGGGCCCATCGGAGTCTAACCGTTGTTTTTCTTTTGCTCCAGCATTACAGTGGTTTCTCGCTGTAGAGTCCTCACTGTCGTTTCATCTTTGGGGTTGTTTGATTTTTGTGTTCTCGGAGATGTTGCACTGATGAGTTAGAGGCTTTCATGCGGACTGAATAAATTATTTGTCTTAATCACGACGGAAGTAAGGTCGAGGATTGTGGCCACGTAAAATCGATTTAACCCCCCCCCCCCCCCGCAGTGGAATTCGTTTCACTGACCGTTCCAAGGCGGTTCTTCTGTCGCGGTTTATTTTTGATATGATTTGTCTTAGGGTGTATGTATCGCTTGTATTTTTGTTGTTGTTATTGTTGTTTTGGATTGCCAATTTGCCATTTTGTGGGAAAGTAACTGTCCTTTTGGCTTTCCGCTGTTGGTGTTTCCATTAGTGTCCAGTTATTTTATGTTCGTGTTTTTTTCCATTTGGTGTCTCCGATGGGCGCTGTGGGTTAATTGTATCGATTCCTGGCCATTTCCTTCACCTCTATTTTAAATATTCGTGTTTACGAATTAAAAGTTAAGAGCGATACATGGCCTGGCTCATCACAAGACTGACACTTTGGACTTGAAGGCACTCTGGTATGTCCGGTGGCAAAATTTCCAGCCCTGGACTGTTCTTGGGAAGAAGGGCATCTTTCTCGGATCTGTCTTGTTTTGCTTCACTCTTCGTGGTCTACCTGGCGGTTTTCTTTAGCTCCAGCTTACAGTGTATGTGTGTAACAAGCTACGAGCCCTGTTTTTTTTTTCAATTCATCACAGTTATTCAATTTGATTTGCATTTCAGTTTGCTCTAATTTGCATGTTATTCTGTGATGGTCTATTGCTTGTGTTAGTTACATTTAGGTGAACCAAATTTATTGTGTGCTGTAAATAATATTTAATCGATTTAAAATCCCCAGTGGTTCTCGCTTGAAAAACTCCAAAGAGCTTCAAGAACATCTTCAGTCACAGTCTTTTTTCTTAGTAAACAGCATAAAATCTTTCGATTTCTCAACTCTCTACACAACTATTCCTCATGATACATTGAAATCTAAACTCAAGGAAGTCATAAATCAATTTTTTTCCACAAGAATGGTAACCGTCGCTACCAGTATGTTGCCCTTGGCTACAAAGACACATACTTCGTTCGAGATCACTCTGATGCATCACATAAGTACACTGATGCAGATGTCATAAAGATGCTGCAATATCTAATTGACAATATTTTCGTGGAGTTCAGTGGCCTAATATTTCAGCAAACAATTTGCGTACCAATGGGTACGTATTGCGCACCGTTGCTTGCCGACTTGTTCTTGTACTCGTATGAGGCGGAGTTTGTACAATGTCTCCTCAAAGCAGGCAAGAAACGCCTTGCACAACAATTCCATTTCACCTACAGATATATAAATGATTTATTGTCTCTGAAAATGCTAAATTCGCAGAGTACTTAGAATTCATCTATCCACGTGAACTTGAAATTAAGGAAAAAAAACAGAGACTGCAACCTCCTCCTCATACTTGGATTGTTATCTCTATTTTGACAACGGAAAACTTACTACTAGACTGTACGATAAACGAGATGACTTCAATTTTCCTATTGTTAACTTTCCCTTCCTGGGCAGTAATATCCCGTCTGCACCAGCATTTGGAGTTTATGTTTCACAGTTAATCCGTTATGCAAGAACCTGTTCCAAGTATCAGGACTTTATACGTGGGAAGGTGCTCAATACCAGGTTGTTATGCCAGGGGTATCAAAAAACCACACTGGTATGTGTTTGTCAATGGAAAGCCATAGGAAGACTTCCAAAATCTCGGACATACCCTTCTCGGCATTTACTCCTTTTCTTCATTCAGGTCGCTAGGCAAGGTGGGCGAAGCTTGCTTACCAAATAATGCTTACTATCCGCGGACGCCTGAATACACTCTTCTGGAGTCCGGGTCTGTTGATCTGAACATTGATATTTGCTATTTATCTATGGATTGATGATTTTGGATTAACGCTTGGGTACTACGACCTAAACTACTTCTAACCGTCCTAAGTTCGGTGGTTCTAATGCTGTTTACTTTAAGTGTAGCTTTGCGGATTTTCCGACGAGGCTCTTCATGTTGTATGTGCTTATGGTTGTATATTATTATTAATATTTATTTCATTATCATTAATTGTGTCTGTTGCAACTTGATCACCTCTTGTGGGGAAGAGGAAGTGGAAGCTGGTTGCTGTATTGCTTGTGATTTGTTTGGTCTTTTTTTGTTTTCCTCATTGTTATTTAGTCTTCCTCTTGGTGCCGTTGGTTGGCTGTAATCGTTGAATGTGGTTTTTCCTGCGCACCTCTTTCTATAGTTGTTTTTGCAGCTGATGGTCTGAAATTTTCTGCTGCACTTTGTTCTCCTTCTTGGAGGAAATAGCTTTCTGCCCGTCCTGATGGCAAACATCTCTCCTATACAGCATACAGAAGCGAGCATTCTGCCGTCTGTCCTGCAGGGCCCTGTAGCATGTCACTTACACGCGATGTGTTACATTTACTTCCATTTTACGATGTCTGTATATGTTAAAGGTACTACAAATTATTGTCTAAATCGTGACGGAAGTCAGGACAAGGATTGTGGCCACGTAAAATCGATTTTAGCCCCCAGTGGAATTCGTTTCACTGGCCGTTCGAAGGCGGATCTTCTGTCGCGGTTTATTTTTGTTATGATTTGTCTTTGAGTGTGTGCATCGCTTATATTATTTTGTTTGGATAGCCAGTTGGCCATTTTGTGGGAAAGTAATTGTCCTTTTGGCTTTTCGGTATTGATGTTTCCATTAGGGTCTAGTTGTTTCATGTTTGTGCTTCTTTCCCTTTGGTGTCTCTGATGGGAGCTGTGGGTTAATTGTATCGATTCCTGATCATTGCCTTCTCTTCTATTTTACGAATGCCAGAGACAAAAGGCGATAATTACAAACAAGAGCTCTATCCTATCTCTTAAAGAGGGGGCAAACGTTTGCAAGAAGCCATTATTCGGGGGATTACACCCGTATCAAGATTATAAAATAGAAGTGAAGGCAATGCCTAGTAATTTGCTAGTCCCTTCAGTACTCAAAGATAAAGCTCAAGACATCCTAAATCGATTGAAGGATTCAAGCCTTAAAGTAATAAGTGAAATCTCAGATCAATCTACGTATCCACCCTATCTGTCCAGGGCCTTCGCTTAAACCTCTCGTGATAACCCAGAAGCTTTAGAAAGCTTATGGGAAGAGCGTCGCGAGGTCTTCTTGTAAATCTTAAAATGCACCGTCTCACACAAACTTTTCAAAATGCTTCAAAGTGTATTTCGTTTGTGAAAAAAAAAAATAATAACTTAAGCCCTGAAGGGACTGCATGTGGTTGTGCGGGCCGTGTTTATTATATTCAAACATTGCTGCCTGATGACAATTTAACCTAATTTCAGTTAAATATATAGGTCGATCACTTTACCGGCTCCGGTAGCTCAGTGGTAGGGCGTCCGCTTTGGGATAGGGAGATCGCGGGTTCAATCCCCGACTGCGCCATGACAAAGACAGAAAAAGGTATTAGGAGCTCTCTTGGCTGACGCTCGCATTATCAGGGGTAGGCCCCGGGGGTAGTCGAAGGCAGGTAAGTATTAGTTAACTGAAGTATTTGTTATCTGTTAAAAGATAATTTGTTTGTCGCAATAAAAGCCCTACAGAGCTTACGAATTTTATTTGTAATATGCGACGTTAAATAAAGCTTCTTTATCTTTACTGAAACTTAATGAAACGGATACTTTTTCTTATGTGTAATGCCTTGTTTGTACAAAGGACAACATTGATACACAACTGGCTTAATTGGCTGAGTCTAGCTAGTGACTTGCCCAGAAAGCTTGATTCTTGACTTTCATTCTTGTGACTTTGTTCCATTTTAGCTTTATTTCACTTCACAACAACTGATGTTAAGTGTCGTGTAGTCATAGAATGTATTCACGTACTTCGGCATATATCATTGTCTATTTTAATTGCCTTTGGGATCACCGAGCCCATTCCAGGGATGAGGTTGAAATTAGCTTATGTGTCCATAAAAGAGATACAACCGCATTATGCGATTAGGTAAACGCGCTACTAATAAAATTCGTGAAACAAAACAGTCAGCAAAAGGCATACAGACATTCCCGTTTCGTTTCTTAAATAGAGGATCAGGAAGTCGATAAGTTGGTTACATTTCATACAAAATGATCACGATTCTGTTTGTTATATTACTTTTTGTGTGCAGTCAAAAGTACTACATGACAGAGGACGTCGTACTATGTAAATTGGATGTGATGGTGTTTATAAACTACTTGTCGGCAGGCCAGGTGGTTTTTCTTCGGATACTGCCCACCTCTGATTAACGGTCGGTTCGACATAAGTGAAATAATCTTGAAAGGGCCGCAACACTACCCCAACCAAAAAAGCTACTTGTAGCTTTCGTTCATATCCTTATACTATTTTACATTCTTTTCTATGGATTATATGTCGTATACTGAATAAAGCGGCTTTTACGCGAGTGATCAATTTATTTGAAATTTATCAAAAGAGCATCCGGCTAGTTTAATGAATTTCATATAAATGACCACTCGTGTAAGATTCTGACTATCATATAACGGTTTTTATGGGAATGGGAACACCTGGCAGATTTGTCCGCCATTTTTCAAAGGGAGACAAATTTTGGGACTTCCTGTCCACTTCTCTATAAGCTCTGTCTCACTGTAAAAAGGGATCTACTCTTAAAGAAAAGAATTTGCTCATCGGGAGCAAATTCTTTCCTTTAAGAGTTGACCCCTATTGGCATGGGAAACGAAAATACTTTTGCAGGAGTTGCCTCCCCTGAAGATGTTTCCGTTCCCCTTAAATCTGTTTTTATTGCTGAAGAAATTCGAAAGAATTTCAGTAGGAAACATAGAAATCGTAGGGTTGTCAGGGACGGCGTCGTGACGTTATACGCCACAAACCATGTGGTATTTCTTTCTTTCTTTCTTTCGTTCTACCGATACTGCGATCGGTCATATTTGATCATTTCTCGCAGTTGTACATAAAACCGCAGCAGCTTGAAGTTCTGTCTATAAATAAGTCATAATGTCCAAAAACAAAAGTGACAGTAAGCCATTTTGAAATTGCTTCCATAGCTTTTGTATTTGGGCATTTTCAGTACGTTTGATGGACCAAACTTCAAGCGCCTGTGATTACATACACCCCAGTTTGCAGGAAGAAAGCAAACACAGTTATCATGTAGTTACGGTAGGGATCTTTAACCTGCACAGCTGAAGGTTCTCCCTGCACAGGGGGCCTTCAATTAACGTTCCGACCCGAAGGACGGTGCACTTTGTGGAATTTCTTTTCCACTGATGCGCGCCAGTTGTTCTGCATGCCAAGCTTTAGGGGAAGGGCTGTAGCTAATGTTGGTAGAACTTGTAGCCCAACCCCATTGTTTGTACTTGTTATCATGTACAAAGGCAATAAAATATGTGTATACTGTTTATACTATACTTTGTGGAATTCATCCTTGCAATTGATGCCAGTGGAGCATGTTTGGACACCTCAATTTTATTACCGCTGCCGGAAATCGAGCGGGGGGAGGAGGGGGGGGGGGGCTCTAGCATCATAGGCAAGTGCATTAACCACTGAGCTACCACACTCCAATCACACGTGTGGTCATGTGATTTTTTGTAGCGTGACCTTATCCACTTAATAACAGCGATGTTATATGACAAAAATAAACATTTATCCAGCAAAAATAACAGAATAGCATACTTGAATGATTCGAGCACCTTTTCCAGCAGGCACATGACGTAATTGTGACGTCACATCGATGTCGGTGCGACGTCATTACGTTATGACGTTGCACCGATGTTGATTTGATGTTGCCCTAGCGACGCGTACCTGCTGGGTTGGGACTTACATACTAGTCGGCCTCTTTAGCTGAGTCGGATGCGCGTCTGCCTGGTGATTCGGAGGACGCGGGTTCGATATCGATACCTGCCGGGGTTTCGTGGAGATTGATCATGAATTCTTTTGTACAGGAGATGATTCACATAAACCTATGGCTTCTTTTTCAAATCCTGTCATGAAATTTGTATTTATGTCATTTAAACATGTTCCACCTTTATTGAAATAAATATTTTCTACGATCATTCTCTCCCTTCCGCTGATTCAAGAAGAGCAGTTGTCAGTTTCTAGCAAAAGAATGTGTACTCTACTGGTTAACGGCTTACGAATAAGCATACCCAGAAAAAGGGTGGATAGGTAAACTGACTTGTTCAAAAATGACCTAAATAGTGTTGACTGATCCGTTAAACTCCAATACAAACAAACAAACAAAACAAAACTTACATACTTACTAGAATAGTTAACAATTTCACCACTAATGAGCTTGTTAAGCGAACAATGCTTTGAACAACTGGACCCAGATGTTTAGGGTTAATTGTAGGAAATATTTCTTCTTTTATCCTTTAAAAATAGGTAGTGTAGTAATTAGAATCACCTCGAAAAGGCGATTCTAATGAGTACACACAGCATATCTTAGTTTTGTAGAAGATAGACAATATACTTAAACCAGTAGGCCTCCTTAACTCTCAGTCTGATTAATACCCACTCTGTCTCGCACAGGCTTCAACAGCACCAAAGGTGTTCGAGACAGGTGTAATAGCATCACGTGAACAAGTCCGTGAAATGAACACCCCCTTAAACCCCACTTTATATAGAGAAAACTGGGGTTTAGGGGGGTAAACATTATTTTCCTTATTTCTGCTCCAAAAGATAGGTTGTGGGTACTCGTTATATAATGAGGCGGTTCTAACGAGCACCCACAACCTATGTTTGCAGTATAAATAAGAAAAATATCACGGATTTTCACCAGAAAAGTAGCCATTTTAGAGATAAGAAAATGCACTATGTCGCACGGGTGAGTTATCGTAATGATATCATCGGATCATACCAGCATGAAATGAGAATAGTACGTAGTTGAACTTGGATTAGGACTAAAAAAAAAAACAAAACAAAACAACAACAACAACAACAAAAAACAACTCATATGGTGTTTCCGTTGACATGCCGAAAAAAAAGGTTGGTAGGTCTAAAAAATGTTTTTAGTTTTTGTCAACATTTTATTTAATGGAAAAAAGAGCAAAATTTTTCGAAAGTAATATAAGTTACAAGTAGATTTGCTAATAGTGATTAATATCAAATTCGATATACCATTAATTGTGCTAATTGCTATATTAATCAATTAACGCTCTGTTCACAATTAGTCACGAGACAGTAGTTATTAATTTATTTATTTAATTCGTCCAGAAAGTGAGAAAAACGATGAATTAAATAAAATTTCATTCAAGTTTTTTTTTCTTACTTACTTAACATACATGTATTTCATTTGTCGCAGCTTAATGTCATATTATGTTATGTGTTCTGAATGTTTATATATATGTCTATGTCAATTAATAAATTAGTTGTACCTATGTATAGGGGAACGGCCCTAACTAATTGGATCAACCCCATTGCACTTTTTATGCAATACAATATGGTTAAACAATACATTGCGAAAACACGCCTATATCATTTTGATCCCCTTGAACCCCACTTTTATATAGTGAAACTGGGGTTTACAGGGGTAAACCTTATTTTTCTTATTTCTGCTCTAAAATATAGATTGTGGGTACTCGTTAGAACCGCCTCGATGAGGCGGTTCTAACGAGTACCAACAATCTATGTTTTGAGCAGAAATAAGAAAAATATCACAATTTTTCATCTTAAAATTTTCATTTTTTTCGGTGGTAAAGTTTACAATGTATTTGTATAGGCGTGTTTTCGTAATGTATGTGTTTTATAGAAGATCGAATATCACAAATTTATCACAATTATGCCGCCTTATCTGTTGCAATGATGGTCCCTCAGTGGCTCGAACTACCACCGTCTGGTTCGGGCCCCGCCCATCGGGGCTTGAAGAAATGGATGAGCTGCATGATGCAGAGCTGAAACCGGCCGCACACGTATACTGGTAAACCGTTTAGAGGATCTATAAGCCTGCCCAGGCAAAGCGTTGCGGGGACCGTCAGTGCTTATAAACCATATTGGTTTCATTGGGCGGCAGGGCTTGAGATGTCATTTCATCTCAATGTCGGCTAAATGTCCCACACAATTGGAAGCAACGTATCCAAAATGAACTCCACAGTGTTGACGGGGACGTAAAACCTCAAATCAAACAAACAAACCACTGTCTGGAACAACTTTCTATAGTCCAAAAGGTGTTCGAGTTATTCATGTTAGAATATTCTATTCTAGAATATAGGGCTTTAACGATTCAGTTACTTCACGATACAATACATATCGCGATATATGTCTCACGATACGATACGTATCGCGATACACTGTCATGAAGAACATTCGCACACATACCCACAATCTATGTTTTGAGCAGAATTTCTTATTTCTGCTCTAAAATATAGATTTAGGGTACTCGTTAGAACCGCCTCGATGAGGCGGTTCTAACGAGTACCCACAACCTATGTTTTGAGCGGAAATAAGAAACCAATGTGTGGAAGTAATTTAGCATCACGAAAACGTACCTAGATAATTTTGAACCTTCGGTTTACAGGGGTATACATCACTTTTCTTATTTCTGCTCAAAACGTAGATTGTGGGGACTCGTTAGAACCGCGGATCCACAATCTATGTTTTGGGCAGAAATATGAAAAATATCAGAATTTGTATCTGAAAAGTTTCATTTAATTGTGATAAAATTTTAAATACATTTGTTTGTTTATTTTTATTGGAGTTTAACGAGCCAGTCAACACTATTTAGGTCAATTTTGAGCCGTTCAGTTTACCTATCCACACTTTTCCTGGGCAAGCTTAAACGTTTGGGTTTTTTTTGGTTTTTGGTTTTACGGCCCTTTCAAGATTATTTCACTCATATCGAGCCGATCGTTAATCAGAGGTGGGCGAAAACCGGAGTACCCGGAGAAAAACCACCTGACCTTCCGTTGCAGAACTTGGCGTCTCACATATGACCCGAGCGAGGCTCGAACCACAGCGGTGAGAGACCCAATGATCAAGAGTCAGCGCTCTTAACCACTAGGCCACGGAGGCCCGTTAAGCTTAAACGTAAGCGGTTAACAAGTACAGTGCACATTCTTTCACCAGAAACTAACAACTTCCCTTCTTGAATCAGTGGAAGGGAGAGAATGACCGTAGAAAAGATTTCATGGTCAATCTCCACTAAAGAATTTTGCCGACCCCTGCAGGTATCGAAGTCGATACATTTGTATAGGAGTGTTGTCGCAATACTGTAATATACATGAACAATTGAAATAAAAGTGAAAATAGTAACACATTTGGAATGTGTTGTCACAAATTTATGCAAAACCAGCAAAAGTTTACATCCCATCTCCTATCAAATAATGGGGGTGGTTGGGTGAGGCAAAGGTGACGTGTATCTTGCGTCACTTGGGTGTCCAACTTATATTGGCTGACAGTTAGACAAGGCCTGCTGTCCTTGCAGCAGGTAAGGGTAGAGGGGGACTATTGTTATTTCTTCTGTTTCTACTCTTCCGTTCATTTACCTCTTTCTCCTCTTTCATTTCCTCTACTATCTCTTTTCTCCCCTTTCCTAGGAGACGGCACAAAATGACACACAAGGGTTGATGTATCGTTAAACCAAAAAACAATCAATCAATCCTATCAAATAACACGATTTATCATATGACGTCGCGTCTGAGAGTGTAATAACGCCATGTATAATTTTCGATAATCCACTAGTGGATTACATATGCAAATTAGCTAGATACGTTCCGTAACGTTACATGTACGACGTCCTTAACGACGTCGCGTTTACTAACGGCGGAATACTGACATTTTTGTAAACAATCGTGAATGAAATGCGTTTTAAATGTCATATGATAAATAGAATCTTGCATTCGTGCTCATGTATTATTGAATTTATTAAACTCGTTGAGGAAAAGGGATAAAATGCTCGGCAAAGCCTCGCATTTTATCCCTTTTCCTCAACTCGTTTAATAAATTCAATAATACACGAACACTCATGTAAGGTCCTCTATTTTCTATATCGTAATCGCATCGTCAAACTACTTCGTGTTACGGTATCATCAGCATATGTCTCGCAATTACGATACGATTCAGTGAAGCGTTGCACATCTACTAGAAAATTTGTACATATACATGCATATTAAAGTCATGCACTGTTCTTTGTTTCTCCATCTTCTTCGAATTTCGGCTTTCGCACATCTTTGATTTTCGTAGAAATACACCATTTGCAATGTACCAGTACACTTTTTACTGCTGTATTCCAAAGCAAGTGCCTCCGCTACCTGACATACCAGCGAGCTTGCAGCCTTTGCAATATTTAATGCAGTCTATCAAATCCTTAATTCCTGGAGATATTTCGTTGGCTGCAGTGCAAAGAACATTTGACGATACATGATTCAAATATTCTAACACTTCCTCACATGAGTTTGGCAGCGGTGGAAGTGGGGTATATATTTCTCCTGTATACTTGTCAAATGCATCAACTGTAGATACAGGATTTCCCAAGTTTGCAAGGACTATATAAGGGTAAATAGTTAGTTCCTTTACTTCTGTGACACGTCCTGCATGTTGTATTAAGGGTTTCCCTACCATACACGGTAAAACATCGGCGCCAACTGATTTGGCTATATTGGAAATAACATCATTTTCAGTGTCCCAAAGTTTTCCTAATAAATTCAAGACTGCTGCAGCATTAGCTGAAGGTCCTCCAAGACCAGCTGCACTAGGTATATTTTTGTTGATTCGAACCATTACTCCTTCTTGTATTTGCTTCGCCTCCTTTAGATATTTGATTGCCTTTGTAACGGTATTGTCTTTCGGTATCTCTGCATCACTGCCAGTGAACTCTACAGTATCATTGAAGTCACCAATTTCAATTTCAACGAAATCAGAGAAGTCTGTAAATACCATCAATGATTCTAAAATATGATAACCACACGCCTTTCTTCCAATAATGTTCAAAAACAAATTGATCTTTGCAGGCGACGTGACAAAATATTTTGAACTCATACTGTCTGACTATGCAGTTCCAACAAGTTTCATTCCAACTTTATGTTTGACAAGTAAGTATTTCAGATCATTGTAATTTCAATATGATGGTTTTCCAAAACATTTGTTGACCCTATATACATAGACTTTTTCCAACTTGAATAAGGAAGCAATAAAGAAATCATTTTTAAACTTTTTCTTTTGTTCCAGAGTAGGCGTCTGATTTTGATACATTTTAAATACATTGGCATACGTTTAGAAGCGAATCGGAATTTTTCAATAAAATGAAATACTTTTAACCAACCATAAATCAGAGCAAGTACGTAAATTGGTAAGAAAACTTTATTGTATAGTAACTATCATTATTTTGTTTGTTTAGAGTAAATAGAAACGCATGACAGTCATTATTATTTTTACACATTGGTTTTTACTATTTTTTTCTTACACGAATCCGGCTCAGTGAAAAAGACGTATACATGCCCATTTGTAATTGTCATATTGTCTCTCTATACGAACCTTCAATAACACCAGTTATTTGGCGTGCTTAATGATGTTTGCTTTTATATACATGTATATCTCATCTTACACCCGAATGGCCAATCGTGGCGTTCGTAACGGATCGGACGACAATGGGAACCTAGCATAAAGCAGTCAAAATCTTCAGAATCATTTTCCAAGCCCGAGGTTTAAATGTCGTTGCAATAAATAACACGGCAATACCAGGGCATTCGCACAGTCCTATCAGTATTAGCTGTTCGCTTGAACCATATGAAGCCTCAAAGAGCGGAAACTGAGGCTGATCTGAGTCTTCACCGGTCATTTTAATGTTGGTACTGCCGTGCGCCGGCTCATTTATTGTTACGCGTAATGATTGCAAAATACTTTCGATTTTGTCACCAATAATCTTGGCTGATATTTGTCACAAGTTTAAAGGGGATCCCAGTTCCAAAATTATAATGAGATATGAAACATTAGGTGTTTTTAAGGGGAATGAGAACATCTGGCAGAATTTTCCGCCACTTTTCAAATGGAGACAAATTTCGGAACTTCCTGTAGCTCTGTCCCACGGAAAAAGGGGGTCAACCCTTAAAGGAAAGAATTTTTCTCCTCTCAGTAGCAAATTATTTCCTTTAAGAGTTGATCCCTATTGACTTAGAAGACAAAAATAATTTTAGTGGAGTTGCTCCTTTGAAGGTTTATCCATTCCCCTTAACAAGTACCACACAAATGTCCTAAATGTTGGCGTATTCTGGCATACCGACCTGCTGAAGTCCAAGTGTCAACAGCTTTCATGCATAGGCATAAATTGCACGACCCGCAGAAAAAGCAACCGACTGAAGTCGGTTTTTTCTAAGAGTGCCCTAAAATCACTGTGTCATTCTGTCATTCTGTCAGTCTGTCAGTCTGTCATTCTGTCTGTCCGTCCGTAACCCGTTTGTGAAAATTGATGATAGTGACTTAACCGCTCGGAATATTTAAACAATTTTTGGCATACTGATAGATATCAATGAGATCTAACCAATGAACTTACGAAATATTACATTCCATTTAGTATAGCCTCGCCGAGGCGAAAAATGTGAAAATTTTCGAACATTTTTGAACTGCTTCTCCTCGGAAACCGTTGGGCCGATTGAAGTCAAATTTCATATGGAGCCTCTATGGGATGGGGGAAACCAAAATTTGCTCATGGGGTCAAGGTCACATGACCAAAATGGCCGCCAAGCCATATATGGTTTGTCTGTCTGTCCGTCCGTAACCCGTAAGTGAAAATTGGTGATAGTGACTTTACCGCTTGGAATATTTAAACAATTTTTGGCATACTGATAGATATCAATGAGATCTAACCAATGAACTTGCGAAATATTACATTCCATTTAGTATAGCCTCGCCGAGGCGAAAAATGTGAAAATTTTCGAACTGCTTCTCCTCGGAAACCGTTGGGCCGATTGAAGTCAAATTTCATATGGAGCCTCTATGGGATAGGGAAACCAAAATTTGCTCATGGGGTCCAGGTCACATGACCAAAATGGCCGCCAAGCCATATATGGTAAAAACCCTTCAAAAATAGTCTTCTCCAGAACCACTGGGCAAATTTCCACGAAACTTGATAAATAGCATCTGGGATGTAGGCCTATCATAAATTGCTAAAATGGTGACCCTGGGTTGACCTTGACCTTCTTTGGGTCCGTCCGTAACCCGTAAGTGAAAATTGGTGATAGTGACTTAACCGCTTGGAATATTTAAACAATTTTTGGCATACTGATAGATATCAATGAGATCTAACCAATGAACTTACGAAATATTACATTCCATTTAGTATAGCCTCGCCGAGGCGAAAAATGTGAAATTTTTCGAACATTTTTGAACTGCTTCTCCTCGGAAACCGTTGGGCCGATTGAAGTCAAATTTCAGATGGAGCCTCTATGGGATGGGGGAAACCAAAATTTCCTCATGGGGTCAAGGTCACATGACCAAAATGGCCGCCAAACCATATATGGTGTGTCTGTCTGTCCGTCCGTAACCCGTTTGTGAAAATTAGTGATAGTGACTTAACCGCTTGGAATATTTAAACAATTTTTGGCATACTGATAGATATCAATGAGATCTAACCAATGAACTTGCGAAATATTACATTCCATTTAGTATAGCTTCGCCGAGGCGAAAAATGTGAAAATTTTCGAACTGCTTCTCCTCGGAAACCGTTGGGCCGATTGAAATCAAATTTCATATGGAGCCTCTATGGGATGGGGGAAACCAAAAATTGCTCATGGGGTCCAGGACACATGACCAAAATGGCCGCCAAGCAATATATGGTCTGTCTATCTGTCCGTCCGTAACCCGTTTGTGAAAATTGGTGATAGTGACTTAACCGCTTGGAATATTTAAACAATTTTTGGCATACTGATAAATATCAATGAGATCTTATCAATGAACTTGCGAAATATTACATTCCATTTAGTACAGCCTCGCCGAGGCGAAAAATGTGAAAATTTTCGAACTGCTTCTCCTCGGAAATTGTTGGGCCGATTGAAGTCAAATTTCATATGGAGCCTCTACGGGATGGGGGAAACCAAAATTTCCTCATGGGGTCCAGGTCACATGACCAAAATGGCCGCCAAGCAATATTTGGTAAAAACCCTTCAAAAATAGTCTTCTCCAGAACCACTGTGCAGATTTCCACGAAACTTGATAAATAGCATCTGGAACGTAGGCCCATCATAAATTGCTAAAATGGTGACCCTGGGTTGACCTTGACCTTCTTTGTGCCTAGGTCAAACTTTGACACATATGCTTTTGTGTTGGATTTTATCCTGCAAACGATTCAGAATACAGTACTAAACATAATAAGATATATTTTTGCTCCTTACGATAAGGCGCATTTATTGGGGGAACCGTTTTATGTCCAGGTCACATGACCAAAATGGCCGCCATACCCATATATGGTAACACTCATAAAGCTAAAAGCATCCGGCGGGTCGTGCACTTCAGCTGAAGCACTGGTTAAATTTAATTTTGAATCATGGCTGAGGTAGCGTATATTCAAAGAAACAGACAGGCTGGGTATTTGGCGATAATCAAAGCATAATCATACAAACCTACCTGTATATTGTGGGTATTCATTTGAACCGCCTCACCAATGGAGAAAAGGCAAGTTATCTTTCAGTTACCACCAAATAACCGCCTAATCTGTTGTGTGTTGCTATGATTTGTATTGTTAAATATGTGTCTAATGGTAAAACATAAAATATATCACGACAGATGAAGTGCACGTTCGGACATGTGCGCCGGGGGGATCATACTAGAGTAGTTACTTTATTCAATCATTCAAAAGACGTTTTGAACCAATGATCGGTGCAGTCTGATCTGTGTCTTCTCTGGGCGTTCATGTCCGAAGACACATTTCGCTTGACACGGATCATATGGATTTACCATTTTTGTACCAAATGGAATCTTCCTCCTTATATATAGCAGGAGTCCATTTCAAAATTTGGGGGTGTCAGGTTGTGTTTTCTTCAAAATTTATTTGGGAAATGGCTTTACTTTCTGCGGCGTCTGATCTGGGCCTGCACTGTTTGCCAAGGTACCCGTTTTCTGGTACTAAATGGGTTAACTGATATGCACAGTTTGCACATTTGCATAGGCGTAACTCTTGTTACGCATGCACATAATGGAAAATATTTGCAACAAATATTTTTTAACGCTTATCCTGCTGAACATGACAAGCCCTACCTTTGCAAACTGCAGATCCAGATCAGATGGCTTGTTGAAGCCTGACATAAGAAAGTCAGTTAAAGATTCTCAACTGCGTTAGATCTCCAGTGAGTGAGTGAGTTTAAATTTACGTCCTACCAACAGCTAAGGTCATATGGAGACGGGACCTCGGTTTAAAGACTCATCTGAAAGTCTGGAGAAGCCATTAGATCTCAAGAAAAACGAAGTGTTCAAAAATAGATCAATAATAATAATATTAATAATCGACTTTATTGTTAGAGGATAACATATTTAGTACTAGAACTAACCTTCCATGTGGCCCTCTTTTTCTTTCTTACGAGAGATTATCGCAAAAAGGACAAATGGGTCCCTGGCGTGACCCAAGGTCGTACAGGACCTTTAATGTAAAAGTTGGCTGTAGATCACTTTGGCGACAGGGAGATCAACTACGTGACAGTAATCTGAGTTTGATACCGGAAAACCAACCAGAGCTCGTTGAAACTCGAACATTCGCGCTGATGTAGAGCAATCAGAGATTGAATCATCAGTAGAACAGGCGGTTCCAGTAATTGCAGCTACACCCAATAGTCCTCATGTCGTACACCAGGGCAGAGCTAGTGTAAGGTCTGAAAAACCTACGGAAACTGAAATACGTTATCCGTTGCGGATACGCAAACCACCAAAACCTTCCCAGCAGGCACATGACGTAATTGTGACGTTACATCAACGTCGGTACAACGTCATGACATTTATGCAACGTCACATCTACGTCGGTGCAACGTCGTGAAGTTGTAACGACGTTGATTTGACGTTGCCCTAGCGATGTGTGCCTGCTGGGCTTTGGAACTGTAAATATTACTTGTGTGTGTAGTTTCAGTGTTTTTCTTTTCCGCTAAATATGGACTTCAATTTTAAATCTCACCAGTGCCTTTCTTTTCTTGTGGAGTTTACCCACCTTCGTGCATTGTACAATTAATGGATTTTGTTTTAATACAATAACTGATACCACAATTATAGGATATTATGATGAAACAGTTATCTTAATTAACTAGAATTTTAGCTTTAAATTTATCAGGGAGGTCTGCAATGTGGGAGCTTCTTATCTGTTCAGTAATTGGATAATAATGTTGTTTTTTTTTCTTTTTGTTTCTCTCTGATAGCTTGCTGGGTAGTATTGAAGACAAGTCGTTATTTCCTTTCATAACACTCACCTTAACTCATATCCTACTGAACATGAGAAGCTCTACCTCTGCAAACTGCAGATCCAGATCCATCTGATCAGGATCGACATTCTTCGTCATGCAGTTTGTGAATTGAACAAATGCATTCCATCACGAGAACATACCTATATAATTTTGACCCCCTTGAACCCCACGTTTATAGAGTAAAACTGGGGTTTACAGGGGTAAACCTTATTTTTCTTATTTCTGCTCTAAAATACAATGTATAGATTGTGGGTACTCGTTAGAACCGCCTCGATGAGCCGGTTCTAACGAGTACCCACAATCTATATTTTGAGCAGAAATAAGAAAATATATCACAATTTTTCGTCTTAAAATTTTCATTTTTTACGGCGATAAAGGTAACAATGTATTTGTATAGGCATTGTTTCATAATTCTATCAAGGAATTTGATTGGTTGATAGTCATAACAAGTGAGTGATGGGCGTGGCTGAATTACTGAATTAGAGGATAAGTGTTAAGCATTTTCCATTACATATGTGATGACTGTCCAAGCGCGATCTTGATGAAAAACGCTTTTACCTAATTTTTCTTTTTTCTACATATTTGCATCAACTACAAAAAAATGCATCAAGTATAAAAATAGAAGTGAAAGCAATGATCAGGAATCGATACAATCGACCCACAGCTCCCATCAGAGACACCAAAGGGAAAGAAGCACAAACAAACTAAGCCCCTGGATGTCTGTTGGCAAGTGACTTATTATTGTGATTCTCGTTTTTATCGCGCCATGCTATTTCAATTGTTTCCCAAATCTTGTTATATCACGTAAATAACCCAACGAAACAGTATGCGTTATTTTCTACGTTAGAATCGCTCCTTTTATTGGACATCCAAAAGTGAGGGCAATGTCCAGGAATCGAAACAATTACCTAAATTATGCCTTCCAATCAAGACACCAAAGGGAAAGAATCACAAACACAAAGCAACGGTACTATTATGCACCTATTAATGTTTTCCCCTAGAGGGGGAGCGGCGGGATCACACAGGGGAATCAGACTTTTTCAAAAATTCCCTGTCTAATTCCCCTGTCAGGGAGTTGGGAATGTTGTCTAATTTCCCATGCCATGGCCACTACCAACTGTCTAAATTCCCAAGTATTGGGCACAAATAATTTTCAAGAAAAGCATCAAACGCCTGTCATTTGATAGAACTGAACTAGTTTGTTATCCTTTTTTGGCTTTTTGCAGCAACAGAATTCAGCCTTGCACAGCTGACTGATGAGTTTCATTGCTAATCTCATCTATTTTTGTTATTAAAGTTGAGGTGCCTCTCAAGGGGTTGTAGGGAGAATAGGAGATGCATAGAAGGAAACAGAAATAGACAAAAATTGCCTCTACACTTTCTCTTCTCTACCATATTCTACCTGTCCCCTACTCTACAAGCTGTAGTCCAACCTAGACTAGCCGACCTCACAACTTCTAACACCTTACATACACGGTCATATCAACCTACCATGTAAACCTACAAAGCCACCACTTCATTTTCTTTCTTTCTTCTTTCTTTCTATCTTTCTTTCTTCCAATCTGGCCTTAACCCAGAAGGGAACAGTGGCCCGGGACATAGACGATGTATATTACACACACCCCAGTTTTGCAGGATGAAAGCCTTCATAGTATTCATGTAATTTTATACGAAGGGTTCTTTAACATGCAGGAATGTTCCTCCATGGACAGGAGACTACAGTTTTCGTCCCGATTCAAAGGATCACTTTATGACTTCACCCTTGCAAATGATGCCAATGGAGTGTGTTCGTACACCAAAATTTTATCATCGCTGCCGGGGATTGAACCAGGGCCTCTAACATCAGAGGCGATCACAGCCCTACTTAAAAAATGCGAATATTGGCTAAACAACCCACTGGCCAAGTGACCCACCGGTGAAATGACTCACATGGGCAAAACGACTCGTAGATTGGTTCTCTTTCCTGTATATAGGTATGATAACATCGAGGCCAGTTAACAAGCCTCAGGGCGAAATGACTCACGGCCAACTACAACTCGGATTCGTCCCAAAAATCAAGGACGACTCGCCACTATCTGTAAACTTTTGAGGCACGTTTGTCAAATGATAAGCGGGCGCTCTTGGCCCTAGAAATTTGACCCAAGCTGTTTTCGCCCGATATATTTTGGTCCTGCTAGTAGTTGCCTTTGGTCACCACTATGCCTAGATGCTTTGGTCATCAGAGACAAAACCGTCAAGAAGAATAGAAGTGAATGCAATGATCAAGAATCGATACAATCAACCCACAGCTCCTATCAAAGACACAATAGGGAAAGTAACACAAACATGAAGCAAACAAACCCTAATGGAAACATCAAAATCGAAAAGCCAAAAGGACAGATACTCTCCCACAAAATGGCCAATTGGCTATCCCAAAACAAAATAATATAAGGGATATAAACATTCAAAGACAAACCATAACAAAAACAAACCGGGACAGAAGAACCGCATTCGAACGGTCAGTGAAACGAATTCCACATGGGGGGGGGGGGGGATTGAACCCGCGATCTCCCTATCCCAAAGCGGACGCCCTACCACTGAGCTACCGCAGCCGGTAAAGTGATTGACCGATATATTTAACTGAAATTAGGTTAAATTGGATAAGTTCATTGATCTGAGATTTCACTTATTACTTTAAGGCTTGAATCCTTCAATCGAGTTAGGATGTCTTGAGCTTTATATTTGAGTACTGAAGGGACTAGCAAATTACTAGGCATTGCCTTCACGTCTAATTAGTATTCTTGATACGGGTGTAATCCTCCGAAGAATGGCTTCTTGCAAACGTTTGCCCCCTCTTTAAGGGATAGGATACAGCTCTTGTTTGTAATTATCGCCTTTTGTCTCTGGCATTCGTAAATTAGAGGAGAAGGCAATGATCATGAATCGACACAATTAACCCACAACTCCCATCAGAGACACAAAAGGGAAAGAAGCACAAACATGAAACAACTAGACCCTAATGGAAACATCAATAGCGGAAAGCCAAAAGGACAGTGTTACTTTCCCACAAAATGGCAATCCAAAATTGGCTATCCAAAACAAAATAACATAAGCGATACACACACTCAAAGACAAACCATAACAAAAATAAACCGCGGCAGAAGAACCGCCTTCGAACGGTCAGTGAAACGAATTCCGCTGGAGAGGGGGGGGGGGGGGTGGGGGGGGGGGTGGGGCATAAATCGATTTTAGGTGACCACAATCCTCGTCCTTTCTTCCGTCACGATTTAGACAATAATTTGTAATAGCTTTCACATACAGGGCCCTGCAGGACAGATGGAAGAATGCTCGCTTCTGTATGCTGTATAGGACAGACAGAGAGATGTTTGCCATCAAGAAGGACAGAAGGCTTTTTCCTCCAAGAAGGAGAACAAGGTGCAGTAGAACATTTCAGACCGTCAGCTGCAAAAACAACTATAGAAAGAGATGCCCAGGAAAAGCCACAATCAAAGATTACAGCCTACCAACGGCACCAAGAGGAAGACTAAATAACAATGAGGAAAACAAAAAAGGACAAAACAAATCACAAACAATACAGCAACCAGCTCCCCCTTCCCATCAAGAGGTGATCAAGGTGCAACAGACATAATTAATGATAATTAAATAAATATTAATAATAATACACAACCAAAGCACATACAACATTGGAACGGTCAGTAAAACGAATTCCCCTTGGGGGCTTAAATCAATTTTGGGTGGCCACAATCCTCGCCCTTACTTCCGTCGCGATTAAGACAAATATTTTGTTCCTCTTAACTCGGCAGTGCAATATCTCCGTGAACACAAAAATCAAACAACCACAGAGATGAAACAACGGTCAGGACACGACAGCAAGAAAACACTGAAATGCTGGAGCAAAAGAAAACCAACCTTTAGACTCCGATGGGTCCTATCAGAGACAGAACATCAGACACCAACCATCATTACATTGAATTAAATTCTCTCTCATTATCAGTAAGTCTGGAACCGTCATAGAATCTGAGGCCTGACCCATCGACGTGCAATTAAAGAGGGCTGCAAAGTTGTCAACCGTGATTGGGTTAACCACCATTTTTGCAGTCTGTCGTGTAACAGGCTGTACCCAATCTTTTTATATCGAAGAATGATTTTTCGAAAGTGGGTGCTGAAGCAATTGCGATTATATATTTTTCTGAATTTATATACTATGTCACCGTCAAATTCGGGTTATGACGGATCCGGCGCCCGGTATCTAGATGTGTCCTTGGGCAAGACACGTAATGACACTGCCTCACTCCACCCAGGTGTAAATGCGCAAGACACGTAATAGTCACTGCCCCTCTCTCTCTCTCGCGCGCGTGAAATAACCCGGAATGAGTGTTCGAGAGCGATTAAATAAGCTTGAAGCTTCCATCGCAATCGAACTAAAATAAATTAGTATAAACTAAAAAGATGTCAAAACGTTTTGACACTGAAAAGTCCATATACTAAGGGAAATAAGTTTAGCAATTGGTTTTTGGCCCACTTTTTTTTTTTTTTTCAAACTGTGAGGTGCTAACTTAATGAAGAATGTCTTATAAGTCAGTTCTGATACCAAACTCACTAATTCTGTATTTTTCACGCTTTTCTCACCGCCACGGACGTTCGGCGTAATTCCACTCAATTCACGCCGTGTACGTGCAGTCAATGTCGATGATACTCACTTCATTTTTGTGGTACATGCCAATAAACAAATAAACCGTTGAAAAATCATAGTTCCAAGATAGAACGCCGTCCTGGACTGACGTTAGACGAGCGTAGTATGGCTATTGGATTACTTATTGGAAAGTTAAGGAGGTTGCAGAACATTTTCGTGTAAGTGAAAGTGCCATATCAAGACTCAGGTCAAACTTCTGTCAAACTGGCACTGTCAAAGACAGATCACACTCTGGTAGACTGCGTAAAACATCACGACCTGAGGACAATTATATCGTGACGTCATCTCTATGTAATCGGTTTCTCAGCAGTACCAGAATCGCCGGTATGGATCGGAATGCAACTGGAACACGAATTTGCGGTAGGACTGCGAACAGACTACGACCTGCCCGGTGAGAGGACGTCGACCGTACGTAGGAGTTCAAATGACGCGGGACCACAGACTGGCTAGACTCAGGCAAGGGCACATCGTCGTAGGACAAAGTGGCAGTGAAAACAAGTTCACGGACGAATTCCGTTTCAATTTGAAATTTGCTGGCGGATGAGTACGTGTTTGAAGTCGAGAAGCAGAGAGGATGGACCCTGCTAACGTCATTCAGCATGACCGTTTTGGCGGCGGCAGCGTTATGGTTTGGGCGGATTTTCGCATCGGGCTAAAGCAGACAGTGACTTTTCAGTGAAACTTGAATGCCTTCCGATATTGTGAGGAAATTGTTCGGCCTGTGTTACGGCTTTACTTACGTCAAGGACACGCCACGATTTTTTCAACAGGATAACGGTCGCCCCCATGTTGCACGTCATACAATGGATTTTCTGCAGGCAAATAATGTGAATGTGTTAGACATGCCAGCAATATCACCGGCTCTTTCGCCTATTGAGCACCTCAGGGACCATCTGGGAAGTAGAAGTAAAACAAAGATCAGGAATCGATACAATTAACTTACTCCACCCACCAGACACCAAAGGGAAAGAAACACGAACATGAAGCGACCAGATCATAATGGAAACCTAAACAAAGGAAGGCCATAAGGACAGTTACTTTCCCACAAAATGGCCATATGGCCATCCAAAATAAAAAGACACAAGTGATACACACAGTAAGTAACAAACAACACCATAAATAAACCGCCACAGAAGAACCGCCTTGGAACGGTCAGTGGAAAGATTTCCACTTGGGGGCATAAATCGATTTTAAGTGGCCACAATCCTCGCCCTTATTTCCGTCGCGATTTAGACAAATAATTTGTTCAGTCCGCATGAAGGCCTCCTAACTCATCAGTGCAACATCTCCGTGAACACAAATAATCAACGAACCACAGAGGTGAGACAACGGTGAGGACTCGACAGCAAAAAAACACTGAAATGCTGGAGCAAAAGAAAACCAACCGTTAGACTCCAATGGGCCCGACCAGAGACAGAGCATCAGGCACCAACCAACATTACCTTGAATTAGGTCTCTCTAATTCTCACTAAGCATTTACGTTGGAACCGTCATAGAATCTGAGGCCTGGCCGTCCGGCGTGCAATTAAAGAGGGAAGCAAAGTTGCCAACCGTGATAGGGTTAACTACCATGTATGCAATCTGTCGTATAACAGCCATGTTGTACCCAATCTTTTTATATCGAAGAATGATTTTACGAAATTGGGTGCTGAAGTCATTGCGGTTATATATTTTTTCTGAATTTATATACAGTCAAACCTGTCTTAGTGGCCACCTCTATTAAGCAAGCACCCTGTCTTAAGCAAGCAAGCATTTAGTTCCCGAACAAGGCAAATGCATTAAAATTCACCTCTATTAAGCAAGCACCTGTCTTAAGCAAGCACATTTCCATTATCCCTGAGGTGCTTGCTTAACACAGGTTGGACTGTACTAAGTGCCCATAAAATTCGGGTTCCGATAGACCTTGTTGCAGAAGAGATTTAAGTCCAATATTGAATTTTGAAATTAAATCAGAATGGCGTCTATAAAATTTTGAAAATGCTTTGCGTAGTTTATGGTACCGATAACCCTGATTAAGAGGTTTAGCCGTTAATAATTTATTACGAGTGTTGAAGTCAGATACATGACTACACAATCTAGCAAATCGAATTAATCGCGAAATATAAACGCCATAGGATGGCGCACGAGGAACATCACCATCCAAAAAAAGGAAAATTTACAATCTCAAAATCAAAGTCATCTCGTTTATCATAAATTTTGCACGAAACAAACCCATCTACAATAGAAAGATGTAAATCCAAAAACGGGGCCTCGATATCAGAAGAATTTGCTTTATTTAACTGAAGTTCTGGGGGGGGGGGGGGGGGGGTAAATCTGACTGTTCAAACCATCGAAATAGTAATTATCAATATTTAATAAATCATCTAAATATCTAGAAGTGGAGCTAAAAGCTTCAATAATTTCAGATTGGTTATCAATGGAAAGCGACAACATGAAGTCTCTTTCAATACAAGACCAGATCAGCCACAAGAGGTGCGCAATTCGTACCCATCGGAATACCCACTATTTGTCTAAATAACTTAGTACCGAATCTAATATAAATATTGTCAAGTAGAAAGGTGAGGGCGTCACACACTTTCTGACATGACCAAAGTGTATAATTCTTATGCTCTTTAGAAGTGAAAAATGCATTTCTGACATTACATGCAAGATAGAGAGAATCTTCTCTGTGAAAAGCCCATTCAATTAAATCATTAAGCTTTTCTTTTATAAGATTATGAAGAAGTGTAGGTAGTGTAAAGAGTGGAAAAATCGTAAATAGACAGACTTGAAGCACGAAAACGTCTGTATTTCAATTTATTTAAAACCTCATTCGAATTTTTATAGACCAAAACAGATTTCTTCCTGATCTTTCAAAGACTTTATCACAATATTTAATCACATGCGTTTTAATAGCAGTAAGACAGGAAGTTAATAATTTAGAAGGTTCAGTGGTAGTGCAAGAGCTAGAATTTGCAATAAACCGTGCTTTGTAAGGTCTTTTATGAAGTTTTGGTACCCAGTATAGCGTAGGAAGCTTGTCTTGGCCTTCGGTAACACACACAGCAAACTTGGTGGCTGAATGACAAATATGTTCATCTACTATAGCTCTCTCTTCAGCTAAAGGCTGAAGTTCATAGGCCTTAGTACCACCAAGCTCAGAACTAGAAATACCGTCAACAACGTAAAGAGACATTGAACATGTTATTCATGAGAACTGGAATCGCATAGCCATGGATTTGGTTCGGAGGCTTATATCGAATATGAGAAGACGGTGTTGGGCTGTTGTCGACTCAGATGGTGGACATACCAGATACTGCTAATTGGTGTGAGTTTTTGTGTGACACCCCAACGTTCATTGACGCTATGCAGCGGGTGTATCTTGTGCTTTTTTTTTCAAATCAAATTTGAAAATTTTCATAGCCAATACATTAAATATTGATGTGTCAAAATTTGGTTTAATTTTGTACCCAGACAAGATCGAAATTAGGGTAATATAAAAATGGCTAAACTTGTTTCCCTTAGTATAGTAGTCGCAGATAAGCTTGACTAGGCGGAGCTATTTAGGTGTTGTCAATATATGTCTAATTCACTGGGTCTGCCAGAAGATTCGGCAGAGTGCCTTTCGCATGCTTTCTGCAAGCGGACCAAATGGTCATATACTAATATACGCCACAGCTTTGTTTGTGTTACAGTTGAATTCACACAATCGGGTGACTTGGTTTACATTTTTGTTAATAGATTATTCCGAAGGCAAGTGCAAACTATAGCTCCGCCTAGCGACAACTATATATTTTAAAAGACTAGTAAACACTGGGTAGTGAATGCCTGTGCATGATCGGGCTTGTATAGAAAAACCCTAACCTTATATTAACTCCCGTCTGACATGTTCTCTACGGAGGCTAAGCTGTAAAGGAAGGAAGAAAGAAAACGGGTAGAGACATGTTATCAGTGCATCTGGTGAGGCTGGAGTGTAAATGAACTTGGTTCGTTAACTTGGAAAGGGCGCCTACTGGTACCTACATTACCCACATACAGTGACAATATTCTTTAACTACCTTTCCTATCTTACCCACGAATATACTATCTGCTTCCCTATTTCACCCTGCTATTAACCGCCGGGGTCGTGGGTTCGATCCCGGGCTTCTCCAGACTTTTGGATAAGGCTTTAAAAATCGAGGTTCCGTCTCCGTGTCAGCTGTTGGCGGTAAGTAAAACACAAACCACACACATATTTGGTACACGGACAAACAGTGTAGACCCAGATCAGATGTCACAAAATGCAGTGTCTGTCTGTCTGATCAGGGTCTACAATGTTGAGGCATCTGTTAAGCAGTCAACATCTTCAGAATCATTTTCCAAGCCCGAGTTTTAAATGTCGTTGTAATAAACAACACAACAATACCAGGGCATTCGCACAGTCCTATCAGTATTAGCTGTTCGCTTGAACCGTAACTTATGTAGTCTTAAGGGAGCAAAGAGCGGAAACTGAGGCTGATCTGGGTCTTCACCGGTCATTTAATGTTGGTACTGCCGTGCGCCGGCTCAGTTATTGTTACGCGTTTTGATTGCAAATGTCATCAATAATCTTTGCTGATAATTGTCACAAGTTTAAAAAGGGATCCCAGTTCCAAAATTATAATGAGATATGAAACATTAGCTGTTGTTAGGGGGAATGAGAACACCTGGCAGAATTTTCCGCCATTTTCAAATGGAGACAAATTTCGGAGCTTCCTGTTCGCTTTTCTGTAAGCTCTGTCCCGCGGAAAAAGGGGTCAACCCTTAAAGGAGAGAATTTGCTCCTCTCAGGAGCAAATTCTTTCCTTCAATATTTGAGCCCTATTGACTTAGGAGACAAAAATACTTTTAGTGGAGTTGCCTCCCCTGAAGGTTTATCCATTCCCCTTTAAAGTACCAAGAAAATGTCCTGAATGTTGGCGTATTCTGGCATACCTCCTGCTGAAGTCCAAGTGTCTACAGATTTCATTCATAGGCTTTAAAGTTAATTTTGAAATCATGGCTGAGGTAACGTATATTCAATGAAACAGACAAGGTGGGTATTTGGTATTAAGGCGTAAAAATAAATAAATAAATACAAAAAAAAAAATAAAAAAAAATAGCTGTGTTTCTCCTAACATGCTGAAAAACTTTGGTCGGTAGGTAGGAGAAACTTTTTTATAATTTAATTTTTTTCTCCCGAAATAAAAAAAAAAAAAAAAAAAAACAGGGTCGGGCATGAATGTTTTATGTGTTTTTGTTTTTGTACATGTTTTTTGCGCTAATAAAATTGTCATGTTGAGACTTGCACTGTATATCATAATTCATTTTAGATGTTCAAAGGTACCTTTGGAATACTAAATGCCAAAAACTACAAAAAATGTACTTAAACGCGAAATTAATATGAGTGAGTGAGTGTTCGATTTTTACTTCTAAGGTCATACGGAGACGGGACCTCAGTCCTGGGGAGCCCGGAATCGATCCTGCGATCCCTGGTTTACAAGGCGAGTAGCATAACCACTATACCACGTAGGCTTCTACGAAATTAATATGGGCAAATGCAAAGACGACACTGGGAAGGGTCGGAAATTGAAAGTTTCAATTTTTATTTCGTTATTTTATTGATAAAAATAGTATAGTCGGCGGGGGGGGGGGGGGGGGGGGGGGGGGGGGTCAGTCGGGATAGCGGAAACATGGCTATTTTTAAGGCCTAATCAAAGCATATTTGTTCGATTCTCCATAAAAACTGACATGTATTCATTTGAACCGCATCACCAATTGAATTTACCAACTATGGAGAAAAGGAAAGTTATCATTCTGTTATCACCAAATAACCACCTAATCTGTTGTTTGTTGCTATGAATTGTATTGTTCAATATGTATTTAATGATAAAACATAAAATATATCTCGACAAATGAAAGTGCACGTTCGGACATGTGCACCGGGGGATCAAACTAGAGTAGCTTCTTATTCAAATATGTTCTATAAAAGGGTTATCCTTTGGAAGCAAGGAATACTCCACAAAACTGAAAAATATGGAGTGTGCATGTTTTCTGGGCCAGACTAGCTAGTTTCGGCCAGTTAGGCCTCATCAGTGACCCTCAGATATTTTCAAAATTCCACAATGGAATCAATGATCCCAAAGGACAAGAAAATATAATCTACACTATGATGTAGGGCAGGGAGACGTTTTACCGCCGCCACACATTCCCACACACCAGCTGTAGTGAAGTTAAATATGTTCTATAAAAGGGTTATCCTTTGGAAGCAAGGAATACACCACAGAACTGAAAAATATTCAAAAGACGTTTTGAACCAATGATCGGCGCAGGATGATCTGTGTCTTCTCTGGGCGTTCTTGTCCGAAGACACATTTCGCTTGACACGGCTCATATGGTTTAACTGATATTCATAGTTTGCACATTTGCATAGGCGTAACCTTTGATACGCATGCACATAATGGACAATATTTGCAATAAATATCCTGCTGAACATGACAAGCCCTACCTTTGCAAACTGAGATCCAGATCAGATGACTTGTTGAAGCCTGACATCAGAAAGTCAGTTGAAGATGCTCAACAGCGTTCTCTCCAGAAAAAAAAACGAAGAGTTCAAAATAGGTCAATAATAATAATAATAATAATATTATTAATAATAATAATAATAATAATAATATAATAATAGACTGTATTGTTAGAGGATAACATATTTAGTACTAGAATTAACCTTCCATGTGGCCCTCTTTTTGAAAGTTGATTTATAAAATCAAGTTTCTATGTCATTACATTTCTACTTCCGGTACTGGACCGCATTACTCCACTTCCGCTGTTCGTTCGCTGCATAAAATAGTCCAAAGGAACTCTTAAAAACTAATTTTGCAGGCACGGAATGTGTTTTAAAATATTTCATTTTTCGAGACTTTACACGGATTGAATATAAATTGGCTCAAAAAGACATATTCTGAACAGAAAACAATACTCTAGGACTATTTTCCTACGCGCTTTCCGATGATATTTATAGTTACCCTTTCATCCCTGAGTTTCTGAACAGGACTCTTCTCTCTTTAAATATATTCTTATAGAAAGGGATTTCTGATAAGTTCACTCACATGATGGCAGTTAAACAGTGAACATTTAGATTCTTGCGAGACGTGCTAGCTACGTGCCGTAGGATCTACAAGGTTTGCATAGATACAGTGTATTTCTACCTCGGCGTCTGCACCGGTCTTCAGGGTTAAAAGGGTTAGTTCGCTTCTCTGTGATTATCAGTAACCGACTAAACAACCCATATCTGACCGACATCAAACGCAGTTATTCACCTGCTTTCGAGAGCTCTAATTACAAAATAATTTTGAAAGCTGTGAGTTTTACATCAAGTTCCGTACTTTTAGCAAATAGTGAAGACACCGATCAGACGCTACATTCTGTGGCCTCTAATCTGTCTTAACTGTTTCCGAATGTCCCAGTATTGAACCAATTGGCATTTGTGGGTTAATGTTTTTAATTGGAATAAACGTATTTTAATTCGCCTTGGGTAGTCGAAGTTCGCTAAACGCGGCGTCTGATCAGGGTTATATTTTTGATTTTTATTATAATGTCTAAATCAAATGGTTTAAAATGATCTTTTTTATTTTGTCCAAGTTATTCTCCTTTTTATGTCCCGACGCCCGAAGGAACATAGCTCCAAGCGGCTGCACAACGTATGTGCATCGTCGTATCAACCCAACGTTGATGTGACGTTGCTAAGACGTAATGTGCCCGCTAGGAGAACTTCTCTGTAGGATTATTAGCAGATGGGACCAGCACAGAATGTACTGAGCTAATTTATAAACCATGAAGAAATTAGCAGACAAGTTTATCTTTCTCTCTTTCTTCCTTTTTTTCTTCGTGGGGGTAGTTTGGTGAGGCACAGGTGATGTGTATCTTGTGTCACTGGGGAGTCCAGCTGATACTGGCTTACATTTGGGCAAAGCCTGCTCTCCTTGCAGCAGGTAACGGTAGATGGTGAGTGTTGATATTTCTTCTGTTGCTACACTTCCATTCACTCTGTCCCTCACTTTCATCTCCTCTGCTCTCTCTTCTATCTCCCCCCCCCCCCTTTCTCTTGGAGAAGACAAAATGATCCACAAGGGTTGACCTGTCGTTAAACTCAAACCAATCGATGAATCATTTTTATTTTCTTCCTCTAATTTTTTAACCCTCACAAAATGTCTAGATAACTGTTTGATCTACGACTGGCATTGTTACCATAATAATTATTCCTCATAAATCAACTTTCCTTAGTACTTTCAGTACTTTGATTCTTTCTTACGAGAGGTTATCGCAAAAAGGACAAATGGGTCCGTGGCGTGACCCAAGGTCGTACAGGACATTTAATGTAAAAGTTGGCTCTAGATCACTTTGGCGACATGGAGATCAACTACGTGACAGAAATCTGAGTTTGACACCGGAAAACCAACCAGAGCTCGTTGAAACTCGAACATTCGCGCTGATGTAGAGCAATCAGAGATTGAATCATCAGTAGAACAGGCGGTTCCAGGGCAGAGCTAGTGTAAGGTTTGAAAAACCTACGGAAACTGAAAGACGTTATCCGTTGAGGATACGCAAACCACCAAAACCTTCCCAGCAGGCACATGACGTAATTGTGACGTCACATCAACGTCGGTGCAACGTCGTGACGTTGTACCGACGTTGATGTGACAGTTGCCCTAGCGACGTGTGCCTGCTGGGCTTTGGATGCAAATATGAATGCAACTAAGCACATAAAAATGATTCCGTGATAGATTTCGATGAAAAATGTATTTTGACCCCTCAAAGTATTCCCCTTTAACAGATATACAAACTTTCAGTCTTCTGATCCAATCATTGAATGCATTTTGGTAGCCTTTTCGAGGTAAACTATGAAGGCACTGGAATATTGCAGAACCGAGGTGTTTGCGCTGTACAAATTTTCGACCAGAAAGGTATTTTTCAGCCGCGGGACCAAAAAAAAAAAAAAGTCACACGGGGCAAGGTCAGGGGAATACGGGGGGTGAGGGAGTTCAACAAACTTTTCCTGCTTCAGATAGTCTTGCACAATGAAAGCCTTGTGCGATGACGCATTGTCATGTAGCAATCTGACCTTGGCCAAACCAGTTGCGGGTCTTCGTTCTTTGAAATATTTCTTCAATTTTCGAAGAACTTTATTCTTGTAAAACTTCGCATTTACAGATTTGCCTTTAGGCACAGCAACCTGAATCGCAGGGCCCTGATTTGAAATTAATATGGCATACATTACCTTCTTGACGCTCATGGTCCGCTTTGCAATGCATGGTCTTTTGCAATACTTTGTTGCCCATATTTTGTTCTGAATCTTTCGTTTTGGCTCAAAAAGGTGAACCCATGTCTCGTCACCTGTGACATTAGCGAAAGACCGTGCATTGTAATTTGGAAACTTTTTAAGCAACTTCTTGGCGCACTGAACGCGTGTCTTTTTCTGCTCATCTGTCAACAGATGGGGAATCCATCTAGCACAGATCTTTCTCATTTTTAAATCCCGTTTCAGAATTGTATGAGCTGCTCCTAATGAGATGCCAACCATACTAGCTATTTGCCTAGTGGTGTATCGTGCATCGGTAGCAACTATTTCTTTCACTCTAGCAACCATCTTGGCAGATGTTGCTCTTTTCGGCCGACGATATGGTGCATCTTCTGTTGAGCCTAGCCCACAGCTGAATTTCTTACACCAACGAAAAACTGTCGGAAAAGACATTTCATTATGCCCATAAACCGAACACATTTCATCAAAAATGTCTTTGCACCGTATACCAAGAATACAACAATTCTTAATATAGGACCGTATTTCAACGGCGTACTCTGACCTTCTTCAAACCATGTTTTGTATTAGTATACAAGAGTAGACAGTGTTTATCGAACGATATACATGGCTAATGTGGACGGATTTTAACAGGTTTTGTATCAATGTATAGGTAAAATGTTTTTCTACGCTGTGATATTTATTTCCCTGTGATTTTCGCATTAGTGCATGAGAAAACGTTCTACTTGCATTCATATTTGAACAGTCCTCGTATACAGAAACGAAACAGTATGCGTTATTTTCAACGTTAGAATCGCTCCTTTTATTGGACATCCAAAAGTGAGGGCAATGTCCAGGAATCGAAACAATTACCTCAATTATGCCTTCCAACCAAGACACCAAAGGGAAAGAATCACAAACACAAAGCAACGGCACTATAATGCACCTATCAATGTTTCCCCTAGAGGGGGAGCGGCGGGAGCACCCAGGGGAATTAGACTTTTTCAAAAATTTCCTGTCTAATTCCCCTGTCAGGGAGTTGGGAATGTTGTATAATTTTCCATGCCATGGCCGCGACCAAATGTCTAAATTCCCCAATATTGGGCACAAATAATTTTCAAGAAAAGCATCAAAAGCCTGTCATTTGATAGAACTGAACTAGTTTGTTATCCTTTTGTGGCTTTTTGCAGCAACAGAATTCAGCCTTGCACAGCTGACTGATGAGTTTCATTGCTAATCTCATCTATTTTTGTTATTAAAGTTGAGGAGCCTCTCAAGGGGTTGTAGGGAGAATAGGAGATGCATAGAAGGAAACAGAAATAGACAAAAATTGCCTCTACACTTTCTCTCTCTACCATATTCTACCTGTCCCCTACTCTACAAGCTGTAGTCCAACCTAGACTAGCCTACCTCACAACTTCTAACACCTAACCTACACGGTCATATCAACCTACCATGCAAAAACCTACAAAGCCACCACTTCATTTTCTTTCTTTCTTTCTTTCTTTCTTTCTTTCTTTCTTTCTTTCTTTCTTTCTATCTTTCTTTCTTCCAATCTGGCCTTAACCAAGAAGGGGAAAGTGACCCGGGACATAGACGATTTATATTAAACACACACCAGTTTTGCAGGATGAAAGCCTTCACAGTATTCATGTAATTTTATACGAAGGGTTCTTTAACATGCAGGAATGTTCCTCCATGGACAGGAGGCTACAGTTTTCGTCCCGATCCAAAGAATCACTTTATGACTTCACCCTTGCAAATGATGCCAATCGAGTGTTCGTACACCAAAATTTTATCATCGCTGCCGGGGATTGAACCAGGGCCTCTAACATCAGAGGCGATCACTGCCCTACTTAAAAATGCGAATATTGGCTAAACGACCCACTGGCCAAGTGACCCACCGGTGAAATGACTCACATGGGCAAAAAGACTCGTAGATTGGTTCGATTTCCTATATATAGGTATGATAACATCGAGGCCAGTTTACAAGCCTCAGGTTGAAATGACTCACGGCCAACTACAACTCAGATTCGTCCCAAAAATCAAGGACGACTCGCCACTATCTGTAAAATTTTTGAGGCACGTTGTTCAAATGATAAGCGGGCGTTCTTGGCCCTAGAACTTTGACCAAAGCTGTTTTCGCCCGATACATTTTGGTCCTACTAGTAGTTGCCTTTGGCCACCACTATGCCTAGATGCTTTGGTCATCAGAGGCAAAATCGTCAAAAAGAATATAAGCGATACAATGGTGAGGAATCGATACAATCAACCCACAGCTCCTATCAGAGACACAATAGTGAAAGAAACACAAACATGAAGCAAGCAAACCCTAATGAAACATCAATAGCGGAAAGCCAAAAGGACAATTACTTTCCCACAAAATGGCCAATTGGCTATTCCAAACAAAATAATATAAGGGATATAAACATTCAAAGACAAACCATAACAAAAACAAACTGCGACAGAAGAACCGCCTTGGAACGGTCAGTGAAACGAATTCCCCTGGGGGGCTTAAATCAATTTTAGGCGGCCACAATCCTCACCCTTACTTCCGTCGCGATTAATACAAATATTTTGTTCTTTTTAACTCAGCAGTGCAATATCTCCGTGAACAAAAAAATCAAACAACCACAGAGATGAAACAACCGTCAGGACTCGACAGCAAGAAAACACTGAATTGCTGGAGCAAAAGAAAACCAACCTTTAGACTCCGATGGGTTCTATCAGAGACAGAACATCCGACACCAACCAACATTACATTGAATTAAATTCTCTCTCATTCTCATAAGTCTGAAACCGTCATAAAATCTGAGGCCTGACCCACCGACGTGCAATTAAAGTGGGCTGCAAAGTTATCAACCGTGATTGGGTTAACCACCATGCATGCAGTCTGTCGTATAACATTTATGTTGTACCCAATCTTTTTATATCGAAGAATGATTTTACGAAATTGGGTGCTGAAGTAATTGCGATTATATATTTTTCTGAATTTATACACTAAGTCACCATCAAATTCGGGTTTTGACGGATCTTGTTGCAGAAGAGATTTACGTCCAACATTGAATTTGAAACCAAATCGTAACGACGTCTGATTTGATTTTCTGTTACAGTATTAAAAGACGTCAGCCTCGATAGCGCAGTGGTTAACGCGTTCGACTCATGACCGAGAGGTTGTGCGTTCGAATCTGGCGCTCGGTATCGAGGAGTGTCCTTGGGCAAGACACGTAATGACACTGCCTCACTCCATCCAGGTGTAAATGGGTAGCAGTGGTGTAATAGTCACTGCCTCTCTCTCGCGCGCGCGTGTGAAATCATCCGAAATGAGTGTTCGAGAGCGATTAAATAAGCTTGAAGCTTCCATTGCAATCGAACTAAAATAAATTAGTATAAACTAAAAAGATGTCGAAACGTTTGGACACTGAAAAGTCCATATACTAAGGGAAAATAAGTTAAGCAATTCGTTTTTGGCCCACTGTTTTTTTTTCAAATTCAAACTGTGAGGTGCTAACTTAATAAAGAATGTCTTATAAGTCAGTTCTGATACCAAACTCACTAATTCTGTATTTTTCACGCTTTTCTCACTGCCACGGACGTTCGGCGTAATTCCACTCAATACACGCCGTGCGCGTGCAGTCAATAGCGATGACACTCACTTCATTTTTGTGGTACATGCCATAAACAACAAGCATCGCATGCGATACAAATCCCCTCGCACAAGACAACTTCGTGTGTGGAAAACCACTGAACTGGCAAAAGTTCAACTTGCTTGAGATATTATCATATGCAACATTTGTGTAAAGTTTGTTTAAAAATCCACCAATAAATGTACGTTCTAGAGTGATGACAATGTTTCTCTAAAAATAGTAATAGTGACCATGACTGGAGGCCATGACCGAGATATTATCATAAGCATCTTTTGTGTGAAGTTATATTAAAATCTGTTAACAAATGTAGCCGGTAGAGCGATGACAAAGTTTTTCAAATTTTCTAAAAATAGCCACAGTGACCTTGACCTTGAGGTCATGATCTTGAAAGTCAAAGCAACTCGAGATATTATAAAAAGTAACATTTGTGTGAAGTTCTACTAAAATCCATCAATAAATGTAGGCGCTAGAGCGATGACAAAGTTTTTTCTAAAATAGCCACAGTGACCTTGACCTTGAAAGTCGAAATAGCTTGAGATATTGTCATAAGGAACATCTACGTGAAGTTACATTGAAATTGGTGATAAAAATGTAAATGTAAGCGCTAGAGCAATGACAAAGTTTTTCTAAAAGTAGCCACAGTGACCTTGACCTTGAAAGTCAAACGCGCTCGAAGTATTGTCATAAGGAACATTTGTGTGAAGTGATATTGAAATCAGTGAAGAAATGTAGTCGCTAGAGTGATGACAAAGTTTTTCTAAAAACAGCCGTCGTGACCTTGACCTTGAAAATCGAAATCGCTCGAGATATTGTCATAAGGAACACTTGTGTGAAATTAAATTGAAATCGGTGAAGAAATGTGAGCGCTAGAGCCATGACAAAGTTTTTTTCTAAAAGAAGCCACAGTGACCTTGACCTTGAAAGTGGAACTCGCTAGAAATATTGTCATAAGGAACATTCTTGTGAAGTATTATTGAAATTGGTGAAAAAATGTAAGCGCTAGAGCAATGACAAAGTTTTTCTAAAAATAACCACAGTGACCTTGACCTTGAAAGTCGAACTCGTTCGAGGTATTGTCATAAGGAACATTTGTGTGAAGTTATATTCAAATCAGTGAAGAAATGTAGAGCGATGACAAAGTTTTTCTAAAAATAGCCATAGTAACCTTGAACTTGAAAGTCGATACGGTTCGAGATATTGTCATAAGGAACATTTGTGTGAAGTTATATTGAAATCGGTGAAGAAATGTAAGCGCTGCAGCGATGATAAAGTTTTTCTAAAAATAGCCACAGTGACCTTGACTTGAAAGTGGAACTCGCTAGAGATATTTTCATAGTGAACATTTGTGTGAAGTTGTATTGAAATCGGTGAAGAAATATAAGCGCTAGAGCGCTGACAAAATTTTTCTTAAAATAGCCACAGTGACCTTGACCTTGAGGCCATGACTTTGAAAGTCGAACATGCTTGAGATATTTTTATAAGGAACATTTGTGTGAAGTTATATTGAAATTGGTGAAGAAATGTAGGCGCTAGAGCGATGACAAAGTTTTTCTAAGAATGGCCACAGTGACCTTGACCTTGAGGCCATGACCTTGAAAGTCGAACTCGCTCGAGATATTTTTTATAAGGAACATTTGTGTGAAGTTATATTGAAATTGGTGAAGAAATGTAGGCGCTAGAGCGATGACAAAGTTTTTCTCAAAATGGCCACAGTGACCTTGACCTTGAGGTCATGACCTTGAAAGTCAAACACGCTCGAGATATTGTCATAAGGAACATTTGGGTGAAGTTATATTGAAATCAGTTAAGAAATGTAGGCGCTAGAGCGATGACAATGTTTTTCTAAAAATAGCCCCAGTGACCTTGACCTTGAGGCCATGATCTTGAAAGTCGAACTCGCTCGAGATATTTTTAGAAGGAACATTTGTGTGAAGTAATATTAAAATTGGTGAAGAAATATAGGCGCTAGAGCGATGACAAAGTTTTTTCTAAAAATAGCCACAGTGACCTTGACCTTGAGGTCATGACCTTGAAAGTCGAACTCGCTCGAGATATTTATATAAGGAACATTTGTGTGAAGTTATATTGAAACTGGTGAAGAAATGGAGGCGCTAGAGAGATGACAAAGTTTTTCTAAAAATATCCACAGTGACCTTGACCTTGAGGTCATGACCTTGAAAGTCGAACTCGCTCGAGATATTGTCATAAGGAACATTTGTGTGAAGTTATATGAAAATCGGTCAAGAAATGTAGGCGCTAGAGCGATGTCAAAAGTACATACGTACGTACGTACGTAGTACGTACTTACGTACGTACGTACGTGCGTACGTACATACGTACGGGACAAATGCTATATCCCCCCTCACAACTATGTTGTGCGAGGGGATAAATAAACCGTTGAAAAATCATAGTTCCAAGATAGAACGCGGTCCTGGACTGACGTTAGACGAGCGTAGTATGGCTATTGGATTACTTATTGGAAAGTTAAGGAGGTTGCAGAACATTTTCGTGTAAGTGAAAGTGCCATATCAAGACTCAGGTCAAACTTCTGTCAAACTGGCACTGTCAAAGACAGATCACACTCTGGTAGACTGCGTAAAACATCACGACCTGAGGACAATTATATCGTGACGTCATCTCTATGTAATCGGTTTCTCAGCAGTACCAGAATCGCCGGTATGGTTCGGAATGCAACTGGAACACGATTTTGCGGTAGGACTGCGAATAGACTACGACCTGCCCGGTGAGAGGACGTCGATCGTACGTAGGAGTTCCACTGACGCGGAACCACAAATCAAAATAATATAAGCGATACAAACCATAACAAAAATAAACTGCGACAGAAGTACCGCATTGGAACGGTCAGTGAAACGAATTCCACTGGGGGGCTTAAATCGATTTTACTTGGCCATAATCATCGCAGTTACTACCGTCGCGATTTAGACAAATAATTTGTTCAGTCCGCATGAAGGCCTCCTAACTCATCAGTGCAACATCCCCGTGAACACAAAAATCAAACGGTGAGGACTCGACAGCAAGAAACCACTGAAATGCTGGAGCAAAAGAATACCAACAGTTAGACTTCGGTGGGCGTATTCCGGCTTTCACATAGAAAATTAGGATGATCGGCAAAATGTTTGTCGCTATCCTAACACGTTATTGTCTCTTATTTCAGAAAACGAAAACTCCCGACTGTCTAATTAACAGACTTATTAACAAATATATTCACATCCTAGACCGACAACAAAACCATGTCTATAACATTCGAATTATGCATCATGATGTTTGGCGCGATGTACACAGAGTTCCAGGCATAGAGGAAGAGCGCGCCGGAAGTAGGGTGGAAAAAATAACCAGGGTACTTGAAGTCGGTGAGTCTGCTGACGTAGATTATAAACTTCATGTAAGTGGCATTGAAGTAGAAGTTTCGTCAAGAAATAAGTTGTGGCTCGAACTAAGTGAAGAATCAAAAGCCTATGGAATCATTTTTGCCTCTGAAAATTTTATGCATACGAAAGACAAAAACCCAGTCTGGAAGGAAGTATTTGAAGGAGCCTTCGAAAAAATGCCAGATTCCAATCTCTGGATTCTTTGCCCATGTAAGTTCAAAGAAAATGTTGTTCGATACTGTAATTTTGAGATGCAAAAGGACAACACGACTTCTGAATCAAGTCCTGCAGTAAGTGGCACTGGCGCACTCAATCCCTATGATCTCGTTCCATGCATTCAACTGGAGAAATGGCCAGACTTCGTACGTTCGTATGTACGAGAAAAATTTAGAATAGATGAAAATAATAAACTAGTAGACTTAAACGACACAAAAGATACAAATACAAAGCCTTTAAAGCAAGTTTCAATGTTCATTGTCCCAACTGGAAATCCAAAATCGAAAACACGGCTTAGAGAATGGAGATTATCCTTTG
Source organism: Lucinisca nassula (assembly GCA_963580285.1). Lineage (NCBI taxonomy): Eukaryota > Metazoa > Mollusca > Bivalvia > Lucinida > Lucinidae > Lucinisca > Lucinisca nassula. The sequence continues at coordinate 98,510,222 of OY757016.1, read as the reverse complement.
CCATGATCGAAATTGAAATATTTAAGCGGCTCACTCCATGGCAACGTCAGCTCTATGGCATTGCAAAGTTCACTTTCAAAGCCTTGTTCAAGCCGTATGATATTCTTTCTTCATACCATTTGAAAGTCATATTTCTGTGGAAGTTGGAAAAAGACAACTTCAGGAAATGCACTCCAGTGTCTTTTATCCTAGAAATTCTAGAAACTGCGGTATCTGCAGTAAGACGCCAACATGTTCCTCATTATTTCATCGACAACTGTAACATATTTCCATTCCATAAAATAGATACAAGAAAACTAGAAGGCTATGATGCTGCAATGGATTCTTTGAAGAAAAACGTGATTAATAAAATCGGATATCAAATATGCTTTGACGTGGGGCTCTCCTGCGAAGACGTCTCGGAAGATCTTGTGGATCATTCTCCAGACTGGTTGTCAGAAGTAGCAAAAGAACTGGATAAACTACACGAAAAAGGAATTTCTGAGGAATGGGTGGCAGGATATCTAACAAGGCTTCTGAGTGTCATAGTCTACTCTGTTCAGAAAAGTAGTCAAGACCATGCTCTTGATAGTGCCATAGACAATCTGAAAAATCTGTTTCTGAAATACAAAGATGACGAAAACATTGTTTACATATTACCTTTTACCCAGGAAGTACTAAACAGAGAGCATGGTGTTGTGTTCAAGCCTTTTCTGAAATGCTCTGTTCAGGAAATTCAAAATCACAAGCTTGTGAATGAAATTTGTTTTTCCTTACAAGTTTTAAAGTTATTCTTCAAGTATTTGAATAGTGAGCCAACCATTTTGGCAAACTTAGAACAGTTGTTTAAAACACTATCCGTCTGTTCAGACAAATACCTAATTGGAGTGATAGTCACAAAGTACAACACAACGCTATTCGAAATTGACAAACCTTTCGCATTTGTGATGAAGTATTTCTCTGATAAAATACACAGTAACAGGTTTTATGTACATCCAGAACTATTTATACACCACCTGTACTTGCAAACACTTCTACAGAAACATGGCAGTGAAACAGACACTGACTTTGTACAAAATGCGTTGAGAACGCTTTGTAAAAAAGTGGAAACCTTATCACATAAATCGCCCCATTTTGGGAAGCTATCATACAAGCATGTAGGATGCCTGATCCTAAAAGGATATCAAAGTTGTCTTGCTCAGGATGAAAGGCCGTGGGTGCGGGCACTGCGTGTAGAAATGCCTTTTGAAGAAAAAGATATAGAACAACGCAAGTCAGCAACAAACTTTGATTTACGATAACAAACTTGTTTATGTCGGTTCCTTATATGACTGCGTTCAGAATGGCTTTCAGTAACCCCGTGGTCAAAAGGTGAATTCTGGACTGCTTATTTTCTTTTCAGCAAAAATAAGACATATCGGAGTATAACTGCTGGTTTTCTTTTGCTCTAGCATTTCAGTTATTTCATGCTGTCGAGTTCTTATCGTTGTTTAATCTCTGTAGTCGTTTTAATTTTATGTTCTCGGCGATGTTGCACTGATTAGTTAGAAATCCTTCATGCAGACTGAACAAATTATTTTTCTAAACAGAATTAAGGGCGAGGATTGTGGCCACGTGAAAAATTTCTGTCGTTTATTTTTGTGATAGTTCGTCTTTGCATGTTTGCATTGCAAATACTTTTTATTTTTGACAGTCGTTTGGCCATTTTATGGGAAAGCGGCTGTCCTGTTGGCTTTCCGCTTGTGAAGTAATCATTTCGGTGAAGTTATTCTATGTTCGTGTGTCTTTCCCTTTTATGTTTTGGATTGTAGGTGCATCCGCAACTATTATTGACATTTATGCCTTTGGTGCAAAGGATTAAGCCTTTTACTGTGCGCTGACCTTCTTGGCTTACCTGTACAGAATCTCTTGTTGGAAATAGCAGGCACTTTAATGGAAAACAATTTTCAAACAAATATAACTTATTTATTTTTTCAATTTGACAAACATGTTCCGATTTGAACTAATAGTCCATTTAAATTCCTTCAAAAAGGTATCAAATAAGTGGAACTTTTATTTAATTAGCTGTCGGCATTTTTATTTTCAAATTAACAACCCTTACTCCTTACATGAAGCATACAAAACTGTGGAAAAACAACGACAGTACCCGACTTTAACGGCTAAAATCTGCACTTTCTGTTAATATTGCAAAAAAAAAAAAAAAAAAAATCGCCTGTATCAGACGCAATGTGTTTACAATAGTGTGCATTTTGATAGCAGTTATAATATTTCATAATATTATTTAATAACGGCATTTTGCGACTAAATTTGAAGCTTTTTCAGAAAAAGCTTTATCGTCTACATACACGTGTAATCCCAAAGCGAGTCATTTTCAATCGACTGTGAAATCAACACATCTTCGCCTGGGCATCTCTTTGGAATGTAAATCAATCTAAGAATGCGGTGTCTGATCTGCGTCTTATTTATTTATTCACGAAATTATTGATTTTCATGACCTTATTAGATTTTTGCACATTCTTTATACTTACTACGCAAAGTTAAATAAACATTGCTAGTGATAAGATTTATGATTACGTTTGTTTGTTTGTTTTATATGTTTGTATTATTACAACTGAAAGAAAGAAACAAAGAAACCAACGGGAATTTGTCACGAAATTTCTAAAAATTAAAAATTAGCTTTGCTATAATATATATATTATTCAAATTACTCAGATACAGGCTAATCTGACATTTCATTGTTCGCACATTGTTTTGCTGGAATACCACAAGAATGTTTGATTTATTTTATTTTTCTTTCATTTTGTAACATGCGTTTGATTATTTAAATGCTATTGTGAATTCAGTCTGGTACGTAAATACGCCATCACTGCCTATGTTAATTGTTTTGTATTCATTATATAAGATTTATTATTACATTTGTTTGTTTTGTATGTTTGTATGATTACAACTGAAAGAAAGGAAGAAAGAAACCTATGTGAATCCGTCACGAAATTTCTAAAAATTAAAAATTAACTTTGGTATAATATATATCTTATTCCAGTTACTGAGATACAGGCTAATCTGACATTTCGTTGTTTACACATTGTTTAGCTGAAATACCACAGGAATGTCTGATTTATTTTGTTTTCTTTCATTTTGTAACATGTGTTTGATTATTTAAATGCTATTGTGAATTCAGTCTGGTACGTAAAGACGCCATCAATGCCTATGTTAATTGTTTTGTATTCATTATATAAGATTAAGTAAGGGCGAGGATTTTGGCCACGTAAAATCGATTTAAGCCCCCCAGTGGAAATCATTCCACTGACCGTTCCAATGCGGTTCTTCTGTGGCGGTTTATTTATGCTGTTGTTTGTTACTTACTGTGTGTGTCACTTGTGTCTTTTCATTTTGGATGGCCATATGGCCATTTTGTGGGAAAGTAACTGTCCTTATGGCCTTCCTTTGTTTGGGTTTCCATTATGGTCTGGTCGCTTAATGTTTGTGTTTCTTTCCCTTTGGTGTCTTTGATGGGTGGAGTAAGTTAATTGTATCGATTCCTGATCTTTGTTTTACTTCTACTTATGATTACATTAGTTTGTTTTGTATGTTTGTATGATTACAACTGAAAGAAAGAAAGAAAGAAAGAAAGAAACCCATGTGAATCCGTCACGAAATGTCTAAAAAATTAAAAATTAACTTTGCTATAATGTATATCTTATTCCAATTACTCAGATACAGGCTAATCTGATATTTCTTGGTTCGCACATTGTTTTGCTGGAATACCACAGGAATGTTTGATTTATTTTATTTTTCTTTCCTTTTCAGGGTGGGTAATCACGTGATTTTTGTTATGATACACTGCACGGAAAAATGGCGGAATATTGATGAGAATTTTATTGTCAGCGGAGGTAAACAGCATTTTGCTCAATTATATCCTGAGAGTAATGCACCATTTTCCAGCCCACATTTTTCCGGAACTAATGATACCAGGATATAGTCATAAAAATTCGTACTTTGGGTAAACACTCTGTCACAAAATTCGAAGCTGCAAAGGTCAAGACTGAAATACCTGGATATTATACACGAACGACAGATTCTTTTTATCATTTTGAGCAGACGCCGTGTCTTCTGACCGCAAATCCGTCGTCAAATAACACATCGGGACAGCTACATACCGAAAATATACACTTCATTTACGTAGGACCACTCAGCCCCAGAAAATTTACAAATTAGAAAAATGGATAAAATGCACGGACAAAATAATTGGATAAACTGCACGGACGAACTTAGCATATTGGATAAGATGCACGGACGGTCGACGATCAGGGCTGATAGAACCGATTATGTATCGAAGGCATCTTGCAAACAATGTGAGTAATCTTGCCTGCTGAAATACTCGGTTTTTACCACGACAACAATTGAATCTAATATTACTATCATTAATAAAATAGACAATACGGCAGCATTTAATGTTAATTTAGATTTTTATATGCGTTGTTTATTAATGCTAGGGTCTTAATTGCTTTCTTTTCTTTTTTTGACGATCCATGTACAGCAAAGACGATTTTGAAGAAATACACCAAAGAAATGAGCGTTTCCGACCATCAGGGCTTGCAGAAACAGATAAGGCTACTTGGTGCGTTCACGCAGAATTTAATCCAGCCGCTTATGTGTACCTGTAAAACGCTTAGAAGGTCTAAGCGTGTCCAGAAAAAGTGGTGCGAGTTGGAATGCTCTTCAAACCCTCGCGATTTCTTAGGGTAGTAGGGTTTGAGAAGTCATCCCAAAGTTGGGTGAAGGTCCAACAAAATCGGAATCAATGTCTCCAAAATGATCTAAACAGTGTTGGCGGAAATCATTTAAAACAAACCTGCTCCGGTTAAGCTTCCCACAATACCGATGGGATGGATTTTCTGGCTTGATTCTGCCATCTGAAGCAACATAAAATGCTTGAAATACACTCTTGAACACCAAGGAACTCACACAAGACATGAATATGTCAAAACACAAGTAGTTTCTGTAAATAATAAAATGTCAGAAAATGATTTCGTAAAATACGGAGTTCCACAAGGATCTATATTGGGCTCGTTACTATTTCTTATTTTTATTAATGATCTACCATTGCATCTTTTCGATCAAGTTTACTAACAGATCTTTATGCAGACGATACCACTATTTTTGACGCAAAGGCTGATATGAATGAACACAGGTTAAATTTGCAAAACTGTCATATAACATAACATAACTGGTGTCAACAAAATGGAATGTTACTTAACACCGCAAAACAATAGTAATGCTTATCACAACACGTCGGAAAATTTTACATATTGATAAAAGCGTATTTAAACTTACTTTTGATATTGTGGAGCTACAGATAACTACAAGTGATAAAATACTTGGTGTATATATTGATGAAAATTAACAGTGGGTTGCCCATTACCAGGTTGTGTGCAAGAAGATGTCGTTCTATATCTGTTTGTTGTCAAAAAATAAGTCAGTTCTTCAGTTCAGAGCATAGGCTCCTTTATTATAAAGCATATATTCAGACTCATTTTAATTATTGCAATGCCATATGGGATAGCTCTTCAATCTGTAATGTTTCTAAAATAACAAGATTGCAAAAATGCGCCTTCAAATTTATCTTAGGAGATGAATTTGTAGATTATGAATCTGCAAAATCAACCTTAAAAGTTATGTCAATTGAGCAAAATATATTCTTGAACAAGGCAAAAATTTAAAGTAGTTAACTATATGCCCAGATATGTGAAAACAATCGCTGTTTGAAAAGTATGCCTTCATCACCGCATTTCATTTCATTTTATTTCATTTTTTTTTCTTAATTCTTCATCCATAATTTATTTGCAAAGAAATGCCATCACATGCGCATATACTCATTTATTGTTTGTCGATGTTCTGTATTGTGTTTTAACAAGAAGGCCTCGTGGAAGATTGGTAATTGTACCAAACGAGTCACCCTCTTTAAATAAAGAAATTACCTACTTACTTAGACTGGGTTTTACTGAGTCTGTTCGTGGGAAGTGCTTAAAAAATGCTTCACTGCAAAATAATGGCGTGCGATATGTTGCAAAATTTAACAATCCATATGCATAAAGTTTACATTTAAATGATATATTGAATTCTATGAATGGGAAATCCTTATGAAAGTGCAATAATTTTTTGTTGTTAATGTGCAAACATTTTTAAAACTTTTTTATTTCTATTTTTAATTCAACAAAATTATTAAATTTGCAAAAAATAAAGAGTTCAATTTGCTATAAGATTTAAATGATATAACATGATTTTAAATACATTATCATTTGTTTTGATGTAAATTCGCTTTAAATGCTTCAGATGTTTTATGTATGTAAAAAGTGTATTCATATGCTGTAAAAACTTGTAAATATATTAACTTAATTTTTCAAAACACATTAACATTCAGAAAAGTCACTTAGCTGCATAAGCATGCCGGGAAATCTAACATTTACGTCACGCAGTCAGTATGTTACGAAAATTCGATTGGCTTATTTTTGTAATAGCGAATCGCAGCGCTCAGTTAAGATGTAACGTTTTAGTGCAAATAAAACGAACAGGTGAGCGTTCACTTCATTTCAGTAATTGTTTCAGCAATCGTTTCGCCTTCACGACAGTATACGCAAGTGGGAAGATGTAAGAAATTTTCGTCAGAGAATTGACCCTTTTGTTTGGACATATGAAAAATGCACCGTGTCACACGAATGTGTTATTATGATGGCTAAAAATGGGATCAACTTAAAATTAGAATACATCAATAGCATAATAGTAGGAAATGTATGTGTTCATATTTTCGTCATAATATCCCAGATCTCATGCGATATATCCAGTATAAACTTGTCTCTCCGCTTACTATCTGCAATTGTTACCAGGGTAGCTTTCCTTTTTTGAACAGTATAACTGAAAGAACTCTACCTATTTTATTATAGTAACGGTTATGATCACGGCAACGGTATATTATATGGTCATGAAAAAAGGCTTACGTACAAACACTGTACACTTTGTATATAAGCCTTTGCATTAATATGATCGCAACACTAAATAAATCTGTCTAAATGGGTTTTGTCGCAACCTGTCCAAAAAAAGATAGGGGCTTTTCATATACATTTTATTAAGCTATTTGACCTGCGACACGGAAAAAGAAACCATGTGGTCGGTTGAACAACGAAGATGCAATATCAGACTGCACACGTACACAGTCAGATTGGGACCAATGCTGTTTGCGTGGATAATATGACATCTATCAAAATTCACATAAAACCCTATATAGTTTAGATACAGTGGAACTTCGATGGCTCGAACACCGATAACCCGTTCACGGTTGTTGTTTTTGTAACTCACCCCTGAGTCCACGGGGGGAGTTCTAATTGTAACAGATAGCAAGATATTTGGGATATCTTACAAAGAAATTACTATTTAAATTTTGAAAATGTATGTTGTGTGTGCTCATTAGAATCGCTTCGGATGAGAATGCAGAACATGCATTTATTTCCAAGGAAAAATATGAAAGATATTACCATTGTGCTCTACATGTTATGACGATGGTACTAACAATTAAAAGATTGAATTGCCCCTGTCCCGAACATATATTTAATGGTTTCGGGAATGTTCGAGCTTCCGAATTGTTGACTGTATACAAATTAAGCATTGTACAACCAGTCCTATTTCTGAGAGGAAGCCTGACTGTGTACGAATGTTTGCGCACACGGTTGGGTGGTTATCAATGTAGGCAGTTGCATTCCTTCTATTAACCCGTATCTTGCTGTTCACGACAAGCCCTACCTTTGCAAACAGTGTAGTTCCAGATCGGATGGCTTCTGCTTCTGCCATCCGATTAGGATCTACACTGTTCAACATTCAGTTTATGAACTTGTAGCAAGAATCTAAATCAAACAATCTGATTGGTTGAAGCCACGAGTGGGTGTGGCTTAAATGGATGTTCAGCGGGACAGGGGTTAATATATTTGGACAATATGAATCGTGAACTTCCATATACCATCGGGTTATGAATACCCCCGCTGAGTCCCACTTGATATTGAATAGAGTGGGACGGGGTCGCTATTTACCAAAATTTGTTCAAAAGATGGATTGTGGGTGTTCTGCATAGCTGCCTCATCGAGGCGGTTCTAACGAGCACTTGATCCGGGTTTTAACTAGAAATAAGAATCAATTTAATATCTTCAGGTTAGTTGCTTATGAAAATCTTTTTAGCACTGCTCGGTCCAGTGTAAAGTACAACTTGGCACCCGATGGTGGATGAATATCACCGAGGCTTAACTCTGTTGTCACCATTAAGGTTGTTCATACTGTTACTTTAACTATCACCTATTATTATTATTATTATTATTATTATTATTATTATTATTATTACATAATATGGTTGGTAGCGTCACATCGTTTGTTGAAAATATCTCAAATACATGTATACATGTTATGCTTACCGATGAAATTAATGTTACAAATGCTGAGGCGGGCACTTGTCAAACAATTACCTTAGAAACAATATATAAGAGTTGGTGTGAAGGATGAACAATGGACCCTGAGCAAAGTGCTTCACGGGGATCAAACCTAGTGGCCCGGGCCCTACAGTTTTGACCACTGTTGTTAGTACGAACCTACGATTAGTACCGGGAATCAAACCGAGTGAGTGTGAGTGAGTTTTTAGTTTTACGTCCCACCAACAGCTGAGGTCATATGGAGACGGGACCTCGGTTTAAAGACTCATCCGAAAGTCTGGAGGGGCTCGGGATCGAGCCTGCGATCCTTGGTTTACAAGGCGAGTAGCATTACCACTGCACCACAGGGGCTTCTAGGAATCAAACCGAAGCTGAATGATGTGACAAAAGAGCCGTCGCACAGAATGGTGGAACCTATAAACCTACTAACAATACTTCATATACGCAAGCCCAGTCGTCTAAGAAAAGTCGAATAATTTTCTGGCTCTGTAGTACGTCTGTGTGAGCAGCGATGGCCCTAGCGAGACTGTACAGTTCCACCGGGGCTAATGTTGTTCGCATATGCTATGGAGCAGGATTTGAAGTTATGTGTTCGTTAGAGTCGATCACTGTCAGCCTTTAGAATTTCGTTTCGCTAAAGGCGTCAGTGTAAGATCTAACGTGGGTATATTGCAAAATGTTCTCCTTATTCTCTTCTTTATTCCTCAAAGAAGAAGAAGTGAGGACGAACAAACCCAGCCAGTAATACCTTGTAATGGATGTATATAAACGACAGGCGAAATGGGTGTCCAACCGGTCCATGATTTTTGAACACAAGGCTGCATCGTAAAGGCACGCCCATGCTAATCGGACCCCCTCAGACACCACTTAAAGTAAAACTGGGGTTTAGGGGGTAAACCCTATTTTTTCTTATTTTTTCTTATGGAGTATGGATTGTGGTATTGCGAAGACACGCCTATACAATGCTGACCCGCTTTAACCACACTTTCATGTTGTAAAACTGGGGTTTGCAAGGGTAAACATTATCTTTCTTATGTCTGCTCGGGAGCATAGATTGAGGGTACTCGATAGAGCCGCCTCGTTGAGGTTTCTGTCGGATCCCCGCGTTCTGTGTTTTCGGCGGGGATGAGAGGGATATCCCAATTTTTCATCTTAAAAATGCCAATAATTTTCTTATGTCTGCTCGGAGGCATGGAGTGTGGGTACTCGATGGAGACGCCTCGTCTATACGGTTCTGTAGAGTCCCCGCAGTCTGTGTTTTGGGCGGAGATGAGATAAATATCCCAGTTTTTCATCTTAAAAGTTCCAATTTCTGGACAAAAAACTGACAATGTATTTGAATGGGCGTGTTTTTCGTCGTGACTACTCATTAGAACCGCCTCGACGAGACAACAGGCGGCGGGTATCTCTTCTCACCGCCTCGCGCTCTGTAGTATGTGTGATCCTCAGATATAGACATTAATATGTTTACAATTTCTGCTTCGGGAGGAATGCTGTGGATGGTTTCAGAAACGAAATAAATAAATGAATAGAAAATAAATAAATACCCCTTATATTACACCCTCCAACGAGGTACACACATGTTCGTAAACGAGTGTGAATTCCGGGGGAGGTACTTTTAAAGAACACCAACCATCTGTGTTCCAAACGAAGATAGAAGTATGTAGATCTGTCAAAATTCATGTCCTTGATAGACCGTACATGTATTGTATATGTGTATATTAAAACAGTTAGCAACCTTTTTATATTATATTTTATAATATATGTTTTTGAATTCGTATCTATATCTATATATTTGTTTATCTGTATCGATATTATTATTATTATTATTATTACTATTATTGTTATTATTATTATTATTATTATCACTGTCGTAGTTGTTGTTACAAATATCAGTCTTGCTACCTAGTAAATGCATAGGAAATAGTATAAATTGGAATTAAAATCTGGAGCAAATCACAAGCAGATTTTTTTACTTGAAATAGTTTAAACACAAAACACAACAAAAAAAAAAAACACAAAACAAACACGTATCACTGTCACTTTAGCTGGAAATCAGGAAAACTTTATACAACACAGGCATACAGCAGTACCATAAAGTTCAGTCACGCTACACCCTCTTCACATGACTGTTTATGTATCTCAATTATTTTTCATGTCCTTTTTATCAATCAATTCACCTTACTAATGCTGCCTTCCAGTCAAAATTTGTAGATATATACACTAAAATAAAATATAATGAATATACAAATATGCTCTTATAACGTTAGAGGCCTGGGCAATAAAACTAAACGCGAACAAATATTCGCATGGATTAATAAGAATAACTTTGATATATGCTTACTTCAAGAAACTCATTCAGGGAAAGGAACACATGACATATGGCGACGGGAATGGGGCAACGAAGCCTTTTTTAGCGGACAAAACAACAACAGCGAGGGTATAGGGATATTAATTAGCTCAAAAATGTCATGTACGGTACAGAATTATACCGAAATAATAAGCGGTAGAATGCAAGCCCTTGAAATAATAATAAACGGAAAAGAATTAACCATAATCAATATATATGGTCCAAACAATGATGACGTCAGATTTTTCAGCAAGTTAGATGATTACATAAACGAAAATGACGACAAAAGCTTCATATTAGGCGGAGATTTTAATACAGTGCTGGACGTAAAACTTGATAAACATAATGGCAAAACTGACACGCACAAACATTGTAGAAACAAAATTAATCATATAATTGACACATATAGTTTGATAGACATATGGCGAGAAAAACATATTGACATTAAGGAATACACTTGGCATTCATCACATAGGCCACCAATTTTTTGTAGATTAGATTATTTTCTTGTCTCAGAAAACGTCAGAAATTCTATTATCTCATGTAAACACAAAATCAGTTATAAATCGGATCACTGTCCTGTAACTATAACGCTTGATCTTTTACAACATTCCCGAGGTCCGGGTTATTTTAAGATAAACAACAGTTTACTTTTGGACACAGACTATCAGGAAATAATAAAGGAAAGTATAAAAGTAATCACAACTATAAATGCTGAAGCCAATCCAAATACTCTTTGGGAACTAGTTAAAGGAACTATAAGGAATGAAACAATAAGATATGCTGCGAAAAGGAAAAAAGAAAATGACAAGCAAGAAAAACAGCTGACCAACGATATTGAAAAACTTAGACAAGATATGATAGAAGCTTCAGACACTAACAGAATTGATATTATAAAAAATAATTTGATCGAAAAAATTAGCGAACTAGAATCAATAATGGAAAATAAAATCAATGGGTCTATTCTTAGAGCAAAAGCAAACATAATCGAGCAAAATGAACGAAACAGTAAGTATTTTGCTAGTTTAGAAAAGAAACGGTCCGAATCAAAACTTATAACAAGACTAGCGGTAAAATATCAGATAACAACAGATCAAACAGAAATTTTAAAAGCTACCGAGGAATTTTACACTCACCTTTATAAAACAAAAGAAGCACAAGCCTCTGCTTACAACTTTTTCGATGACACAATGAAAAAACTAAACGAAACAGAAAAAGAATCTTGTGATGGCCTGTTAACGGAAGTAGAATGTAAAATAGCCCTAAAAGAGATGAAAAATCAGAAAAGTCCTGGCTCAGACGGCATCACTGCCGAATTTTACAAAATGTTTTGGAATGATATAAAATCATTTTACATTAAATCGATAAATCATTCCTTTAAAAATGGTTCGTTAACAGAGTTGCAAAAACAAGGCATTATTACTTTGATACCGAAACCTCAAAAAGACATCGAAAAGATTGAAAACTGGAGGCCTATTAGCTTACTAAATGTAGACTATAAAATTGAAACAAAAGCCATAGCAAATAGAATTAAATCAATAGTAAAGAGCATCGTTGATAATTCTCAAACTGGATTCATAAAAGGAAAATTCATAGGAGAAAACATACGACTTCTTTTCGATATTATAGAAATGGCAGAAGAACAAAATACCCCCGGTTTAATATTCTTTTCTGACTTTGAAAAGGCTTTCGATAGTCTGGACCATGCATACATGTTTAAATGTTTAAAACATCTAAATTTTGGAGACAGTTTAATTAGATGGATAAAGTTATTCTATACCGACGTCAAAAGTTGTGTAGCAAACAATGGATACATGTCAAATTATTTTCCCATTGAACGTGGAGTACGCCAAGGATGTCCCCTTTCTCCCTATTTATTTATAATTTGTATCGAATTACTGTCCCATAAGATAAGTTCAGAAGATGAGCTTAAAGGTCTAAGCATCTCTGGAAAAGAATTTAAAAAATCACTCTTTGCTGATGATGCATCCTTTATTTTAGATGGTTCGCCCAGATCCTTCGAAACTCTTATTAATATACTAGATAGCTTTGCAAATATTTCTGGTTTAAAATTTAATGCCAAGAAATGCCAAGTTCTGCGAATAGGTTCACTTACAAAAAATGAAGTTATGTATTTGAAGCATAGAAAATTTCAATGGAACTCCTCAAAAGCAACTGCTCTTGGAATGACTTTTACAACAAACAAAAACTCTATTTTTCAAGTTAACTTAGAACCTAAAATATCCGATTTCGAAAAGTGTTTAAAACAGTGGCAACATAGAAAACTTACCCTGATGGGGAAAATAACAGTGATAAAATCGTTTGCCCTCCCAAAACTTATTTATGCTCTTTCTTCATTACAAAACCCTCCGAAAGATTCCATAAAAAAAATAGAAAATCTAATGTACCAATTTATTTGGGATGGAAAACCAGATAAGATCAAACGCGACATTTTGATACAAGAATATGAAATGGGAGGTCTCAAAATGATACAACTAGAAACTTTTATAAAATCGCTCAAAATTAGCTGGATAAAGCGAATACTGGAAACATCAGAAACAGGAATGCTTAGTCAAATCTACTTGTCTAAATTACAACAATATGGTGGGAAATTGTTCTTTGAATGCAACTTGTCCGAAAAAGAAATAGATAAACTTAATTTTAATAACAGGTTTTTCGAAGAGGTTATGAAAGCATGGTGTAGTGAAAACTGGAAACCCACGATCTGCAGCTATGGAAATGAAATCTTGTGGAACAATTCATATATACGAGCAGATAATAAAACAATATTATACACTGAATGGTGCAATAAAGGGATTAAATATTTTAAAGATATAATTAACGAAAGAGAAAGAACAGTAGAGACCTTCGCTAGTTTAACAAGAAAATACGATTTATCAAGTAACGATTTTTTAAAATACTTAACTTTGTTGCACAGTATCCCCACAGTTTGGAAATCAACTATAAAAAATGAAAATTTAGATAAACCCATAAAACCAACTTTCATAAGTCAAATATTGAATGCAAAACAAGCCAACCGATATATTTATAAACATATTTTGAAAAACCAGACGCCAATAAATAAAGCAGAACAAAAATGGAATGATAAATTTGCTAACCAGAATTTAAATTGGAAGAAAATCTACACCAATACACTAGCTGCTACGAGAGACATAAAGCTTCGGAATTTCCAATACAAATATATTATGCAAATAATCCCAACCAACAAATTTTTATTAAAATGTGGTTTAGGGGAATCGGCTCTTTGCGATTTCTGCAACATGGACATTGAAACAACGGATCATCTATTTTGGCAATGCATACACGTACAAGCATTTTGGGTGGAATTTTCCCACTTTCTTGCAAACTTAAATATCAACGTTAATCTCAATTTAAAAAACATAACATTTGGACTTACCTTTTCGACCGGAAAGCCAGAAATTCAGCTAAAAACTTTCTCATTCTACTTGGAAAATATTTCATATTCAGGGAAAAATATTTGAAAATCATACCTAACATGGATCATTTTAAATCAATCCCTAAAATACAGAATTAAAATAGAAAAAGAAATCTACTTCATGAACGACAAACTTGCCCAATTCGAAAACAAATGGGAGAAATTGAATACATTCATAGTTTAACAAATTTTAAAATAACATTAAACCGATATTAAGGAAGGCAGCTGATTATGTATATGATTTTTTGCCTGAAATCATCTTCAAAATGGTACACCTCTCTTTAATTTGATTTGATCTGGGTTTTTTGGGTTTTTTTTTTTTTTGTTTGTTTGTTGTTTTTTTTCTCGAAAATATCCTTTTTCCTTTTTTTTTCGACTTAATTAAATGTTTCTGGAAATACATCATATGGACGTATTAAAGATAGTATAGTATTTTGTACAATACAATAAACAAAACTGCACGTACATCTACATAAACATCTTTATAATAATTGAAACATGTCTATAGATATCTGTTTTATATAGTATACGCTGATATATTGTTTGAATGTAATATGTTTGTAAAATGTATTTACAGAAATAAATATTAAATAACAAAAAAAAAAAAAAAAAAAAAAAAGTTATTACGAGCGGAAATCTTGGTGTCGGGTAGCTTCAAGTACTTCATCGAATTACACTGGCTGTGTGTAGTCAATGTGTACACATGCCGAATTTTGGATAACACGGTTGAAGAGTCGACTTTCACTTTTTTTGTTCAGACAGTGAAAGGATTTTCTGTCAGAAATTTAATAGGATGTGTACTAAAATGCACCTGAGATCCCTGAATTAAAAAAAAGACAAAAAAAAAAAACGACTCTTCCAATTAATCAGACACTTAATATCAATATCACGGTGATTTTAAGGCACTCTTAGAAAATCAACCGACTTCAGTCGGTCGCTTTTTCTGCGGGTCGTGCAATATCAGCTGGACGTCAATGCACATTGTTAGAAATCAAGTCGTGGTTCATTTGTCTGTCACTGAGTTTAACGCTCCAATAACAACAAAGGCCATACAAAGAGGAGACATCGGTTTAAAGCCTCGTCTCCAAAGGTCTGGAGAAGCCCGGATTCGAACCTATGACCACTGGATCAGCGTTTGAAATTAACAGTAGAAAGTTGAAATCTATATCATATTTTTCAGTTTATTTATTTTCTTTTTTCTTTTTTTCTTTTTGTCTCGCAAAATGCCTTCCCCTGTTCTATTTATTTGCACCAACACGTCGTTTACATCTTACCTTGTGCGGCCATTGTTTTGCAATAATTGGCCAAACAAGTATTCTGTAATATATTGATTATGTGACGTAATTAGACTTCCCGGCATGCTAATGCAATTAAGTGATATTTTGTTAATGTCAAACGTTTCTGAAAAATTAAGCCAATATTTATGCATTTACAGTTCTTTTTTACAACAATCAATTCTCAATTCATATGTATTTACAACATATGAATATACTTTTTACATATGTAAAACAATTTAAGCATTTAAAGCGAAAATACATTATAAACAATTTTCAGGTCTCTATAATAATTTTATATCAATTTAAATCTAAATATAAATTAACACTTTTTTTGCATTTTAAATAATTCTATAAGAGTTCAACGAAAACGTTTGCTAATCTAAATCAAAACTATTGCACGAACGTTAAGGATTTGCAATTCAAATATTTTGAATGTATCATTTAAATGTAAACGTTATGCATTTAGAGTGAAAATACATCATACAAATGCTAATGCATGTAAGAAAAAACTTTTTTCCATTTAAAATTATTTTATATCATTTAAAATCTACAAATAAATAGAAATTATTATAACATAAAAAGTTTGCACATCTAAACACAATTTATTGCACCTACATAAGGATTTCCCATTCAAATAATTCAATATATCTTTATGCATATGAACTTTATTCATTAAATTTTGCAACATATTACACACCGTAGCAAAAATTCTCTGACTTGATTTTAAGCAGAACTACATTATATTTGAAAAAAGTATACACACACAGAAAACCACAGTTTCTCAATATTTTTTTTAATTCATTCTAGTTCAACAATATTTTGGTTATAACATTTTACTGCATATTTTCTATCAAATACTTTGTCTTTTTATACTTGATTAGAGCGCGGAATTCGTGCATGTATTAAATTACCTGAGACGCAATAATCATGTGATGCCATATCACAAACCCTTTATCATACCACAAAAGCCATATCACACGCCCATATTACACTCTACAAGTCATATTATACCTCTTATGTGACCATATTCGGAGAACTCGGCTGTTGTCCTACCACATCCCAGATGCAAACTTCTAATGTCACACTCTACAGCAAGTGCCCTGACTTTGTGTGTGTGTGTGTGTGTGTGTGTGAGAAATTAGTGAATTTTGGCTTCTTTCTTCATTAATACTAAGAATTGTGATCACACAAAGATAAGTTACCGTTCAAAACTGATTACATACATATTTGAACGACATTTTCTTATTCTGTATGGTTATTTCCTGAAACCCGATCAGTTATTTTGCATCAAAACTTGCACGTTACCGAGCTTTCGCCTTGTCAAATATTTTATCCAGTTTCATGCAATATTAGAAAAATCTGACCGCAGGTGTCTATGGAAAACCGTTTTCTTTTTGGGGTTTGTACAAAGGTAGGACCCAAACTATGAAAACATAAGATAGTCGTTTCCCTGTAGGCAGGTATCACCAAAGATGAAGATGAAATTCCATTAGTAAAGATTTGTCTTTTTTTTAAAATCTCAGATCAGTTCTTATTACCGAAAGAAGTTTCCCAATACTGGAAATCGTAAATTCCTTTTACACAGGCTGTTTCAGCTGAAAAACAGACTATTAAATCATAAATGCGAAGAAAATAATATTTGTAAGCCTGCTGAGCAAATGGGACCCGCGCAGCAAATAAAAACTGTTTTCTTCCAGCAATGATCGTCAGCCGTCCGTGCATCTTATCCCATATGCA
The DNA here is from genome assembly GCA_963580285.1 of Lucinisca nassula. Taxonomy (NCBI): domain Eukaryota; kingdom Metazoa; phylum Mollusca; class Bivalvia; order Lucinida; family Lucinidae; genus Lucinisca; species Lucinisca nassula. The sequence goes on along the minus strand of OY757016.1, from coordinate 98,492,954 downwards.
ATTTTCGTCCGTGCAGTTTACCCAATTAATTTGTCTGCGCTTATTATCCTTTTTTCTAATTTATAAATTTTCAGGGACTGAGTGATCCTACGTAAATGAAGTGTATATTTTCGGTATGTAGCTGTCTCGATCTGTTATTTGTCGACGGATTTGCGTCTAAATGATGAAAACAATCTGTAATCCGTGCCTATTATCCAGGTAATTCAGTCTTGACCTCTGCCGCTTCGAATTTTGTGACAGAGTGTTTACCTAAAATACGGATTTTTATGACGATAGCCTGGTGTCATTAGTTCCGGAAAAAAGTGGGCTGGAAAATGGTGTATATCTCTCAGGATATAGCTGAGCAAAGTGCTGCTTACCTCCGCTGAGAATGAAATTCTCATCAATATTCCGCCATTTTTCCGTGCAGTGTATCATAAACAAAAACCACGTGATTACCCACCCTGTTTTTGTAACATGCGTTTGATTATTTAAATGCTATTGTGAATTCAGTCTGGTATGTAAAGATGCCATCAATGTCTATGTTAATTGTTTTGTATTCATTATTATTATCTTGATTATAATGAACACCTCATTAAAAACTGCTTTATATAGAGAAAACTGGGGTTTTTAAATAAATTGAAATCCAGACATGTTCGTGCTTCAAGTCTGTCTACTTACGATTTTTCCACTCTTTACACTACACTTCCTCATAATCTTATAAAAGAAAAGCTTAATGATTTAATTGAATGGGCTTTTCACAGAGAAGATTCTCTCTATCTTGCATGTAATGTCAGAAATGCATTTTTCACTTCTAAAGAGCATAAGAATTATACACTTTGGTCATGTCAGAAAGTGTGTGATGTCTTCACCTTTCTACTTGACAATATTTATATTAGATTCGGTACTAAGTTATTTAGACAAATTGTGGGTATTCCGATGGGTACGAATTGCGCACCTCTTGTGGCTGATCTGTTCTTGTATTGTTATAAAAGAGACTTCATGGGTCGCTTTCCATTGATAACCAATCTGAAATTATTGAAGCTTTTAGCTCCACTTCTAGATATTTAGATGATTTATTAAATATTGATAATACCTATTTCGATGGTTTGATCAGTCAGATTTACCCCCCAGAACTTCAGTTAAATAAAGCAAATTCTTCTGATACCGAGGCCCCGTTTTTGGATTTACTTCTATCTATTGTAGATGGATTTGTTTCGTGCAAACTTTATGATAAACGCGATGACTTTGATTTTGAGATTGTAAATTTTCCTTTTTTGGATGGTGATGTTCCTCGTGCGCCATCCTATGGCGTTTATATTTCGCAATTGATTCGATTTGCTAGAGTGTGTAGTCATGTAACTGACTTCAACACTCGTAATAAATTATTAACGGCTAAACCTCTTAATCAGGGTTATCGGTACCATAAACTACGCAAAGCATTTTCAAAATTTTATAGACGCCATTCTGATTTAATTTCCAAATTCAATATTGGACTTAAATCTCTTCTGCAACAAGGTCTATCGGAACCCGAATTTTATGGTGACTTAGTATATAAATTCAGAAAAATATATAACCGCAATGACTTCAGCACCCAATTTCGTAAAATCATTCTTCGATATAAAAAGATTGGGTACAACATGGATGTTATACGACAGACTGCATGCATGGTAGTTAATCCAATCACGGTTGGCAACTTTGCTTCCCACTTTTATTGCACGCCGGTGGGTCAGGCCTCAGATTCTATGACGGCTCCAACGTAAAGGCTTATTGAGAACTAGAGAGATCTAATTCAAGGTAATGTTGGTTGGTGCCTGATGCTCTGTCTCTGGTCGGGCCCATTGGAGTCTAACTGTTGGTTTTCTTTTGCTCCAGCATTTCAGTGGTTTCTTGCTGTCGAGTCCTCACCGTTGTCTCACCTCCGTGGTTCTTTGATTTTTGTGTTCACGGAGATGTTGCACTGATGAGTTAGGAGGCCTTCATGCGGACTGAACAAATTATTTGTCTTAATCGCGACGGAAGTAAGGGCGAGGATTGTGGCCACGTAAAATCGATTTAAGCCCCCCAGTGGAAATCATTCCACTGACCGTTCCAAGGCGGTTCTTCTGTGGCGGTTTATTTATGCTGTTGTTTGTTACTTACTGTGTGTATCACTTGTGTCTTTTTATTTTGGATGGCCATATGGCCATTTTGTGGGAAAGTAACTGTCCTTATGGCCTTCCTTTGTTTAGGTTTCCATTATGGTCTGGTCGCTTAATGTTTGTGTTTCTTTCCCTTCGGTGTCTTTGATGGGTGGAGTAAGTTAATTGTATCGATTCCTGATCTTTGTTTTACTTGTACTTTACTGTGGTATTGATTTTTTTCATTTCTTTTCCAAAACATAAGTTGTGGGTACTCGTTAGAGCCACCTCAATAAGGCGGTTCTAACGAGAAAATAAAACCTATGTTTTAAGTATTGATGAGTTTACTTTGACAAATTAACTGTTTTTGTGAGTTTGTGGGTACTCGTTAGAGCCACCTCAATAAGGCGGTTCTAACGAGAAAATAAAACATATGTCTAAGTATTGATGAGTTTACTTTGACAAATTAACTGTTTTTGTGATATCAAAAATGCACTATGCCGCACGGATGTAATATCGTAATGTGTTTATTATTATTATTATTTTATTGTTACTATTTTATTTTTCTATTCATTTATGTGTAATCTAATGATTATTAGTAAACTCTTATTTATTTATTCATTTCAACTGTTAAATGATTTATGATTAGTTGTGTACATTTTTCTGGTGTTCTGTCCATGATGCTGTGAAAAAGATTATGCATGTAAACCCAACTTTATACAAAACAGTCGGTTAATCAGGAATCAGTATGATTTTACACAAAAACATAGGTAGAAGGTACTTGTAAGAACCATGTCAATTTAGCGGTTCTGTGCCCATATATTTTTCAGCTCAATCATTGGGGAGACATCACTGGTATTTAAGCTGAAGACAATTATCGCTTTTTATGACACATGTAATGTGTATTGCATACTGGCTACTGACCGTCAGGAAGCCTGAAGATTAATGGACACGCGCGCAAGATATATTGTATTACCTTTCCGAAGAGATTAAATATCGAATGACTTATTCATATTCATTAAGATCTAAACAGAATAAGTACTTTTGCACGACCCGCAGAAAAAGCGACCGACTGAAGTCGGTTGATTTTCTAAGAGTGCCCTAAAATCACCGTTTCATTCTGTCATTCTGTCATTCTGTCAGTCTGTCTGTCCGTCCGTAACCCGTTTGTGAAAATTGGTGATAGTGACTTAACCGCTTGGAATATTTAAACGATTTTTGGCATACTGATAGATATCAATGAGATCTAACCAATGAACTTGCGAAATATTACATTCCGTTTAGTATAGCCTCGCCGAGGCGAAAAATGTGAAAATTTTCGAACTGCTTCTCCTCGGAAACCGTTGGGCCGATTGAAGTCAAATTTCATATGGAGCCTCTATGGGATGTGGGAAACCAAAATTTGCTCATGGGGTCCAGGTCACATGACCAAAATGGCCGCCAAGCCATATATGGTAAAAACCCTTCAAAAATAGTCTTCTCCAGAACCACCGGGCAGATTTCCACGAAACTTGATAAATAGCATCTGGGACGTAGGCCCATCATAAATTGCTAAAATGGTGACCCTGGGTTGACCTTGACATTCTTTGTGCCTAGGTCAAACTTTGACACATATGCTTTTGTATTGGAAAAGTGAGAATGCATTTTATCCTGCAAACGATTCAGAATACAGTACTAAAGTATAAGATATATTTTTGCTCCTTACGATAAGGCGCATTTATTGGGGGAACCGTTTTAGGTCCAGGTCACATGACCAAAATGGCCGCCATACCCATATATGGTAACACTTATAAAGCTAAAAGCATCCGGCGGGTCGTGCACTTCAGCTGAAGCACTGGTTTAGATTATGAGTATTATTATTATTATTATTATTATTATTATTTTTATTATTATATCTTGAGTCCAATATACATGTTTGTTGTGTTTGTTTGATTTGAGGTTTAACATCCCCGTCAACACTGTATAGGTCATTTTGGAGACGTTGCTTCCAATTTTGTGGGATTTTACCCGACATTGAAATGACATGACATCTCAAGCCCTGCGACACCAATTTCACTAATAGGGTTTATATGCATGAACGATCCAACTCGCATCACTTTTCCTGGGCATGCTTAGAACCTCTTCGCAGTTTACCAGTACTCATGTGCGTTTGTTTGGTTTCAGCTCTGCGTGAAAGCATCATGCGGCCCATCTATTTCTACAAGCCCCGATGGGCGGGGGCGGAACATATATCTTTAAGCAGAAAAAAGGTAGGGGATGATCGCTGGAATCGCCTGGTTGAGGCTGCATGATGCTTCCACGGAGAGCTGAAACTGGCCCGCACACAAGTACTGGTAAAGTGGTGCGAGTCGGCCCGCCCATGCTTATTAACCATATTGGTTTCATTGGGCGACATGGCTTGATATGTCATTTCATCTAAATGTCGGGTAAAAGTCCGACAAAGTTGGAAGCAACGTCTCCAAAATGACCTTTACGGTGTTGACGGGGACGTTAAACCTCAAATCAAACAAACAAACAAAACCTACAACATATATGTCTTGAAACAATGCAGACACCTTTTAACCCCATTTTCTCTATGTTAAGTAGGATTACAGACGTGTTCATATGCATTTATGATTCGATAATATTCTTCATGTGAACAGTCAAAGTCAAGATGAGACTGTGTAGACATTCTGTTTACGTTGAACTTTCCCTGTTCGCATGCTTTAAATAAACCGGCCATTATAATTTAATTTATTGTTAATTATTGTCGGTATTGATAAACTTATTCCTTTACTTTAACAATCAATGAAGCCCTTTCTTTCCAGATTAAATATTTGTTGCTTTTGAATATGCAATGTTATTACAAATAATTAAAATGGTTACAGGTAAATAAAGAGTAATTAAAACATAACGCTTTATCAGTCACAGTTAGTTTTAAACAGTGAAAGTAAGCATTATCTCATTGAATAAACATTGTGACCATTATAATAACTCACATCCGTGTTGTTACATTCTTTCACACCCAGAAAACGGTTACTTTTGCATTGAACTTAGGTCGTATTTTCATTTCTTCTTTACACATAGGTTGTGGGTGCTTGTTAAGTTCTGACGAGTACCCAGTACTCACAACATATGTTTGGGGCAAAAGTTTTATGTATGTAAGGTTGGATTGAGAGAGTTGCTCACTACATGAACTCGATAGCCAAGCAGCGTTTTGGACGAGAAAGCCCAAACATGGACACTCAGACTGGAAACTCAGATCAGACGTCAAGCTCAGACCAGTGTCTTTATTGTCCACTCATTAAGATAGCATATTCGCGTGACATAGTTTTTTTTCATATCTCCAAAATGGCAATTCATATCTCAAAAACGGTTATCTACTATGTTTTGATGCAGATATTAGAAATTGTAATACCTTGTAAACCCCGGTTTTCTCAATACAAAGTGGGGTGTTCATAACACAAACTTGTTAACATGTTGCGTTTCTATACATATTAATATATAACAAAATCAATGTGTGGCAATTTTCTTTTACTTATACTGCAATCATAGGTCGTGATGCTCGTTAGTACCGCCTGATCAACGAGTTCTCACAACCTAGGTCTTTGAGCAGAAAATAGAAAATGTAAATCCCTGTGAACCCCGGTTTTCTCTATGTAAAGTAGGGTTTAAAGGGGTTTTCATTACATGGACTTGTGAATTTCTGGCATTTCTAAACAATGTCATTTAAAATAATTCAGCTGACACCCATAAGCTATAAAGTTTTTTTTCTTCTTCTTCTTTTTTTCTTTCTAACATATAAAGTAGAATATTGCATTCCAGCACACAAAAATGGATTTTTGAGAACCAATAATATTTTGTGTTAAGCACAAAAAAGGCTCACTTTTAACTGTTTCACAAAAAGAGCAATTTTCTAGCTCGTTAAGACTTTAGTAACGACAGAACAGAACATAACTTTATTGGAGATAAACTCAGGCCACCGCAAAACAGCCAGTCCGAAATTAACTAGACATCAATTGACATGCGCGAGTCTCGTTCAGTATCCCCCGGGGTCATAAAAGCGAAAATGATTTCACACACAGTCGGATTATAACACAGTTCAGATTACACAACAGGTTCTCCTCGGAAACCATAGGCCTCAGTCAAAGGGAGACAATCCAATATTGACTTGTAGTGTGACTATCAGGGAATAGGTGAATAGATTAAATGTCAGATAAAGTTGGTCATGTGACGTAATTGTGATTTTGCCGGGCAGACAATTCATAAATAATGTCCTTCTTTCTGGTAAACACTAATGAAAATATTTAGATTGCCGTCTGCTGTAGAATTTTCTGCAGCACTTGAAAGGCGATCGGGGTAGGATAGGTGATATGATAGGAGATATTTTATTTATCAGTTACCCCATATATTAATCGCATTGCAACACATTGACCGGGTAAAGATATACTATGGTAGGAGAAATGGGCTTTATCATGTCAACGTGGCATTGCACCTTTATGAACTGGACTACTGCCAAAATAAAAACTGGCAAAAATGTAAGAGTATACAAGGGAATTTATTTACTGATAAATAGAATACCAGATTCTACACGCGTTCTCGAAGCCTTGCCTGATAATCTTGTAAATGTCACAGAGTGAAATAATGGAAACTGGAGGAGCGCTTGTGCTTAGGACTTTCTAATCATTTACAGCTATTTCCTCCTATTGATCGTCGCTTTTCATACTTCATATATATTTCATCTTTCATTAAGCATTCCTGAGTAGCGCATATCATTTGCCGGTTTCCTTATGTAAGTCTCCCGCGCTTTGTACCTCACTGATTAACACCGCATGCACACATACTTACCTTAGCCTTTGTCAGTCTTCCGTTGTTCCGGACAAGGGTAGGTCTTACGACCACCTGAAGGACACATTTTATATAGTTTTTCCTAGTTACTTAGGATATTTATATACATTTATTCAGGTATGCGTTTACTTTATTTCATTATCATGTTGAACATTTGTAAATTATCATAATTGTCATTATTTCATGAATATTCATATCTTGCTATTTCGATCTCTCGACCTCGTGTCAGTCTTCTATTGTTCCTGGCAAGGGTAGGTCTTACGACCACATGAAGGACACATTTTATATAGTTTTTTCTAATTACTTAGGATATATATATAATGACGAGGTCGAGAGAGGGAATGTTATCATGGTGAAAAACATGAAATCATCAAAAAGAGTTGTCGTCCTTTGAACCCCGAACCCCCTCGAGAAAGCGGGAGAAGACCATTCAAACAACATCATATCATCTCAGCACCATCATCATGTAGTCACAACCACCTTAAATCTCCCCGTGACATATACATTAGTGGAATTCCACTGAAAGGCGCCAAACAATACCAAAGGAAATAAAAATACAGACTGCACTACGGCGAAGTACTGGGATACGTTTATTAGCTACATTCTTCCTTGGTTGACTGATTACACGAAACTGTAGTGAACGTATGTTATGTGACAGAACATGTGCTTGGTCGCCTACCATTTTACACTGAACAATTTTGCTTGGATTGTTTGGTTGCATGGCAGTTGGCAGGACCTCTGACACTATTAAGGACCCATTCTACACCTTTAAGAGGGTTAGAACATCCTAGTTTGAATCCTCCATGGTCTAGCTGTTTTTTCAACACCGTCGTTAGTCTTTTGTTATACCCCCGGCATACGAAGTATGCTATTGGGGTATATAGTTTTCGTCCTGTCGTTCCTCCGTCCGTGTGTCCGTCTTTCCGTCTGTCCGTCCGTTAACATTTTTGGTTAAAGTTTTACGTCAAAGTTTCTAAGAGATTGTATCTTCTGAACCCTTCGATAGATACACTGAAGTTATATACTGATCCAAAGATTTCATTGATGCATGTCCCATCCCCCACAGTGACCTTGGGGTCAAGGTCACAGACTTAGAAATTTTATGTTTGGTTAAAGTTTTACGTTAAAGTTTCTAAGAGGTTGTATCTTCTGAACCCTTTGATAAATTTAGTTGATACTTACAATGAAGTTACACACTGGTCCCACCCCCACAGTGACATTGAGGCAGACTGAGTATGACTACGTAGTATGACCCATCTTCTTTCTTATGAATGTTTTCATTGCTCTGAAAGGAACTCATTTTTGATTTTTATTTGCCTTCACTGCAGCTGGTGTTGTGCCGTGTGGCGGCCGTAAAACGTCTCCCCGTACATCAACCATTGTGCAGTTTATATTTTACTTTTGGTCCTTTGAGATCAGCGTGAATATTCTGAGAAATCAGAAATAAATTATTGGTTTAGACTAACATTCTAGACAGGTTTTTAATTATTTGGACCCCATTTTGATTTATATCAGTCTTTGAATCGACTGCCTATTCGAAATTCGCAAAATTGCAGTATGTTTCCTCTGGCTTTCTTTGCCGGATCATAAAAGGGTCACTGATGAGGCTTTATTAGCCGAAACTACGTAGTATGACCCATCTTCTTTCTTATGAATGTTTTCATTGCTCTTAAAGGAACTCATTTTTGATTTTTATTAGAAATTTTACATTTGGTTAAAGTTTTATGACAAAGTTTATAGAACCCTGTATGTCCTAAACAAAAAGACAAATCCAACTAATACTTGCATCGATCTTGCATACCAGGCCAAATATTTCATTGATGCATTCCTCACCCTGCTGCTTCAGTAACATTGATGCCCCCACCCCTTCAGTAACTTTGATGCCCTCAATCCCTTGGTCCATATAGAAATTTTATCTTTGGTTTAGCTTTTACAAACACATTTATAGATTCTTATAGCTTCCATATTACATACAATTAAGCTCTAAAGATATATTAGAGGGTGGCGCTGGCCGGGGGTATACGTGACCCACTGGTCGCTTTCTCTAGTTAACTCAACAATGATTCTTGACTGTCTACGATACTGTAGGAAGTTTTCTCGCTCGCCTAAAAGATAAAATGTGGATAGTAGTAAAAATTTCAACCATCACTAGTACGACTTAATACCTAAGCAAAATATACCTTTGTAAAAAGCGCATGTATACATATGCCGGATTTTGACATTAAAGGGATTTAATTCACAAACTCAAAAGCTACTGAGAAACAGAGAGTAATTTTCATGTGCAATACAGGGAAACTAATGCCAAGGTTTTGTTTTGTTTGATCTGAGGTTTAACGTCCCCGTCAACACTGTATATGTAATTTTGGAGACGTGGCTTCCAATTTTGTGGGACTTTTACCCGACATTGAGATGAAATGACATCTCAAGCCCTGTCGCCCAATGAAACCCTATTGCCAAGTAAAAAGACAGAAAATAAAAGTGAAGACAGTGTTCAGGAATTGATACAAGCTACTGAGAAACAGAGAGTAATTTCCATGTGCAGTACAGAGAAGCTATTGCCAAGTAAAAAGACAGAAAATAAAAGTGAAGACACTGTTCAGGAATTGAAACAAGGTACTGAGAAACAGAGAGTAATTTCCATGTGCAGTACAGAGAAGCTATTGCCAAGTAAAAAGACAGAAAATAAAAGTTAAGACAATGTTCAGGAATTGATACAAGCTAATGAGAAACAGCGAGTAATTTTCATGTGCAGTACAGAGAAGCTATTGCCAACTAAAAAGACAGAAAATAAAAGTGATAGCAATGTTCAGGAATTGATACAAGCTACTGAGAAACAGAGAGTATTTTTTATGTGCAGTACAGAGAAACTATTGCCAAGTAAAAATTCAGAAAATAAAAGTGATGGCAATGTTCAGGAATTCATACGATTACTTTAACCCTTATCTTGCTGAATATTCATTTAAGCCACACCCATTTCTGTCTATGAACCAATCAAATTACTTGATGTAATTTATCGCTACAAATTCATAACTTGAATGCCAAACAGTGTAGATCCTGATCAGAAGCCATCTAATCTGGATCTACACTGTTTGCAAAGATAGGGGTTGTCGTGAACAGCAAGATAAAGGTTAATTATGCCTTCCAACCAAGACACCGAATGGAAAGAATCGCAAAGATAAAGCAATGGCGCATTATCTAACCTATTGTACACTAGTGGACTCTTCCATTGCCAAATATTGGACAAGTCCATTTGCCATATCAGGGGTGCCATGCCTATTTTTTTCGTTTTTATTCTATTTTTGACGAAACGTTCTCTGAGCAAATAGTGCAGGCCCTGATCAGGTCTGATCTGTTTGTTTGTTTGTTTGATTTGAGGTTTATCTTCCCCGTCAACACTGTAAAGGTCATTTTGGAAACGTTACTTCCAATTTTGTGGGCCTTTTATCCAACACTGAGATGAAATGACATCTCAAGCCCTGCCACCCAATGAAACAAAAAGGGTTTATAAGCATGGATGGTCCGACACTCGCACCTCTTTGCCTGGGCAGGCTTGTCTCCCTGCCCTACATCATAGTGTAGATTATATTTTCTTGTCCTTTGGGATCATTGATTCCATTGTGGAACTTTGAAATATCTGAGGGTCACTGATGAGGCCTAATTGGTCGAAACTAGCTAGTCTGGCCCAGAAAACATATACACTCTATAATTTTCAGTTCTGTGGTGTTTTACTTGCTTCCAAAGGATAACCCTTTTATATAACATATTTGACTTCACTACAGCTGGTGTGTGGGAATGTGTGGCGGCGGTAAAACGTCTCGCTGCCCTACATCATAGTGTAGATTATATTTTCTTGTCATTTGGGATCATTGATTCCAATGTAGAACTTTGAAAATATCTGAGGGTCACTGATGAGGCCTAATTGGTCGAAACTAGCTAGTCTGGCCCAGAAAACATATACACTCTATATTTTTCAGTTCTGTAGTATTTTCCTTGCTTCCAAAGGATAACCCTTTTATAGAACATATTAGATCTTCTAAGCGGTTTACCAGTACTCGTGTGCGGTTCAGTTTCAGCTCTGCGTGGAAGCATCATGCAGCCTATCTATTTCTTCAAGCCCCGATGGATGGGGGTCTCAGGTCTGATTTGGGCCTGCACTGTTTTCCAAGGTACCCCTTTGGGGGTTTTCCGCCTGCAATGCATTACGATAACACACCCGTGTGACATAGTGCATTTTTCACATCTCCAAAATGGCTACTTTTCTGATGAAAATCTGTGCTATTTTTCTTATTGATACTGCAAACATAGGTTGTGGGTGCTCGTTAGAACCGCCTCATTGAGGCGGTTCTAACGAGTACCCACAACTTATGTCTTGGAGCAAGAATAAGAAAAATAATGTATACCCCCGTAAACCCCAGTTTTCTCTATATAAAGTGGGGTATAGGGGGGTCTTCATTTCACGGACTTGTTCACGTGATGGGGTAAACATTACAAGTAGAAAGCCAAAAGGACAGTTTCTTTCCTAAAACTGGCCAAGCTGATATCCGAAATTAAAGATAAAACAGGGACATACACGAAAAGACAGACAATGTTGAGAAAACACAACAGAATCGCCGCCTTGGAACGATCACTTAAAATTTAACTAAGGGGTTAAATCGTTTTTCGTGGCCACAATAGAAGCCTCCGTGGTGCAGTGGTTACGCTACTCGCCTTGTAAACCAGGGATCGCAGGATCGATCCCGGGCTTCTCCAGACTTTCGGATGAGTCTTTAAACCGAGGTCCCGTCTCCGTATGACCTTAGCTGTTGGTGGGACGTAAAACTAAAACTCACTCACTCGTGGCCACAACCCACATCACAACATAGCATTTGGCGATCCGTTTACAGTGCACCAGATTAACATATATACAGGGAGAAAATTGGGGTTAACAGGGCTGTACATTATTTTGCTTAGTTTTGCTCGAAAACATAGATTGTGGGTACTCATTAGAACCGCGTCCTTGAGCACCCGCAATCAGTATTTGAACTCGAAATAAGATATATGAGCCATCGGACGACAAAACCTACAATAAGACATGTGCGCCCAGCGAAGACTCAGATCAGTCTGATCAGAGTCTTCGCTATGCGCTGTAAAGATAGCTAAGGGCCAATTGCTCCTTCATGCAGCAAGAGAAGTCTCTGGTTAGACTTTATGGATGCGCAGGCTGATCTGATTCTTCGCTGGACGCACATGTTTTATTGTAGGTTTTGTCGTGCGCTGGCTTATATATCAAGTATTTTTATCAGAAATAGAGGATGCGTTATCGTAATTGGCAACTTTGCTACGCTCTTTGGTTGTACATCGGTGGGCCGGACTTCGGACTATGTAACGGTCTGGCGATACAAATTTCGATAAAAAAAAAAAAAAAAACCTCCGGAGTTGAAGTCCCGTCCTCATTACGAAAACACGCCTGTACAAATACATTGTAAACTTTACCTCAGAAAAATCGAAATTTTTAGATGAATAATTGAGATATTTTTCTTTTATCAGTTACCCTCTGTATATATTGCATTGTAAAACATTGACTTGATAAAGATATACTAGCTCAGGATAAGTGAGCTTTATCAAGGCAAGCCTCGCGATTCTACAAGCGTTCTCGAAGCCTTGCCTGATAAACTTGATATCAAAAGACATTCTCCTGGTATTCTCTATATTTCTGCTCAAAATATAGATTGTGAGTACTTGTTAGAACCGCCACTGGCTGGTATGTCAGGCAGCGGAGGCACTTGCTTTGGTGGAATATTTGAATCTGAAGAACTTGCCCAAGCAGCAGTAAAAAGTGTACGGGTACATTGCAAATGGTGTATTTCTACGAAAATCAAAGATGTGCGAAACCAGAAATTCGAAGAAGATGGAGAAACAAAGAACAGTGCATGACTTTAATATGCATGTATATGTACACATTTTCTGATTCACTGAATCGTATCGTAACCAGTGCTTCAGCTGAAGTGCACGACCCGCCGGATGCTTTTAGCTTTATGAGTGTTACCATATATGGGTATGGCGGCCATTTTGGTCTTGTGACCTGGACCTAAAACGGTTCCCCCCCAATAAATGCGCCTTATCGTATGGAGCAAAAATATATCTTATACTTTAGTACTGTATTCTGAATCGTTTGCAGGATAAAATGCATTCTCACTTTTCCAATACAAAAGCATATGTGTCAAAGTTTGACCTAGGCACAAAGAAGGTCAAGGTCAACCCAGGGTCAACGTTTTAGCACTTTATGATGGGCCTACGTCCCAGATGCTATTTATCAAGTTTCGTGGAAATCTGCCCAGTGGTTCTGGAGAAGACTATTTTTGAAGGGTTTTTACCATATATGGCTTGGCGGCCATTTTGGTCATGTGACCTAGACCCCATGAGCAAATTTTGGTTTCTGCCATCCCACAGAGGCTCCATATGAAATTTGACTTCAATCGGCCCAACGGTTTCCGAGGAGAAGCAGTTCGAAAATTTTCACATTTTTCGCCTCGGCGAGGCTATACTAAATGGAATGTAATATTTCTCAAGTTCATTGGTTAGATCTCATTGATATCTATCAGTATGCCAAAAATTGTTTCAATATTCCAAGCGGTTAAGTCACTATCACCAATTTTCACAAACGGGTTACGGACGGACAGACAGACAGACCATATATGACTTGGTGGCCATTTTGGTCATGTGACCAGGACCCCATGAGCAAATTTTGATTTCCCCCATCCCATAGAGGCTCCATATGAAATTTGACTTCCATCGGCCCAACGGTTTCCGAGGAGAAGCAGTTCGAAAATGTTCACATTTTTTCGCCTCGGCGAGGCTATACGAAATGGAATGTAATATTTCGCAAGTTCATTGGTTAGATCTCATTGATATCTATCAGTATGCCAAAAATTGTTTAAATATTTCAAGCGGTTAAGTCACTATCACCAATTTTCACAAACGGGTTACGGACGGACAGACAGACTGACAGACTGACCGAATGACAGAATGACACGGTGATTTTAGGGCACTCTTAGAAAATCAACCGACTTCAGTCGGTCGCTTTTTCTGCGGGTCGTGCAATTGCGAGACATATGCTGATGATACGCATACCGTATCATGAAGTAGTTTGACGTTACGATTATGATATATTCTAACACTGGTCACCTATATAGCAAATGGATAAATCTGGTGATATGTTGAGTGATTAAATCACTGGAAGGAAGAGTGCGCCGTGAAGAGCCGCCTTTTGTTGAGTGTCATGACGTTATTCATTGGTTCCTTGGCGTTAGATTGTGTAACGTTTTTTTTTCTTGAATCAGAAATGTTATTAAAACAGGTAATCGCATGTAACACAGTCAGTTATATTGGCGGGATAACTTTATACAACGGTGGAAGGTAGGGAGAATCTGAAGGAATCAATAGCATTCTCATCGACTTTTAGTGTGTTAGAATCGAAAATTTTGACCTATTTAGAATGGCTGTGACCTTGAAAATAAGGTCATGTTCACCAAAACCTAATATGTTCTTCATCTTGTCCCAATATTATATTTATGCAAATTTGATTAAAACCCACCCAGAAGTTCGTGAGATATGCTGCACATAACTTAAATTTGGCCCAAATCTGACCTAGTTAGCATGGCTGTGACCTTGAAAAGGTCAAGGTCACGAAAAGCCAATCAGTTATTTATCCTGTCCCAATCTTATATCCTTGCAAATTTGATTAAAATCCACTTATTAGTTCATGAAATATACTGCACAAAACATAAATTTGACCTACATGTATTTAGCACGGCTGTGACCTAGAAAATAAGGTCAAGGTCACCAAAAACTAATAAGTTCTTCATTCTGTCCCAGTTTTATATCCATGTACATTTAATTAAAACCCATCCAGTGTTCAAAAGATTTACTGCTCACAACCTAAATTTGGCCTTTTAAAATATTTAGCACGGCTGTGACCTTGAAAATAAGGTCAAAGTCACCAAAACCTTATCAGTTCTTCGTCCTGTCCCAATGTTGTATCCAAGCAAGTTTGATTAAAATCCACCCAGTAGTTCATGAAATATCACGCCGACGCATACGGATACGCAGACGCCGGGGCGGACGGGAGCCACGTCAAAAGCAATGTGCACCTGTCCCACTGCCCTTCGGTTGGGGGGACATAATAAGTCAAAAGTTCGAAGTTGGAAATCGGGAGTTGGTAGTCAAAAGTCGGAGGCTATATGCAAAAAAATGGAAGTTAAACGTTTGAAGTCAGAAAGGGGAAGTCGGAAGTAAGAAGTAAGAACTTAGAAGTGATGAAGGCAGAAGTCCTTCCAGTGCCGCTCATTGAATACAAATATGAACATGTAACAATGCCATATATTTCATATACCATTACGCAAATGTAGAATGGACACCATCAAATATCGTTGATAAGGGGAACCTTCGGGTCCCTTCTGGTGAAAAAAGCATTGACTTGTGAGATAATACGCCTGCAACAACGCCATATTCCATATACCGTTACGTCAACGCAGAAAATACAGCCATCCATTGACGTTGGTAAGGGGGATCTTTGGGTCACGTCACACCGGTTGTTCAACACACCGGCCTTTGAGATAACATAAAACAACGTCAGTAAGCTGTATCAACCTGAAGTCGGCACATGGACGCATGATATAAGTCAAACAGTACATAGCTTCAAGACAGATGCCCCCAAAGGTCCCAACTGTGGTGATGGGAAAATGTGATAGATAGATTGTTAAAGCCTGTTTATTTGTAAGGAGATGTAAAATGTGCACAATATGAAAGATAAAATCGACGCTGCTATTTCTGCAGTGTTCAAAATGGTGATCTTCTTCATCGTCCCAAATGACGAAGATATCACTCATATGTTGCTGGATTGTCCAGCTCTGCACAACCAGAGAAAACTGATATATACAAAAGTTAAACAATTAGTCATAAGCTATATTTGTCTACGTTGGGGGAGAACATTATTTCACATGAAACAGAATATTGTCAAATTTTTAATTGACTGCTCCATATTACTAGAGTTTAAAAGTGAAACAGTAGTTAGAGATGTCGCAAAAGTAACAACGGAAATGTGCTATAGGCTTCACTTACAACGTATTCACAAGTTAAAGCAGATCAACGGAAATTGGAGCTGATGGTGTGGTTAAGCGTCCCTCGTGTAAATAGTACCTATGGAGCGTGATAGCTCAGTGGTTAGTGCACTTACCTCTGATGCTAAAGGTCCCTGGTCCTATCCCCGGCAGCGGCGGAGAGATTTCGGTGTCCGAACACGCCCCATTGGCATCATTTACAGGGATGAATGGCATAAAGTGCACCGTCCTTCGCACGTTAACTGGAGATCCCACGCTGTGCAGGGAGAACCATCCCCTGTGCAGGTTAATGATCCCTACCGTAATTACTGTGTAGGCTTTCACTTTCACTATCTGTTTTGCATTTCAGAGCTGTTTTGTTTGTGCCGTTTGGTGGCTGTAAAAGGTCTCCCCGTACATGCATTTAATGCTCTTATTTTCTCAGGGATTGCTTTTACAGCCTATTGGTCATTTTGTGGGAAAGTGACTGTCCTATTGGCTTTCCGCTATCGATGTTTCCATTAGGTCTGTTGTTTCATGTTTGTGTTTCTTTCCCTTTGGATTCTCTGATGGGAGCTGTGGGTTGATTGTGTCGATTCCTGATCATTGCCTCCACTTCTATTTTTCATCCTATAAACGTGGAGTGTATGTAATGTACACCTGCGGTAATGGTCAAATGTGACCGACGCAGTATCAGTAGATAAATAGATCAGAATCAGTATTGTTACTGGTGACACGTCAAATGACATTCATACACTAGGACCTGTGATGTGGGAGGTTAGTCCCTAGCTCTAACCAAAGAGGTAAATTTAGCTACAAAATCATCAGCACCTTCAGCTGTCGAAATAATCGAATCGGGAAGGGCATTCCAATCTCTAATGGTTCTGGGGAAGAACGACTCTCTATAAATGTCAATTCTTTCAGTAAGGGTCTGAAACGCCAACGAAGGGTGATTTCTACAGTGTCTAGCCATCTGTTGGAATGCTGGCAGCAACCTTTAGACCTTTGTATAAAAGGATTAGCCTACTGTCTTTTCTCCTTTTCTTGAGAGAATCCCGTTTTAATTTTCCAAGTAATCCAGTTATGCTCCCAGTTTCAAAGCAGTACTTGCCTGTTACAATTCTAGCAGCTCTATTCTGAACTTTCTCAATTTCATCGTTAAGGACCACTCCACTGGGGTCCCAGATACAACTACCATATTCCAAGATTGGGCGAACAAGACCTTTATATGCTGCCTCTTTTAGATAGATAGATAGATAGATAGATAGATAGATAGATAGAATATTTACTGTAAACATCATCCAACGATCAACGACCTTGTCTATTCACCCTATTGATTATACAGCGTTCAGCCAGTTACATGTGGGTTTACGGCGTCCCGCAAACCCCCATGCTGACAAGACAACCGAGCGTGATCTTTGACAGGTGTACGGGCAGCTGTGGGGTAAGGCACAAGAAAGATATTAGATGAATGACATGTATCATTTACAGTATCTATATAAAACACTTACTAACACAAAACATCACAATTTGTTGTTTCTGTAGCCAACTCACGACGTCCGCTCCGAAGGCAAAACAATGTTCTGTGCTCGGAACGGGTGACGTGAATACCTACAGAAGCAAACAACAAAAACAACAAAAACAAAAAAAGAAACAACACAAGACGCGACTGGCCAGTGTATAATTTAGGGTGAATCCCCCTCTCGCGGGAATTTTGCTCTCGCGAACTAGTGCGAACTAGTCTATCGACATAGTTGCCGATCACAGGTTTAGCGATCACAGGTTTGCCGATCACAGGTTTAGCGATCACAGGTTTGCCGATCACAGGTTTAGCGATCGTCCGAATCACCTGCAGGTTATTTAGTTGACCTCTTCCATGGTCTCACATTTGTTCACAATTGACATTGGTATACGCAGATTATGGTGGTCTGTCCGCCCGTGCTGGACCCTAACCCCCAGCGTCGTACCAGTACCTGCTGCTATATCGCAGGGAGCAGCAGGTCACCACACATTGTTGTGCCTGCAAATTACGATAACTGGACTAAGACACGAGTCACAAAACATACATGCTATATCATGATCCCCCTCCCGGAGAAGTAAGAATATGTTCATGCATATACCGTTATTGCGCATGCGCCGACCAGACATACAGGCTATTTAGTGCATGCGACAAATAACCGTACAGCAGAACTCAACTTGACTGTGCATCAAATTATCAGCACCCAGCGCTTGACACAATAATACTCAAAGTTCATGTTTCCTTACTGAGCACTACAGAAATCAATTAATGCTCACTACTACTGAGCATAATACTCATCAAATTTGTGCTCACTACATTATCACAAGTAAGAGGCAATTGAACAGACCACGCCTTTGCGCTACCTGGTCAGCCGCCAATTACAGGAAACATAACCATCTCTATTTCATATCCTTCTCCGCGACACGGCTCACAAATATAGCTATTCACAAATTCATTACATTAATAACAGATAGAAACTACAAACAGAAGATTTTCATCTATAATCCACAACATTTGTTAGTGTCTCATAAGGGCCAACACTGTTTGCCGTAAATTCTCTCTGTATTTGGTAGGCACCCCGTCACAACCGTCCTCGCGACGCCGATGACGCAGCTGACGTCATCCCCGCCACTCAGGCCGTTATGACGTGTGGCGACCAAATACTCCCACTTATCATCATCACGTTCTTTATATGTACATACATGCACAAACTGAGTTATCAGACAAAAACGGCATCATTACAAAATGAACTTATAATTCTTCTTGAACAAAATTATTTCTACTCAAAGTGAACACGCTTGTAAAATAAAATTCATTACGGTTCATCATCACGGATAACCCGACAGGCTCTTGTAAGAGTTTGCCCTGATGATGAAGATATGGTTAAACCCGTCTTAAGTTTACGTCCCCTCTACACCTAATATCATATTGGGTCGGAACCACGGTTTTCCAACCACAGCTAGACAAAAGTCATGGGTCAAACAAGTGACCCGGCGTTTATTAATTACATTCTACAAAAGGGGTCTAAAAGCCTAAATGAATCTAGAATGAGCGGGTGTCCAAACTTTACGTCTCACCAACATCTAGGGTCAGAATGAGACAGGACCTCACTTAGAAAGACTCATTCCACTACTGGAGAAGCCTGGGATCGATCCTGCGACGTCTAGCTGGCAAAACTAGTAGCCTAATCACTACAGGCCTCAACAGTGAATTCAGAATAGGCTTCAGAAAGTTGGGGTATACTACAAGTAAACCCCTCCAAAACCTACAAGCATGTTCATACAAAAATAATACTAAACATAGATTTAACATACCTTTCAATATACTTTCTATTTCCCGACACAATGTTGTAGGTACACGTTACAACTTGACCTGCTGCTAAAGTGTTCGCTTTTCTCAGGGTTTATATATCTATGAATACTACCAGAAATTCATGCCTACTCATATTACCTTGCTTAAATCGTGGCGGGATGGAGATACCGGCCACAAATGAAGCAAGATAGCAACAATCGAGTAGATAATGGGTTTGCGTTCAAATAGTATATTTCCCATAGGAAAAATTGATGAAACGACCCTATAAATCAATGCCATGACTCCTGTCAAAACGAACACCCACACAACACGTGACGGGAATGAAAATCATATATGGCACAATTTGGCGGTTGGCGATTTTTAGGCAAATTTTATAGAACTCAGCCTTATAGCGGCCCCCTGTATTGTAAAAACAGATCTCTATAAACCACTCAAGCATACATCGTATGATATGTGCATGACTTGTTCATGGAGCAGCACAGTTTGCGTACCATATTTCACCTAAAATATTTCACTCGCACCGCCCTACCATATATCTACTAAAATAATTTAGATGTGCATAAGCACCAGAGAGGTTTCCTATTCCATCTCGTAACAAAGGTTTCCCCTTTTGGAGAAAAAACAATCAGAAATGTTTTTTCTTTGTGTACAGAGATGGAATAGGATGAACCTATCTAAACAAGACAGCTATTTACACAACAACCGTGCGAAGAATTACCTACTAAGGTAGTCTGCCCCCAAATTTTCTTGGCCCCGAATTGCAATAATCCGAAATCTATACGGCTGTAGTTTCATTGCCCAACGCATTATTCGAGGATTGAGAACTTTTGCTGTTTGCATTAAGACAAGGGCTTGTGGTCTGTCTCAAGCAAGAATTCTACTCCGTAAAGATACTTGCGAAATTTCTCAACACCCCAGATAATAGCCAAACATTCCTTCTCTATCACAGAATAGTTTTTCTCACGAGGCAAAAGTTTCTTGCTGGCATAAGCAATGGGAAGTCGTCCTTCCCCTTCAAATTCTTGGAGCAAAACGGCTCCTATACCAACATCAGAAGCGTCCGTCCGGAGTATGAACGGATTCCCATCATGAATGATAGGAAGACGAAGAAAAGGACTAGACGTGAGTCTATTCTTCAGGGTCTGGAAAGCCTTTTCATGATGGTCCTGCCAGTCTGTGATCTTGTTTGGTCTACTTTTCTTAGTTAAATCTGTCAAAGGGGAAGCAATAGATGAGAAATTTGGAATGAAACGGCGGTAGAAACCAGCCAACCCAAGAAATGACTTTATTTGTCTCTTAATAGAAGGTCGAGGAGCATCCTTTATAGCTTGTATCTTGTCTTCTTGCGGTCTAACTGACTGAGCAGCTACACTGTGACCAAGACATTCGATACTGCTATACCCAATCATACACTTGGAAGGTTTTGCCGTCAACTTGGCTGTCCTGAGTCTATTCAAAACTTCACGTAATGACGTCAGGTGGTCTTTCCAAGTTTCGGTAAAGATCCACATATCATCGACGAAGCTATCAACGTTAGAAAGTTCGGACAGAATCTTTCTCATCAGCCTGCAAAATGTTGCTCCTGAGTTTACCAAACCGAAGGGCATAGTTTTGAATTGAAACAAGCCTTTGGGGGTTTCGAACGCAGTTAGGGGTTTTGCCTTAGACGTCATTTTTACCTGCCAATAACCTTTTGACAAATCTAATTTGCTAAAGTATTTGTGCCCCGACATTCTATTTATAACCTCCTCCATATTTGGCATTGGTTCTGCATCGAACTCCGTCACTTTATTAAGTTTATGGAAGTCAATGCAGAACCGCACCGAACCATCTTTTTTAGGGACAAGTACTACAGGGGATGAGTATGGAGATATTGATGGCTCAATAACTCCTAAATCTAACATATCTTGAATTTCCTTTTCCATTACATCCCGTACTTTATATGGTATGGCATAACCTTTTGACCTCACTGGTTCCGACGTCAGCAACTTTATGTCGTGTTCTATTTGGTCAGTTCGTCCTGGTACACTGGGTATTCTTTTATCAACGTCTCTATTTCTTTACGCTGATCCTGCGTTAACATTTCTGAAATATTGACGTCCTTAAACGTCTCTGGTTGCTTTGCAGTAGGAAAAGCGCAATCTTCCAATGAGAATTCGTCAACGTCATCATTTTCAGTTGACGGAATGGACTCTACAGAAAGCAAGCAATGTGACGTCACATTTTGACGTTCCACATATTGCTTCAGTATGTTAGCGTGGTATGTGTTAACATTTCCATTGACGTCAATCTTATAATCCATTCTGTTCACTACCTCAACCACTTCATAAGGACCTTTCCATTGAAGCAATAATTTATTACTGTCTGTCGGTAGTAACAACAGCACTTTATCGCCGACGTCAAATTTACGCGACCTCGCGCCTTTATCATAATAGGCTTTCTGCTTAATCTGAACCTTCTTTAAATTATCACGCGCTAATTTGCATGTCTGCTCTAACCGTTCCCTAAGCTCAATAACGTATTGATACGTCGAAAGAACTTGCTCATCGCGTACCTCTTCAGCCCATAATTCTCTTAATATTGCCATTGGACCTCCGACGTTACGTCCATATAACAACTCAAAAGGGGAGTATCCTAAAGACTCTTGTGGGACTTCCCTAACCGCAAATAATAAAGCTGGAAGATATTTATCCCAATCTTTTGGACGTTCAGCACACATGCGACGTAACATCTGCTTTAACGTAGCGTGGAAACGCTCTATCAAGCCGTTGCAAATTGGGTGTCTCGGACTACACGTTAACTGTTGAAGAGAAAGAAGTCTGCTGACTTCTTTCATTACCTCAGCAGTAAACTGTGATCCACAATCAGTCAACATTTCATCAGGAATGCCAACCCTACTAAACATTTCAATAAGCGCTTCCGCGACACGTTCCGTCTCAATACTCGGAAAAGCTATCGCCTCTGGATACCTTGTCGCATAATCTATCATGGTTAAAATATAACGAGATTTCCTATCAGATCGAGGCTCATTTGGACCAACTATGTCCACTGCCACCCTCTTAAATGGCGTATCAATCAATGGCATTTTTCCTAGAGGTACTTTAGTGACCCGACCTTTCGGAATAGTTCTCTGACAAATATCACAAGATTTACAAAATCTAGCGACATCACCGCAAATACCGGGCCAGTAAAACTCAGTTACAACTCTATCCAATGTCTTCCTAATACCCATATGTCCAGACATAAGCGTTTCATGAGCCAGTTTCAACACCTTTCCTCGGAAACTTTGAGGGACCACAAGTTGGAAAGATACTTTGTTACCCTTTGTGAACTCCCTATATGCCAAACCCTTTTTCTCAATAAACCTAGTTTCACCTCGGTTTAAACCACGACTCACAGTCTTGTTCCCAGATACAACCCTTTTCCTGATGTTTTCCAAAGTTGGATCATCAACCTGAGCTTGCTTGAAAGCCTCCTTGTCATCGTTAATGATCTGATCGGGAACCTTAAGTTTTCTGTAAGGCTTCTCATCCTGCCTAGTTTGAGACCTAGTTACAGCCGCAGCTGAGAAATGAGACATATCAGGAAGTTTTGATCCATCAATGTTACCGATAACCAAATCGTACAACGTATTATCCATACACAAAGCTTCAGTTTTCCCAGTGAAAAAAGGACAATCAATGTCAATCATTGCCAAAGGATACCTTTGTGTGGATTCATCAATCAACGTAACATTTGATTCCTTCCCTATTAACTGACTATCCGAAACCAAACTTCTCCGAACGACACAGCCTGTACACCCAGTATCTCTTAATACAACCACCTTTTTATTATTAACCAATCCTTGTGCCGTCGGTAACCTTGCCTTTAAGAAGTAACAGACACCTTCCCTAGTTTCCTTACTACACTCCTCCCTATCCGAAATCAAAGGATCACCAACCTTATTTTCAAAAATACTTCCAATCTCATCACCTTTCCTAGTTACTTCCGTTTGACAAAAACTAACTTGGTGTGCTGCGCCACGTGGTGTGCTATTATTTTTACCGCGTCCGCGAAAAGACCCTCTAAAATTACCACGACCACGTGTATAACCACGACCTACATTCTGCGTATTCTCATTCTTAACCTGAGAACCTTGAGTCTCTACGCGCGATTTAAAATTTTCCTTAACACCGCTATCCCCAACTCCAGTTGCTCCTACCTCTGCGCTATACAATTGTTTCCTGTCGGGGTTCTTAAAACATTTAATTGTTAAATGCCCCTTACCGCATATGCTACACTTGATATCCGGTCTACCACTCGGTTTGTTCGAGTGAACTTTGTCCAGTTTACCCTGCGCTGCGCCTCTATTATCGCGTTGCCCCTTATTAATGCAACTATATACGCCCCCGCGCGCTTCTGCAAACAAATCTGCCTCCCTAGCCATTTCATCTAAATTACCAAACTGTTTTGGCTTCAGATGTACATACAGTTCTCTATTACATGACTCCAGGAACTGATCCCTTGCCATGAAATCACAGACAGCCGGAAAAGATTTTTCTATCTTTGCCATATTAAGCCATTTTTCTAAATAACTTCTCAGTGTACTACTGAACTGTATGAACGTTTCTGATTTCTCGGGCCTACTATAACGAAACTGCTTCCTAAATCCGCGCTCTGTCATGTCAAAATTCTTTAATAAAGCGTCCTTTAACTTTTCATAATCCGCCGCATCCTCATTTGACAATCGGTCATATACGTCAAGTGCGCGCCCTTTGAGCAATGCACTTAAATACGCGGCCCAAACACTCTTATCCCATTTATTAGCCGTAGCATATTTCTCAAACCTAGATAAATAACTATCCATTTTATCTTTACCCTCTTCAAAATAAGGTAACTTTGGATCCCGGGCATGAGCCACCTTCTCAGCTTTTTGCTTTTCAAATTCTAGCTCGAGCTTCGTTCTCTGCATTTCTAATTGGTTCCTTAATTCTTGGTGCTGAAGCTCAAACCCATGTTTTATTTGTTCTAAATGGGCCTCACTAATCTCTTTTGCCTCCCTTTCAGTCTTAATGCGTGCCATTTCAAGTTCCTTATTAACATTCAACATAGCTAGTTCATGTGCCCTTTCCTTTTCCTTTTCCTGCCTTTCCTTTTCCTTTTCTTCTACTTCTAACTTAGCTAGTTCATGTACCCTTTTCTTTTCCTTTTCCTCAGACCTTAACCTTTCTAAATCCCTTTGCTCTTGCATTTCTGTCCGCTCAATATCTTGCTGCTCCTTAACAAAACCTTGTAACTCCTTCCCTCATAACCTAAGTCCTTTCCCATTTGCATTAAACGCTCCATTATTGATAACGTAAATCTCACGTTACTATCAAAACCACTATAAACTGATCAGTTATGATCAGTGATGATTGAATGGGCTTAACTAAAACGTTAAGATATGTGTTATACGCGTTAATCTAACTAAAACGTTAGTTATTAAAGCACACGCGATTTGAAATGTCAAATGCTTTCAGCAAAGTATGACGTTGCGTACTGGTAGTCTAATATGACGTCATAAACTGACGACGTTTACAGTAAAATGCTACAATCCGAAGTTTCATCACATTACAAAACTCCGATCATAACAAGTCACCATTAATGTTTCTATTACGTCATACCTAACCTCAAGCCACTGCGTAAATATTAACGCTATCGTTATGTCAACGTCAGTAAATTGTTAACGTCACTACGTCAGAACCATGTGTGGGTAAGATCAATTAGTAACTCCAGTTTAACTTAGTAGAATGTCAGGTAATACAATTAAGTGGGGTCTACTTAAATTTTTCGTTACCAAGAAAAAGTGGGGTTTGCCTTGTCTACCTGCTCAGAAATTATCGACTTGTCAGTATTCATTTAGTTGAATACATGGGTTTCGCACTTCATCAACGCAGGAAGGAAGATTCAAGTTAATTTTTAAATGTGAATGTCAATACATTTTTTTTTAAATTGATGATTCAGAGTATCAATATGCTGTTCCACAGCCGGGAACACCAGCCAGAGATCAAATCCTCACTTCACTGACACCAAATGTTACATGTGGGTTTACGGCGTTCCGCAAACCCCCATGCTGACAAGACAACCGAGCGTGATCTCTGACAGGTGTACGGGCAGCTGTGGGGTAAGGCACAAGAAAGATATTAGATGAATGACATGTATTATTTACAGTATCTATATACAACACTTACTAACACAAAACATCACAATTTGTTGCTTCTGTAGCCAACTCACGACGTCCGCTCCGAAGGCAAAACAATGTTCTGTGCTCGGAACGGGTGACGTGAATACCTACAGAAGCAAACAACAAAAACAAAAAAAGAAACAACACAAGACGCGACTGGCCAGTGTATAATTTAGGGTGAATCCCCCCTCTCGCGTGAATTTTGCTCTCGCGAACTAGTGCGAACTAGTCTATCGACATAGTTGCCGATCACAGGTTTAGCGATCACAGGTTTGCCGATCACAGGTTTAGCGATCACAGGTTTGCCGATCACAGGTTTAGCGATCGTCCGAATCACCTGCAGGTTATTTAGTTGACCTCTTCCATGGTCTCACATTTGTTCACAATTGACATTGGTATACGCAGATTATGGTGGTCTGTCCGCCCGTGCTGGACCCTAACCCCCAGCGTCGTACCAGTACCTGCTGCTATATCGCAGGGAGCAGCAGGTCACCACACATTAATGTGCCTGCAAATTACGATAACTGGACTAAGACACGAGTCACAAAACATACATGCTATATCATGATCCCCCTCCCGGAGAAGTAAGAATATGTTCATGCATATACCGTTATTGCGCATGCGCCGACCAGACATACAGGCTGATTAGTGCATGCGACAAATAACCGTACAGCAGAACTCAACTTGACTGTGCATCAAATTATCAGCACCCAGCGCTTGACACAATAATATTCAAAGTTCATGTTTCCTTACTGAGCACTACAGAAATCAATTAATGCTCACTACTACTGAGCATAATACTCATCAAATTTGTGCTCACTACATTATCACAAGTAAGAGGCAATTGAACAGACCACGCCTTTGCGCTACCTGGTCAGCCGCCAATTACAGGAAACATAACCATCTCTATTTCATATCCTTCTCCGCGACACGGCTCACAAATATAGCTATTCACAAATTCATTACATTAATAACAGATAGAAACTACAAACAGAAGATTTTCATCTATAATCCACAACATTTGTTAGTGTCTCATAAGGGCCAACACTGTTTGCCGTAAATTCTCTCTGTATTTGGTAGGCACCCCGTCACAACCGTCCTCGCGACGCCGATGACGCAGCTGACGTCATCCCCGCCACTCAGGCCGTTATGACGTGTGGCGACCAAATACTCCCACTTATCATCATCACGTTCTTTATATGTACATACATGCACAAAGTGAGTTATCAGACAAAAACGGCATCATTACAAAATGAACTTATAATTCTTCTTGAACAAAATTATTTCTACTCAAAGTGAACACGCTTGTAAAATATAATTCATTACGGTTCATCATCACGGATAACCCGACAGGCTCTTGTAAGAGTTTGCCCTGATGATGAAGATATGGTTAAACCCGTCTTAAGTTTACGTCCCCCCTACACCTAATATCATATTGGGACGGAACCACGGTTTTCCAACCACAGCTAGACAAAAGTCATGGGTCAAACAAGTGACCCGGCGTTTATTAATTACATTCTACAAAAGGGGTCTAAAAGCCTAAATGAATCTAGAATGAGCGGGTGTCCAAACTTTACGTCTCACCAACATCTAGGGTCAGAATGAGACAGGACCTCACTTAGAAAGACTCATTCCACTACTGGAGAAGCCTGGGATCGATCCTGCGACGTCTAGCTGGCAAAGCTAGTAGCCTAATCACTACAGGCCTCAACAGTGAATTCAGAATAGGCTTCAGAAAGTTGGGGTATACTACAAGTAAACCCCTCCAAAACCTACAAGCATGTTCATACAAAAATAATACTAAACATAGATTTAACATACCTTTCAATATACTTTCTATTTCCCGACACAATGTTGTAGGTACACGTTACAACTTGACCTGCTGCTAAAGTGTTCGCTTTTCTCAGGGTTTATATATCTATGAATACTACCAGAAAATCATGCCTACTCATATTACCTTGCTTAAATCGTGGCGAGGTGGAGATACCGGCCACAAATGAAGCAAGATAGCAAAAATCGAGTAGATAATGGATTTGCTTTCAAATAGTATATTTCCCATAGGAAAAATTGATGAAACGACCCTATAAATCAATGCCATGACTCCTGTCAAAACGAACACCCACACAACACTTGACGGGAATGAAAATCATATATGGCACAATTTGGCGGTTGGCGATTTTTAGGCAAATTTTATAGAACTCAGCCTTATAGCGGCCCCCTGTATTGTAAAAACAGATCTCTATAAACCACTCATGCATACATCGTATGATATGTGCATGACTTGTTCATGGAGCAGCACAGTTTGCGTACCATATTTCACCTAAAATATTTCACTCGCACCGCCCTACCATATATCTACTAAAATAATTTAGATGTGCATAAGCACCAGAGAGGTTTCCTATTCCATCTCGTAACACAGCCCTCGTAATATATGAACTTTCATATAAACGTAATGTGCTCACGAAGATTTATCAGAAGTTACTCTTGGTGTCCCAACCTTGGGGCAGAAGAAGACCAGGGGTTGTTCGATCACACTTGTGGAGGAGCATGCGCAATTTGACTTCCGCTACCATAGTCCGGTTGATTATCGAACAAGCTCTAAATGGTGTCGGGACAACTCGGCACATACCAAACTCGGCACATAGCCAACTCGGCACATAACCAACTCGGCCCCTACAAACTCGGCACATAGCAAACTCGGCCCACAATAGTTATAATGGTTATTAAGCTGTACAGTAATACTTTATTTGCCTGTTTTATTATTATTGTTTTATAATAATTATATGTATGCTTATTAAATAAAAAAAAAGGTTCTATTTTTTTTTTTATTTTTTGCATTTTAAAAAAAATCATTTAAATCGATCAATAAGCTCTGGATATGACTTAATTGCTACACTAATTATCTGATTAATCAGGCGATGACTAAAGCTGTGAATATGATATTTGGGACTCTTTGCCACCCATGATTGCCCAGCCGAGTTGATGGGCGTATTGTCAAACAAGAGATTGCCCAGCCGCGTTGATGGGCGTCTTGTCAAACGATATTTTTTCCTTGTTTTCAGTAAAAATAGGTTGTGGGTGCTTGTTAGAACCACCTCATTGAGGCGGTTCTAACGAGTACCCACAACCTATGTCTTGTTTTTTTTTTTTTTTTTAAGATTTATTCGCTGGTAAATTTAAGAAGCAACTTAAATATTTGAAACTTAAATAGTTGAAATTTTATTGTAAAAAAATCTTCATATTTTGTTTTTTAATAAAGATCTACTCCATTAAATATTGATGTTTGCTCCCTATTTAGTTGGTCCCTATTTCACAGGTAACTTTAATTTGATTATTTGTTTGGTTATGCAATTATCATTACCAAGTGAACAATAGATAGTTGACCCAAACAGCTAATTACGTGCCGAGTTTGTATAGGCCGAGTTTGTCATGTGCCGAGTTTGTTATGTGCCGAGTTTGGCATGTGCCGAGTTTGCTATGTGCCGAGTTGTCCCACAACCCTCTAAATGACACGGCGATCTTGCCAATAGTTTCGAATAGCTAATTATGTGCCGAGTTTGTATAGGCCGAGTTTGTCATGTGCCGAGTTTGTTATGTGCCGAGTTTGGCACGTGCCGAGTTTGCTATGTGCCGAGTTGTCCCACAACCCTCTAAATGACACGGCGATCTTGCCAATAGTTTCGAATAGCGCCAATTTCCGACAACATGGCGGGAGTTGTGCCAAATGATCATAGCCAGTCATTAAAAGGAGCATTGATTGAAAGTCTTACTCACGTTTTGTCTCCAGACCATAAAATAAGATTGTCTGGGGAAAACCAAGTAAAGGCTTTAGAAGTAACCGAGGGTAATGGTCCTTTATAATTGCCAGTTGAATGAGGTCATGTGTTTTCGAGGCTACTTCAGAATCCGAACTGTTACTGGTGGTTTCTTGTCAACTCGTACCCAAATCAACCCGTACCTAAGTTTAAAGAATCTATTTTTGGAGAAGTTGAACTTTGGTGCACATATAATATGCTGTCACCAGTAACAATTCTGATTCTGATTCCATGAAGACTCCTGACCCTTTTCCGGACAGCAAAGAAGATATAAAGAAGTGGAGCGCTTTGGTGCAGTGGTAGCGCATCGGATTAATGATCAAGAGGTTGCGGGTTCGAGCCTCACGCTGATCAAAGTGTTGTGCCCTTGAGCAAGGCACTTCATCCACATTGCTTAAAAAAAAAAAGAAAGAAAACAGAAAGTACTGGTTACCACCCAGGAAATCCTGCTCGTAATGCTCAGATGTGAGCGAGTAGCAGTAATAGGAGAAAGAGAGAGAAAAAAGATATATTACAGTGTGTACTAATCAGGCCCAGGAGAAGTGAAAAATCGAGGTACTGTACCTATATCGAAGTTTATAACCTCGATCGAGGTTTTCTTTTGCTGATCAGAACTGCAAAACCTTGTGTGCATTCCATTCTGTGTCAAACTGCAAAATTATGAGTTGCGAAAACTCATTACAACGTTTATTGGTATTGAAATAATCCAAAAATATGGGAACTCAACCGAGCGTTTTCTTGTAAAAAACACTTATTTCTTACCTAAAATTACAAAACAATGATGAAAACACTGAAATAGCTTTATAAAATATGTTTTATAAATGTTTCTGTGTTGGAAAAGTTTCATCGGTGTCAAAGTAGATTTCACGCATGAAAAGGGAGATCATTTAGTCGCTTACAGCCTCATCAATCGCTATTTTCCGCATCAATGTCGTTATCTACGGAGGACAATAATGACAACCTTAAAATAGCCATGGTGTAAATTTAAATATGCATTGGTCATAAATGCTGGTTTTTATTCTACTAAATTAGACTGAAAGAATGTTTCCTAAGCTATCACAAATTATTTCTGCTCTTTCCATCCATACCGAGACTATCATTTTGATCATAAGCTGTTATAAGGGGTTCATGACATTTCCCTCATGAGACAACTCGTCCCATATTCCAAGGGTGACTAGTTCTCACCAAAGAGAAGCACTTAGCTACACTATCCTTTGTACTTTCAGCAGCGGACAGAATTGTTAGTTAGTATTACGCATTTACTGAATGGATTAATTTCACTTTTCGTACCATGTTACAATCAAAATAATTTGTCTTCACTTAATTGTGTATAATCGCTAACTGTCCCAGCTACATTTGAATTGACATTTTCAAAATCTACACGCATTTCTATAACCTAGGTAGTAAACGTTATAAAACATTAAAATGTAGACAAAACGCATTCAATACGTACAGAAACGTAAAAAAGCAGTATACCTAGACATCCTCTGTGCATTACCTCCGGTTTCCTGCGTCTAACCACGTTTTGCTATATCTTATTCTACATTTGATTTGGTTTTAGTATGTACTGCTAGGTATCGCTTCGTAGTCAAACGTACTAAAACGAAGACAAGGGGAAATATATTCAATACCTACATGTATTAAAACGTGATAAGCATTACATCTGGGAGTCCTGTAAGTATTATTATGCATAATCAATGTTTTACTATGTTTTACTACGTTTTATAATGTTTTACAACCTTTTTGCTAGGTATACACCATGTTTATCAATTATAATATAGAATTGAATGCAATGATCTGGAATCGATACAATTAACCCACAGCTCCCATCAGACACCAAAGGGAAAGAAACACAAACATGAAACAACAGACTCTAATGGAACCATCAATAGCTTAAGCCAAAAGGACAGTTACTTTCCCACAAAATGGCCATTAGGCTAAGCCATTATGCTGGTACCGTCATAGAATCTTAGGCCGGACCAACAGGCGTGCAATTAAAGAAGCAAAGTTGTCAACTGTGATTGGGCCAACCACTATGCATGCCACATCGAAGAAAGCCCCTGCAAAATTGGACGCCAAAGTCATTGCAATTACATACATTTTCTTAATTTATATACTGAGTCAACATAAAATTCAAGTTCCGATAGACCTTGTTCCAGAAGTGACCCAAGCCCAACACCGAATTCCGAAACCAAATCGGAACGACGTCCATAAACCCCCAAAAAGACTCCGCACAGTCTATGATACAGATCACCCTGATTTAGAAATTTTCGGTTAACAACCCACCATGAGCACCGAAATTGCTAAATGCTGCAAGAAATGCCCACAACACGTCCCAAGCTAACTCGACTCCCCTCCTCCACATTTAAAAGACAACCACCACCAAGACAACACTGTTCAATTGTACAAAATCTACACTATTTACTTTGAAAAACACCAATAAAATATGCAAAAGTTGTTTGCTAAAATTGTACTTGTGTGTTTCAGTAGAAAAGACACAGTTGTCCAATCAATCTATCCATAAAAGGTATATATATCTTCGGATTCCTATTTAATGCATTTATTAAACACTTAACATTAACAAAGAAAGTTTTTATTGACTAAAGCACCTTCGAAACAACAGCTTCACAACAATCATACGGCCCTCTTGATCACTCAGATGTATCAAGTCATCGTCATGTTTTAGATATTTGGCATATTTTATCAGTTATATCCATTCACTTACTGTTATGTATTTATAAAAAAAAAATGAGAAGAGTTGTATTTACCATGGGTCAGTTGTTCATACTGTTTGTCGATTTGTTTTAACCATGGGGCAATTTGCACAAAAAAGGTGGGGGGAGTTGTTTAGGGGCAAATTTTCTCTCGGTTGAGCGAATTATCTTGGGGTGAGTTATCTTTGGGGTGATTTTTCCTGAAGCCTGACACAACCTTTTGGAAGTTTGGCATTCCTGAAGCAAAATAAAGTTTATTATCTTTGATGATGAAAACTTTACAGGTGATAGAATAAATGGCACTTATGTTTTGTTTGGTTCGTAATTTGTTTATCTGGTAGTCATTATTTTGTTTGTTAGATGATTGGCTAGATTCAAGTTAAATGTTCTTGAAAGGGCCAACCCCAGTCCCCAGCCAAAAATAAATAAATAAATATATAAGGTAAATTCAAAAAACAGCTAATTATTTAAGATCATTATTGTCCACCGTACATTTGGATGCTGATTGTAATATTTTTAATTTTGCATGGATCTAAGCGACCTACTTTCGGTCTTTTGCGGACGATTTCAAGAAAGTGAAAGCTGCAAAGGAAACATGTAATCTAAACATCAAAACTATCGAAAATACGTACTGTTTCCGTGTTGAATCTCAAATCTTCTCACTTTCAGAGTTCAAAAGGAGTTATTTTTGCAAAAAATGCTCAGGTGAATACCGTTGTTTTTTCGTTCTTCAGACTTGTTGGCCTGAAGACTACGATCGACACCGGGAAATTCCTTGCAATTTTGTGCAGTTTTCATGCACACTACATGGTTTACACATATTTAGGGTGTTTTGAAACCTCGATTGAGGTTATAAACGTCGATTTAGGTATAGTACCTCGATTTTTCACTTCTCCTGGGCCTGCTAATCTGGGGCATATTGCCCATGGGTCATTTCGCCGCAATTATATTTTAAGGGAGTGACAAACAGAATGGATGGGTGAATGGACAGACAGTTGAACGAATAAACAAATGAATAAATAAATAGAGTTGTGCGTTCAATGGACAGTTAATAAATACAGTGTTATTGATAAGCTTTTGCCCGAGGAGTACTGTTACTCCTTCAACCAAAGACTATAGGCGTATCCTGTGATTCTTTGATAGTATCGGTACTCTTAAATTCAAAACTAGGGTCGTATCTTCATCTGTCATCACATGATGGTGCTAAGTTCACCATGATGCAATAATGTCAGACGTGGCAATGGCCATATGTAAAAACGTTAAACACATATTCTATCATCGTAACATACCGATATACATTTTCATGTTAATAAGCTGGCGGACAGCAAAATGAAAACTTACTTTACTTTTTCCTCTAAAGAATGCAAATCTAGCCAATGTGGTAGTAGTCTTCGCATGTGTTTTTGGAATTTCCCAGACGCAATCGAAGGCTCGCTTTGATCAGACTGTGCAGGCTGGTCGGAGTCTTCAGCCGTCACACAGATCATATTGTCATCAAAACATTTTCAAACCCATGTTTTGTGTCTGCAGCGGCCTTATGGGCTACGCTTCCGAAGACGGGAATTCTCCACTAATTGTAGCAACTGCATGCGATTGGTAAAAGGCGAGAAATTCAGCGCTCAGCAAAAATACAATATAACGTGCGACCGGTGAAGACTCAGATCAGCAAGCGAATCTGTGAAAGCTAATCAGTCTGTTCCGGTTGCTGTGTTTGCGTTCTTTTATGATGCGCTGCCAGTCATTCTGCTTAATGTTCAAAGACGCCGGCGAGACATCTTAGGGTGTTAATTTAATCGGCTACTTGATAGATAGCGGTAAATAAGCATGCACTGCATGCTGACCACCTGTGAGTCACAATAGATATATGAGTACCCAAGTATTACAGGTTAATCCTGCCATTGTGACTCAATAAATATAATTTTGGTCAAATGCATATGAAACACGCCGGACAAAGAGATCAGTCTGTGCAGTGGTGGTTCTATCTCAGACGTGCATTGACGACAATGTTGCGAGAAAAAAAATACGTCGGGATGATAAAAGTATGAAAAATAGAAGTGGAGTCAAAAGTAAACAACCACCATGATGCACTAATCAAAGGTGCCCACATACACGTGTCGGAAAACGGCAATAAACAAGGTTTTTAAGCCTCCGGTTAAGAGTTATCGCCAATGGCCAGAGGACGCGAAAATAAATGATTCATGGACGCAAATTTTCTTGCATCTGTGGCCTGCGGACGCTAAGCAGACAGAGCTAGCGCTAACGCTGCCTGGTCGGATATATATTCGCTGTTACATTAATTATAACTTTCCTAGCCCAGCTGTTGTTGCTTCCGTTTTGTTTTTCCACAAAATACAGAGTAATCCATTTCAACGTGAATTTCTGCGATTTGGGAGAAATAGCCGCCAGAAATTTCTCATGCATTTGATTTTTTTTCTTCCGTTTTTCCGGAGAAACTTTGTCAGGTTCTCCACAAAAAGAAAAAGTGGTCTCAACTTTTTATCGTCTGTGCGTCTGTTTTGATATTTAATTCCTAACTACATGACAATGTGAATCTGTAGATCTGTCTGAAGATGACACTCCGTAGAAGTCAATGTGGTTGCCGAACAATATTCAGAATCGTATTTTTATGCACGCTTGTCATAAAGTTACTGTTCATGTTTCAGGCGTTGTTAATAAAGATAATAATGCGGGCGGCTTTCCCTTAGATAATAAATACCGTTATGTAATCACGCATCAATAATCGGTTTCCTAATCATGTTGATAGTTGTCATAACTTGAGGTTGATTAAATATAAGCGGACCGGTATTCAATATATGATCGTCAAAAGGTCAGGTTGAAGTGTTTCAGCGTAATTAACACAAATGCCATCATTCATGAATGGATGAATTTCGAATCGTTCTTGAAGATTGGAACAGTTTTTGTTGAATTCTATGTTGCGGCAAAAATTACCGCGATTGCGATAACTTTTTGTCAGTCGTCACCTTTTTTTTTCCATTGCCGATACGACTGCAATGGAACGACCTTGGCGTATCGCCAATTTGATGGTCGTATTTGGTACGACTTTTTCTTCATTTTTAGGCGTATTTGCTCGATTTTAGAGTCGTATTTACGACGATACGACCCTTATCAATTACTCTGTAAATAATGATAATAATCAACCATATTTTTAGAGCGTAACACAGTTGAATATAGGAGGTTTTTTCGTGATGTACTTCCGGTTCTAAAAATAGAACGGGAAAAGCCCTGGCCTTCATCTGTCGCATTGCTTCAAAGGCAGTGGGACAGATAAAGTGTTAATTACAGCGTAAAACAATGGAATTCTTTTAAACTTTTGGGAAATTCTTATGTAAGATAATGGGAGAAACACCGATATGCTGCCAGATGTGAAATTTCGCATTACGAAAATGATATAGTGTACATACGACCCAACAGGGTTCTCTCTCTCTCTTTCTTAGCGCACCAACAATTAGCGAGCGCAGGCAAATGTAAATTACAGTTTGTCGTTAAAAGACGCTACGTCAACCGACATGTAGCGTGTCAACAACGTCGTGTCTACATCGAACCAACTTCAAAGCGATGCATTGACAATGGTGATAATACGGCGTTGCTTAATAAAATGTCATTTGCCCAGTGCTCGGACCCATCAAGACTCAGTTGGATTGGAACATTAAATTCAAAACAAACGTAGAACATCCTTTCAGAGCATAAGAATGTTAAACACTCCTTCGCACGTGCAAGATTTTCAGTAAAATCTGGTAGATTTGTTGATTGGTTCAACCTGCCCAGCCCTCAGGTCTACATTAACCCATTTGGTACCGGAAACCCCAAAAGAGGTAAGTGACAAAAAGTGCAGGCCCAGATCAGACGCCGCAGAACGCGGCGTCTGATTAGGGCCTACACTGTTTGCAAAAAGTTCGGCCATTTTCCAAATAAATTTTGAAGAAAACACAACCTGACACCCCTAAATTTTGAAAATGAATACTGCTATATATAAGGAGGAAGATTCCATTTGGTACAAAAAGGTTATGGGCTTCTTGGATACAGGGATCAGTCAAGCCATCTCAACGGTCACGTGCCATTGAAGTGAGTTGGAGTGGTTGTCGACGGCATGACGTCCAGCCAACGTTGACTCGACGCCCGTCTGTAAGTCCACTCATTGGTTTTTTTTTTCGACTGTCAGTATGTTTGTTTGTCTGTCTGACAGTTCTATCGTTCGTCTGTTAGTCAGTCATTCAGTCAGTCGGTCTGTGTGTCGTCAGTCAAAATTCTCTCTCTCTCTCTCTCTCTCTCTCTCTCATACCAACGGTCATAGATAGATAGATAGATAGATAGATAGATAGACGAAAGTTACGTAAAACTTATTTTGTGAATAACGGTATCTCAAGCCATTGACATGGGTCATTCACGAAAAGATTTTCGTCAATTAAAAACGGATTTAGGATAAATGAATTTCGGTAATGAAAATAAAATATCACGTTTTCTTTCTCGAGGCATTATTTCAATGAAAACGGGTATATTTTCTCTCAAAATGTCTGAATATTGTTAGCATTTTAAGTTTCGCCAATACATTTGAATAGCGATGGCCGTTTCAATTGACGGCCAGTACTTTGCGCATGCGCAAGAATGACGTCATAAACGTAATTCCTAAAACCTCCTATATGGTGATGGATAAGTGAATTAACATGATGAATGAATGATTGATTGAGGTTTCAACCCCGAGCCACACTGTGTAGGTCATTTTGGGAACGTTGCTTCCAGTTTTGTGGGGGGTTTACCCAACATTGAGATAAAATGACATCTCAAGCGAAAAGCCAGAAGGACAATTACTCAGTTACTTTCCTACAAAATGATAGTGATTATTGTTTCTTGTGATGACGGGGTTCTCACCAAGATTTCGAAAATTTGAGTAAAAATGCTGTCCTCAGAAAAAGCTGGAGTTTTACTTTTCTATTGAGACTTTCCAAAAAGTTGGAGTCAGAAATGAAAATGTTGGAGTAAACTACTCCAAAATTGGAGTTAACGAGAACTCTGGACGAGGCCCATATCTGATTGTCAAAGACTCTTTTTATGTAATGTCTGAGTTGTGCAAAAATACCAGAATTTGTTTGTCAGAAAAAATTAGATTTTTGGTAGAAAATCGATGTTAGCAAGTCTATGAAATGAAGAACCCCCACCCCTTAACCCAACTTTATACAGCATAGTGGGTCCTCACATATACTTTATCTTTTTATTTCAGTTTCTAAAACATAGACAATAAGAAATGAGAAAAATATCAAATTTTTACATATACACAATAATTTTCACAGCCGTAAGTCCCATTATATTAGGAAGCCCCTGTGCAGCTTTACCCATTGTATGTGGGGAAACCTCTAAAGTGGTACCTTGGCAAACAGTGCAGGCCCAGACCAGATTCTGCGGCGTCTGATCAGGACCTACACTATTTGCTAACAGAATTTTCTGTCAAAAATAGAATAAAAACGAAAAAATAGGCCTGACAGCCCTTATATGACAGATGGACTTGTCCAACATTTAGCAATAGAAGAGTCCACTAGCATACAATGGGTTAAAGGTTCTTACCATGAATGCATGTACAATGAATGTAGGCTTGCATCACACAGATCTGGAGTGTATGTAGTGTACACCTGTGGGAGTGAGTGAGTGTGAGTTTTACGTCTCACCAACAGCTAAGGTCATATGGAAACAGGACCTCGGTTTAAAGACTCATCCGAAGTCTGGAGAAGCCCGGGTTTGATCCTGAGACCCCTGGTTTACAAGGCAAGTAGCATAACCACTACACCACGGAGGCTTCTGTACACCTGTGGGAATCATAGCTCCAGATAAGGTGCTTTTTTCCAAAAAAATTTAGATATTTTTCTTATTTCCACATGAAAACATGTTGTGGATGTTCTTTAGAAGAGCCTCAGTAAGGTACCCACAACATACGTTTTCATGTAGTTGAAAATAAGAAAAGTAATATGTGG
The DNA here is from genome assembly GCA_963580285.1 of Lucinisca nassula. Taxonomy (NCBI): domain Eukaryota; kingdom Metazoa; phylum Mollusca; class Bivalvia; order Lucinida; family Lucinidae; genus Lucinisca; species Lucinisca nassula. The sequence continues at coordinate 98,454,908 of OY757016.1, read as the reverse complement.
ATACCAACTCTTATCTGGGGCTATGTGAGTATTGGACAAATGTGACAGATTGCAGTAATAATACACCTACCTGACGAAACCATACTTATTGTGATACTTCACGATATGAATTATGATGTGTATCACGATGCTTTAAACTTTAAAAGCAAACTAGAACAAAAGAAACAAGCCAGATCCACTATAAAAGAGTGCAGTAGGGTCTACATACTTGTTGTAAAGTCTAAGTGGCAATTAGGAAAGGCTCATTTGTCAAAAGGAAGCTGAAATGTCGGAACATATTTAACCCTTTTTGTACCAAATGGAATCTTCCTTCTTATATATAGCAGGAGTCCATTTCTTAATTTAGGGGTGTCAGGTTGTGGTATCTTCAAAATTGATTTGGAAAATGGCTGTACTTCCTGCAAATAGTGTAGGCCCTGATGAGACGCCACATTCTGCGGCGTCTCATCTGGGCCTGCACTGTTTGCCAAGGTACCCCTTTTGGGGTTTCCAGTACTAAATGAGTTACCGTAAAAATTCGGCTATAAGACGTCACAAGGATTTTTCCCTCCAAAATGAGCCCAAAAAAAATGACCCCGTCTTATAGCCGAGGTCATGGACTGTAGGCTTTTTTCCGGCAATGTACGGAAAAAGCCGATCGGTGATTTTTGAATCGCCGCCCACTCGGTAAATGCCGTCATCCGGCGCGATTACCCCCACACGTGTTTAATTTCATTGCATGTATCTCTTTCATAAAAAAATGTTTGGAACCGTTAAAAAATATTTTCCCAATATCTAAACGGTTGTGAATAGAGGTGGATAGAAAATCAGTGCTTTGCACAGCTCCCGAATTATCCCCAGAAGCTCCGTGTCAATAACCGACAACAGCGTTCGACTTTCCCGCCAACGTCTGCCATTTGGCGCCAAAACATAACCATTCATGAGATCGTAGAAAAGTCCGATTTTATAATGCAAACATCTACCGTTAGATGTAGCTAATAGTCTGAGGAGCAATTAAATCATTTTTACATTGATTGTGGATTAAATTTTTTGACTGGAGGATAAATGCAAATTAGAGACATAACTTGACAATATTTTCACACCTTATCGACACGCACCGCAGGGTGGCAATTATACGACAGGGATTAACAAAAGTGTCATACTTGAACCGTATCAAATACACAGATGGTTTGTCTCTGAATTGACAGCGATTTACTTACTGGTTTAGTTTTATCGTATTTAAGGACTCAAATACACTGGCAGTTGTAGACGATTTATTTGTTTTTGCACTTGTCCCGAGGTCAAAGTGCACCTGCCCGGCGTGATTTCGGACTTGTCCCGGACGGCCGGGAAATGGATTTGTCAGCCCCTGTCGTCAATAAAATAGAAGTCTGTGAAGCCTAAGCCAGCAAAGCATGTACCGGGCCTACAGCGATACGACGTATCGACCCGACGTCTGCCGCTATTTTGTGCTAGCTGGGGCGTTGATTCTGAAACTGAATAGCTAGGTGTTGTGTTCCCCGATAAAAAAAACCTTTCAGTCACTTAGAAAAAAAAGCTGCAACAAATATTTCTAAATTTTGTGGATGGAAATGAATTTCCCCCCTTTCCCAACGCTTAATAAACGTACCTATTCTGATTCAATAAGAGTTGTCTCTCTTTGTAACTCTTACAGTCGAAGACACAGACTGTCAATAGAACATAAACAAGCGGCCAAACAAGCCATTTATGGGTAAGTAGAGGGGTTTTCTGACAAAAAAGGCCAATTTCTCACATCTAAATGGCATCTTGCGGTAGCAGATAGGCCCCGGCAGATATGGAAAAAATTTGACCCGTCTTATAAAAGAGTATATGCAAAATCCCACCTTTGAAAAACTGAAAAAGGGGTCCCGTCTTATAGCCGAATCGCCTTATAGCCAAATTTTTACGGTAATTGTCAATGAACCAAAAAGATTGGCAATAGAGAAAAGCAAAAAAATTTGGTCATGGGACTAGAATTCGCCACTGCTGTACGCAACAAACTGTTACAAACAGTCTACAAATTCTGCTTAATACTTTAAGTTTATCAGTTTCAATGACTCCCTTGTCAGAGGTGGTCTGTTTGAATGTGAAATACTGCCACAAGACAACTGCAAGATTGCAGGAGAATTAATTAGGCTCATTTTACCCTTCTGATACTTCAGTATTTTCGCTTAACTTTGGGTCAGGGCTGAAAATGTACGGTAAACGCCAGTTGGTAAGGATAAATAAGACAGGAATAACAGTTTATCATTTAACACCAGGAACGTTTCATATAAAACACATCTAGCAAGCGCAGAGAACAAAAGAAAAAGAGAGAACTCAGGATAACCTTGCTTATAACTGCAACTACAAATAACAATATACTGTACAAAGTGGCGAAGGGTAAAATTATAGAGTCCAGATTATTTTTTTAACCCTGTAAATAAGGAAGGCTTATCTTTCTTTGCAGAATTCGGTGTCCATCTTGCTGAACTGACAATCGACCCGAATGGACCTTTGGCTATCCGTCAACTAGCATCGGTTCTTCTTAAGCAGTATGTGGAGGCACACTGGTCACATCATTCGGAAAAGTTCAGAGACCCAGAAACCATAGAAAATGTATGTACACATTTAGGCTTTATAACATAATTCAATATGACATTGCTTTAACCCATTGTATACAAGTGGACTCATCCATTGCTATATGTTGGACAGGTGTATTTGTCATATAAGGGGTGTCAGGCCTATTTTTATTCTATTTTTGACGGAAAATTCTGTTAGCAAATAGTGCAGGCGCCGATCGGAGGCCGCATTCTGCGGCGTCTGATCTGGGCCTGCACTGTTTGCCAAGTTATCCCTTTATACTAATAGTGTTGACGGGCCATTCTTATACAGTCAAACTTCGATGGGTCGAACTCGGTAGGCTCGAACACCAAGTTTGGGTCGAACTGACTTTTCAGTCCCGGCAAAATCCCTATTCATTTTAACTAAACATGCCACCCTTGGCTCCAACCACGATGGCCCGAACCCTCGAACTCTAAGCCTGGTCCCTAGAGTGCATTTTCTATGTAAAATGCCACCGATGGCTCGCAATAATTACCTTTTTAAAAATTGCAATTTTATTGATCAAGTCACACAGGCAAAACAGCTGTTTACATAACACAGGTGTACTTGATTGGCGCAATCCCTTTGATCAACAGGTCAAGAGATTAATGTTGAGAAGGTGTCAAATTTACTTTTTTGTATTTTAAACTTTTCATCTTGTAAATAGAATTAAAAGATTTATTGTTGTATTTTCTTATCTCTCTGAAAGTGCGAAAGGTATACTACGTGGCTTAAATTATGACCGATAAATGTACCGGAAGTCACCAAATTCGCCTCAGCTATGATAAAAAATCATAGTACACAAAGATGGACTCCAATGGCTCGAACTACTGATGGCTCGAACTTTTTTCGGCGGTCCCGGCGAGTTCGAGCCATCGAAGTTTGACTGTAGTAGGTTTTTTTGTCCTGCACAAGTTTGCAGGGTTCGACATTAACACAAGACCGATGGACATTGTCTAGTGAAAAGCTGGTCAGGTCTATTATGGTCAGTTGCTGGCTGGTCCAAATTGTCCAGTTGAAAATCAATGTTTTAGAACTCATTTTACCATAAAATGGGCTTCTGTCAGTAGTTTTACTTTCTATGTAAATCAATAATACTGTAGTGATCCAAAGTATTGGGACAGACAGGCCTAAGCAAACACTGCTGACCCAGATCAGACTGCCTCTGAAGGAGTAGTCTGATCAGGGTCAACACTCATTCCGTCTGCACCTTTTGGACTCCTTGCTGGATCATGAATGAAATTTGTTAAGATTTTAGTAGAATTACAGCAAGTCCTCAAGGTGTCAGAATTGTTAGGACTTTTTAGATAATAGAAATACATAACCGTCCAATGGATCACTAGTATGATTTTAGGTCCAGTTGAACTTAGATCAGGTCCAGTGCATTCAAAGACCTTGTCCAGTTATTCAGGCCTCATATTTTTCAGGCATATGCAGGATTTCAGGCTTTTAGGGCTTGATTGTTTTTAGCTCACCGTCACGTAGTGACGAGGTGAGCTTTTGGGATCACTTTTTGTCCGTCGTTCGTCCGTCCCTGCGTGCGTGCGTAAACAATTTCTTCAAACGACATCTCCTCCTAAACCACTGAGCGGATTTTGACCAAACTTCACAGGAATGATCCTTAGGTGGTCCCCTTTCAAAGTTGTTCAAATGGTTCCGGTCCGTTGCACATATAGGTCACAGGAGCCAAAAATCGATTTTTTTCACCAAAAACTTAAAAAATCTTCTTCTCTGAAACTGCAAGGCCCAGGGCTTTGATATTTGTTATGAAGCTTCATCTAGTGGACCCCTACCAAGATTGTTCAAATTATAGTGCTGGGGCCAAAAATGCCCCAACCCGGGGCCCTTAGGTTTTACATGGGCTTATATAGGGAAAATCTTTAAAAATCTTCTTCTCTGAAACTGCAAGGCCCAGGTCTTTGATATTTGGTATGAAACTTCATCTGGTGGACCCCTACCAAGATTGTTCAAATTATTGTGCTGGGGCCAAAGATGCCCCCGCCCTGGGGCTCTTTGGTTTAACATGGGCTTATATAGGGAAAATCTTTAAAAATCTTCTTCTCTGAAACCGCAAGGCCCAGGTCTTTGATATTTGGTATGAAGCTTCATCTAGTGGACCCCTACCAAGATTGTTCAAACTATAGTGCTGGGGCCAAAAATGCCCCCGCCCCGGGGCCCTTTGGTTTTACATGGGCTTATATAGGGAAAATCTTTAAAAATCTTCTTCTCTGAAACTTCAAGGCCCAGGTCTTTGATATTTGGTATGAATCTTCATCTTATGGACCCCTACCAAGATTGTTCAAATTATAGTGCTGGGGCCAAAAATGCCCCCGCCCCGGGGCCCTTTGGTTTTACATAGGCTTATATAGGGAAAACCTTTAAAAATCTTCTTCTCTGAAACCGCAAGGTTCAGGTCTTTGATATTTGGTATGAAGCTTCATCTAGTGGACCCCTACCAAGATTGTTCAAATTATAGGGCTGGGGCCAAAAATGCCCCCGCCCCAGGGACCTTTGGTTTTACATGGGCTTATATTGGGAAAATCTTTAAAAAATCTTCTTCTCTGAAACTGCAGGGCCCAGGTCTTTGCTATTTGGTATGAAGCTTCATCTAGTGGACCCCTACCAAGACTGTTCAAATTATAGTGCTTGGGCCAAAAATGCCCCCACCCCGGGGCCCTTTGGTTTTATGTAGGCTTATATAGGGAAAATCTTTAAAAATCTTCTTCTCTGAAACTGCAAGGCCCAGGTCTTTGATATTTGGTATGAAGCTTCATCTTGTGGACCTCTATCAAGATTGTTCAAATTATAGCCTTGGGGCCAAAAATGCCCCCGCTCCTGGGCCCTTTGGTTTTTCATAGACTTATATAGGGAATATCTTGAAAAATCTTCTACTCTGAAACCACAAGGCCTAGGTCTTTGACATTTGGTATGTTGCTTCAGCTAGTGGACCTCTACCAAGATTGTTCAAATTATAGCCCTGTGGCCACAAATGCCCCCGCCCCAGGGCCCTTTGGTTTTACATAGACTTATAATAGAGATAATCTTTGAAAATCTTCTTCTCTGAAACAACAAGGCCCAGGTCTTTGATATTTGGTGTGAAGCTTCATCTAGTGGACCTCTATCAAGATTGTTTAAATTATAGGCCTGAGGCCAAAAATGCCCCTGCCCCGGGGCCATTTGGTTTCACATAGGCTTATGTATGGAATATCTTTAAAGAAATTTTTTTCTCTGATACCGCAAGGCCCAGGTCTTTGATATTTGTTGTGTAGCTTCATCTAGTGGACCTTTGCCAAGATTGTTCAAATAATAGCCTTTGTTGATATTTGGTATGAAGCTTCACCTTTTTAGACCTCCCTCAACATTATGCACATTATAACCCTGAGGTCAATTATGGCCCTTCCCGGGCCCACTGGTTACTCTGGATCAGGTGAGCGATCCAGGGCCATCATGGTCCTCTTGTTTGATTTTTTCTTGATTTCAGGCTTTTTTAGATTTTGTTTTTTCCTCCTATATTCTGTTTCAAATGACTATTTAACACTTATCCTCTGAATAAAATTATTTTGCTACACCCATTTCTGCCTATTCACCAATTAAATTATTTGATATAATGTATTCAAGTCACACACTGCATTACAAACAGTGTAGATCCTGATCAGATGGCTTCTTCAGAAGCCATCTGTTCTGGATCAACACTGTTTTCAAAGGTACTGGTTGTCATGTACAGCAGGATGAGGGTTAAGTCTGCAAAATCAGGTCTTTCAGGCTTTGAAAAGTTTGGTCAGTATGAGGCCTGTTATTTAACCTATTTTGTACCAGAAACATAAAAATGGGTACCCTATGCTACAAAAAGGGTTAAAAAGTTAATGTTGAACCCCGACGTGCTTATTTATAATACAGCTTCAGATATGGAAGAGTATCACATAGAAACAGATATAGAGGATCTTACATGAGTGGTCATGTATTATTGAATTTATTAAACGAGTTGAGGAAAAGGGATAAAATGCTCGGCAAATAATACATGAGCACGAATGCAAGATTTTATTTATCATATGACATTTAAAACGCATTTTATTCACGATTGTGTACAAAAATGTCAACATTCTGCCATTAGTAAACGGGACGTCGTTAAGGACGCCGTACATGTAACGTTACGGGATGTATCTACCTAATTTGTATATTTAATCCACTAGTGGATTATCGAAAATATTACATGGCGTTATTACACTCTCAGACGCGACGTCATATGATAAAAGGTGGGTATTTTTTGATAATTGAAGGAAAGTTTTCATTATTTCTCCATATAGACCTAGAACCTCCTAGCTGAGGCGGTTCTAATGAATACCCACAACATAGGTTTTTGTGGAGAATTGACAAAAACTATCCTTCAACTACCACAAAATATCCACCTTATCTGTTGCTATGACACTGTATCATATTATTTACCTTCTGAATTTGGAGAGAAAGGTCTGAACAAACAGTGTTAATTCAAGATGAGAAATCGCAGAAGGCGTCTTCTCATCTCATAAAGAATATTTCCCTTTTACTTTATTGTTGGAAACTTTTGTTGTGATGAGGCAATTGTAACAAGTACCCACAACATTCGTCTCTATGGAGCAGAACCCAAAAACAGTGTCAAACTTATTCTAATCACTCCTTATCTATAGCTATTTATAGGCAGGACAAATTCCATGTTGACTTGACTTGAGCATGAAAAAAATTTACCCCATTAAATGCCAATCACCACAGTTGCTGTCTGCTTTGTCATCTGCCGGTTACTTTGAAAGTCAGGAGCAGTCTGAGCTGGGTCAACACTGTTTACCTGTATACATAAGTATTTAAAAAAAACAACAACAAAACAAACAAAAAAACGGTTTTCAAGAAGGTTCAGCAGAGAACACAAGCAGAGGACATTTTCAAATGTACTTTTTCTTGGCATCTTAAGGGTTAAGAAACCCAGAACCAGGTTTTGACATCTCTTTCAGGCCAAGTCGGAGATACGACGTATCCTCCCAGTGGGGTTGAAGGAGACAATCAGTAAAGTGAGGTCGAGTGTAGCCTATGCAGTGTCAGCAATAGCTCACTGGGACTGGCCGGAAGCTTGGCCAGATCTCTTCCCGATACTGATGCAAGCCCTCACCAGCGGCGACCCGAATGCTGTTCATGGCGCTATGAGAGTTCTGGCAGGTAATATAGAAAACCCCTTTTATCATATGACGTTGCGCTGGAGAAAGTAATAACACCATGCAATAAATTTGATAATCTGCTAGTGAATTAAATATGCAAATTAGTGAGATAGGCCCCGATTCTTTTCATGTACTTGTCCTTAAAGGCGTCAGGTTTACTAACGGAATGTTGACATTTTTGTAGAACAATCGTGAAAGAAATGTGTTTTAAATGTTATATGATAAATAGAATCTTGCATTTGTGCCCCATGTATTATTAAATTTATTATTAAATGAGTTGAGGAAAAGGGATAAAATGCTTGCTGCGTATTTTATCCATTTTCCTCAACTCGTTTAATAAATTCCATAATACATGAAAACTCCTGTAAGATCATCTATTTATAAGACAGATAGTTTTCTATGTATACACCACCTGTTTATAATACTATAGTTGGGTCCAGAGTATAAAGTTCAGTGAAACAGCTGTGTAAAATGCGAAGTAAATTTGATAGATTATATAGAAAAAAATACCAGTAATGGTAATTTTCTACATAATCTATTTATTTTTTCAACGTTTATGGTCGGCGTAAACCCACCAGGGCTTGAAGAAATTGATGGGCTGCATGATGCTTCCATGCAGAGATGAAACCGACCGCACACGAGTACTGGTAAACCGCTTAGAGGATCTAAGCCTGCCCAGGCAAAGCGGTGCGATTCAGACGGTCCATGCTTTTAAACCCTATTGGTTTCTTTGGGTGACAGGGCTTGAGATGTCATTTCATCTCGATGTCAGGTAAAAGTCCCACAAAATTGGAAGCAATGTTTCCAAAATTACCTATATATTGTTCATGGGGACGTTAAACCTAAAATCAAACAAACAAATCAACATTTTGGGATCCATATTTAAACAGAGTGATATTAAAAACGTTGTTACGATGGAAGTGTTACGTTGGTATACGGTATAATAAAGAATGTGACCAAAGCACTTTGAAGGAAATTGGGCTATATAACTGTTTCATCTTATATTGAGTTAAGAAGTAGGCAGTAGAATCTGGAAGGAAAATTTAGTCTGGAGTAAGAAATGTGCTCTTTTATGGGTAACCTCTTGTGCATTAGCCCTGCTAGGAAGTGTTGTTTCTTAAACTGACAAGCACAATATGACCTTAATAGTGTTGACTGGACATAAAACTCCAAAACAACAAGAAAAATAAAAAAAAGGAAAAGCAAATGGGGTAGCTCATCTGTGAATGGCTATACTTGTCATATTGTCAGCCAGTTTTTCAAGGTTTGTAACTTATGGGGCCCGTTGTTCAAAGCATCATTAGCTTAACAAGCTGATTAAGGGTCAAATTGTGACCCCCGCCCATGGGGGCTTGAAGAAATAGATGGGCTGCATTATGCTTCCATGCAGAGCTGAATCCTACCGCATAGGAGTACTGGTAAACCTCTTAGATGATCTAAGCCTGCCCAGGCAAAGCGGTGCGAGTCGGATCGTCCATGCTTATAAACCCTATTGGTTTCATTGGGTGACAGGGCTTGAGATGTCATTTGATCTCAATGTTGGGTAAAAGTCCCACAAAATTGGAAGCAATGTCTCCAAAATGACCTATACTGTGTTGACAGGAATGTTAAACCACAAATCAAACAAACAAAATAATGGTCATTTTGTTATCTGTTCTAGCAAGTACAATATCTGAAATTTTATTAGTTTTGATGAAAGAAATGGAGAGCAGCTTTTTTTCAGCAAAAATAGCATATTAAATTTTGCCATATTGAATGATCGAAGTTTTAATGATATGTTAACTAACAACGTCGTTAGTGGACGGTAAATTGTGGTAAATTGAGACAAAAAAAAACATTACAGGCAGTGCCAAGCAAAAAGGGGTACATGTGCACTCATTCTAGACATAAATCAGACTGTTTACTGTAGAGTTGCCACCTTCAGGAGATGCAGGCCCAGGGAACTGAAAACCTTTCAAGGTCAGTGAGAAGTCAGGGAATTCTGAACAAAAGCTCATTGAAATATAAGATTAAGAAAAAGGAATTTGTGTAAATTTAGGTCAAACAGCTAGACATAGTCATCTGGGGAAAGAATGTGCACTGTACTGGTTAACCATTTACCTATAAGCCTGTCCAGGAAAAGTGTGGATATTTAAACTGATCGGCTCAGAAATGATCTAGTGTTGACTGGGCCATTAAACTCATCATAGGTTTGCAGTTTTGTGTTAAATTCTGTAAAGTTATTCTTGAAAGCCATCAAAGAAGTTTAGAGAATGCAGTGAATGCCAGATTGTGGAGGCCAAGGCCATTGAAAATGGGAATAAGCCTTATCCCGCTGAATATATTAAGCCACACTCATAACCAGCTGTCAGCCAATCCGGTTACTTCATTTATTATATTCATTCATTTCCCTAGAAGCCTCCTTGGTGTAGTGGTTACGCTACTCGCCTTGTAAACCAGGGGTCGCAGGATCGATCCCGAGCTTCTCCAGACTTTCGGATGAGTCTTTAAACCTAGGTCCCATCTCCGTTTGACCTTAGCTGTTGGTGGGACGTAAAACTAGAACACTCACTCACACTCATTCATTTCCCAGACTTCATGACAAACAGTGTAGATCCTGATCAGATGGCTTCTTCAGAAGCCATCTGATCTGGATCTACCGTAAAAATTCAGCTATAAGGCGATTCAGCTATAAGAGGGGACCCCTTTTTCAGCTTTTCTAAGGTGGGATTTTGCTTATACTCTTTTATAAGACGGGTCAAATTTTTGCCATATCTGTCGGGGCCTATCTGCTACAGCCAGATGCCATTTAGATGTGAGAAATTGGCCTTTTTTCGTCAGAAAACCTCTCTACTTACCCCTAACATGGCTTGTTTGGCCGCTTGTTTATGTCTGTTGCCATTCTGTGTCTTTGTTTGTAAGAGTTACAAAGAGAGACATCTCTTATTGAATCTGAAAAGGTACGTCTATTAAGCGTTGAGAAAGGGGGGAAATTCATTTCCATTCACAAAATTAAGAAATATTTGTTGCAGCTTTTTTATAAGTAACTGAATGTTTTTTTTTATCGGGGAACACAACACCTAGCTATTCAGTTTCAGAACCAACGCCCCAGCTAGCACAAAATAGTGGCAAACGTCGGGCCGATACGTCGTATCGCTGTCGGCCCGGTACATGCTTTGCTGGCTTAGGCTACACAGACTCCTATTTAATAGACGACAGGGGCTGACAAATCCATTTCCCGGCCGTCCGGGACAAGACCGTAATCACGCCGGGCAGGTGCACTTTGACCTTATGACGCTCGGTCGGGACAAGTGCAAAAAAAAAAAATCGTCTACAACTGCTAGTCTTTTTGAGTCCTTAAATACGGTAAAACTAGACCAGTAAGCAAATCGCTGTCCATTCAGAGACAAACCATCTGTGTATTGATTAGGGTTCAAGTATGACACTAATGTTAATCCCTGTCGTATAATTGCCACCCTGCGGTGTGTGTCAATAAGGTGTGAAAATATGGTCAAGTTATGTCTCTTATTTGCATTTATCCTCCAGTCATAAAATTTAATCCACAATCGTTGTGAAAATGATTTAATTGCTCCTCAGACTATTAGCTACATCTAATGGTTAATATTTGCATTATAAAATCGGACTATTCTGCAATCTTATGAATGGTTTTGGCGCCAAATAGCTGACGTTGGCTGGAAAAGTCGAACGCTGTTGTTGGTTATTGACACGGAGCTTCTGGGGATAGTTCGGGAGCTGTGCAAAGCACTGATTTTCTATCCACCTCTATTCACAACCGCTTAGCTATCGGGAAAATATTTTTTACCGGTTCAAGACATTATTTTTATGAAAGAGATACATGCAATGACATTGAACACGTGTTGGGGTAATGGTGTCGGATTACGTCATTTACCGATCGCGCGCAGTAAAATCGTAGCGGTGGTTTGTGGGCGTTGATTTATATCACTCAAAAATCACCGATCGGCTGTTTCCGTATGCCTGGTCTTCGCCGAACATTGCCGGAAAAAAGCCTGTAGTCCATGACCTAGGCTATAAGACGGGGTCATTTTTTTGGCTCATTTGGAGGGAAAAATCCTCGTCTTATAGCCGAATTTTTACGGTACACTGTAAGCAAAGGTAGAGGTTGTCGTGAACAGCAGGATTAAGTTGATAAGGGTTAACTTGTGGAAAAAGCCAGAGAATTTTGATTGGATCTCATGGTGGAGGCCCCGACTGTACCCACTCACCTGATTATCCAGCATTCCCAGTTTGTATGAAGAAAATTTGCGTCAATGGTCTTCATACAGTGAACAGCAATACCTCTGATCAGACTGTGCAGATGTGAAGTCTGATATGTCTTCACTGGGCACAGGTGCATGACCCTTTGTTACTTGGTGTGATACACATAGCAAACCAAATCAGCTTCACCATAAAATTTTGTTTGACTTTAATAGCAAATGTTTAAGATGTCACTGTTTGAGATAAGGACAGTCATCTGTATATCTTTCAGAGTTCACACAGGATGTAACTGACACACAGATGGCCCAGGTGGCTCCCGTCATATTACCAGAGATGTACAAGATTTTCATGCAGCATGAGGTATGATATTTACAGCAAATATTTGGACATTTAAAAGTAGAGTAAATCAATGACCTTTGTGAGGTCAAAATTCAAGTGTGACAAGACTGTTATATTTTGATGGGAAGGCACATTTCGGATACTCAAAATAATGCCTCAAAAGATAAGAATTTGACCGTAAAATGTTACATTTATCATTAAAATCAACCAAAAGGGTGTCATCAAGTCTATAGAAAAGCAATCATGCATAAACTATTGCCCATCTTGTTTCAGCTGCAATATTATATTCCTGGCATTGCTCTCAAATGTTTGTTTTTTTATGCCCCCGCCGTTCAAAGAATGGTGGAAAGGGCATATAGCGTTGCCCCTGTCCGTCCGTCCATCCGTCCGAAACTTAAACACAGTCAATAACTTCCTTATTTATTGATGGATTTTAAAATTACTTGGCAGAAATGTTAACCATCATGAGACGACGTGTCACGTGCAAAACCCAGGTCCGTACCTCCAAGGTCAAGGTCATACTTAGAGGTCAAAGGTCAAAAAAAGGGTCCGAAACTTAAACGCAGTCAATAACTTTTTATGCCCCCGCCATTCGAAGAATGGTGGAAAGGGCATATAGCGTTGCCCATGTCCGTCCGTCCGTCTGTCCGTCCGTCCGTCCGTCCGTTCGTCCGTCCGTGCGTCCGTCCGTGCGTCCCGAAACTTAAACGCAGTCAATAACTTCCTTATTTCTTGATGGATTTTAAAATTACTTGGCAGAAATGTTAACCATCATGAGACGACGTGTCACGTGCAAAACCCAGGTCCGTACCTCCAAGGTCAAGGTCATACTTTGAGGTCAAAGGTCAAAAAACGGGTCCGAAACTTAAACGCAGTCAATAACTTTCTTATTTCTGGATGGATTTTGAAATTACTTTGGAGAAATGTTAACCATCATGAGTCGATGTGTCACGTGCAAAACCCAGGTCCGTACCTCCAAGGTCAAGGTCATACTTGGAGGTCAAAGGTAAAAAAAAGGGTCCGAAACTTAAACGCAGTCAATAACTTTCTTATTTCTGGATGGATTTTGAAATTACTTTGTAGAAATGTTAACCATCATGAGTCGATGTGTCACATGCAAAATCCAGGTCGGTACCTCCAAGGTCAAGGTCATACTTGGAGGTCAAAGGTAAAAAAAGGGGTCCGAAACTTAAACCCAGCCAATAACTTACTTATTTTTGGATGGATTTTGAAATTATTTTGAAGAAATGTTAACCATCATGAGACAATGTGTCACGTGCAAACCCAGATCCGTACCTCCAAGGTCATACTTGGAGGTCAAATGGCATAAAATGGGTCCAAAACTTAAACACTGTCAATAACTTTCTATGGATGAATACGAACATAGACATATTTTTGGGCGGGGGCATCCGTGTCCTATGGACGCATTTCTAGTTTATTTCTGGATGGATTTTAAAATTACTTTGTAGAAATGTTAACCATCATGAGACGATGTGTCACATGCAAAACCCAGGTCCGTACCTCCAAGGTCAAGGTCATACTTAGAGGTGAAAGGTCAAACTAAGGGTCTGAAACTTAAACGCAGTCAATAACTTACTTATTTCTGCATGGATTTAGAAATTACTTTGAAGAAATGTTAACCATCATGAGACGATGTGCCACGTGCAAACCCAGATCCGTACCTCCAAGGTCAAGGTCATACTTAGAGGTCAAAGGTAAAAAAAAAATGGTCCGAAACTTAAACATAGTCAATAACTTTCTTATCTCTGGATGGATTTTGAAATTACTTTGCAGAAATGTTGGCCATCAATAGACAATCTGCCTCACACAAAACCAAGGTCCTTACCTCCAAGGTCAAGGTCATGCTTAGAGGCCAAATGTGAAAAAAGGGTCCAAAACTTAAACAGTCAATAACTTTCTGTGGATGAATACCAACATAGACATATTTTCAGGGGGGGGCATCTGTGTCCTATGGACGCATTTCTAGTTTTATGTGCAAAGATCAAAGCTATGAACAACAATAAAGTATCTTTTATCTGAAATATTTTGACAAAGGGTTCACTATACTAGATCAAGAGCACATCCATTTGTCTGCGGTCAGTGTTACACCAACAGCATCAAATACATTGTGTCATGTTGAAATTTTACATCATTTTGAAGTCATAGACCCTTGGCTAGGGCTGGCTAATCGGAGCAGAAGAGATAATCGATTATCAGTAATGTCATTGCAATCGATAATCGATTAGTAATCGCTAAGGTTTTTGACATAATTTTACCTGTTTGGCTTTCTCTCTGAGCATGACTGTTACCATATGTTGCACTTTACCATATGTATATTTGAACAGACAGGCCTGAGCAAACAGTGTAGACCCAGATGAGACGCCGCAGATTGCGGCGTCTCATCAGGGTCTGCACTGTTTGCCACTCATCCAGCTATTTTAGGCATAATTTTAGGTTGTAAATTGTACCTATCAAGTAATCGATTAAAAGAAAATCAGAAATGATAATCATTTTTGTGGAATTTATCGATTGATTAATCGATAATACGATTAATTGTGTCAGCCTTACACTTGGCTTGCCTTGGCTTTACAGCGTACAAATTTCAGACTGTTACGACTACATGTCTATCTTGTTTTGTTTTGTTTGCTTGAGTTGAGGTTTAACATCCCCCTCAACACTATTTAGGTCATTTTGGAGACGTCGCTTCCAATTTTGTGGGACTTTTACCCGACATTGAGATGAAATGACATCTCAAGGCCTGCTGCCCATTGAAATAAAAGGACTTGTCTATCTTGTAACATGAAGAACAAAATTGAGAGGAGGTTCAAGTGAATACCCACACCATAGGTTTACATGGAGAAATAAGGGAAATTATCCTTCAGTTACAGTCGAACTTCAATGGCTCGAACACCTTTGGGACCTCGAGAATCTGTTTGAGACAGGGGTAGTTCGAGCCATTGAGGTTACTGTCAGGAGGCATAACGAGATACTTTTTGACATCTTTTCGGTGTTCTATAAGGAAAATGTATGCTGTGTGTACTCATTAGAATCGCCTCATCGAGGCGATTCTAATGAGTACACAACAGCATACATTTGCAAGATACAAGACTAAAATCTCCTTAATTATCCCCCACTGTTTCTTATGTAGAGGATTTCGCTAGGGGCTCAAGAATGGGTTCGACACATCCATGGTAAACGAGCCATCGTTGTTCGAGCCATAGAAGTTCTACTGTATCATCAAATACCTTTCACCCCCGTCCATAGAAATAGACTGGGTTGCATCATGCTTCCATGCAGAGCTGAAACTGGCCACACGAGTACTGGTAAACTGCTTAGAAGGACTAAGCCTGCCCAGGCAAAGTGGTGTGAGTCAGACTGTCCAATGCATATATGCCTTTTGGTTTCGTTGGGTGGGAGGTCTTGAGATGTCTTCTCATCTCAGTGTCAGGTATAAGTCCCACAAAATTGGAAGCAGCGCTCCAAAATGACCTAAATAGTGTTGACGGTGATGTATACTCAATTCATTATAGCCCCGCTTTGAAAAAGTGGGGGCTATATTGGATTTGGCTTGTCCGGAATTCCGTCTGTCTGTCTGTCTGTCTGTAATCTGTCCGGAATTCCGTCTGTCTGTAATATTTGATAGTGGGTACCTTGTTACCGCAACTCCTCTTACAGTTCTAGGTCAATCCTTTTGAAACTTTACAGGTGTTTTCATAAAGGTCTGAAGATGTGCATATTCTTTTTTCATTATCCTTAAATAATTTTTTTCACTTATTTCACCTTTTTTAACTTAGACAATTTTTGAGATCTACTAATGTTAAAATGTATAGGCAGTAGCTACCTTGTTACCGCAACTCCTCTTACAGTTCTAGGTCAATCCTTTTGAAACTTTACAGGTGTTTTCATATAGGTCTGAAGATGTGCATATTCTTTTTTCATTATCCTTAAATAATTTTTTTCACCTTTTTTAACTTAGACAATTTTTGAGATCTACTAATGTTAAAATGTATAGGGAGTAGCTACCTTGTTACCGCAACTCCTCTTACAGTTCTAGGTCAATCCTTTTGAAACTTTACAGGTGTTTTCATATAGGTCTGAAGATGTGCATATTCTTTTTTCATTATCCTTAAATAATTTTTTTCACTTATTTCACCTTTTTTAACTTAGACAATTTTTGAGATCTACTAATGTTAAAATGTATAGGGAGTAGCTACCTTGTTACCGCAACTCCTCTTACAGTTCTAGGTCAATCCTTTTGAAACTTTACAGGTGTTTTCATATAGGTCTGAAGATGTGCATATTCTTTTTTCATTATCCTTAAATAATTTTTTTCACTTATTAGGGCCCCGCACTGAAAGTGTGGGTGCCCTATAGTAATCACTCTGTCCGTCCGTCTGTCTGTCCGTCCATCTGTCCGTCCACAAATTTTTTTATCCTCCATAACTTTCTTATTCCACTGAAAGTGTGGGTGCCCTATAGTAATCACTCTGTCCGTCCGTCTGTCTGTCTGTCCGTCTGTCCGTCTGTCCGTCCACAAATTTTTTTGTCCTCCATAACTTTCTTATTCCTGGATGGATTTAAATATTACTTGGCAGAAATGTTAACCATAATGTGATGGAGTGTTGCGCGCAAGACTCAGGTCCCTACCTCAAAGGTCAAGGTCATACTTAGAGGTTAAAGGTCAAAAAAGGGTCTTTCCTGTGTCCAATTAATAACTTTGTTATTATTCCTGGATGGATTTAAATATTACTTGGCAGAAATGTTAACCATAATGTGACGAAGTGTCACACGCAAGACCCACAGCCGTACCTCAAAGGTCAAGGTCATACTTAGAGATAAAAGGTCAAAAAAGCGTCTTTTTTATTGTGTCCAATCTATAACTTTCTTATACCTGGATGGATTTAAATATTACTTAGCAGAAATATTAACCATAATGTGACAGTGTGCCGTATAGTAATGCCCTGTCTGTCCGTCCGTCCGTCTGTCCGTCTGTCCATCTGCCCGTCTATCCATCAACATTTTTCATGTTTACAAACTGAAGCTGAAGTTATTGACAGTTGCCATATAGTAATACCCTTTTGTTTTTAATTCATAACTTACAAACAGTCAAATGCATCAACTTCAAACTTAAGATATATGGTCACAATATCATTACACAATTACATGGCAACCGACGTAACTCTAGCTACAATACTCTAAGAGTAATAGCCCTTTGAAAAAAAATCCAACTCCTCTGATGGCACTGCCGGGGCCCTAGTCAGTTTCACTGACAGTTCTAGTTTCACCTTTTTTAACTTAGACAATTTTTGAGATCTACTAATGTTAAAATGTATAGGGAGTAGCTACCTTGTTACCGCAACTCCTCTTACAGTTCTAGGTCAATCCTTTTGAAACTTTACAGGTGTTTTCATATAGGTCTGAAGATATGCATATTCTTTTTTCATTATCCTTAAATAATTTTTTTCACTTATTTCACCTTTTTTAACTTAGACAATTTTTGAGATCTACTAATGTTAAAATGTATAGGGAGTAGCTACCTTGTTACCGCAACTCCTCTTACAGTTCTAGGTCAATCCTTTTGAAACGTTACAGGTGTTTTCATATAGGTCTGAAAATGTGCATATTCTTTTTTCATTATCCTTAAATAATTTTTTTCACTTATTTCACCTTTTTTAACTTAGACAATTTTTGAGATCTACTAATGTTAAAATGTATAGGGAGTAGCTACCTTGTTACCGCAACTCCTCTTACAGTTCTAGGTCAATCCTTTTGAAACTTTACAGGTGTTTTCATATAGGTCTGAAGATGTGCATATGCTTTTTTCATTATCCTTAAATATTTTTTTTCACTTATTTCACCTTTTTTAACTTAGACAATTTTTGAGATCTACTAATGTTAAAATGTATAGGGAGTAGCTCCCTTGTTACCGCAACTCCTCTTACAGTTCTAGGTCAATCCTTTTGAAACTTTACAGGTGTTTTCATATAGGTCTGAAGATGTGCATATGCTTTTTTCATTATCCAAAACTTATTTTTTAACTTAGACAAGTTGTAGGTACCTTGTTAGGGATTTAACCCTCTCACAAGTCTTTACCTTTAATTCATGAGTCTTTCTCCTCTGACAGGGCTATAGCGGGGCTATAGTCAGATCCTCTGACAGTTCTAGTTAAATCTGTTGCTATGTAATGTAAGGTTTAATCATTTGTTTCTTTCTTTTTCCAGACATTTGGAGTGAGGACTCGGTCTAGAGCTGTCAGTATATTCAACATCTGTGCTAGTATGATAGCCACTATGGCAGAGCTACAGAGGGTAAGTCACATTATGCAGCTTTTGCTGATTATTGAAAAAAAAGTTACTCAGGACATGAAACATGGAAAAATTTCCTTTAATTATCGTTGTTACGTTTTTAGCACACCAGAGCTGAAGGCTCGGGGGGAGCTCATAGGATAGGTCTGGTGTCTGGCGTCAACACTTTTAGAATATATCTCTGAAGCCACTGAGCAGATTCAGCCCAAATGTCATCTGTTGCATTCTTGGGCTGGGGGATTGAAAGTTTGTGTTTTTAATGAAAATCGGCTCATTAGTTTGGTTGCTATAGGACCTTTAATGGGGAAAATAGAAAAATGGCATTTACTGCCATGCCTTTGCAGATATTTTGACAAAACTTTTATAGAAATATTCCTTGAGTGAACTTCTTTCAGCCATATGCTTTTCTGCCAATCTTGGGGTCCCCCCATGGTGTGCTGGGGCCATACCCCATCCCTTCCACTTCATAAAAGGCCATGTATCTCAGAAACCATTCAGATCCCCATCCGTAAACCTTTCTTATGATAAGATGCATTCAGTGACACCAATCTGGGTGTCCCCTGGGTTGTGCTGGGCCGTCCACTTCGCTAGAAGCCCAATATCTCAGAAACCTTTCAGATTCCCATCCCTAAACCATATATATTCTTGTTCCTTATGATAAAACAAATTCAGTGATACCAACCTGGGGATGCGCCAGGACCATGCACCACCCTCTCTACTTCCTTAAAGGCCAAATATCTCAGAAACCTTTCAGATCCCCACCCCTAAACCATATATATTTTTGTTTTTATGACAAGACACATTCAGTGATATCAACCTAGGGGTTTCCCGGGATCCGCCGGCGCCATTCCCTACCATCCACTTCATAAAATGCCATACATGTATATCTCATAAACAGTTCAAATCTCCACCCCTATTGCTTGTACATTTGTGTTCCTTAGGATAAGTCTCATTCAGTCACACCAACCTGGGGTCTCTTTGTGCTTGGGCAGTGTGCTGATGCCATGGCCCACCCCTCCACTTCATAAAAGGCCATATATCTCAGACACCATTAAGATCCCCACCCCATAATCTTATATATTCTTGTTCCTTATGACTAGACACATTCAGTCACACCAACTTGACGGTTCACAGGGGCCATTCCTGTCCCCTTCACTTCATAGAAGGGCTTAATCTCAGAAACAGTTCAGATCCCCACCCCTAAACAATATATATTCTTGGTCCTAATTCAGTGACAACAATCTTGGCTTTCCTGGGGTCTGCCTGAGCCATGCCCCAACCCCTCCTCAGTTTAAAAGGCCTTATATCTCAGGAACTGTACAGATCCCCACCCCTAAACCATATATATTCATATTCCTTATGATAAGACGCACTCAGTGATACCAACCTGGGCTCTGTTGGGTCCATGCTCCATCCCAATCACTTCATGAAAGGCCTAATATTTCAGATACAGTGTCCACATGGGTGCTCATTTGGGAATGAGGGTTCGTTTGGGACACTTTAAAATTGATAAATTAAAACTAAACATGGCTGCCTTTGGGCAGTGACCACCTGAGCTCTGGTGAGCATAGTGGCCCATGGGCCTCTTGTTCTTTTTTCTGCATATAAATAGAAGTGAATGCAATGATCAGGAACTCACTAGGATTTTGAAAACAGGAGTTTAAGAATCCATCCATGGAAAAAGTTGGATTCAAATCTGAAAATTTGGAGTCAAATTTTGAAAAGTAGGAGTTTGACCCTAAAAAAACGGGAGTCAATTATGGCTAAAATAAAATGCGTACGGCTGTAGAGTGTGACTCCAAAAAACTTTGGGGCTTGAACCCTTGTTCTGCTTAGCATGACAAACCCTTTTCTTGCAGTGGAGATCCAGATCAGAAGGCTTCCATTTAATCAGGATTTACATTGTCACTCAGATTGTGAATTTGAATGGATAAATTACATTAGGCTTTTGAAGTCAGGAGTGCTGGCTAAATTAATTTATTCATCAGGATAAAGGTTTAAATTGAGCAGTTAACAGTAGTACAGGCTCTGATCAGGCTGCTTCAACGGGACAAGTCTGTTCAGGTCATGCACTACATCCTAGTACATAAAATTGGGTCCGAGGTCAAAATAACCAGGATTTGAAGAAATAAGTTGGAATAAGAACATGGCTCAGAAATTTTGACTTTCATTAAAATAAAAAATAACTATTGTTGTTTTTATTTACATCCAGTTTGTCACAAATATTTACAAAAATGAAATAAAAACAACATAAAAATAAAAAAAAACACACCAACAGTGCAGGCCCAGATCCAATGCCACAGGTGTCTGTTCAGTACCTCTACTATTAGCAGGCAGTTTAACACTTTACTTAATGCTAATATTCCATGGTTTCCGATAATTAATTTCTTTCATTCAAGGTAACTTCATGAACAATAAAGACAAGTGCAACAAACTCAAGTCATAATTTTCTTTAATCGTAATAAAGACGATTTATACACTAGTTTATCGCATCTTTTAATTTTGTCTCCGACATTTTTTCACAATCAAATTACCGATAATCCAACTGTGTATACAAGTATCCGGAAACAAACAATCAATTATTGTTAATTAGTCACGTGCTTGATTTAATCAAACAAAACACCTGCATCTCGCAAACCGCAAGACTAGCCATGACCCTCTGATTGGCCGAGAGAGCAATACAGACAACTGTCCTCGTCAGGTAATGCTTGAACAAGCCTGGCGTCCTCGGACGATTAACGGTAAACTTTTGATCTGAAAGCGGAAGCTAAATTTGGAGATCAAGTGGACACCCGCTGTCATCTTTTGATGTGATTGAGGTCATTTTTAGCTCGGCTGTTTTCGAAGAAAACGACCAGGTATTGTCATAGCTCTGGCGTCGTCGTCGTTCTGCAAAAACTTGGACATTTTGTAATATCTCTGTCATTACTGAACACATTTACTTGAAACTCGGAATAGTTGTTCATTACGAAAAGGGGATCTCATACCAATAGGTGAGGTAACCCTAAAAATATTTTTGGCACAGTTATGCCCCTTTTTGGACTTAGAATTTTTGCAAAAACTTTGACATTTTATAATATCTCTGTCATTACTGAAGATATTTACTTAAAACGCGGAGTAGTTGTTCATTAAGAAAAGGGGAACTGGTACCAATAGGTGAGGTAACCCTCAAAATATTTTTAGCGCAGTAATGCCCCTTCGACTTAGAATTTTTGCAAAAACTTGGACATTTTGTAATATCTCTGTCATTACTGAACATATTTACTTGAAACTCGGAATAGTTGTTCATTATGAAAAGGGGAACTCATACCAAAAGGTGAGGTAATCCTCAAGATATTTTTGGCACAGTTATGCCCCTTTTCGACTTAGAATTTTTGCAAAAACTTGGACATTTTTATCTGTGTCATTACTGAACATATTTACTTGAAACTTGGACTAGTTGTTCATTATAAAAAAGGGAACTCATACCATAGGTGAGGTAACCCTCAAAATATTTTGGCACAGTTATGCCCCTTTTTCGACTTAGAAATTTTGTTTAACTAAAAGAAACTGCAGCCAAGCGTTGGCACCCGGATGGGGTGCTCTTATTACACTCCATTACGGATGCGTCAGGCAAAAAAAAATTGGTGTAATTAAGAATCCACGGCAGAAAATTTTACGCGTACAAAAGCAAAAATAGGCGTGACAATACGGCGGATTCGGCGTTTCCGAGAACTCGTAGGAATCAATACAATTAACCCACAGCTCCCATCAGAGACACCAAAGGGAAAGAAGCACAAACATGAAACAACAGACCCTAATTGAAACATCAATAGTGGAAAGCCAAAAGGACAGTTACTTTCCCACAAAATGGCCAATTGGCTATCCAAAACAAAAATAAAATAAGCCATACCAACATTATAATACAAACCATAACAAAAATAAATCGCGACAGAAGAACCACCTTGGAACGGTCAGTGAAACGAATTCTACTGGGGGCTTAAATCGATTTTACATGGCCACAATCCTCGCCCTTATTTCCGTCGTGCTTTAGACATTAGTGAAGGCGGTTCTAATAAATACTCATAACATAGGTTTTATGGAGAATCGGCAAAAAAACTATCCTTCAGTTATCACAAAATACCAGCCTTAACTGTTGCTATCTGTATATCTGTAGTAGTCAAATGATTTATAAGAAGTTTACCTTGTCTGTTCAGGGCCTTGCCAAGCAGTTGTTGTATCCAGTGATTCCACAGTTCACCCAGGCATTTGTGCAGGCGTTGTTAGTGCCAGATGGACCTGCCTCAGACAGTGGGCTCAAAATGGAAGTTATCAAGGTAAACATGCTAGTACAACCTCTTACCATACAAAAGCTTAAGGGAATAAATTCTGCTCGTCATAAAACTTAGCCTATAGTGTTATTGACTCATCAGCTGACCTTTCACCCCAGATCTAGGGTTGCTGAATAGGACATGTTTGTTATTGTGAATAGGGGTTTCAGTCAATTATCATATACAGGATTCTGATGACAGGCAGTTATAGATCCTGATGACACTGCTCATAATGAGCCATTTTCTGAATCAACCATATTTACCCTGTGTATTAGGACTGCTAGGTCTGAACAAACAGTGTAAATCCGGATGAGACTCCACAGACTGCGGCATCTCATCAGAGTTTACATGTTACCATGTTTTAGACACAACATTGGGTAGTAGATTATAAGAATCTTATATGTGTGTGAGGGGTGGATGGAAAAATCCGTCCCGAGGGACACTGTCTGGCATCACGAGGTTTGCCGAGTGATGCCTGACAGTGATCCAGAGGGACGGATTTTTCTATACACCCCTCACGCCCATATTGGATTCTTTTTCTTGCATACCTTCGATTTCTTAACACGGATTTTTAATGCTGCAGTCACTTGGGTTACCATCTTCGCCATATTGTGTTGACACTGCAGGAATGTTTAGTGACATTGCTGTGATGTCATCCTTAAAGATGGCGCAAACGAGGTTGTAATCAACCAGTGCATTGATCAAACATGCGATTATATTCGATTTTGGGTCGGAACACCAGGGTCAGAACAATTTCTAACCCAGGGTAAAATCACGGATTTCCTTGTCTGGTGTGCAAGAAAATACTTGTTTAAGAACAAGTATGGTATTAAGGTGTTGGGATGTGCTACTTGGGGTAAATATTGTGCTTAGAATTTTTTTTTTAAATCAGTCTTTCAGAAACAGAATACTGCAATGCATGGATGAGGCTTTTTGTTTTTGATTGGGCACAGCCTGGTAAATGCTTCCAATTAGCAGTCAAGAAGAAAGTTGTCATGTAGTCTATATTGCAGACTATTCTTACACTAATTTTTAGCTCACCGTCACGTAGTGACGAGGTGAGCTTTTGGGATCACCTTTTGTCCGTCGTCCGTCGTGCGTGCGTGCGCCCGTCCGTCCGTAAACAATTTCTTCAAACGACATCTCCTCCTAAACCACTGAGCGGATTTTGACCAAACTTCACAGGAATGATCCTTAGGTGGTCCCCTTTCAAATTTGTTCAAATGGTTCCGGTCCGTTGCACATATAGGTCACAGGAGCCAAAAATAGATTTTTTTCACCGAAAACTTAAAAAATCTTCTTCTCTGAAACTGCAAGGCCCAGGTCTTTGATATTTGGTATGAAGCTTCATCTAGTGGACCCCTACCAAGATTGTTCAAATTATAGTGCTGGGGCCAAAAATGCCCCCGCCCCGGGCCCTTTGGTTTTACATGGGCTTATATAGGGAAAATCTTTAAAAATCTTCTTCTCTGAAACGGCAAGGCCCAGGTCTTTGATATTTGTAATGAAGCTTCATTTAGTGGACCCCTACCAAGATTGTTCAAATTATAGTGCTGGGGCCAAAAATGCCCCCGCCCCGGGGCCCTTTGGTTTTACATGGGCTTATATAGGGAAAATCTTTAAAAATCTTCTCTGAAACTGCAAGGCCCAGGTCTTTGATATTTGGTATGAATCTTCATCTTATGGACCCCTACCAAGATTGTTCAAATTATAGTGCTGGGGCCAAAAATGCCCCCACCCCGGGGCCCTTTGGTTTTACATAGGCTTATGAAGCCATCTGATCTGGATCTACACTGTTTGCAAAGATAGGGTTTGTTGTAAACAGCATGATAAGGGTTAATGACCTTCATTACTAACATAAACGGCCCCCACCCATCGGGGCTTGAAGTAATAGATGGGCTGCATGATGCTTCCACGCAGAGCTGAAAACGATCCGCACACGAGTACTGGTAAACCACTTAGAGGATCTAAGCCTGCCCAGGCAAAGTGGTGCGAGTGTGGGACCGTCCATGCTTATAAACCCTATTGGTTTAATTGGGTGGCAGGGCTTGAGATGTCATTTCATCTCAATGTCGGGTTAAAGTCCCACAAAATGGGAAGCAACGTCTCCAAAATGACCTTTAGTGTTGACGGGGACGTTAAACCTCAAATCAAACAAACAAACAAAACTAACATAAACACCGGCCATACCCAGATGCTTAAGGCTAGTTATTATACCTTTTAGGTCAAACCCATGCAGTACCATGTGATTGCATTTTTTAACACAATTTTTAGTTAAAAATACTTTGATAGATACCTCTTACTTTGTTCAAGAAGAACAGTTGTCAGTTTCTAGTGAATTTTAGTGAAATAATGTCCACCGTACTGGTAAACCGCTTACATGTAAGCCTGCCCAGGAAAAATGTGGATAAACTGACCTGCTCAAAAGTGACCTAAATAGTGTTGACTGGGCAGTTAAACTCCAATACAAACAAACAAACCTCTTACTTTATTATAGCCCCGCTTTGAAAAAGTGGGGCTGTATTGGATTTGCCTTGTCCTGTGATTCCGTAATTCTGTAATTCCGTAATTCATGATAACTCCAAAACCATTCCAGGTATTTTCATCAAACCTCACACAAATGTAAAGCACTATGAGACGATGTGTTGAGCGCATGAACCATAACTCTGGATTGCCTACTTTTGGAGTTATTGCCCTTTGAACATTGAAAAATGGCAACTGTAATTCCGTTATTCATCATAACTCAAAAACAGTTTGAGGTATTTTCATGAAACTTCACACAAATGTAAAGATTATGAGACGATGTGCAAAGCACATGAACCATAACTCTGGATTGCCTGCTTTTGGGGTAATTGCCCTTTGAACATTGAAAAATGGCAATTTTAACCTTGTCTGCTCCATAACTAAAAAACTGTTCGACGTATTTTCACGAAACTTCACACAAATGTAAAGCACTTTAAGACGATGTGCAGAGCGCATGAACCATAACTCTGGATTGCCTACTTTTGGAGTTATTGCCCTCTGAACATTGAAAACTGGCACTTGGAATAAACTCAGTACAGTAATAATTCGTGTCCATTCCATAACTCTGAAACTTTTTACCACCCTAAATTAGAGGCTGAAAGCTGAAAACACTTTTTTTCTGTTATTTTTCTTTTCTGATAGTGCTATAGCTGGGCTATAGTCAGATCCTCTGACAGTTCTAGTTTTTATTGAGTGGATTCATTTTCAGGCTATAACATCTCTAGTAAAGAGCTTTCCAAAAATGATGTCACAGTGGTTGGACCAGATATTACCGCCAATATGGAGTATCTTCACGCTCAGTTCTGACTTGTATCCTTGACAGTTTGTTAAAGCCCTGCTTTATAAAAGTGTGACTATACTGGATTTACTTTGTCCTTTCTGACCGTCAACCAATCAAATTACTTCATATAATGTATACGTTCAATTCACTTAGTGAGCCATTTTCTGGACGTCGTGACAAACAGTGTAGATCGTGATTACCATAATGATACTAAGTACAGTCGATCTTCAATGGCTCGAACACCTCTGGGACCATGAAAATCTGTTTGAGACAGGGGTAGTTAGAGCTACTGAGGGTTACTGCCAGGGGGCATAACATGGTTAATTTAGGGACCTCTTTCTCGATGTTCTATAATATAATGAATGTTGTGTGTACTCATTAGAATCGCCTCTTGAGGCGATTCTAAGGAGTACACACAGCATGCATTTGAAAGATAAAAGTTAGAAATCTCCTTAATTATCCCACAATCTTGCATAAAGAGGAATTCCCTAGGGACTCAAG
Source organism: Lucinisca nassula (assembly GCA_963580285.1). Lineage (NCBI taxonomy): Eukaryota > Metazoa > Mollusca > Bivalvia > Lucinida > Lucinidae > Lucinisca > Lucinisca nassula. The sequence continues at coordinate 98,428,168 of OY757016.1, read as the reverse complement.
AACGGGTTCGACTCAGCCATGGTAAACGAGCTCTACTGTATTGGGACATATACACCTAAGCAAACAAATTTCAGAACAAGTATGTTCATGATTTGGGGTGTCTGAATAATTATTAGGGTAAATATGGTAGATCCTGTATGGACAAGGGAGATTAATATTTTGGGTTTTGCCTGTGGAAGTATCAATTCTCCTTAACTCAGATATCTAAGTTATGTGAAGACAGTAGTGAACAATACAGAAGAAGCTGATGACCCAGTAGACTCTGATGGTAAATTTCTCCAACTATTATCGCTCTCATTCTGTTATTTTACTCTTTTCTATCTGTTTCTCATAGCGAGGGCTTGCTAATGAGAGCTGAAAAGCTGATCAATCATCAGTCCTTCCATTGTGATCGATAATCAATTAGTGGTTAACGCATTCGACTCGTGATCGAGAGGTTGTGTGTTCGAATCCGGCACCCAGTACTGATGTGTGTCCTTGGGCAAGACACGTAATGACACTGCCTCACTCCACCCAGGTGTAAATGGGTAGCAGTGATGTAATAGTCACTGTCTCTCTCACGCACGTGAGAACATCCGGAATGAGCGTTTGAGAGCGATTGAATAAGCTTGAAGCTTCCATCGCAATCAAACAAAAATAAATTAGCATAAACTAATCAATCAGATATTGCTGAACATTTGGTCATAATTTTACCTTTATGGCTTTCTGTCTTGGCATCATTCTTACCATATGTGATACTTTACATTTTGGTATTGGACAGACAGGTCTGGGCAGACAGTAGAACCAGATGAGATTCTGCAGAAAGCAGCATCTTATCAGGATCTACACTATTTGCCACTCATCCAGTTATTTTCTTGAAAAAGCTTGGGGAGAATTTGTACTTGTCAAGTTTGGAACAAGTATGGTAAGGAGTTGAGGTGTCTGACTACTTAAGGTAAATACGAAAATGTAACAGATACACTGCTGTCAGAGTAAATAAATTTGGCTACACCAGTTTCTTTCTTTGACGCAGACAGGTTATTTTATTCCTACAAAGTAACAAAGTCATAAACTTAATGTCAAAATGATGTAGATACTGATCAGATATTTGAAGTCATCTGATCTGTATCTACATTGTTAGCAAGAGATAGTGCATATTCTTGTTCAGTTGGACAAAGGTTAACCCATTGTATGCGGGGAACCCCTAAAGGAGTACCTTGGCAAACAGTGCAGGCCCAGATCAGACGCCGCAGAACGCGGCGTCTGATCAGGGCCTGCACTCTTTGCTAACAGAATTTTCTGTCAGAAATGGAATAAAGATGAAAATATATGCCTGACATCCCTTATATGACAAATGGACTTGTTCAACATATAGCAAGGGACGAGTCCAGTAGCATACAATGGGTTAAAACAGCGAATTGCGAACCTCAGTGGGATGCAGGTCGGACTGATGATCAGGAGGTAGTGGGTTTGATACCTGCTGGGTTGACCCGGTTGACATTCTTTTGTGGAGGTTGATCATGAAATCTTTTCTACAGTAATTTTCTTCCTACTGCTGATTCAAGCAGGGCAGTTCGCAGTTTGTGGTTAAAGAATGTGCGCTGTAGTGATACTGGTTAACTGCTTAGCCTTATGTATAGGCCTGCCAAGTAAAAATGTGGTTAGGTAAAATGAGGGGCTTGACATCACCTTTGTAGTGTTGACTGGGCCGTTAAGCTCCACAACAAACAGAAATCGTTAGAATTGTATCCTTGTCTGTTTGAATATCACATCACTGTAAATTTGAATCCTTTTATCAATTTTGTCCCACCTGATTAAGGCGTGGGTAGAAGACTCAAAGAATAGGCATTCAGTTTTCTATTTACTGGTTTGAACTTTTGTTCATTCAAAATTTTGGTCAGCTATAGCATAGACCTTAAACTTTGTCTATTGTTCAGGAACTGTAAGTCAGATTTTGCCCCCACAGGCATAGGCTGACATAGCCTGTGGCAAATCTTTTGTATGATTTTAATAAAACTATTAAGTTGACATACTTTGCCAGTTATAATAATTCGCATCCCTAGAAACAGTAGGTGACAGTCATACAAGAGGGGACAAACAGAATTTTATTTCATTGTGAGGAAATAAATGTTCTGCAGTTAATATTTGCTGGCTCGGACACCGGTAGTTCGTGTACCACAGCTGTTTGGAACTTGTTCTTGAGTCCCTAGGAAAAAAAAATCCCATATATATATATATGGGATAACTTAACCCGTAAAATGCCAATCACGACAATTGTCCTCAGCTTTGCCGTCTGTTGGTTACTTTAAAAGTCATTTTTGCAAACAGTGTGGACTCAGATCAGACTGCTCCGCTAGGAGCAGTCTGAACTGGGTCCACACTGTTTGCCTGTATGCAGAAATATTTTAAAAAAGTTTGCAAGAAGATTCAGAAGACGATATAGCAGACCCGGTCCCCGCCCATCGGGGCTTAAGAAATAGATGGGATGCATGATGCTTCCACGCAGAGCTAAAACCGACCCGCACACAAGTACTGGTACACCGCTTAGAGGATCTAAGCTTGCCCAGGCAAAGCGGTGCGCGTCGGACCATCCATGCTTATAAACCCTATTGGTTTCATTGGGGGGCAGGGCTTGAGAAGTCGTTTCACCTCAATGTCGGGTAAAGGTCCCACAAAATTGGAAGCAACGTCTCCAAAATGACCTTCACAGTGTTGATGGTGACGTTAAACCTCAAATCAAACAAACAAAAAATAACATAGCAGGCCACGTTTTCAGATGTAGTTTTTCTCTGCATATTGAGGGTTTACGAGATTTTTTTTTTTATTGTTTGAATATGAAGGTATATTGTTTGTACTCATTAGAATTGCCTTGATGAGGCAATTCTAATGAGTACACACAACATACCTTTATTTTGAAGTTAACCCAAAACAAATCCCTATTATGCCTCTTGACCGGGTGCTATGAGTAACCATTATTGACTCAAACAACCCATGAGTCAAACAAATTTTTATGGTCCGTAAGGTATTCCAGCCATTGAAGGTTGACTGTATATAGAACTACTCAGCATACAGAAAAACATGACGGTAGTAAATTCTGTTTTATAGAATCTCAGACAGATAAAGGTATATCTGTTAATTATAAAGAATATTTATTTGTCCATATTTAAAATGTTCCATTTTTTGATGCCTTTAACTTTGTTTTGTTAAATTTAACAATGGATATTTCAATGTTTATTTAGTTGTGTGATTTCAGTATAACCTCCTACAGCAACATTCTGTTGTGCCCCCTCCCATCGGGGCTTGGAGAATATAGTTTGGGCTCTATGGAGTTTCTGTGCAGAGCTGAAACAGACCAAACTTAAGTACTGGTGAACCACTAAGGTCTAAGCCTGCCTAGGAAAAGTGGTGCGAGTCGGACCGCTCCTTAAACCCCAGTGATTTCTTTGGGCAGTAGGGCTTTAGATGCCATTTCATCTCAATGTCGGGTAAAAGTACCACTAAATCGGAAGCAATGTCTCAAAAATGACCTAAAAAGTGTTGCTGGGGATGTAAAACCTCAACAAAAACAAACAAACAAAACCATTTTATTATTTTTTAGTTGGGCTTTATGCCTCAGCTGGATGCCTATTTTACTTGGTATCAGGAGGCCTTGGGTTCAATCCCTGCTGGGTGTGGTATTAATCTTTATTGGAGATTGATCATGAAGTCTATAAATTTTCTTTCTCTCGCTGTCAGATTAAACCCTTAAGACATGAACAACAGAATCTGAAAATGTCATCTGTTTGTCATCTGCATCTTGAAAACTTTTGAATATAGGCAAACAGTGTGCACTCTGAGCACATTGCTACTAGAGGAGCAGACTGATCAGGGTCAACTCTGCAACAATGACTTTGAGGCGATATTAACAAGTACCAACAACATATTTGTAAATAGGAATAAACATTTTTATATAGAAATAAAAAATCATTTTATATGGAAATAAATATTTTTATATCTATTCCAAAAGTATCCTTATTGCTCCTTTATTACTTCTTATCCTGCTGAATAATTAATTAAGCCACACCCATTTCTGACTTTGAATTAATCAGATTACATGACGTAATTTATTTCTACAAATTCACAAACTGAATGTAAACAGTGTAGATCCTGATCAGATGGCTTCTTCAGAAGCCATCTGAACTTGATCTACACTGTTTGCAAAAGTAGGGGTTGTCGTGAACAGCGGGATAAGGGTTAACTGCTAGCATTTAATTTGAATGTTTGTTTGGGGGCATAGAAAAAAAAGAAAAATAAGTAGCTTGTTGTGCTGCTTGTTATTCATGTAATGTTACGAGCCTCCTTGGCCTAGTGGATAAGAGCGCTTACTCTTAATCATTAGGTCTCTCACCGCTGTGGTTCTAGCCTGGCTCGGGTCACATGAGACACCAAGTTCTGCAACGGAAGGTCAGTTGGTTTTTCTCCGGGTACTCTGTTTTTTGCCCACCTGATTAAAGATCGTCTTGATATGAGTGAAATAATCTTGAAAGGGCTGTAAAACCAACCCCCCCACCCCCCCCCCCCCCCCCCCAAAAAAAATTCATCAAATGTTAAGATTTAGTACTAGTGTTGAGCGTATAGAAAATGATTTTGTTTGTATTGGAGTTTAACATCCTGTCAACATTATTTAGATCATTTTGAGCTAGTCAGTTTACCTATCTACACTTTTCCTGGACAGTCTTATACATAAGCGGTTAACCAGTACATTGCACATTCTTTTGCCAGAAACTGACAACTGCCCCTTTTGAATCAGAGGAAGGGAGAGAATGACCATAGGTATAGAAAATAATAACTGTAAAAATACATGTATGTTTTCATACACAGCCAGCCTATATAGGTAATGGAAAGAAAAACTGTGATTTATTCTGCAACAATTCACAGAATAGATTCTGTCAGCCTCCGTAGCTCAATCAGATGCGCGTCATGACTGGTGATCAGGAGGACGCGGGTGCGATACCTGCCGGGGTCGGCAGCATTCTTTTGTGGAGATTGATCATGAAATCTTTTCTACGGTCATTCTCTCCCTTTTGCTGATTCAAGAAGGGCAGTTGTCAGCTTCTGGCGAAAGAATAGTGTTGACTGGACCGTTAAACTCCAATACAAACAAAAACAAAGAAGAATAGATTCTCCCATTTGACAGTGTAACAACATTTTCTCGAACCAAACTCATTGCAAAAGGACTGAAAAAGACCTGTTACTGTTGCAGTCAATGGTGCTTGCTGGATTTCTGCTAACAAACGTGAATGGTGTGGAGAATGTGAAGGAAACAAAATAATTGTTGATTTAACCCTTGTACCAAATGGAATCTTTCTCCTTATATATAACAGGAGTCCATTTAAAAAATTAGGGGTGTCGAGTTGTTTTCATCAAAATTTGTTATGAAAATGGCTTACCTTTTGTTCTGCGCGTCTGATCTGGGCCTGCACTGTTCGCCAAGGTATCCGTTTAAGGGTTTCTGGTACCAAATGGGTTAATGGCCCCATATGGCCTAGTGGTTAGAACAACTGACTCTTAATCATTTTTCTCACCGCTGTGTGTTTTAGCCTCGCTTGGTCACATGTGGTCTTTGTTTGCTGTATAATCCTAAAAACTCGGACACCTTAAGGACGCTGTATTTTTCTAAAATTTTGACAAATTTGTTTCATGATCCAGCAAGAAGCCCAAAAGGTGCAGACTGAATGGCAAGCAGTGTAGACCCTGAGTCTGATCGGAGTCTTCACTGTTTGCTAGGCCTTTCTGTCGGAATCTTAGGATCATTACGATGTCTTCCTATTGTATCCAAAAGGGAATTATTCTTTCTTACCAGGTGGAGTATTAGGATTCGAGAACCTAGTTTACAGTGTTTTTGAGTTCATTCATATCATGATTGACAGCTCTAAGTTCAGAAGTACTGTGAAAAAGTCCATTGACCAGATTCTCTACTACGTGGTTACCTACATGCAGATAACCGAGGATCAGGTATGTTGCAATTTTATGTCTTCAGAGAGGTCATAGTGAGCTGGAAGTACTTGCTGTATAACCGTATGTATTTGGACAGGCAGTCCTGAACAGTGTAAACCCAGCTGAGATGACACAAAATGCGTTTCAGGGTCTACACTGTTTGCCACTCATCAAGGCATTTTTACACACATCATTGAGTAGTAGATTGTACTTGTTAAGATTTTAGAAAAAGTATGATGGTAAGGAGTAAGTTGTCCGAATATTTAGAGCAAATATGGTAGCTCCCTTCTGATTGGAGTTAGGGGGTAGGGGATGAGGGGCTTCCTAAAAAAGGAAAGTAATTCCTATATTGAGAAGTGTTTTAGTTAACAGGGAAGCCAGAAAAATTAGACTGAACAGGACAACACTGCAGCATGCAGGACTTCAAGTTCTAGTATCAAATATACTACATTAGCTCCATCACAAGAAAGAAAACCCATTTTTGTTGGGGTTGGGGTAGGGGTTGCAATCAGGTAAAATGCAAACAGGCATGCTTAGTAGTTGAAATTTTAGATATAAAACTAAACACGAGGTATTGTACACCACAACCTCTTTATAGCACTATGAATGGGGTCCAAAGCAGAAACAATGTTAGTTAAACAACTGTGTTGTATCCAAACAAAAACGTGTAGATTATATAGAAAAATGACCATTTATGGTCATTTTTCTATATAATCCACACATTTTTAGAATCCATCTTGACACTGCGTTATATTCAAACCGTGCTATAATGAACAGTGTTATATCAAGGTTGTGGTCTACCATCCAAGCAGCAAAAACTAAGGTGCTGACCAGACTGCCAAGATGTACAGGCTCTGCTGAACAAAATACAAAATGGCCACTAGTGCTAAAATTAGAAAAACCTTCGAACAACATCTCTTAGGCCAATGTCTTGATTTCAACATAATTTCAAAGAAATGTTCCTGGGGTGACCCTTTACCAAAATTGCTTAATTGGTTCCGCTGAGCTAAACAAATTGGCCACAAGAGCTAAAAATAGAAAAACCTTTAAATGACATCGTCACCCAGTACAATGTCCCGATTTCAAAATAATTACATGTACACAGAAATGTTCCTTGGGTGACCTTGTACCAGAATTGCTAAAATGGTTTTGCTCCACTGAAAAAATGGCCACCAGAGCTAAAAGAAGAAAAACTTTTAAACGGTATCTCCCCCTAGGCCAATGGCCCAGTTCCAAAATAATTTCACAGAAATGTGCCATGGGTGACTATCAAAATAGTGTCCCCTGAACAACATGGCTGTCAGAGCTAAAGTTGAAAAAACCTTTATAGACTATCATGTTATTACATCATAACCCAAGTGTCAAGTGAGAAATTTAATTTCATCATGGACCTCTTGTTTACAGATACAGTAAAATTGCTAAATTAAGACCACCTTTGGACTTTTCAAGTGGTCTTAAAGACCACTTTAGAACAGTCTAACCCAAGTGTCAAGTGAGCAATTTAATTTCATCATGGACATCTTGTTTACAGATACAGTAAAGTTGCTAAATTAAGACCACCTTTGGACTTTTCAAAAGTGGTCTTAAAGACCACTTTTGAACAGTCCCAAAGGTGGTCTCTGACCAGAGGACACTGTATGCAGTAAACAAAAAGCAACCTACTGAAAAGCTTTTGAAAGGAGAATTAGTCTTAATTTTAGGTGGTCTTAAACGTAGAATTTCACTGTACTGAATAATTTTGCCTGTTATTTCAGGGTAGATTGTGGACTACAAACCCAGATCAGTTTGTAGAAGATGAGGATGATGACACGTTCTCCTACTCTGTTAGAATATCTGCCCAGGATCTGTTACTGGTAATGCTTCTGTACTCTTTGACGCTAATTGGGGAGGGGGTTGGTAGTGGTTGGGTGGGGTGGGGGATGGGGCACAAACCTTCATGGAAGTCTACTCTTTCAAAAATAAATTATGTTTTACTGATACGAGGACTGTTCAAATATTAATGCAACTAAGCACATAAAAATGATTCCGTGATAGATTTTGATGAAAAATTTATTTTGTCCCCACAAAGTATTCCCCTTTAACAGATATACAAACTTTCAGTCTTCTGATCCAATCATTGAATGCATTTTGGTAGTCTTTTCGAGGTATACTATGAAGGCACTGGAATATTGCAGAACCGAGGTGTTTCCGCTGTACAAGTTTTCGACCAGAAAGAGATTTTTTCAGCCGTGGGAACAAAAAAAAAGTAACACGGGGCAAGGTCAGGGGAATACGGGGGGGTGAGGGAGTTAAACAACCTTTTCCTGCTTCAGATAGTCTTGCACAATGAACGCCTTGTGCGATGACGCATTGTCATGTAGCAATCTGACATTGGCCAAACCAGTTGCGGGTCTTTGTTCTTTGAAATATTTCTTCAATTTTCTAAGAACTTTATTCTTGTAAAACTTTGCATTTACAGATTTGCCTTTAGGCACAGCAACCTGAATAGCAGGGCCCTGATTTGAAAAGAATATGGCATACACTACTTTCTTGACACTCATGGTCCGCTTTGCAATGCATGGTCTTTTGCAATACTTTGTTGCCCATATTTTGTTCTGAATCTTTCGTTTTGGCTCAAAAAACTGAACCCATGTCTCGTCACCTGTGATGACATTAGCGAAAGACCGTGCATTGTAATTTGGAAACTTTTTAAGCAACTTCTTGGGGCACTGAACGCGTGTCTTTTTCTGCTCATCTGTCAACAGATGGGGATCCATCTAGCACAGATCTTTCTCATTTTCAAATCCCGTTTCAGAATTGTATGAGCTGCTACTAATGAGATGCCAACCATACTAGCTATTTGCCTAGTGGTGTATCATGCATCGGTAGCAACTATTTCTTTCACTCTAGCAACCATCTTGGCAGATGTTGCTCTTTTGGGCCGACGATCATGTGGTGCATCTTCTGTTGAGCCTAGCCCACAGCTGAATTTCTTACACCAACGAAAAACTGTCGGAAAAGACATTTCATTATGCCCATAAACCGAACATATTTTATCAAAAATGTCTTTAAACCGTATACCAAGAATACAACGATTCTTAATATAGAACCGTATTTCAACGGCGTACTCTGACCTTCTTCCAACCATGTTTTGTATTAGTATACAAGAGTAGACAGTGTTTATCGAATGATATACATGGCTAAAGTGGACGGATTTTAAAAGGTTTGGTATCAATGTATAAGTAAAATGTTTTTCTACGCTGTGATATTTATTTCCAGGTGATTTTCGCATTAGTGCATGAGAAAACGTTCTACTTGCATTCATATTTGAACAGTCCTCGTAAGAGGGATCTGATTTAAAGGAAAAAATATAATTGCACCTGATTAACCCATGTGGTTCCGGAAACCCCAAAACAGGTACCCTGGCAAACAGTGCAGGCCCAGATCAGATGCCGCCGAATGCGGAGTCTGATCAGGGCCTACACTGTTTGCAAAGAATTCAGTCATTTTCAAAATCAATTTTGAAGAAAACACAACCTGTCACCCCTAAATTTTGCAATGGCCTCCTGTTATATATAAGAAGGAAGATTCAATTTGGTTTTGTTTGTTTGATTTGAGGTTTAATGCCCCCATCAACACTGTATAGGTCATTTTGGAGACTACTCCAAATTTTGTGGGACTTTTACTTGACATTGAGATGAAATGACATCTCAAGCCCTGTCGCCCAATGAAACCAACAGGGTTTATAAGCATAGACGGTCCGATCCATTTGGTACAAAAAGGGTTAAAGGAAAGGCACCTGATTAAGCAAGTTCTTTTCTTTGGGAGTAAACCCCTTTTGTTTGTGAGTCACAGTTTTCGGGAAAGTATACAGAAAGAAATTGTCCATTCGTCTGTCGGTGTGTGGTCAAAAAAGTCTAAAACTTAACGTGGTCATCAGCTTTCTTGTTTCTGGATTAATTTTGAAATTATTTTGCTGAAATGTCAACCATCATGAGACAATGTACGTGCACAAAAAACAGGTCTACCACCAAGGTTAAGGTCATACTTGGAGGTCAAAGACAAAAAAAAAAGGGTTCGAAGCTTAAACATGGTCATAACTTACTTATTTTTTGATGGATTTTGAAATCACTTGGCAGAAATGTTCACCATAATGAGACAATGTGTCGCTTGCAAAACCTAGATCAGTACCGTCACGGTTAAGGTCGTGCCTAGAAAAAATCGGAAAAATTCGAACACATTAAGGACTTGCTATAATTCTAACCAGCCAGCAAGGAGTCCAAAATAAGCAGTCTGATCCAGGTCTGGGCTGTTTGCTTAGGTCTATCTGTCCTAATACTTAGATGTACAAAAATTGCCCCAAATGGTTATTTTGCCATTATCTTGAACAATATTGAATCGGCTCTAATTACAGGTTGTGTGCATTGAACACAACCTTACTCTGGGTTCTAACCACAGTATAATGACTTGTTATGCATATAGAGATAAGGGCTTAATCAATCATGAAAAATTGTGATCAATTTTATGTACTCATTCAATGTAAAATAGTAAAATATTTCCCCAATTAAAGTGTTCAGACACCACAAAGCCACAAAAAAGAGCCTGAGCAAACAGTGTAGACCCAGATCTGAGTGCTCCAGTCTGATCCAGATCTACACTGTTTGCCACTGATCAAAAGACTTTGCAGCCACAAATGATACTGTTAGGCCCATTAACTCTTATCATGCTGTTCACGACAACCCCTATCTTTGGAAACAGTGTAGATCCAGATCAGATGGCTTCTGAAGAAGCCATCTGATCAGGATCTACACTGTTTGGCATTCATTCTAAGAATTTGTAGCAATAAATTACATCAAGTAACTTGATTGGTTGATAGACAGAAATGGGTGTGGCTTAAATGAATATTCAGCAAGATAAGGGTTAAAATTTGTCAGAATTCTTTGGGTAAATATTGTAATGTCTCTTCTTGAAGCCTCTTGAATACTTTCAGTCAATCAGTTCTGAGTTTGACAAAGAGAGTGGTCCAGCATTATGTCAGGCTATCACCAAACATCTACAAGAATCTGAGGCTCAGAAAACCACAGCTGCTAGCAACTGGTAATGTTTTATTATCCCCTCGCCACAACTACAGCGTGTTAGTCTGTGTGTCCGTCCGGAACCTTGTGAACACGATAGAAGACAAAGTTTTCATTGTAGAAGCTTCAAACCTTCTACAAATGTTCCCCATGGAAAGAGGATGACCCCTATTGATTTTCAAGGTCAAGGGTCAAAGATCAAGGTCACAATGGCCTTGACATTAAAAACCTTGTGAACTGGATAGAAGACAAACAGATCATCTTAGAATCTTAAAACCTTCCACAAATGTTCCCCATGGAAAGACCATGAAACCTATTGATTTTCAAGGTCAAGGGTCAAAGGTCACAATGAACTTGACCTTAAAAACCTTGTGAACAGGATAGAAGACACAGTTATCATCATAAAAGCTTCAAACCTTCCACAAATGTTCCCCATGGAGAGACAATGAACCCTATTGACTTTCAAGGTCAGGGGTCAGAGGTCAAGGTCACAATGGACTGACCTTAAAAACCTTATGAACAGGATAGAATACACGGTTATCATCGTAAAAGCTTCAAACCTTCATGTTTATGAATGGTATGCAGTTGCGAGGTGATGCTACGCTTGCTTTGCCTTGTTGATAAAGAAGATAAGGAAGTGTGAGCGATAACCCGGACAATCCACCCACCAGTGCTGTCAGTGCTTTGATTATGTTGATAATTATAATTTTCCTTATTTCTTGTTTTATGGAGAAATAAGCAACAAAATCCCAAAATCATCCTCCTTACCTAAAGCTGTAAATTAGTGGTAATATGGTATTTTCATGCCCCGTCCCCCCTCCCAACCACTTCTCACCCAAAGGGGGTGGGGATGCATATTGTGTTTGGTGTGGATCCCATTTGTGTCAGTGTTGGTTTATATGCATTGGTCTGACTTACACCACTTTGCCTGGGCAGGCTTAGTCCCTGTAAGTGGCTAAGTTTCACCTCTGAGTGGAAGCACCATGCAGCCCAGTCTATTTCTCCAAGCCCAGATGGGCAGAGGCGAAACTGAAGCACTGTAACTCTTGAATTGATAAAAGACAAACTTGGATGGTAACATCAGTAGGACAATTAGGTTTTGGTGCCTTTGATTTTATTTTTAAGGTCACAGGCTCCAAAAATCAGTAGGACTTGAGTAAAAAATGGCTTCTTTGAAGTTTGGTCAGCCTTTGGTACAATATATCATTGCAACCTACCAAAGTCTTGATTAGAATTTGGTGACATTGACCACATTTTCAAGTAAAGGCTTTAAAACTGTCAAATTTGGGCCAAAAAAGCTTTCTGCACTGTATCTCCTAAATGAAAGTGTATATTGTAGTCGGACATTGTTAATCATTGCAACCTACCAAAAACTTGTCAGATTATATTTTGGTGACCTTGACTTAATATTTTAGATAGATTGTCAGATTTTACCATGTCACACAAGCACTATATCTCCCATCCCAGTTGAAGAATTCCAACTATATTTGGTTTGATATGTTAACCCATTTTGTACCAGAAACCCCAAAACGGGTACCCTGGCAAACAGTGCAGGCCCAGATCGGACGCCGCAGAACGCGGCGTCTGATCAGGGCCTGCACTGTTTGCAAAAAGTTCAGCCAGTTTCCAAATAAATTTTGAAGAAAGCACAACCTGTTACCCCTAAATTTTGAAGTGGGCTCCTGCCATATATAAGGAGGAAGATTCCATTTGGTACAAAAAAGGTTAATTCAACATAGAGAAGACTTGATAAAATTTTGATGAGCCAGGACCTTGCTTTACTTTTCAAGGTCACAGAGATTGAAGATTCTGGTCAAACTTTGCATAGTACATGTATATCATGGCAACATGGCAAAAACTTGATTGTTCTTCGGTCACCTTGGCCTGATTTTCAAGTTCACATAGCGGCCCCTGCCCATTTGGGCTTGAAGAAATATATGGGCTGTTTGATGCTTCCAAGCAGAGCTGAAAACGACCCGCACACGAGTACTGGTAAACCGCTTAGAGGATCTAAGCCTGCCCAGGCAAAGCGGTGCAAGTCGGCCCGTCCATGCTTATAAACCCTATTGGTTCATTGGGCGGCAGGGCTTGAGATGTCATTTCATCTCAATGTCGGGTAAAAGTCCGACAAAATTGGAAGCAAAGTCTTCAGAATGACCTTTACAGTGTTGATGGGGACGTTAAACCTCAAATCAAACAAACAAACAAGTTCACATAGTTTTTTTTGGGCTATATGTATGGTTACTTTTTTGGGCTATATGTATGGTGGGAGGACATAGTTTTTTTGTTTTTTTTTTACGAAAACATTTCTAGTTATCTTAATATTTTTCTCATTGCAGGTGGAAAGTTCATGAAGCTTGTATGTTGTGTATGGGCAGTGTACGCAACCTTGTGATAGAGACTGTGAAGACGGGAAATGTGCAATTTGATGTGTCAGGATTCCTAGAGTCTGTGGTACTAGCAGATATGAATGTTACCGGTGAGTCTGTTGTTGTTTAGCCCTTCAGGCACTTATCACCACTGGCAGTGGCATTTGCAAAGTATTTTTTGTTGCATCTGCAGGATACAGAGATTTAACTTCCCATTTGTTTGCCCAGCTGTCAGCATTTGCATCATTTGCATGGCAGGATACAGAGATTTAACTTCCCATTTGTTTGCCCAGCTGTCAGCATTTGCATCAAACTAGTAAGAAAAGGTCACTCAGGAAAGGCCACAATCTTAGAAGGGAGCCATCTCAAGTCACCTATAGAAAGTGACATGGAGGCACACAAAAAGATGAAAAAATGAACCAACGGTGAAGCCAAATAACAAAAAAACACACTGCAAAAGAACGACCGCTTTCTGATGGTCAGTAGTAAAACTACTGGGGGGTTTCAACTCTGGGTTTTATGAAATTTCAACCCTCGCCCTCAGTTCCAGTACAGTATCAAACAAAATAACAATAACAAATTGATCTGCATGGAGGCTTTCTAGCTCAACAGTGAGTCATGATAAAATACATGGTAAATGGTTATGTATAGATTAATATCATGAATCAGGGTTGAGGACTCAACAACAATCAGACGTCAGATTAGAAGAAAACTACCAGCTAGAGCACGGAGTGTTGACAGGCTCCACCATTCCTGAATTCAAAGGATTTAGGGTGGGACCGTCATCAAAGAGTCCGGAGTCCAGCCCACAGCCATGCAACCAAAAAGCGAAACAAATTTGTTCACCGTAAAAAAGTCAGCAACCAAACACGCGGTCTGTCCAATAACAGCCATGCTATAACCACTTTTCTTGTATTAAGCAACAGTTTTTCTGAACTGACCAGAAAAATTATCACTACCTAGTATTCTTTTGAATTTATAAACTAAATCCCCATAAAACTCGGGTTCCGACAGTCCCTGGGTGTCGACACCAGTGTTAAAGACAGATTGGGGCCACACAGGCTCAACATAGCCCTCAGTGGTATGCTTGTTTCCTTACTTTTTTTGGAGAAAATAAGGCTTGTTACTACATCTGAATCTCTTGCTTGGCACATCACGATAATAAGTCTGTGCAATGAAGACCCATCTAAACCCCACTTCTTATAAAGAAAATTGGGGTTTACAGGGGGTATACTTTATCTGCCTTATTTTTGTTCAAAAACATAGATTATGGGTACTCGTTTCAACCACCTCATTGACATTTAATGTCCACAAATTCGTTTCTGGGAGTATTGAAAATTTATAATATTCTTGAATATCTCCATTAATCCGTCTTATCATGTGCTAACGGCCCCCACCCATTAGGGCTTGAAGAAATAGATGGACTGCATGATGCTTCCACGCAGAGCTGAAATCCTACCGCACACGAGTACTGGTAAACGGCTTAGAGGGTCAAAGCCTGTCCAGGCAAAGCGGAGCAAGTCTGACCGTCCATGTTTATAAACCCTATTGGTTTCATTGGGCAGCAGGTTTTGAGATGTCATTTCATCTCAATGTTGGGTAAAAGTCCCACAAAAATGGAAGCAACTTCTCCAAAATGACCTTCATAGTGTTGACGGGGACGTTAAACATCAAATCAAACAAACAAACAAAACAAAATGACCTATACAGTGTTGACGGGGACGTTAAAACCTCAAATCAAACAAACAAATTATCATGAGCTATGGATTAGTTCCATTGAAAATGTTTTGTCCTTATATTGAGTGTTGGTATATATCTCCTTTACCTTGTGTCTGGCTGAAAATGACAACCTTTGCAGACAGTTTAAATGCAGGTCAGATTGCTACTTCAGGAGCCATCCGATCTAGATCTACCCTGTTTGTCATTAAGTTAATGAATGAAATGAATACATTATATCATTTGATTGGTATTCAGAAATTGGTGTGGCAAAATTTATTTATTCAGCAGGACAAGAGTTAATTTCTTGCGAGTTTGAATGAAATATTAACCACTGTTTGCAACTAATAAAAGTCAAGTTCTGCGTAGATGGTGATTTTTCTCTGCTTTTGCAATGATTGATCTTTGTGTGACCTTAACTGAGCAGTTATTAACATTTCTTGAAGATAGTTTGTATGAAAAAATAAAACTGTAATATGTACAATGTTGAAACCGCTAGTTTAGGTAGAAGTCTAAGGCTGTAGCCACATGACAGCTTTGTCAAAATCGACACTGTCAAATTCGACAAAGATTGATCATGTGGACAGCTTACTTGACAGTTTTTTGTTTTACCACATTTGGGTGTTGGAAAACTTAAATGCAGTTCATTGAGGTAAAAACTGACAGTACCTAAGTATTGGGGCAGACAGGCCTAAGCAAACAGTGCAGACCCAGATCAGACTGCTCCTGAAGGAGCAGTCTGATCAGGGTCTACACTATTTGCAATTCCGTTGGCACTTTTTGGACTCCTTGCTGGATTGTAAAACAAATTTGCTAAAATTTAAGGAGAATTATGGAAGTCCTCAATGTGTCCGAAATCTAGTATTTTTACGGTATTGAATTTGAGGAAGATTGAACACAGTCTTGTAGTCAGATGTTTGTTGTTGCAGTGTCACCATTCTTGATAGGCCGGTGTCTCTGGACAGCCAGTAGATTTGCTGAATGTATGAACCAAGACTTACTACAGAGGTAAGGGTTTGATCCCCACCAGTTTGGCATAGCAACATATAAGGTGTGTATTTTGTGATAATTGAAGGATAGTTTTCCTTATTTTGCCATATAAACCTACGTTGTGGGTACTCCTTAGAACTGCCTCGCCGAGGCAGTTCTAATGAATATCCACAACATAGGTTTTTATGGAGAATTGACAAAAACTATCCCCCAATAATAACAAAATACCAACCTTATGTGTTGCTATCTAGATTGATAATAAAATATTCCTCCTTTTCACTGATTCAAGAAGAGCAGTTGTCAGTTTCTGGTGAAAGAATGAGCTCTGATTTTGTTAACTTCTGCCCAGGAAAAAGCCTGCCCAGGAAAAGTGTTGTTAGGTAAACTGACCCACTGGACAAAACTCGAAACCAACAAGCTACTTTTGAGAAATATTTGCTTCTAAATGCAGTAACAATTTTTTTTCTAAGAAACTTACGTTTATCACTGTTTTTCAGTGCTAAGCTTTTTTAATAGGGTGTATTATATTTTATTATTACATTTTCAGTAGTGATTTCATTTAGAAAGTTTTGACGTCATAATTGATAGACGGTGTTGCTGATGTTGTTTGTAACAACAATGACAAGTTGATATTTTGCGGAAAATCTGATAAAGTCATAGAAATCAGACTTCAATTTTTCCGTTCATTTGACGATTTTGAGGAAAAAACTGCAACACAAAGTATAATTTTCTTCATTATATAGTTCAGCTTTCATGACACTGTTGCATCTGTATTTCAAGCACAGGATGATTTTTGCATTGAAATGAAAACACGATGGCGACTGATTTTCAAACTAAACCATGTGTCTGAAAATCCTTATTTCTCGTTAGAAACATATGTGGTGAGGTTGTGGTTGTTTCTCAAAATGAGGTGATTCTAGTAAGAAGCCATAACATACATTTTTAATGAGAAATAAGAAAAATAATCCCAAAATTATCATCGTAGCGTCTAAATTCTAGAGCTGTCTTTGCTCCAGATAAGGTTTATTTCAGGATAATTTTTCTTAGTTTTCCATATGGCCCCGTCAAGCGATTTTGGTACTTATCGCCTATGCGAGCAGCGAAGGTTCAGGCGAGCCTGCGCATTGGCGCAGTCTCGCCAGAACCTTCGCTGCTCGCTCATACAAGCAGTGAATCAAGTGGAACCTTCAGACAGAAAGCCATATCCCTGGCCCCTCTGAATGGCTGGGCATGCGCAGTTAAAGTTTGTCATGACGGAATGCTCGAAGACCCAAATTCGCTTGGCGGGGCTCATATGTTGTGGGTACTTGTTAGAATGTCCTCATCGAGGTGATTCTAACTAGTACCCACAATATATGTTTATGACAAGAAATAAAGAAAATGATGCTGTAATGATACTGTGATCAGTTGTTCAAAACTAACAATGTCATTAATGTATTGTTAAAGCTTTGACCATATAAAATGGCAAATATACAAAGTTTTTGCTGAAAAACAATGTGAGTAGCTTTTGCTTCTCACATTTTTGCAGCAAAAGTATAGTAGTCACAAGTAAGATGGACTAGGCGGAGCTATCGTTTGGAATGTTCTTTTAAAAAAAAGGTAAACCAAGTCATCCGACTTCAACTATAACACAGAAGCCTCCGTGGTGCAGTGATTACGCTACTCGCCTTGTAAACCAGGTGTCGCAGGATCGATCCCGGGCTTCTCCAGACTTTCGGATGAGTCTTTAAACCGAGGTCCTGTCTCCGTATGACCTTAGCTGTTGGTGGGACGTAAAACTCAAACACTCACTCAACTATAACACAAACAAAGCTGTGGCGTATATATAGCCATTTGGTCCGCTTGAAGAAAGCATGCTAAAGGCACTCTTACCGAATCTTCTGGTGGACTCAGCGAATTTGACATATTGACAACACCTGAATAGCTCTGACGGGCCTCCGTGGCCTAGTGGATAAGAGCGCTGACTCTTAGTCATTAGGTCTCTCACTGCCGTAGGTTCGAGCCTCGCTCGGGCCACGTGTGAGACGCCAAGTTCTGCAACGGAAGGTCAGGTGGTTTTTCTCCGGGTACTCCGGTTTTCGCCCACCTCTGATTAATGATCGGCTCGATATGAGTGAAATAATCTTGAAAGGGCCGTAAAACCCCAACCAAAAAAAACAACAAAAAAAAAAATGAATAGCTCTGCCTAGTCAATCTCATCTGCAACTACTTTACCTGTGTATAGGATATTTTACTTGCTTTTTGACAACTTATGAGCTTGTTAGGTTACAATGATTAGAACGAATGGGCCCTGGTTACACATCCTTCTCTGCAGCTATGACTGTTGATAATGGCTTACCCTACAATTCTTTTTTTCAGATGTTTACAAGCCACTGTAGGTGGTATCCATCCTACACAACCCCCTGTGATAAGAATCTCCGCAATACGAGCTGTTTATGGTTACTGCGAACACCTGAAAGAATCCAGCAATACTCAACTACTTATACCATTCCTGCCGAACATCACTGAGGGACTGGTCACTGTGGCTACTCAGTTCTCGTCGGAAGTTTTATCTTTGTGTTTAGAAACATTGTCCTTAGTTTTATCTGTAAGTACATGTACGTTGTGAGTGTTACAGCAAATAAAAATAATGTACTTACCGTATTTACCCTTAATATTCGGACACCTCAACTCATTTCCATATGTGTTCAAAAATTTTAACAAGTACACATTATTACACACTGTTGTGTGCAAGAAAAGCGTGCTGAGTGGCAAACAGTGTAGACCCTGATGAGACGTCGCATTTTGCGGCGTCTCCTCAGGTTCTATACTGTTTGTTCAGGCCTGTCTGTGCGAATACATACAGTTAATACGATAGTGTAATAATCTCTTTTCCAGGTAAGAAGTATCGAGGATAACTTAGGGATAATTTCCTTTATTTCTTCTTGGAAACATAAGCACAATATTTGTTCCATAATATTATGCTGTAATAAAGAATTTGCCGCTGTAAAGAATCTCACTATGGAATGTGTATATCAGGTAATAAAGGACCCTTTCTTTCCTTTAGTACTCCAAGAAACAGATGTTATGGACGTTTGTTAGAATTGGCTCACCAAGGCAATTGTTACGAATATCTACAACATTTACAGATGTTATGGACATTTATTAGAATCGCCTCGGCGAGGCGATTCTAACAAATGTCCACAACATTTGTTTCTTGAGCATTAAATACAATATTCTTGAATATTTCCATTATTCCATCTCAGGTTGAGCTAAGCGATTGCTCCTTCTCTGGGTACTCTGGTTTTTGTCCACCTCTTATTAATGATGGGTCGAAATAAGTGAAATAATCTTGAAAGGACCGTAAGTGGTGCAAGTCGGACTGTCCATGCATACAAACCCTGTAGGTTTCATTGGGTGGTAGGGCTTGAGAAGTCATTTCATCTCAATGATGGTTAAAAAGTCCCATAAAACTGGAAGCAATGTCTCTAAAAAAACCTATAGAGTGTTGATGGGAATCAAACAAACAAATCCTCCTTATCATTTATACACAACACAAGCTTTTGAATATAAGATGGTTTAACGATTGATCCAAAAATAAAAAGATAGCAAAATGATAATTAATAGTCATTTTTCTATGTATTATATACATTTTGTTTTAGATATAGCAGAGTTGTTTAACTTGCATGGTTTCTAATGTATACTTCAACCAAGTGTTACAAAGAGTTTGGGGTGTATCTGTAATTGACATTCGGAAAAAGGCATATAATTCTAGTTTACATTTATACTTGCAGGTAGACAAGTCTTTTACGGCATCATGTGAATCAAAAGTTACACCTCTAACTATAGCTGTGTTCTTGAAATACTGTAGTGGTGAGTCAGTTTATTCCTGTTAATATTAGCCCTTGTCCTGCTGAGCATGAAATTTATTGTTCGTTTGGCACAACAGATGCAATTTTTGTTGTCCGACAGCTGCAAGAGAAGTATCTGGCGGCCAACAAGAGACTCTACATGGCTTTTGTAGACCTGGAGAAGGCATTTGATCGAGTGCCTCGGAAAGTCATCTGGTGGGCACTAAGAAAACTTGGAGTGGACGAGTGGATTGTGAAACTGGTCCAAGGGATGTACGCAAATGCTCGGAGCCGTGTCCACGTTGGTGATGGTTACAGTGAAGAATTCGAGGTGAAGGTGGGTGTTCATCAAGGCTCTGTTCTCAGCCCACTGCTTTTCATCATTGTGCTTGAAGCCTTGTCATGCGAGTTCCCCTCTGGAGTCCCCTGGGAGGACCTGTATGCTGATGACCTTGTCATCATAGCTGAATCCCTTGAGGAATGTGTCAGGAGGCTCTTAACTTGGAAAGACGCAATGGAGGCGAACGGGCTGAGAGTGAATGCAGGAAAGACAAAGATCATGATCTGTGGTACAGGTCTGGACCTCTTGCAGAGTACAGGCCAGTTCCCATGCGCTGTATGTCGCACTGGAGTGGGCAGCAACAGTATCTTTTGTAATGGCTGCAAGTTCTGGGTGCACAAGAAATGCAGTGGGCTCAAACGCTTGATAGAGGACCCTGAGTACAGGTGTACACGGTGCCAAGGAACTGCACGCCCCTTAGATGGCAGACCACAGAGGGAAGTTCAAGTCGGATCAGACAAGCTGGAGGTTGTAGCTTCCTTCTGCTACCTAGGTGATATGCTCTCTGCAGGGGGTGGTTGCGACCTTTCAACTACATCACGTGTGAAAACAGCCTGGAAGAAATTCAAGGAGTTGCTACCAGTTCTCTCTTCCCGCCACCTCTCGTTCAAGACACGTGGCCGTGTGTATAGCTCTTGTGTGCGGAGCGCAATGCTCCATGCCAGTGAGACATGGCCATTGACAAAGCCAAACCTCCAACGTCTACAGCGAAATGACAGGGCAATGATCAGACAGATCGGCAATGTCAAGCCACAGGACACTGTCACCATCAGGTCCAGTGAGTCACTTGAGCGTCTTGGCATTGAGGACCTGGACCTCATCCTGAAAGAGAGAAGACTTCGCTGGTATGGACATGTGGAACGCTCCAACGGTGCAATCAAGACTGCCTGTGACATACAGGTAAGGGGAAAGCGGGGGCCAGGAAGGCCCAAGATGACCTGGAAGCAACTAACAGAAAGAGATTGCAGAGAATGGAAGCTCTCTGCTATCGATCCTCATGATAGACAAGCCTGGAAATCTGGTGTAAGATCTGCCATGCTTGCAGCAAGCCAGCTACCTGGAAGGGGGCCCACTTATGTGGACGTTGCCCCTGTACCTGCACGTTAATCAAAAATCCGTTGATGATGATGATGATGATTGGCATTTTAAAATTTATGAGCAGGCTGAATTAAGGCATAACTATACAAAATTTAGTGACACAGAGGCCTTTCTGATATTTAATCTTTATCAGTGTGTGTCAACCTGCAAGTTCTGAAACCGAAACGGATGATGGACAAGACACATCATCCTCCAAGCACACACCGACAGATGTAGCTGGAGGCAGGTCAACTAGAGGCATCAGGCAAGAGACCCCTACTCTAGGACTTATAGGCATCCCCCACCGAGCCAACATCAGCAAACATGGCCCACACGCCATGGAAGTCCAGGGCATCAGGAAGGAGATGTCCAAAGTAGAGAGACTTGCAAGATTTAAAATATAACAAAAAGTGGCAACCGAATAGGCTAAGATACATGTCTCACCTGACAAGTCAGTCTTAGTTTTAGAAAAATTAGAATTTTATACTGCAAAAGTTAAAGTTATAATATAGTTATTTAAATCAGTACTTGAGTTCTGACATCAACACCGCAGTATTCAACCTCAGCACTAAGGAACTGACACTGAGCTGATGATACCCTCGGGGAATCATCCACAAGCAGAGATACCGACCCAGTTGTAAGACGTTCTGTGCTGATCTGAGCAGGAAAATTGCCTGATTTGTTTGTTTGTTAATAGATAAGCGCATTAAATATTTCATGCTCAGCTGAGATGAGTATGAAAAAGTTTTATAACTTGGGGGCCAGCATATGTAGAAGCCATCTGATCTGGATCTTCACTGTTTGTCATTCCATTGGGTAATGTATAGGAATGAATTACATCAGTTAATTATAGCCCCGCTTGAAAAGTGGGGCTATATTGGATTTGCCCTGTCATTCCGTAATTCTGTAATTCCGTAATTCTGTAATTCTGTAATTCTGTAATTCCGTAATTCCGTTATTCCGTTATTTTTTCGTCACAGTTTTCCCCGAAACTAAGAGAGCTAGAAAACTAAAACTTTGTATACACGTGGACAATGGGTGCCTCCACGGACCTTACCGAAATTATGACCAAGGGCCCATAACTCTTGGAGTTATCTCCCCTGATAGGTTTTTTTAAATGAAAATGTTTGGTCACAGTTTTCTCAGGAACGAAAGAAGCTAGAAAGCTTTCTCAGGAACGAAAGAAGCTAGAAAGCTCAAACTTTGCATAAATGTGGACAATGGGTGGATATAGGGAGCTTACCAAAATAATGGCCAAGGGCCCATAACTGTTGGAGTTATCTCTCCTGATAGGTTTTTTAAATAAATGAAAATATAGGTTTTTTTTAAATGAAAATGTTTGGTCACAGTTTTCTCAGGAACTAAAGAAGCTAGAAACCTCAAACTTTGCATAAATGTGGACAATGGGTGGATATAGGGAGCTAACCAAAATAATGGCCGAGGGCCCATTACTTTTGGAGTTATCTCCCCTGATAGTATAGTTTTTTTTAATAAATGAAAAGGTTTGGTGACAGTTTTCTCAGGAACTAAGAAAGCTAGAATACTGAAACTTTGTATGAACATGAAAAGTGGGTGGATGTATGGCCCTTACCAAAATAATTGCCAAAGGCCCATAACTCTTGGAGTTATCTCCCCTGATAGGATATTTTCTGCAAGTAAAAAAATCATTTCACTTTTCTAACCATCAAACCATGAAAAATATTTTCGATACAGTTTTCTCAGGTACTAAGAAAGCTAGAAAGCTGAAACTTTGTATAAACATGAACATTAGGTGGATGTAAGTAAATAATGGCCAACAACATTACTCTTGGGGTTATCTCCCCAGCAAAGAAAAAAAAAAATATTAAAGTTTTCTCTGGAACTAAGAAAGCTCCCCTGATAGGTTAAAAGCTTTTAGAGTCAATGTGTCTTACTCCTCTGATAGCGCTATAGCGGGGCTATAGTCAGATCCTCTGACAGCTCTAGTTTGATTTGTTGATATCATTGCAAAAATGGGTGCAGCAAAATTTATTTATTTAGCAGGACAAGGGTTTTAGGACCCAGTAGCTTATATTAGTCAGTTGCATAGCTCTGACTTAAATACTGCCCCCACCCATCGGGGCTTGAATATGTTTTATAAAAGCTTTATTAGCTCACCTGAGCCGAAGGCTCATTGGTGAGCTTATAGGGTGGTCATCCTGTCTGTATGTCAACATTTTCAAACATCTTCTCCTCTGGAATCGCTGGGCCGATTGAAGCCAAATTTCATGTGGGGCCTCACTGGGATGGGGGAACGAAAGTTCCTTCGCGGGGTCCAGGTCACATGACCAAGATGGCCGCCATGCCCATATGTGGTAAAAACCCTTCAAAAATCTTCTTCTCCGGAACCAGTGGGCCGATTGGCCTGAAACTTGGTATGTAGCATTGGGGACTCAGGCCCATCATATTTTGTTCAAATGATGACCCTTGGATGACCTTGACCAATTTTAGGCCAAGGTCAAATTTGGTCGCATAGACTTTTGTATGGGAAAAAGTCAATCCGTGTTTTTTTTGGAAACTATTGCAGCCTGTGATCTGAAAATTAGTAGATGCAGTAAGCTAAATGGGTGGATGAAACCACATGAGTATTCAAGGTCAAGGTCATTCTTTGACCTTTGTTCAAGGTCATTCAGATATGAGAATTAAAACTTATTTTTATCAGAAACCACAAAGCCATTTGTAACGAAATTTCATATGAAAGTTTTTTAGAAAAAGGTAATGACAATTAATCAATATGAATTTGGTCACGTGACCAATATGGCCACCATGCCCATATAAGGTAAAAACCCTTCAGAAATCTTCTTCTCCGGAACCATCAGGCCGATTGGTCTGAAACTTGGTATGTAGCATTAGGGACTCGGTCCATCATATTTTGTTCAAATGATGACCCTTGGATGACCTTGATCAATTTTAGTCCAAGGTCAAATTTGGTAGCATAAACTTTTGTATGGGAAAAAGTTAAAACCGTGTATTTTTGGAAACTATTGCAGCTTGTGATCTGAAAATTAATAGATGCAGTAAGCTAAATGGGTGGATGAAATTACATGAATATTCAAGGTCAAGGTCATTATTTGACCTTTGTTCAAGGTCATTGAGATATGAGAATTAAAACTTATTTTTCTCAGAAACAACAAAGCCATTTGTAACAAAATTTCATATGAAAGTTTTTAAGAACATGGAATGACAATTAATCAATATGAATTTGGTCACATGACCAATATGGCCGCCATGCCTATATAAAGTAAAAACCCTTCAAAAATCTTCTTCTCCGGAACCATCGGGCCGATTGGCCTGAAACTTGGTATGTAGCATTAGGAACTCAGGCCCATCATATTTTGTTCAAATGATGACCCTTGGATGACCTTGACCAATTTAAGTCCTAGGTCAAATTTTGTGGCTTAGACTTTTGTATGGGAAAAAGTCAAAACCTTGTATTTTTTGGAAACTATTGCAGCCTGTGATCTGAAAATTAGTAGATGCAGTAAGCTAAATGGGTGAATGAATCTACATGAGTATTCAAGGTCAAGGTCATTATTTGACCGTTGTTCAAGGTCATTCAGATATCAGAATTAAAACTTATTTTCTCAGAAACCACAAAGCCATTTGTAACAAAATTTCATATGAAAGTTTTTAAGAACAAGGAAATGACAATTATTCAATATGAATTTGGTCACATGACCAATATGGCCGTAATGCCCATATAAGGTAAAGCCCTTCAGTAATCCTCTTCTCCGGAACCAGTGGGTCGATTATCATGCAACTTTGTATGTAGCATTAGGGACTTGGGTCCATCAAATTTTTTCTCAAATTATGACCCTTGGATGACCTTGACCAATTTTAGGCCAAGGTCAAATTTGGTTGCATAGACTTTTGTATGGGAAGAAGTCCAAATCCTGTATTTTTTGGAAACTATTGCAGCCTTTGATCTGAAAATTAGTAGATGCAGTAAGCTAAATTGGTGGATGAATCTACATGAGTAGTCAAGGTCATTCTTTGACCTTTGTTCAAGGTCATTCAGTTATTGAGAATTAAAACTTATTTTTCTCAGAAACCACATAGCCATTTGTAATGAAATTTCATATGAAAGTTTTCAAGAACAAGGAACTGACAATTTATCAATATGAATTTGGTCACATGACCAATATGGCCGTCATGTCCATATAAGGTAAAAACCCTTCAGAAATCTTCTTCTCTGGAACCAGTGGGCCGATAATCATATAACTTGGTATGTGGCATTGGGAACTTGAGCCCATGATGATGACTCCTGAATGACCCTGACCTATTTTAGGCCAAGGTCAAAGTTTTTCGCATAGACTTTTGGATGGGGGAAAAAGTCAAAACTGTGTCTTTTTTGAAAATATTGCACCTGGTGATCTGAAAATCGGTAGATACAGTAAGCTAAATTAATGGATGAAATGACATGAGTATTCAAGGTCAAAGTCATTCTTTGATCTTGATTCAAGGTCATCCAGATATGTGAATTAAAACATATTTTTCTCAGAAACCACTGAGCCATTTGTAACAAAAATTTCATATGCAGCATTGGGGGCCCGGGCTGATCACATATTATTCAAATGCTGACTTTCTGATACCTATTTTACGCCAAGGTCAAATTTGGTCACATAGATTTTGGGATGGGAAAAAGTACAAAACCATGTTTTTTTTTGGAAACTATTGCAGTCTCTGATCTGAAAATTGATAAATGCAGTTAGCTAAATGAGTGGATGAAACAACATGCGTATTCAAGGTCAAGGTCATTCCTTGACCTTGGCCTAAGGCCTTTCAGATATGAAGATTAAAATTTATTTTTAACCAGAACCTCTGTGCCGTTTGTGACCAAATTTTATACTAAGCTCGTAGAAACAAGTAAATGAGGATTTAAATACATGCGTTTGCTCAAATGACCAAAATGACCTTCATGCCCATATAAGGTAAAAACACTTCAGAAATCGTTTACTCCAGAACCAGTGGGCCGATTTTCATTAAACTTGGTATGTAGCATTTGGGATTTGGGCCCACTATAGTTTCTTCAAATGATGACCCCTGGATGGCCATAACCTGTTTTACGCAAAGGTCAAATTTGGTTGCCTATACATTTGTATTGGAGAAAGTAAAAAAAATGTGTATTTTTTGGAAACTATTGCAACCTGTGATCTGAAAATTGGTAGATGCAATAAGCTAAATGAGTGGATAGAACTAAGGTCAATATTATTCTCTGAAGTTGTCCCAAGGTCATTCAGATGAAATTAAAATTTATTTTTCATAGAAACCACTACTCCATTTGTAGCCAAATTTCACTTGAAAACTTATAGGAACAAACAAATGAAAATTTATTAATATGAATTTGGTCACATTACTAAAATGGCTGCCATGTTGATATACATGTATACCCTTCGGGTTTTTTTCTTCGAACCAATGGGCCCATTATCAAGTGACAAGACCGAGATTAATACTTGGTAAAAACCCTATAAAATCGTCTTCTCAGAAATGAAATGGCTCCATAAGCTCTCAGCACTCAGGTGAGCGGCTCAGGACCAATGGTCCTCTGGTATTGAAGAAAAAGATGGGCTGCATGATGCTTCCACGCAGAGCTGAAACCAGTCACACATGAGTACTGGTAAATCACTTAGAGGATCTAAGTCTGCCCAGGCAAAGCGGTGTGAGTCGGTCTGTCCATGCTTATAAACCCTATTGGTTTCACTGGGCGGCAGGGCTTGAGATGTCATTTCATCTCAATGTCGGGTAAAAGTCTCACAAAATTGGAAGCAGCGTCTCCAAAATGACCTATATAGTGTTGGCGCGGAAGTACAAACTAACTGACTACTGATAATTTTCCAAGATAAAAAATCTTTGCTGTGGGTACTTGTTAGAATTGCCTCATCGAGGCAATACCCACAACACTTATTTAACAAAGAAACAAGAAAAATCACCACTTTGTCATCTTTAAACTCAACTAAAGCAATGTTTTTCATGCTTCTGTACTAGATCCTGTGATAGTTGCCATAGTTCAAGATATTTTCAAGGAGTTGGCTCTGAACGAGGCCTGTATGTTGCCACTGCAGCAGCGGCTACTACCCACCTTAGCCAGTATACTACAGGCAAGTCCGGACAAGATTTCTCTTGGACTGCCAGCTGTAAGTATATTTATACCCCCGGCGTATGCCATGGGGGTATATAGTTTTTGTCTTTTCCGTCTGTCTGTCCGTAAACAATTATTTTGTGTCAAAGATATCTCAGGAACTGCTTCACATAGAAACTTGAAATTTTGCACACATGATCAGTATGACTACTTGTATTGTGGGAAAGAAAATAAGGGCCAAGGGGTCAGGCCTTTTAGAGTTATTTCCCTTTGTAGTTCGGCACTGGCCGGGGGTATACGTGCCCCACTGGGCACTTTTGTCTAGTTTCCTTGTAGCTATCCCTGGTCTTGCTGAAGACGACAATCTCTATCTTTGCAAAAACTGTAGATCCAGATCAGATCGCAGAGCCATCTGATCATCATCATGATCTACACTGCTTGTCACTCAGTTTGTGAGTTGAATGAATACATTATATCAAGTAGTTTGATTGGCTGATAGTCAGCAATGGATGTGGCAACATTAATTCATTCAGCAGGACCAGGGTTACCGTAATGTTCCTAAGTATTGGGACTGATTTGCCAAAGCAAACAGTGCGGACCCAGATCAGACTGCTCCTGAGGGAGCAGTCTGATCAGGGTCAACACAGTTTGCCATTCTGTTTGCACCTTTTGGATTTCTTGCAGGATAGTGAAACAAATGTGTAAAATTTTAAAAGAATTACAGGAAGTCCTTAGTTGTCCAAATTTTCAGGATTTTTATGGCAAAAGTAATTGAATACTTCACCATGTAGTTACTTAAACCATTTTGAGCTGAGTATGGTCCACCAAATAATAATAGAGTTACCGGTATGCCCCTTTGAAAAATTCTGTAAACTTTTTGTTTCCGGATAATTCCTCCTACATTTTAGATCCGATGATGTTGAAACTACATACAGTAAGACCATGATATGGAACAGTGCATATTATTTTGAGGTTATGGTCAAATATTACCAGATTTATAGCTCCTCTTACAATTTAAACCTGATGAAGCTGAAGCTTTACATATAGTAAGACCATGATGTGGAACTGAGCATATTATTTTGAGGTTACAGTCCGCCAAATATTACCAGAGTTATTCCCTTTTCACATATTTTTCTAAACATATTTTTTTTCCGGATAATGCCTCCCACATTTTACATCTGATGAAGCTAAAACTTTACATATAGTTAGACTATGATGTGGAGCAGCGCATTATATTTCAAGGTAACAGTCCACCACTTATTGCCAGAGTTATGCCTATATTATTTTGAGGTTATGGTCCACCAAATATTACCGACCATGACAATTTGTTGGAGACAGGTAGTATGAGCCATTGAGGGTTATTAACTCATTTAGTACCAGAAACCACAAAACGAGTAGCCTGGCAAACAGTGCAGACCGAGATCAGACGCCGCAGAACGTGGCATCTGATCAGGGCCTACACTGTTTGCAAAAAGTTAAGCCATTTTTCCAAACAAATTTTGAAGAAACCACAACCTGACACCTCTAAATTTTGAAATGGACTACTACTGTATATATGGAGGAAGATTCCATTTGGTACAAAAAGGGTATAGTAAGAATATATGGAGCACATATTGTTCCTTGGTAATATTCTACAAACCCAAACTTGTACAACAGTCAGTATATATTTGCTCCATCTTACTATTTGCCACGGGCGTATAATGCCCCGCTTGCGGTTAGCATCTGAACTTGGCTTGAAGTGGTTGCTTTTCAAGTGTAAAATAGGTTTTCTTGTGAAAGTGTGAGCTACTCTGCACAGAAAGAATTTGCTTGTAAATGGGAGCAAATTCTTTGCTTTTGGAATAGTGTTTGCCTGTTAGATCCTGGGCTTTAGAGGTTGATCATGAAACCTTCTAAAGTCAGTTTGGATGAGGGTCTGACTGGTGATCAGGAGAGCTCGGGGTTTGACACCTGCCAAGTCAGTGATCAGGGGCCATTTGTTCAAAGCTTCGTTAGCTTAACAAGCTTGTTAGTGGTCATATTGTTAACTGTTCTAGCAAGCTCAGCGGCTAAAATTTTGTTATTTTTGCTGAAACAATGTGAGCAGCTGCAAAAGCTGTTCACGTTTTTTCTTCAAAAATTTTAGTACATTTGCCATATTAAATGATCAAAGTTTCATAACGATACGTTAACTAACGATGTCATTAAGTTTTTAACAACTGGCCCCAGATCTCTACCCACTGCTGGGTTGTCAATTTTCTTTCATAATAATGAAATCCTTTCTATGGCCATTGTCTATCTCCCTTCCTCTGATACCAGAAGTGTAGTTGTTAGATTCTGGCAAAGAATTTGCACTGCACTGCACTGTATAAGCTTGCCCAAGAAAAGTGTGGAAAGGTAAACAGACTAGCTAGATATAACTCCAAAGAAAGAAACAAACGAAAACTCTCCATAAAAGCCTGTGATGGAAACTATGTTTTATTTGCCATCAAATTCCCCGCCCATAGGGGCTTGAAGAAATATATGGGCTGCATGATGCTTCCACGCAGAGCTGAATCCGGCCCGCACACTAGTACTGGTAAACCGCTTAGAGGATCTAAGCCTGTCCAGGAACCGCGGTGTGAGGCTGACCGTCCATGCTAAAAAAAACCCTATTGGTTTCATTGGGCGACAGGGCTTGAGATGTCATTTCATCTCAAGGTCGGGTAAAAGTCCCACAAAATTGGAAGCAACGTCTCCAAAATGACCTTTACAGTGTTGACGGGGACGTTAAACCTCAAATCAAACAAACAAACAAAAGCCATCAAATTCCCATGCTCTCGCCCTTCGAGCGCATCAGAACATGGAGAGATAGATTGGGCCCCCGCCCATCTGGGCTTGGAGAAATAGATTGGGCTACAGGGTGCTTCCATGCAGAGCTGCAATAGACCACACATGAGTACTGGTAAACCGCTTATAGGATCTAGGCCTACCCAAACAAAGTGGCTCAAGTCAGACCATCCATGCTTATAAACCTTAATGGTTTCATCTAAAGATTGGGTAAAAGTCATACAAAATTGGAAGCAATGTTTCCAAAACAATCTAAATATTGTTGAAGGAGATGTAAAGCCTCAATTCAAACAAACAGATTTCCACACAGAGCTGAAACCTTCCTTTGGACAATACTGCTTGAGATGTCCTTCTATCTTAATGTCGAGTGAAAGTCCCCAATATCATCTCCAAATTGGCCTATACATGTATAGGGTTGACAGGGATGTAAAATCTCATACAAGCAAATACCCACATTATGTGTTGCTAAGCAGTGACTGATACTCTTGCCAGGAACTGTAATATAATGACATTGTGGTGTTGATTACAGGTTGCCCTAGATGTATTACAGACAATAGTAAGGGCTAGTGCTGTACCGTTATCTGAGGAGCTGATTCAGACTGGTTTCCCAGCGGCAGCTAGATGTACATTACAGACAGATGATAATTCTACCATGCAGGTGGGTCTACCATAGCTTCAGATCAAGGGCCAGTTGCTCAAAGCATTGTTAGCTTAACAAGCTCGTTAGTGGTCAAATTGTTGACTATTCTAGCAAGTAAAATATCTAAAAGTTTGGTATTTTTCTGAAAAAATGTGAGCAGCTTTTGGAAATGCAAGCATCTATTGTTTGAACTTGACCTAAATTTCAAGGTTGGCTGACTTTGTGCCCCCACATGCGCGGCATAGCGTTTGGCGGAATTCTTGTGATTCTAACTCGCTGTCAGGGAGATGAGAAGAATCTAGAACAGGTTACTCGACAAAACATGAAAGAAAATTGAGCCGGCACATGACAAAACCTACAATAAGACTGGTGGGACCAATAGAGACTCAAATAAACCTGTGCAGCCATCCACTATGACAAGACGTCATGCTTATGTCTCTTTGCATAGATATTAGCCTATAGTAGGAACACGCGATCAGCAAAGACTCTGATCAGACTGCATGAATGCGCAGACTGATTCGAGTCTTCACTGGTCGCTCAAGCCTTCTGGTAGATTTTTTATGTGTGGGCTCAATTATACCTTCACTGTGTTAATCCTTGTCATCTGGAGAAGTGTCTCAAACAGGTTTCAGGAAAATAAAAATATATATTATTATTTTGAGACTTAAAATGAAAGAAATGACACCACAGATTTTTTTTGGTAGATTGTCTATCAATCAACCCAAAGTTACTATAAACTACTGAAGTTGTCTGCCTGCTCTTGTCCCTGTGACTATTGCATCCAAGCAATGGTTATTTATACCTATGATTGGGGCTCTCGATCTGCATAATTTGGGGCCGACCAATTGAAAAAAGTATCCTTTTTCCCAATTGGCTGGAAAAATTCCCAATCAGAAGTTGGAAAAAAAAGGCAGAAAAATGTCCGTTTTCGAAAGCTACGAAAACTGATGACATTGCAGTGTTTTCTACTGTTGAAATTAACAGCTGGAGCAACAGTAGTTTTTACTTGTATTTTTATAAACTTCTTTTGGATGTCAAGGAGAAAAACACCCATTTGTAGGTTTTGGCTGCTCATATTTGCACAAAATTTCAACCGAAATTGCTGAATTCGTGCCATTTTTCGAACGGTACCAGTATGCTATTTGCAAAACTGTGACTGTTAACATCTTGCAAAATATGGAAAAAGCCCAAGTATAAAACATATTTGCTCATTTTAAGGCAGATTTCCTTGACACTGTCAGGCTCGATCACTTTACAAATGGGTTCTACTAGATATAACTTCTGTAGAAGCAGGCTACTTCTCCCAGCCACAAAGCTTTCCGCTTCCTGTTGCACATGTAGTTGATCAAACAAATGAATTGCAACATTTGTAGCTGGGTTTATTTAGGGGATAACTGTATTCAAAATTGTCATTTGGGGAGGTAAATCGGTGGTTTTACGGTCGGAAATTTCGTTTTACGGCGACGCGTCAGCGGAGCCGTAAAACGTAATTTGCGAGCGTAAAACCACCGATTTACCTCCCCAAATGACAATTTTCAATACAGTTATCCCCATTCTAATGCACTTATTCGGTTGTTTTGTTGAAAATTGTACTATTTTGCACAAAGCGGCAGGCGTTGTGAGCTGCGTAAAACCAAATGTAAGCCAATGAAAAACGACGTTACGTGGTGACGTCGGATTTCCGACAGTATATCGTGGAATATACTGTCGCAAATTTTTGACGTTACCCAATCAGACGTCGCGTTACGTATGTAAGTGCATTAGAATCATTTTTAATGTATGTATGTCTTGGTGATAAAACGGTTCAAATAATAAATTTACATCAAAATAATTATTACATTTTTTTCTCAATTTCAGTCAAAATGTTGTTATTTTTCCCAATTCTAAAGGCCCTGGCCCCATTCCCAAAAAGTGGTGTGAGAGCCCTGATGCTCGTGTACTGGGACATTGGCAAAGTAGACCCAGATAATCTGATTAGGGTCTACTCTATTTGCTTAAAATATATATGATTATGGGTTGAATGTAACTAAGTCCATGTTCAAACCATTTTCCATGCTTACTAGTAATTTTCTGTTGCATTACTATACAAGTTTATATTTTACAGAGTGGTGGAGAATGTCTGAGAGCCTATGCCTCTAAGGCTTTGGATCAGGTGGCACAATGGCACGATGAACAAGGTAATTCACATAAATACAGCCAAACTCCAATGTCTCAAACACCTTTGGGACAGTGAAAATTTGTTCAGGTTACAGGGCAGTTCGAGTCACTGATTTTTAGCTCACCTGAGCCTTTAGGCTCATAGGTGAGCTTATAGTATAGCCATGGTCGGTCGTCCGTCCGTCCGTCCACCATTTTCAAAGATCTTCTTCTCCTATACTGCAGGGCCAATCAAAGCCAAATTTCATATGGAGCCTCAGTGGGATGGGGGAACGAAAGTTTGTTCGCGGGGTCTGGATCACATGACCAAGATGGCCACCATGCCCATATATGGTAAAAAGCCTTCAAAAATCTTCTTCTCCAGAACCATAAGGCCAGTGGCCTTGAAACTTGGCATGTAGCATATGGTACTCGGGCCCATCATGGTTTGTACAAATGGTGACCCTGGGTTGACCTTGACCTATTTTACAGCAATGTCAAATTTGCCGACTTAGGCTTTTGCATGGGGCAAAGTGAAAATAATGGATTTATAGGAAACCATTGAAGACAGTGTCACCAAAATTTGTAGATCAGGTAAAGTAACTGAATACATGAATGTATATGGATCAGAAAGGTCAAGGTCATTCATTGGCCTTGTTCGCGGGTCTGGATCACATGACCAAGATGGCCGCCATGCCCGTATATGGTAAAAAGCCTTCAAAAATCTTCTTCTCCAGAACCATAAGGCCAGTGGCTTTGAAACTTGGCATGTAGCATATGGTACTCGGGCCCATTATGGTTTGTACAAATGGTGACCCTGGCTTGACCTTGACCTATTTTACAGCAATGTCAAATTTTCCAACTTAGGCTTTTGCATGGGGCAAAGTGAAAATAATGGATTTATAGGAAACCATTGAAGACAGTGTCAACAAAATTTGTAGATCAGGTAAAGTAATTGAATACATGAAGATCTATGGGTCAGAAAGGTCAAGGTCATTCATTGGCCTTAGACCAAGGTCATTCAGGCAGTGATTTTTTTTTACAAATTTTCAACTTTGCGTCCTGGGACTTGCTCAACCAAAAAACTGTGCGTCCCAAATCTGAAAGTATGAGTCTCAATATTTGGAGGGAAAAAAGTAAGTTGAAAAAGGTCGGTTCAGTATAAAATGCCATTATTCATAGTTAAAAATAATGCGGTCTAGTATCTTTTATTTGCAATGAACAGAATCAATCATCAACTTGTGTTGATTACTAGCCCAAAGAAATCCTGCTAAAGTGTACGTTTTTTAGTCTATTTTCCGTAATGTTTTCTACTTTCGTTTTCGATAAATGCGCACCGCAACATGTGCGTGAAATTGACTTCATGCACAATGGAGATAATATTCCAAACAATTATCGACAAATGTTTCCTCCCCTGATTGGGACACCCGCTATCTAGGTTCAGGGGCTGACAAATCCATTGCCTGGCCGCCCGGTACAAGTCCGAAATCGCGCCGGGCAGGTGCACTTTGATCTTAGGACGCCCGGTCAGGCAAGTGCAAAAAAAAAATCATCTACAGCTGTCAGTTTTCTGAGTCCTTAAATACAGTAAAACTAGAGTAAGTAAATCACAATAATTGTGCTGCACTGTCCTGCTTTGTCGACAATTCAGAGACAAACCGTCAGTGTATTTAGAACAGTTCAATTATGACACTATTGTTAATCCCTGTCATATAATTGCCAAGTAAACATGATTGCCGTGCGGTGTGTGTCTTTCATTTCTGGCGATTAGCCAACTTGAACGTGGTGTGAAAATATGGTCAAGTTATGTCTCTAATTTGCGTTTATTCCCCAATCATAAAATTTAATCCACAATCAATGTGAAAATGATTTACTCGCTCCTCAGACAATTAGCTACAGCTAACGGTAGATGCATGCATTATAAAAACGGATCGAGAATGGTTATGTTTTGGCGCCAAATAGCAGACGCTGTTGTTGGAGCTGCTGGGGATAATACGGGGGCTGTGCAAAGGGCTGTTTTCTATCCACCTCCATTCACAACCGTTTAGCTATCGAGAAAATATTTTTTACCGGTTCCAAACAATTTTTTAAGAATGGGATACAGCCCATTAAAATAAAACAATGGCATTAAACACGTGCGGGGTTGCTGGCATCGGATGACGTCATTTGACACATTTACCGGACACGTGCAGAAAAATGGTAGAGTTGGTTTGTGGGCGGCGATTTAGATGGCGGAAAACTTTGATGTTCGTATTGAACTTGCTTGTGTGGAAGTTTGGGCTCATTTTGGATGGAGGGGATTCTCGTCTTGTGGTTGGATCATTAAATTGTACCTGTATAGATTTTTCGGTGACTCGTTGGGCAGTTGAAGGTTCGGTAAAAGTGCGGTATTTTATCACTTCCGCAGATATTTACAGCAGTGAAAACTAAAGTTGGATTTTTTGCCCATGAAATATTTGCGTCCGACGGACGCACATATTTTATGATCGTGCGTCCTCAGTCCTATTTGTGCGTCCTGGACGCAGGACGCAGGGGTAAAAAAATCACTGTTCAGGATCCATATTTCAAACATTTTTTTCTCCAAAACTGCTGAGCCAATTTAAGTAAAATTTAATATGGAGCCTTTGTGAGTTGAACAAATGAAAAATTGCCAATACGGTCTAGATCACATGACCAAAATGGCCGTCACGCCCATATATGGTAAAAAGCCTTAAAAATTCTTCTCCTCCAGAACCGTAAGGCCAATGGCCTTGAAACTTGGCATGTAGCATATGGTACTCAGGCCCATCATAGTTTGTACAAATGGTGACCCTGAGTTGACCTTGACCTATTTTACAGCAATGTCAAATTTGCCGACTTAGGCTTTTGCATGAGAAAAAGTGAAAATAATGGATTTTTAGGAAACCATTGAAGACACTGTCACCAAAATTAGTAGATAAGGTAAAGTAGCTGAATACATGAAGATCTATGTGTAAGAAAGGTCAAGATCATTAATTGACCTTAGACCAAGGTCACGCAGGTTTCATATTTCAAACATTTTTTCTCAGAAACTACTGAGCCAATTGAAGTGAAATTCAATATAATGAAAAGCTGCCAATATGGACTAGATCACATGACCAAGATGGCCACCACGCCCATATATGGTAAAAACACTTCGAAATTCTTCTTCTCAAGAACCGTAAGGCCAATGGCCTTGAAACTTGGCATGTAGCATATGGTACTCGGGCCTATCATAATTTGTTCAAATGGTGACCCTGGGTTGAACTTGACCTATTTTACAGTAATGTCAAATATGCTGACTTAGGCTTTTGCATAGGAAAAAGTGAAAATAATGGATATATAGCTCACCTGAGCCTTTAGGCTCATAGGTGAGCTTATAGTATAGCCATGGTCCGTCGTCCGTCCGTCCACCATTTTCAAAGATCTTCTTCTCCTATACTGCAGGGCAAATCAAAGCCAAATTTCATATGGAGCCTCAGTGGGATGGGGGAACAAAAGTTTGTTCGCGGGGTCTGGATCACATGACCAAGATGGCCGCCATGCCCATATATGGTAAAATGCCTTCAAAAATCTTCTTCTCCAGAACCATAAGGCCAGTGGCCTTGAAACTTGGCATGTAGCATATGGTACTCAGGCCCATCATGGTTTGTACAAATGGTGACCCTGGGTTGACCTTGACCTATTTTACAGCAATGTCAAATTTGCCGACTTAGGCTTTTGCATGGGGCAAAGTGAAAATTATGGATTTATAGGAAACCATTGAAGACAGTGTCACCAAAATTTGTAGATCAGGTAAAGTAAATGAATACATGAAGATCTATGGGTGATAAAGGTCAAGGTCATTCATTGGCCTTAGACCCAAGATGGCCGCCATGCCCATATATGGTAAAAAACCTTCAAAAATCTTCTTCTCCAGAACCATAAGGCCATTGGCCTTGAAACTTGGCATGTAGCATATGGTACTCGGGCCCATCATGGTTTGTACAAATGGTGACCCTGAGCAATCAGTCAGGAAAAAATGGTGTGTTATTTGATGCAATGAGCAGCCAACCTTAACGAAAATGGATTAGTCTATAGATCTGACTCATCACAACAAAGTCTAAAGAAAGGGAATGACCTATAGCCATCATGAGACAATGTGTTGCGTGCAGGACCCAGGTCAGTACTTCCAATGTCAAGGTCATACTTAGAGGTCAGACATAAAAAAGTGGCCTTTTTTCATGTTTGGTCAATAACTCACTTTTTCCTGGATGAATTTTAAAATTACTTGGTGGAATTGTTAACCATCATGAGACATTTGTTATACCCCCGCAAACGAAGTTTGAAGGGGGTATATAGGAGTCAGCTTGTCTGTCGTCGTCGGTCCGTTACAAAAAACTTTAACATTGCTCATAACTTCCTTATTCTTTGACCGATTTCTTTAATATTCACACACCACACACCTTGCCACTAGTACTTAAGATTGATATACACAAACCTGACCTTGACCTTTACGTTGACCTTCCTCAAGGTCAAATACTTGTAAAAATTTGTCGTCGTCGTCGGTCCGTTACAAAAAACTTTAACATTGCTCATAACTTCCTTATTCTTTGACTGATTTCTTTAATATTCACACACCACACACCTTGCCACTAGTACTTAAGATTGATATACACAAACCTGACCTTGACCTTTACGTTGACCTTCCTCAAGGTCAAATACTTGTAAAAATTTGTCTGACAACGCATGCGGGGGTATAATTGGCGCCCGTTAGGCGGCAGCTCAAGTTTGAATTGAGGTTTTCATCTCCGCCAACACTGTATAGGTCATTTTGGAGACGTTGCTTCCAATTTTGTGGGACTTTTACCTGGCATTGAGATGAAATGGCATCTCAATAGGGTTTTTGTGCATGGGTGGTCCGACTTGCATCACTTTTCCTGGACAGGCTTAGAACCTCTATGCTGTTTACCAGTACTCATTTGCAGTGGGTTTCAGCTCTGCATGGAAGTATCATGCAGCCCAATCTATTTCTTCAAGCCCGATGGGCGGGGGCCGGGGGTCATGAGACAATGTGTTGCCCCCAAGAATCAGGTAGGTACCTCAATGATAAAAAAGGGGGGAGACATCTGTGTTTTTGTAGAAAAACAAATTCTAGTTTTGTTCTGTTACTGCTCTTGAGATATGAAAATAAATTGGAACAAGTTTTCTTTTTGTTTCATTTGCTTCTGTATACAGTATACCATTTATGTCCGATGGACAGTTCCTCATATTTTCCCTTTCTGTGAGCCAGGCACCGAGGTTATAAAACTTTTTTCAGGCTCAACTCACTTCAGCATGAAATTTACCCTGCTCATAAGTTTTAAAATGCCAACAAATATTGAGATGGCATTTTAAAATTTATGAGCAGGGTAAATGACATTTTCTGCTGATCTAAGTAGGAAAATTGTCACCAGACAGGTGAGCGGTTCAGGACCACTGGTCCTCTGGTTGTTAATCAGGGCCAGTTGTTCAAAGCATCGTTAGCTTAACGAGCTCATTAGTGGTCAAATTGTTGACTGGTATAGCAAGTACAATATCTAAAATTTTGGTATTTTTGCTGAAAAAATGTGAGCAGCTTTTGCAAAT
The DNA here is from genome assembly GCA_963580285.1 of Lucinisca nassula. NCBI lineage: Eukaryota > Metazoa > Mollusca > Bivalvia > Lucinida > Lucinidae > Lucinisca > Lucinisca nassula. Next base: position 98,389,552 of record OY757016.1, on the reverse strand, counting down.
GCAAAAGCTGCTCACATTTTTTTCAGCAAAAATATTAGCATAGTTGCCATATTAAATGCTCAAAGATTTAACAATATGTTAACTAACGATATAGTTAGTTTTGAACAACTGGCCCCAGAGTGCTAGGTCAGGAGTCATGATGGGGATGCTTTGGGGATATTTTTCCCATCTTCTAGGACTTGAGGTATATTGTGCGTTCTCATTGGAATCGCTTCATCAAGATGATTCTAATAAGTATACACAACATATTCAAGATTTTTTCGTTTGTTTGATTTCAGGTTTAACATCCCCGTCAGCACTGTATTAGTCATTTTGGAGACATTGCTTCCAATTTTATGGGACTTTTACCCGACATTGAGATGAAACGACATCTCAAGCCCTGTTCTCCAATGAAACCAATATGGTTAATAAGCATGGACGGCCCGACTCACGAAGAAAGCGACTTCTGTTTAAAGAATTTCCATTGTTTTTGTCATAGAAGTTGCACTGTACTCTAGATTGTCCAATTTAATCTCTTGATTCCTGGAGAACCCTCACGCTGCCAAAGGGGGAGGGTGGGTTGTTTGTTTGATTTAGAGTTTAACCCATTTTACCGGAAACCCCAAAACGGGTACCCTGGCAAACAGTGCAGGCCCAGATCAGACGCCGCAAAATGCGGCGTCTGATCAGGGCCTCCACTGTTTGCAAAAAGTTAAGCCATTTTCCATGTAAATTTTGAAGAAAAACACAACCTGTCACCCAAAATTTTGAAATGGACTCCTGCTATATTACAGGAGGAAGATTCCATTTGGTACAAAAAGGGTTAATTGCCTAGCTAACACCATTAAGATTATATCAACCGATAGTTGACCTAACCACACTTTACCTGGGCAAGCTTATATGTAAGCAACTAACCAGTACAGAACAAATTCTTTTGCAGGAAACAGACAACTGTCCTTCATGAAACAATGGAAGGGAGAAAATGAATTTTATTTGACTATTTATTTCATAGGCAACAATGGCTTGACTTACATCATCCAAGTAATATCCAAACTACTAGATCCGAAGACCTCGGAATACACAGCGTCATTTGTGGGTCGTCTGGTTGCCGTAGTGTTAACCAAAGTTGGAAGCCAGTTGGGGGAGCAGATGGACCTGATGCTGAGAGCTGTTCTCAGTAAAATGCAGCAGACAGAGACACTGAGTGTCATGCAGGTACATTCTTTCCAGGTCATGACAGATTTATACAAAATTTTGCAAGCACCTTTTGTAACTGTTTATCATAACACAGATTTTGTTGTGTCAGGCATGATATAAGTGTTGTTTTCTTCCATCCATTCATCCATCCGTTTTCAGTCAACTGAATCAACTGAAATGCCCAAAACCATTTCTTAAGGAGAATGGGAACCTCATGGCACACTTTTCCATCATTTTTCAAAGGGAGACAACTTTCGGGACTTCCTTTACGCTTTTCTGTGAGCTTTGTCCCACTTATAAAGGGGTCTACTCTTAAAGGAAAGAATTTGCTCCTCAGGAGCAAATTCTTTCCTTTAAGAGTTGACCCATATTGACATGGGAAACAAAAATACTTTTGTAGGAGTTGCCTGCCCTGAAGGTGTACCCAATTCCCTTTAAAACGACAATCACAGGCATAACATAGCCTTTGTTTGGATATAATACTGTTTCTTCTACTTTGTATCCCAACGTCTGTGTTAAAAGGAGATTGTGTAGTTTGAAAGAAATTGAAAATGTTAACAAGAAATAAGCTGATTGATAATGGTTAAAAGATATGTTTATCTCCCTGGCCACTGCCCATCGGGGCTTGGAGAAATAGATTGGGCTGCATGGTGTTTCCATGCAGAGCTGAGACTGACCGCATATGTGTACTTGTAAATGCTTAGAAATTCTAAGCCTGCCCAGGCAAAGTGATGCGAGTCGGACTGAATATGCATATAAACCCTATTGGTTTCATTGGGCGGCAGGGCTTGAGATGTCATTTCATCTCAGTCTCGGCTAAAAGTCCCACATAATTTGGTAGCGATGTCTCGCAAATGACCTAAATAGTGTTGATGGGGACGTTGGACCTCAACTCAAGCAAACAAATGTTTTTCTCCCTGCCATCTGTGGTACAAGCAAGTACACACTGTTATGCGCATTATAATGCTAGCAAAGCCCAGAAATTTTGCTTGTAGACCTAAATGGTCATTTTCCAGATATGCAATTGTCTCCTTGTACTAGAGTTTTGCCAAAATGGCTTCCGGGCTCGTTACCAGTAGTTAGATGTTTTCTGTTTTGACCACAGGACATCACGAAAACGCGCCTATATAATTCTTATCCCTTTGAACCCCACTTTTATGTAGTAAAACTGGAGCGAATTTGAAACAACGGTGGTAAATGAGCTATTAATAATAATAATAATAATAATCAACCTTATTTATAGAGGGTAACACATTTAGTACTAGTACTAATTTTCCATGTGGCCCTGTTTTCCTGGTAGGAACCAGTACTAAGCAATGTGGATAAAGTCTCTTGCTCAAGGAAACAACGTGTGGCGCTTGCGAGGATCGAACTGGCTACCTCTTGATCACAAATCCAATACTTAACCACTGCACCACAGCGCTCCACAATAGATATTGGTGTCCTTGCGAATTATTTGTCAAGTAAATATTGTATAAACCAAATATTCTGTCCTTGGCTCATTTTATATGAGGAACCCCAGAACAGATTATCTGGTCAGAGCCTTCACTGTTTGCAAAAAGTTCAGTCATTTTCCAAATAAGTTTTTATGAACAACTGAACCAGACAGCCCTAATTTTCAAAATGGACTCCCAGTTATATATAGCGAGGAAGATTTCATTGAGTACAAAACGGGTTAAATTCTGGATAAGGAAAAACATAAATTTGTTTTTGAATCTTTCAGTCACTAGTAATGATCTTTGCCAACCTGATGCACAACCAGATGGAGGCTGTGTTAGAATTTCTCACCAGTGTCCCCGACCCCATGGGCAAACCTGCCCTCGAGTTTGTACTGACAGAATGGTGTGCTAGACAGCATTTGTTCTACGGGGCGTATGAAAGAAAAGTCACGTAGGTATCTCGGTTGTAGCTGAAACAGTTTTGAATTAGTCGACTCCTAACACTTATCCTGCTCATCATGACAACTCCTACTTTTGCAAACAGTGCATATCCAGATCAGATGGCTTCTGATGAAGCCATCTGATCAGGATCTACACTGTTTGTCATGGAGTTGGTGAATTGAACAAATATATTAAGTAATTTTGGTTGGTTGATAGCCAGCATTGGTGTGGCTTGTTAAATTTATACAGCCTCAATAGCTCAGTGGTTAGCATGTGCGACTTATGATCGAGAGGTTGTGGGTTCCAATCTGGCCACCGGAGGCGAGGTGTGTCCTTGGGCAAGACATGTACTATCATTGCCCCACTCCAACCAGGTGTAAATGGGTGGCAATGGTGTAAAAGTCACTGCCTCTCTCTCCCGCGTGTGATTAGATCGGGAATGAGTGTTTGAGATGGATTCAAATAAGCTTGAAGCTTGAAGCTTTCAGCGCAATCAAACTAAAATAAATTAGTATAAACTAAACCTATGCTGCTGTTCATGACAACCCCTACTTTTGCAAACATTGCAGATCCAGATGAGCTGCGCTGTTTGTCATGCAGATTGTGAATTGAACAAATATATTACACTAAGTACATGTAATGTCAATTTATTTGATTGGTTGAGTGTCAGCAATTGGTGTGGCTTGATAAATTTATGCCGCAGGATAAGGTTTAAACTCTTTCACTCTTGAGTTTCTGAAGTGACTCTTCCGTTAATTAATTAAGACATATCCATTCTTGTAAACAGTGAGGTGGGGTGGGGGGTTGGCCAAAATTATATAACAGGGTTGCAAATAGTGTAGGTCCTGATGAGACCGTCTCATCAGGATCTACTTTGATTGCATATTTTCCTGTACTGGAGTCTACAGGAGTAGGATAAAGGAAAGACTTTTTTTCTGCAGGAGCAAATTTATTCTTTAAGAGTATCATATTTACTGTACATATTTGGACAGAGAGGCTTGAGCAAAGGGTGTAAACCTCAGACTGTGTATCTCACCATGGTCTAGACTGTTTGCCACTCATCCAGCTATATGTAGACCCAACATCGGGTAGATTATTGTACTTGTTCAAATTTTAGAACAGGTATGGTAAGGAGTTATCTGTTGATGTGTCCGAATATTTAGGGTAAATTCGGTAGATCCATAATGATTGGGGAAACAAAAATATTTTTGGAAGCGTTGCCCTGAAACACAATTTCCAACTGCAAAACCATTTGCCCAAATGACAATTTTGAGTACAGTAATCCCCTAATTGAGGCAGCCCAATTACAACTAATGCAGCGTTTTCATGACATACCTGACTGTTGCAGTAGAAACAATGTTTCATATTGTTATATGTAACTATTTTTGTCACTGATCCACAGAAAAACTTAATTTATAATGCACATGTCTATTAAGAATTTGATTGCCTGTGTCCTTCTTGTCACACATGCTTTATGTGTAGCGGCGTAGTGCAATATAGGAGCCTGGTTTTCTGTCCATTTGTTGGCCTTTTCATTTGTTCGACAATCCATCTCCATTATAGGCAACCTTAACTCAGTAAATGCATGAAACCCATAAAGGGATATCTTGGCAAACAGTGCAGGCCCAGGTCAGACGCCGCAGAACGCGGCATCTGAGCAGGGCCTGCACTATTTGCTAAGAGTATTTTCCATCTAAAATAGAATAAAAATGAAAAAATAGGCCTACCAGCCCTTATTATGACAAATGGACTTGTCCAACATATAGTAATGGAAGAGTCCACTAGTATACAGTTGGTTAATGTTCAAGTCCATACAGACACAAAATAGCCTTTGGTGCAATTCTTCTAATTTTTTATGCCCCCGGAATTAAAGTTTTGGAGGCAAAAAGTTTTAGGTCTGTCAGTCTGTTTGTTTGTGTGTCTGCAAAAACCTTAACATTGGGCATAACTTTTGAATGGTAAGTGATAGGGATTTGATATTTCTCGTGTGCATTCCTTGTCACAAGACCTTTCCAGTGATACCATAATGTTTGATCTTGTGACCTTTACCTTGATTAGTGATTGGGCTTTAATATTTCACATGTGCTGTCCGGGGGCATCAGTGTTTCACAAACGCATCTTGTTTATTATACCCCCGCAAACGAAGTTTGAAGGGGGTATATAGGAGTCAGCTTGTCGCCTGTCGTCGTGGTCGTCTGTCGTCGTCGGTCCGTTACAAAAAACTTTAACATTGCTCATAACTTCCTTATTCTTTGACCGATTTCTTTAATATTCACACACCACACACCTTGCCACTAGTACTTAAGATTGATATACACAAACCTGACCTTGACCTTTACGTTGACCTTCCTCAAGGTCAAATACTTGTAAAAATTTGTCTGACAACGCATGCGGGGGTATAATTGGCGCCCGTTAGGCGGCAGCTCTAGTTTTTCATATATTTTTAAACTTGGCTATAAACAAATACAGAATAAAAATAACAGCTAAATATTTCAGGGTTGTAGCATTGAGCAAGCTGCTTCTGCACACACTGACACACAATGACTCGAGGTTGAAGGATATCACAGTACAGGGTGATCAGATAGTTCCAGTAACCAATGGTATCAGGACAAGATCTAAGGCAGCTCACGGTATGTCAGAAAACTCTAGCTTTTTCATGATGCAAGCCCCGATAGCCAAGTGATTCACTCATTTTGTACTAAATGGAAACTTCACTGTATATACAGCAGGAGTCCATTTTAAGATTTAGAGTTCCACATCAAGTTGATTGGGGAAATAGATTTAAAAATGGCTGAACTTTATGCAAACAGTGAAGGCCTTTATCAGACACCACATTCTGCAGTATTTGATGTGGGCCTGCACTGTAGTCAGAGGGAAACACTGATGTACTTCATAGATATGCAGAGCACCATGAGACGATGTGGAGAACACATGAACCATAACTCTGATTTCCCCGATTTTGGAGTTATTGCCCCTTAAACATTGAACATAGCCTTTCTCATGTAGTTTGAAGCACTATATCTCCTGAACTTATGATGGATTCTGACTTAACTTGCATGGTTACATCACTATGATAGGGGAAAAGTCCTGTTAGGTTTTGATGACCTTGACCTTATTTTCAAGGGCACAGGCCCCTAAAAATGTCAATTTTGGGCCAAAAAAAGCTGTGGCTGCACCCTAACGTGAATCAATGAAATTTGGTCAAACTTGGTACAATATATCAATGCAACAGACCAAAGATTTGATTAGATTTTGGTGACCTTGACCCTATTTCTGAGGACACAGGCCCCAAAATTTTGGCTTGTCAGCACCCTATATCTTGAATGAATAGATGACATTTGGCCAAACTTTGTACCATATGTCATTGAAACCTACCAAAGATTTGGTTTTACATTTGGTGATCTTGACCTTATTTTCAATATAATTGTATCTACTTGGTAAACTGTAGTGTAGATATTTTCCGATAACTTCACACAAAGGTTTAGCACCAGGAGGGGTTCTGCAGAAAATAAGAACTGTAATTCTGGTTTACTTCCTTTTGGAGCTATGGCCCGTTGAACTTTGCAAATAGTCATCTCAGTCATGTATTCATGTCAACTTTATTTAGGGAAAGACTAATGCACCTTAATTTTGAATTCCTTTTTGACAGTGTTATGGCACTTGCTTGATGTAAATGTTGTGGCGGGCCATGATGCAGTGCTTGCAGCGTTTTTATTGGATATAACATGGTTTCAAGATGGATCCCAAAAATGTATAGATTATATAGAAAAATGACCATAAATGGTCATTTTTCTATATAATCTACACGTTTGTATGGATATAACAGGGTTGTTTAACTAACATGGTTTCTGCTTTGGACCCCAACAACAGTGATATTAAAGAGGTTGAGGTGTCTATTTCAGAACAGAGGTTTCTGACAGCGTATCTCAGAATATGCTGTCGCGAACTTTTGATGTTATCCATTCATAAGTGTTTTAGAAATAATGATAATGGGACCCTTTATCTTAAGCTCATCTATAGGAAGGTGCTAAAATTGATTCTAGTTGGCTTTAAGACCACTTTTGAACAGTCCCAATGGTGAGCTCCCACTAGAGCACACTGGATGTAGAAAACAAAGACGAGAATTCCGCCGAAGGCTATGTCGCACCTGTGGGGGCGCAAAGTCACCGAACCATAACATCTAGGCCAAGATCAAATACAGATGCTTGCATAAAAGGCTTGTACTAAGTATCATTAATGAAGTTCAAATAATTCTTGAGAAATGAACTTAACCATTAGGGTGAACGCTAGGGTGGTGGCAATATTTTACAAAGTCATTGAACCATGAAATGTAGGTCAAGGTCAAATATGGATGCTTGCATTTAAGTTGCCATCCCCAGGGTGGTCGCAAATGTTGACGCCTTGATGAACGGACGGACGGACGAACGAACGGACAGAAAACCGGGCACCTATATCGCGCCATGCTAATAGCAAGGGCGTCAAAAATGTAACTGAACCTTCTAAAAACTCTTTTAAAAGCATAATTTGTCTTAATTTTAGGTTGTTTTAATAGCAGAATTTCACTTTCTATTGGTCAATGACAGTCATGTGGACACTAGCAATGTAGCTCTGATTCAGCAGTAACATTGGGTCTTCATCAGTAACATTCGGTTAGGTGACTTATAATTTCCCCATAAAGATTCTTTGGGCCTAAATATTGCTTGATTTTGCAGCTCCAGTGCAATGGACAACTGTTCCTGTGGTCGTGAAGATTTACAAATTGTTGATTAATGAATTATCCAATCAGCTTGAGAGTAGCCTTTCAGCTCAGGCTGGAGATGATGATGAAGTAAGTGGCCAATCAGTGATAAGTAAGAGGGTAGGCTGAAAAGTTCTGAGCCTGACCAAGAAGCAGGCATCAAACAGCCATGAAATTTTGTATTCATTAAATCCAAACCTTTATTACTTGATTTGACTCAAATGAGTTCAAGTTTACCTGCAATAACGTATAAATTCTAGACTTTGAAAATTGATACTAGCACTTTTTTGAGAAAATGAACACCATCTGGCATCGTGGTGTCATCAAGTACCTCCATAAAAAGGGGTTAGCTCCTAAGGACATTCATGCCGATATGGTTGCTACATTAGGGGATGATGCTCCTTCGTATGCAACCGTGAAAAGCTGGGCAGCAAATTTTAAGATGGGCAAGGACAGCCTTGAAGATGATGACCGGTGTGGACGACTCACAATGGCAACAACTGAGGAAACCATCAGCCAAGGCACAGGGCCGTGATGGATGAATCAGTTAGCTAACACTGTTGGCATCTCCCGTTAACGAGTAGAGAACATTCTAGACAGTGAATTAGGAATGTTGAAGGTTTCCGCCAGATGGGTGCCACGTCTTTTGACGCCTGACCAAAAGTTGACCAGACTGAACCTGTCACAAGCCAATTTGGCTATTTTTGAAGCAGACCAAGATGGTTTTCTTGACCGTTTTGTCACTCAGGATGAGTGTTGGGTTCATCACTTTGAGCCCGAGATCAAAAGACAATCCATGCAATGGAAGCACCCTGGCTCACCCCCTCCAAAGAAGGCAAAGGTCGTCTCCTCTGCAGGGAAGGTGATGGCATCAGTGTTCTGGGATGCCAAGGTATAATAGTCATAGATTACCTTCAAAAGGGTAGAACAATTAATGGAGAGTATTATGCAGATCTGCTAAAACAATTGGGGAAAGGCAATTAAGGCTGAACGACCCGGAAAATTGACAAAAGGGGTCTTGTTCCATCAGGACAATGCGCCGGCTCATAAATCGGTTGTCGCAATGGCTGCTGTGCATGACTGTGGCTTCACACTTGTCGATCACCCTCCGTATTCACCTGATCTAGCTCCATCAGATTATTTCCTGTTTCCAAACATGAAAAAGCACTTGGCTGGGCAGCATTTTCGGTCAGACGAGGAGGTGATAGCTGCTGTGGAGGAGTTTTTCAGGGACCAAGATGAGACCTTCTACACCACTTGGATCCAAGGACTCCAGCATCGCTGGAGGAAGTGTGTGGACAGGAAGGGCGACTATGTTGAAAAATAAGGCACCATCAGCATGGACAAACCATTGGATCTTGGTCAGGCTCAGAACTTTTCAGCCTACCCTCGTATACAGTCAACCCTCTTTATACCAACATTTGTTATAACGGCAAAACTTGTTATAATGGCAATGTGAATGAAACGACTACTTAGCTAAAGGCTTAGCCTCAGTTCCGAGTGGCGTGGGCTTCACTTGGGTTGGAAATGCACAAATCGAGTCCATAGTCATGAAAGGGTCTTGTAATCTAAATAAATACTCCAAGAAACAAATGTTATAGAGGCGATTCTAACAAATGTCTTTAACATCTGTTTCTTAGAGTAATAATGGGGAAAAGGCCTTTTATTACCTATCATACTCCTAACTGGGATCCTTTATAACGGCAAATTCTTAATAACGGCACAATAATACGGAACAAATGCTGTCGTTATAACGAGGGTCCTCTGTATTAACATAGTTTACAAATCCGCTTGACAGTAATATGTTAACTGTCTGCTTTGTTATCTGCTGGTTACTTTAAAAGTCATTGTTGCAAGCACTGTGGGCCCAAATCTGACTGCCCCTCTGATCAAGGTCCATACTGTCTGCCTGTATGGAAAAACATTTTTAAAAAGTTTTGCAAGAAGATGCGGCAGATGACATAAGCAGACGACATTTTCAGTGCAGATTTTCTTAACATCTAAAAGGTTAAAAGGAGAAGAGTATAAATTAATCAGGTAGTCAGAGATTGGTGAAGTCACAGGCACCTGATGCATGGATAGTGTATTTGGGGCTATCAGGTAAGCCCTTAGTTATGCAAAGTCTGGCATGATTGAAATAAAATGAATTGATGAAAGCGTAATGAATCATTCCATGTAAGATTTTCAGAAAATGTGTTTTTATATGTGGGATAAATTGGCACCCTCTTAATGAAAGCTTTTACGCTTTCCTACCTTCACGAAATGTAATCATTAGTTGGCAAGCCCATTATTCTATATTTTGTATTTTATTAAAGATTTGGGCTCTTTAATTGCCTACTTGAAAGCCATAAACTCACAGACTGTCAGTGGAAAACATTATCCATGCTTCAAGTCCCTGTGGATGGAGTAACAAAGTCAGAGTAATTGGGAGCTGAATTATGAGGTTTATTTTAACCCTTATCTTGCTGAATATTCATTTAAGCCACACCCATTTCTGTCTATCAACCAATCAAATTACTAGATGTAATTTATTGCTAGAAATTCATAAACAGCATGCCAAACAGTGCAAATCCTGATCAGATAGCTTCTTCAGAAGCCATCTGATCTGGATCTACACTGTTTGCAAAGACGAGTTGTCGTGAACAGCAAGATAAGGGTTAAATCGTTCCATACATGTTATCATGTACAATGAGAAATATAAGAATACAATCAAACTTCAATCTCTGAGATCATGAAAATCGAGGCATTTCTAATGAGAAGTAGGGCTGGCTAATCGGAGCTGAAAAGATAATTGATTATCATTCCTGCCATCGTGATCGGTACTTGATTGGTAATCACTAAAGATTTTGACATAATTTTATCTGTTTCGATTTCTGTCTGAGCATGACTCTTACCATACATTGTACATTACCATATGTATATTTGAACAGACAGGCCTGAGCAAACAGTGTAGACGCGGATGAGATGCCACAGAACGAGACGTTTCATCAGGGTCTGCACTGTTTGCCACTCATCCAGCTATTTTAGGCACAACTTTTGGTAGTAAATTGTACTTACCAAATAATCGATTACAAGCAAATCAGTAATGATAATGATAATCATTTGTGAGGAATATATCGATTGATTAATCGATTTTCCGGTGCCAGAATTAATGAGTAGGCGATTCTAATGAGTAAAATTGGTCTTTTCTTCAGGACGAGGGTTGGGATGATGACGAAGACGATGCCAATGATGTAGAACTGTCAGGTCAGACACTCTCCAGTCTTATTGACCAGTTTGCTGGAGACTATCAGGGTGTGTACTAGAATTTTATCGTGATGACAAATTCCAAAGCCTTAGTGTCATTTGTCTCGGGTCATGTAGAAGTCCTGTAGCCAGGTCCTGAAATGACTAGATAAAACCATAACAGCTTTATCACGCTTGGTGGGTTCCAAAGACAATGTTGGTTGAAGAACCTTGTTAACCTTTATCCTGCTGTAGGCGACAAGCCCTATCTTTGCAAACAGTGTAGATCCTGATCAGATGGCTTCTTCTCTGAAGAAGCCATCTGATCAGGATCTACACTGTTTGACATTCAGTTTATGAATATGTAGAAATAAACTGCATCAAGTAATCTGATTGGTTCAAAGTCAGAAATGGGTGTGGCTGAATTGAATATTCAGCAGGTTAAAGGTTAAATCCAAACAAAATTGTGTAGAGTTTTCAGGAAAGGGGCCTTGCATGAAATGGTCATTTTTCTATGTAATCTGCACATGTTTGAGATCTATACCTTAATCATGTTACAGCCAAAACGTTGTTATAAAAAGGTTTAGGTGTACTAAAAAAACAACAATAAAAAGGCTGTAAGTGCTGTTTATGAAACATTCTGTCTCTAATGGCAGTGGCTTTGAGCCTCACTCAGGTTGCATTATATGCATACATGTGATATCTCCCGATTTCGTCGGGATGTCCCGATTTCGAACCCCATCTCCCGGTCTCCCGTGCGACGGCCATAATCTCCCGACACAACAATTTTCCTATAGTTGTTTTCCGCCGACCGACCATGTTAGTGTTTACCGCAGTAAAATACATATGCCGTTAACCGATTGTGTATTTACGCTAGGGCTGTCAAGATAAACCGTTAAATTGCAATACACACCTGCACAGGTATGATATCTCGATATGAAAAGAACGTACCGGTAAATTCCGGTTTTAAAATGCAATCAGCAAACATGGTGATAAAAAGTGAGAAATTCAATAGTGTTTCAAATAAAAGGAAGAAAAGTGACGTTAGCATACATTTATTAATAATTATACTCCCCTGATCGCTGATTTGCTCAAGTTGCCAACACTATTAAACCGTTTACACCCGAGGCGGGCCTTATTGATAAGCCGACAATTAACAATATGACAAGGTGTGAAAACTAGTCAATCAAGATATACCAGCTATATCTTATTTAATCCCTTTGTAATTGACACGTGTAGACGCTAAATATTATTCACGCTGAAATAGAGCAAAGCAGACGCTAGTTTTTTCTACGTGTCTGTAAACCGTTATTCATTTATTAATCATAGAACTGGGGTATTACATAGTGACATTTTCTTTTTAAACCCGAGAAAAATATTTTTGCCGCTTTTAACGGATGAAAGAAATATGCCCCACGTGACATCAATGAAAATTCGTGCATGCTTTTTGGCCTCCGACAGGTGAACGCGCTAAATATTTTTCCCGCCAAAACAGAGCAGAGCAGACGCTGGTATTTTCTAAGCATCTGTATGCACTTTTTCATTTATTAATAAACAGAGAACCGGAGTTTTGCAGGGTGACATTTTCTATTCAAACCTGATTTATTTTTAGCTTGCGAGAAAAATATTTTTTGCCGTGTTTTTAATGGATCTTTTATGGAAGAATATGCCCCCAAGTAAAATCAATAAAAATCATGCATGCTTATTAGTTCCGACTAAGTTCCGAGGCACGTTTTGGGGGAACGTAGCCATGGAAAAAAGCATGGGCATTAAAAAATTTTGGCATTACAAAAACTTCCGTACTTCACGATCTTTAGCTTTGTTTACCGATCTACAGATGAAGCTATCCAAACTGCAAGACTATTGCAGTAAGTTTCCTTGATTTGGGGCACTTGATTGGTCATAAAAGACCAACAAACATTTTGGAAGTTTACTAATTTATTATTCACTGGATGAAAAACTAAGAAAGGTACATGCGCAAATTTTCAGTAATAAACAAACAAAAACAAACATAAACAACATGCAGTATAACTTATAAAAACTTACAGCATGTAACAGAAGGGATGTAAAGGTACAAGTTAATTTGCTATGCGGGTATTCTATTGGTCAGTGCTTGTTCTTTGATCGTTCCTCCGAGAAATTGTCTCTCTATCAAAAGACAAAAATGGAAGTTGTCGTCTGCTGAGTTTTCTTCTTCCAAGCTTTTATAACATATTTTTTTCATAAAGGCAAACAGTGTGGGTTCTCATCAGACTGCTCTGGGCACTGTTTTCAAAAAAAATATTTTTAATGCAGATGTCAGACAACAAAGCAGACGGCAATTGTCGTGTTGCAATGTTTTGGGTGAAAAAGTGCTTCAGAGGTAAATTTTAACCAAAAATAACATCACTTTTTACCGCGGAAAATTCTCCCTATTTGGGACCCCAATCTCCCTATCTGAAAATCAAAATCTCCCTATTTGGGTCCAAGAAAATATCACATGTATGTGTATGGCGCCAACTTCTGCAACAGAAGGTAAGGTCCTTTTTCTTCAGGCACTTCAGCTTTCACCAACTTCCAATTACCAGTTGGCTTAATATAAGTGAAAGTTCTGGGAAGAGCCATTAAACCATTTAAAAATACAAAACAGTCAAAATGATAAGGCCTGGACCCTGTTTAGTTGTCATCAAAGATGTCATTAGTTAATGTAGCATTAAAACTTTGATCATTACATATGACAATAATATGAATATTTTTACAGAAAAAAAAAAAGTGAGTAATTTAGGGGGTGTATACTAGATTCAGCTTGTCCATCAGTTCGTGCATGCATCCCTCTCTCCATCCACATACTTTCCAGACTCTATAGTCTGTTTATCTTCAAAATCTTACAAGTATCAAAGGATTAATGGCCCTTTGTACTTCCAATAATGCTGAAATTAGCTGTTTCTAGACTCAACAGTCTGTGTTTACCAAGCGATATCACGGGAGTTACGGCCCTTTGTTCTTCAAAGAATGATGAAATTAGCCATTTCTGGACACTACAATCTGTGTTTACCTACCAGTTTCCAACAAACTTGATACATGGCTTTGTGTCTGTGACACCTCGGACAAATTTGATTGCTGTCAAAATCCGACTCATATAATGAGAGATATGACCTGTTACTTCAAATAATGCTGAAATTAGCCATTTCTAAACTTACCAATTGTTTTCAACCAAATTTGATACATGGCTTTGCATCCATGACCATCTCCATCATCATCAAAATCTGATTCATACCACGGGACTTACGGATCTTTGCTCTTCAAATCATTAGGAAAACATGTCCGTAAGAAATAATGGCGTCCAACATGGTGTCAGAAAATGATAAATATAAGGTAAAAATGATAACATCTTTATTATTTCTGCTCTCAACATAGATTGTGGGTGCTCGTTAGAACCGCCTCAATGAGGCGGTTCTAACGAGTACCCACAATCTATGTTTTTGAGCAAAAACGAAGCAGATAAAGTATACCCCCCGTAAACCCCACTTTGCTCTATATAAAGTGGGGTTTAGGGGGGTCTTCATTTCACGGACATGTTATCGTGATGTTATGCTGAAATTAGCTGTCTCCAGACACTTCAGTCTGTGTTTCCCAACCAATTTCAACCAAACTTTATACAATCATGGCTTTTGCATCCATGAGACCTCAAGACGAATTTTATCATCATCAAAATCTGACACGTATCACGATATTTACGACCCTTTGTAAGTCCCCCACCCATGGGGACTTGGAGAAATAGATTGGGCTGCATGATGCTTCCACACAGAGCTGAAACAAATTGCACATGAGTACTGGTAAACGGCTTAGACGGTCTAAGCCTGCCCAGGCAAAGTGATGCAATTCGGACCATCCATGCATATAAATCCTATTAATTTCATTGGGCGGCAGGGATTGAGATGACATTTTATCTCAATTTCGGGTCAAAATCCCACAAAATAGGGAGCAAAATCTCCCAAATGACCTAAGTAGTGTTGACAGGGACATTAAACCTCAGTTCAAACAAAGTCCCTTTGTACTTAAAATAATGCTTAAATTTGGACTCTACAGTCTGTGTTTATCGACCGATTTCAACCAAACTCGATACATGGCTTTGCAGCTATGACAATTGGATTTCAATCACAATCAAAATCCAAGGCGTATCACCGGAGTTAAGGCCCTTTATACTTCAAATAGTGATGAAGTTAGCCATTTCTGGACTCCGGGGTATGTGTTTACCAACTGATTTCAACCAAACTTGATCGATTACTCTGCATCCATGAGTCCTCGGACGAGTTCGACCATGATTTCTTGGGAGTTATGGCCCTTTGATTTTCAAATAATGCTGATTTCACTAAACTTGATACACGGCTTTGCATCCATGACACATTGGATGAGTTCGATCATCAGCAAAGTCTGACGCCTGTCATGGGAGTTACGGCCCTTTGTTCTTCAAATAATGCTTAAATTAGCAGTTTCTGGACTGTACAGTCTGTGTTTCCCAACTGATTTCAACCAAACTTGATACATGGCTTCACATCCATGAGATCTCAGACGAGTTTGATTGTCATCAAAATACGATGTGTATCACAGGAGTTATGGCCCTTTGTTCTTCAAATAATGCTGAATTAGCCGTTTCCGGAATCTATAGTTGGTGTTTACCTACCAATTTCCACCAAACTTGATACATGGCTTTCTATCCATGAGCCCTTGGATCACTTTGATCATTGTCAAAATCTGATGCGTATCACGGGTGTTATGGCTCTTGTTTTATACATGTTCCTCATTTGCTCAAAAATGCTTGATTGCAATCCAGTTTATTGTCACTTAATTGCTCATGGTGGGGTGGGGGTGGGGTATTTTAGTTTTTCTTTTTTCAGCAAAAATAGTTTTAAATACTGTACATGCTGGAACAGTTAATGTTTTGACCACTAACAAGCTTTTAAAGGTGCATTATTGAGCTATCTGGAAAAAATGCTTCCAAAAATAAAATACATATAGCCGGTATTTTTCTTTAAAACAATACAAATGAATGCATTTTATGCAAAAATGCGAACAATTATGATGACAGGAAAACAAGTTTGAGAGGGATTCCCTAACTAGGTTTCGAACACTGGTTAGATCTATTTTTAGTTCGTGACAAAAATAGAATCCCCATATATGATGTTATGCGACCTTCATTTTTGGCCTTGTTTGCTTAGGCCATGCCTGAATCGGAAAAAAAATATGACGCTGAATACCATGCCATAAGTAACGACACTCAGAGACGATACTGTCACCATGTATGTGTAAAGTGACAGATTTATTTTTAGAACAGAAATTCCGAACACATGTTCAGAGCCAAGGGTAAACACGAATGAAAACGACCATTTTCACAAAGTTCTGAAGCTGTATTTGGCTCCAAAAGTATACACATGACAAAGGAGTTTGCATTGAAGATAAAAACCAGAAAAAAAATTGAGACCCGGTAGCTCAATAATGCACCTTTAACCCTTCTCTTGCTGTTCACGACAACCCCTATCTTTGCAAACAGTGTAGATCCAGATCAGATGGCTTCTGAAGAAGCCATCTGATCAGGATCTACACTGTTTGGCATGCAGTTTATGAATTTGTAGCAATAAATTACATCAAGTAATTTGATTGGTTGATAGACAGAAATGGGTGTGGCTTAAATGAATATTCAGCAAGATAAGGGTTATGGTTTAAATGAAACTACCTCAAGCAGCTAGCCAACTACTTCAGCTATTGTCATTTTGATATTATTACAGGTTTATGTTCAGATATAGAGGAAGAAGAAGATGACCCTGATGTATTGAATGATCCCATCTATCAGATCAACCTACAGGTAATACTAAGTTAGATTTTCAGAGGAGTTGAAGCTCATGAGAGCCTAAAATATGTTCTAGAAAGGGTTGTCCTTTGGAAGCAAGGAATACACCACAGAACATGAAGGGAGCTTATAGGATACATAGTTGTCCATCATCTGCATCAGAGTTATCAACTTTGTCAAATGACATCTCTGAAATTACTGGGCCAATTGAAACCAAATTACACATGTAGCCACCATGGCAAGGTAGAACAAATGTTTGTTTGCTTTGACAAAGATGGCTACTATGCCCATATATGGTTAACACCTTAGAAAGCCTCCTTCTAAGGAACCCACTGGCTAATGACCTTGAAACATTGTATGCAAATGATGACTCGGTTGACTGTTACCTGTTTAACAATTTAACATCAAGGTCAGATTTTGTCACCTCTAGGTCAAGGTCACAAACTTAGATTTTCCAAACATTAAGTTTATATTTAGTATAATGATGGATCCAGTCTTATGAATACCCTTCACCCTGTCTATGACCTTAAGAACTTATGGTATTTATATCATTTTCCAAACCACCTGATGGATTTAGTTTATATAATTATACCCCCGCAAATGAAATTTGGGGGTGGTATATAGGAGTGAGCTTGTCGGTCGGTCGGTCTGTCGGTCGGTCTGTTGACTTGGTTCCAGATGGTAACTCAAAAAGAGCTTCACCGATTTTTATAATTTTTGATACACTGATGTAAATAAAATACAGGTCAAGTTCGATTTCCACTACAATTCGTCAATTTTCGACATAGTTATGGCCCCTTTCAAGTGAAAAAATTGCAAAATGGTGCTGTTGTACTATCAAGGCAGTTTTTGTGGGGTTATTCATCACCTTTAGTGATAGCTCTAGTTTGGTTGGATGACAGATACGATTCCAGAGTTTTTTTACTCCCACCACTGCCAATACCCTTAAGGTCACAGATTGAGACACCTTTCAATGCAAGCCATGCTGTATAATGACAGCAATCCCTGCATCAGACCTGGGCTGGGGTTTAGGGATCAAGAATTAAGTCATGCACACATCCTTTAAGACCACGTTTTAACAATAGCAAAGGTGGTCTCTTGCTAGAGAAGAGGGCAATGGTGTAGAAAATATAAAGAAAGAATATAAACTAAACCTTTCTAAATATGTTTACATGCAGAATTAAAGTTCTTAAATTTTACTGTTTTAATAACGTATTTTTCGTTTTTTCTTTTTTGTCATGTCTGCTTTAAACAAGACATCGTATTGGGATCTGTATTTTATTTGCCTATCACATCTATTTCAATGCAAAAGTTCTGCAATGGTAGGTCAGTAGGTTTTTCTCCAGGTTCTCTGGTTTTTGCCCATCTCTGATTAACGATCAGCTTGAAATGAGTGAAATAATCTTGAAACGACCATAAAAAACAACAACAAAAAAAAAAAAAAAAAAAAAAAGGCCAATACAAGATCTGACTGTGCTTTTCAAGACTGGGATTGTCTTAAACAGGCTACGCATGCATTTCTTCAGTGACCTACATGTCCCTGGTCAACGAAACCTGTATTGTTTGTTTGGTTTGAGGTTTAACATCCATGTCAGCACTATATAGTTAATTTTGAAGACATTGCTTCCAATTTTGTGGGACTTTTTCCCGACATTGAGATGAAATGACATGTCAAGCCCTGCCACCCAATGAAACCAACAGCATTTTTAAGCATGGCTGGTCCGACTTGCACCACTGGCTGGGCAGGCTTAGACCCTCTAAGCGGTTTACCAGTACTCATGTAGTCGGTTTCTGCTCTGTGTGGAAGTATCATGTAGTCCAATCTATTTCTTCTATTAAAGATAGAATATTATTATATTTTCTTGGGTTATTATCTCCCTTGATTCAAGAAGGGCAGTTGTTAGTTCCTGTCAAAAGTATGTTCATTGTACTGGTTAACCCCTTATGCATAAGCTTGCCCAGGAAAAGTGTAGTTAACATGAACTCAAAATGAACATGAACTTAGATGAGTTGACAGGGCTGTTAAACTCTAAAAAAAAAACAAAGATGAAAAGACAGTGTTTCACAAAGACATCTACATGCAGCAATTTGTGTCAAGCCTTATAAAAGGACTAATGTTACGAAAACTGCCTATACAAATACATGGTAACCTTTATCGCCGAAAAAATGAAAATTTTAAGATGAAAAATTGTGATATTTTTCTCATTTCTGCTCTAAAATATAGAAATCAGAAAAATAAGGTTTACACCTGTAAACCCCAGTTTTACTATATGGAAGTTGGGTTCAAGGGGGGTCAAATTAAGTAGGCATGTTTTCGTGATGGCCTACCTGGACAAATTGTGGTTTGGCTCACTGACCAGCTTGATATGACTTTAATAGTGTTGACGGGGCAGTACAAACAAAACAAAACAGATATAGAGGATCTTACATGAGTGTTCATGTGTTATTGAATTTATTAAACAAGTTCAGGAAAGGGATAAAGCATTTTATCCCTTTTTCTCAATGAGTTTAATAAATGTTTGGATTTATTAAACAAGTTGAGGAAAAGGGATAAAATGCGAGGCTTTGCCGAGCATTTTATCCCTTTTTCTCAACGAGTTTAATAAATTTTTGAATCTATTAAACGGGTTGAGGAAAAGGGATAAAATGCTAGACTTTGCCGAGCATTTTATCCCTTTTCCTAAACGACTAAATAAATTCAATAATACATGACCAAGAATGCAAGATTCTATAAATCATATGACATTTAAAGCGCATTTTATTCACGATTGTTTACAAAAATGTCAATATTCCGCCGTTAGTAAATGCGACGTCATTAAGGACATCGTACATGTAACGTTACAGGACGTATCTAGCTAATTTGCAAAAATATTGCATGACATTATTAAACTCTCAGATGCGACGTCATATGATAAAATCAGTGTAACAGTTTCGTTGAATTTGACTCAAACCATTTTATATCTTTTGATTTACAGGCATATTTGACAGAATTTTTACAGTCACTCTCCCAGCAACCATTTTACGAGCTTTTTAAAACCCACCACTCTGACTCGGAGAAACAGGTGCTGCAGACAGTGAGCATACCAGTATAACAGTGGGACTCCTGTGTTTTAATGCATGTTTTTAAGTATCACTTAAGTATGGTTGTATATGGCAAAAGCAAGCCCGGGTCAAGTCACCTATTGAAAATGTGATCTGCACTATGATGAAGGGCAGGGATTTGCCTGTGGCAAATCCCTGCCCTTCGTCATAGTGTAGATTATATTTTCTAGTCTTTTAGGATCATTGATTCTTTGGGGACTGTTTTTTTTAAAAAAAATTGAAGGTCACTAATGACGCTTAATTGGCCAGAATGAGCTAGTGTGGCCCAGAAAATCTTGAACTCATCAAGTTATTGTTATATGGTGTATTCTTTGCTTCTAAAGGATAACTGTTTTATAGAACATATTTGACCTTACGGCAGGATAGTTTGTTATTACAATGAAATGGCAAGCCCTGCTTTTAAAAAAAAAATGAGCAAGTGTAATACCGAATCCCTTACAATAAGACCTGTAGGACCTGAAAAGACTCAGATCAGTCTGCATTAGAAGGGTCGCTGTGGTCTATACTGGTTAAGAGCATTGCCTCTTAAACATAGGTCTCTCCCCTCTCTCAGCTTTGGGTTTGAGTCTGACCAACTTCTACAATTGGAGGTCAGGCAATTTTTCTCTGGGTACTCTGGTTTTTGCCCACCTCTGTTTAATGTTGGCTGAAAAACGTGAAACTTGAAAGGCCAGGGAAACTGAAAAAGATGATAATAAAAAAAATCTGATCAATCTGCACATCCACTCAGTCTGATCAGGATCTCAGTGTTTGCCTTTCAATTTGCACCTTTTGACTCCTTGCAAGATAGTAAAACAAATTAATTAAAATTGTGGGAGAATTACAGCAAGTCCTCAAGCTGTCCGAATTTTTAGGATTTTTTCGTTAAGTCTTATTGTAGGATTTGGTGTGCACTGGCTCAATATTAAATGTTTTAAAATTGTTTATATTCAGGATGGGGAAGTCATATTTGGTAAAGTTGGTGCATATTTCATGTGTTTAACCTTATGTGTATTTTACTCTAAATATTATTATAGTATCCATCAAGAAAACATGCCTATATAATTGTGACTTCCTTGAATCCTACTTTTATATTTACAGGGGTGATCCTTATTTTTCTTATTTCTGCTCTAAAATATAGAATGTGGGTACTTGTTAGAACAAGTACCTACAATCTATATTTTGAGCAGAAATAAGAAAAATATCACAATTTTTCTTAAAATCTTCCTTTTTTCGGGGGTAAAGTTTACAATGTATTTCTATAGGCATGTTTTCGTAATGACATAATATTCAACTTAGCTGTGCCAGCAGAAAGCTAGGTACAGCTGTTCAAAGATTGTTAGCGTAACGAGCCAATTAGTGGTCAAATTGTTAACTTTTTTAGCTAGTATAGTATATAAAACTCTGGTATTTTTGCTGGAAAAATATGTGAATAACTTTTGCAAAAGCAAAAGCTACTCATATTTTTTCAGCAAAATATTAGTGCATATACTATACTTTATTTAATGTTAAAAGTTTTAACAGTTCTTTATCTAACGGCACCCCCGCCCAACGGGGCTTGAAGAAATAGATAAGCTGCCTGATGCTTCCACACAGAGCTGACACCTAGACGAGTACTGGTTATCTGCTTAGAGGATCTAAGCCTGCCCAGACAAAGCAATGTGATTTGACCGTCCATGCTTATAACCTTATTGGTTTCATTGGGTGACCGGGGTTGAGATGTCATTTCATCTCAGTGTCGGGTAAAAGTTCCACAAAATTGGAAGCAACGTCTCCAAAATGACCTTTACAGTGTTAACGGGGATATTAAACCTCAAATCAAACAAATAAACTTTATCTAACAACATTGTTTGTTTTTAACAACTGGGCCTGATCTTGAAGGTCCTCCAAAGTATGATTTTATTGGCTGATAGTTAGAAATGGGTGTGGCAAAATTAATTTATTCAGCAGGATAAGGATGAAAGTTATAATATTGTCTTAACTCTTAAGATGGATTGTGTTTCTAGCTGGCATGATGCTAGATATTCATCCAAAGTTTTATCTGCTACAGTCAGCTCTCGTTATACCGATATTCATTGGTCTAAAAAACTCGTTTTAACAACAAAAGTCATTTTAACGATGATCTCAATGGAATAAATTCATAGCTCAAGGCTTAGCCTTGGTTCCAATAGGTGTGGGCATCCCTCAGATAGGAAATGCCTTGATCAAATCCATAGTAATGAAAGATTCTTGTAATCTAAATATTCCAAGAAACATATGTTATAGATATTTGTTAGAGTGAGGCAATTTTAACAAATATCTTTAACCCTTATCTTGCTGTTCACGACAACCCCTATCCTTGCAAACAGTGTAGATCCAGATCAGATGGATACTGAAGAAGCCATCTGATCAGGATCTACACTGTTTGGCATTCAGTTTATGAATTTGTAGCAATAAATTACATCAAGTAATTTGATTGGCTAATAGACGGAAATGGGTGGGGCTTAAATGAATATTCAGCAAGATAAGGGTTAACATTTGTTTCTTGGAGTAATTAAGAGGAAAAGGCCCTTTATTATTTATCATACTTCCTATTGGGATTCTTTATAACAGTAAACTGTTAAGGAACATTGCTGTCGTTAAAACAAGGGTACTATCTCCACCCCTTCTTATGACCTTATGGTCAAAGTCTTTTAGAGTTATAGTAGAGAAAGTGTGAACAAGCGAGCTACCCTAACCAATGACAGGTTTTGTTGCAAAGAAAAACCAACCATTTGTAGAAAATCTGTTTTTGTCATTGGCAAACAACAAAGGTGCAGATCAGCCTGCGTATCCTCTCAGTAAGCGTTCTCTGTTTAGATAGTAGAATACCACTAGTTGCTATAGCACGAACAAATTGACCTGAGACTGGTGAACTCTATTAACATAATTTCACACCCGACTGAATGCATGTATTTATATTCGTCATTTTCCGAAGATGGCGAGATTGTTATACAATACATAGAGGTCCGTAAATGGGTCACTCACGAGATGCCGACAATTCACGAGAAGTCCACGAAAGCTGATGATTAGGCGATAGCATTTACTAATTTATTCCTTGCATAAAGGTCAGTCTCAGATCAATTTGTTCGAACTATATATTTAAAATTTTAAGAGTCCCACTGGTCTTTGTAGCTGAGAAGGCCGGTTTGTGTCTTAACTGGGCGCAGATACCGAACACAGGTTTTCTCTGAATGGGGCTCTAATAATACTGTGCTGCTTTTACAAGCAAGAAAAATGTAAAATACAGTATACTTCCTATATTAAGACCGCCTTTGGGACTGTTCAAAAGTGGTCTTGAAGACCACTTTTGAACAGTACCGAATGTGGTCTCCGACTTGATCACACTGGATGTAGAAAACACAAAGAAATCTACAGGAAGCCTTCTAAATATGCTTTTAAAAGCATAATTTGTAATTTTAGGTGGTCTTAATAGTGGAATTTTACTGTATATATATATAGTGAAATTGCGCTATTAGGACTACCTAAAATTAAGGCATTCTGCTTTAAAAACCTTATTTAGTAGGCTGCAGTTATTCTATCTTTGTGTTTTCTGCGTAGTGTTCTGTGGTCAGAAACCACCTTTGGGACTGTTCAAAAGTGGTCTTAAAGACCACTTTTGAACAGTCCCAAAGGTGGTTTTTATATAGGAATTTCACTTCTATTTACAGTAAAACTTTGATGGCTTGAATTTACCAGTTTATTCTCTAGTAAAAATACCCAGAAGTGCAGATATGATTATGTTTAGGATAACCATCGGTGGCATCATTGAAGTTTGGCTATATACAGTAAAATTCCTATATTAAGACCACCTCTGGGACTGTTCAAAAGTGGTTGTTAAGACCACCTTTGAACAGTCCAAAAGGTGTTCCCTTACCAGAGGGCATTGTTTGCAGAAAACACAGAGAAAAAATAATGAAATTTTCTAAGTAAGATTTTTTAAAGCAGAATTAGTCTGATTTTTTGGTGGTCTTAAAAGCGGAATGGTTCTGTATAGATATTATACATGTAATTTATATGCATTTCCACATTATTGAAATATAATGGGAAGGATTTCTGTTTTTATTTGTAAAATAACAAAATCTTACACATAAAATAAAAATGTCATTTAATAAAACTATAAACTTGTTTTCATGAGTGTTTGTGTTGAACCAATACCTAGAAATCTATTTTGGTGGCTATAGTTTAGGAAAACACGTCTGTATAATTTTGACCCCCTTGAACCCCACCTTTTTATAGGGGTAAACCTTATTTCTTTTATTTCTGCCTCAATGAGGCAGTTCTAACGAGTACCTACAATCTATATTTTGAGCAGAAATAAGAAATATATAAAAAAATTTCATCTTAAAATTTTCATTTTTTCAGCGATAAAGGCTACATTGTATTTGTATAGGCGTGTTTTCATAATGTCTGTAAGCAAGTAATCTGTATTAAACAAGCCTGCATTCAGTTGAGGTAAATGCATTAAAACTCGCCTATAGAAATGCTTAAGATGCCAAGAAAAGTGTCATCTGTTTGTTGTCTGCTACTTGCAAACACACAACATTTTTGCATACAGGCAAACAGTGTGGGCCCTGGTCAGTTTGATCTGAGTTCACCTTGTTTCCAACTACAACTTTTTAAGTAACCATCAGACATTAATTGTGGTGATTGGCAGGCTAAGGGTTAGGCAGGGACATTTTGATCCTCCCTTATATGCTTGCTTAACCCATTTGGTACCAGAAACCCCAAGACGGGTATTTGGCATACAGTGCAGGCACAGATCAGACGCCACAAAACGCGGCATCTGATCAGGGCCTACACTGTTTGCTAAAAGTTTAGTCATTTTCAAAATAAATTTTGAAGAAAACACAACCTGACACCCCTAAATTTGAAATGGACTCTGCTATATAAAATGAGGAAGATACTATTTGGTACTAAAAAGGGTTAAAACAGGTTGGACTGGACTTTTGAAGAGCATATTCTGTACTACTTAAGTATACCCTTTTTAGCTCACCTGTCACGTAGTGACAAGGTGAGCTTTTGTGATCACTTTTTGTCCGTCGTGCGTCCGTCCGTGCATCCGAAAACAATTTCAAATAAGTATATCTCTAATACCCCATGGTCAATCTTGATCAAATTTCATGAGAAGCATCATTAGGTAGGGGGAAAGGCTGCATAAGGTTTTTGGGCTGATCAGGTTGGAATTGTGGTTGCCATGGCAACATATAGCTCCCATAGACTTACAATGGGAAAAAAATAAAATATCTTCTTCTCTGAAACCACAGGGCCCAGAGCTTAGATATTTAGCATGTAGCAATGGCAAGTGGTCACCTACATAATTCCTGCCAATCATGCCCCTGGGGTCCAAACGGGCCACGCCCGGGGCCCTTTAGCTCCTATAGACTCATAATGGAAAAAAGCTTCAAAAATCTTCTTCTCTGAAACCACAGGGCCCAGAGCTGAGATATTTGGCATGTAGCAACAGCAAGTGGTCACCTACATAATTCCTGCCAATCATGCCCCTGGGGCCGAAATTGGCCACACCCTGGGGCCCCTTAGCTCCCATAGACTCATAGTGGAAAAAAAGCTTCAAAAATCTTCTTCTCTGAAACCACAGGGTCCAGAGCTTAGAAATTTAGCATGTAGCAATGGCCAGTGGTCACCTACATAATTCCTGCCAATCATGCCCCTGGGTTCCATATGGGGGACGCCCCGGGGCCCCTTCGCTCCCATAGACTCATAATGGAACAAAAAGCTTCAAAAATCTTCTTCTCGGAAACCACAAGGCCCAGAGCTTAGATATTTAGCATGTAGCAACGGCAAGTGGTCACCTACATAATTCCTGCCAATCATGCCACTGGTGTCCAAACAGGCCACGCACCAGGGGCCCTTTAGCTCCTATAGACTCATAATGGAAAAAATCTTCAAAAATCTTCTTCTCTGAAACCACAGGGCCCCTAGCTGAGATATTTGGCATGTAGCAACGGCAAGTGGTAACCTACATAATTCCTGCCAAGCATGCCCATGGGGTCCTAATTGGCCACGCCCCGGGGCCACTTAGCTCCCATAGACTCATAATGGAAAAAAAGCTTCAAAAATCTTCTCTGAAACCACAGGGCCTAGAGCTTAGATATTTAGCATGTAGCAACCGCCAGTGGTCACCTACTTAATTCCTGCCAATCCTGCCCCTGGGTTCCAAATGGGCGATCTCCCGGGGCCCCATGCTCCCACAGACTCATAATGGAACAAAAAGCTTCAAAAATCTTCTTCTCGGAAACCACAGGGCCCAGAGCTTAGATATTTAGCATGTAGCAAAGGCAAGTGGTCACCTACATAATTCCTGCCAATCATGCCCCTGGGGTCCAAACGGGGCCACACCCCGGGGCCCTTTGGCTCCTATAGACTCATAATGGAAAAAAGTTTGAAAAATCTTCTTCTCTGAAACCAAAGGGCCCTGAGCTGAGGTATTTGACATGTAGCAACGGCAAGTGGTCACCTACATAAATCCTGCCAATCATGCCCCTAGGGTCCAAATGGGCCACGCCCCGGGGCCCCTTAGCTCCCATAGACTTATAATGGAAAAAAAAACTTCAAAAATCTTCTTCTCTGAAACCACAGGGCCCAGAGTTTAGGTATTTAGCATGTAGCAAGGGCAATTGGTCACCTACATAATTCCTGCCAATCATGCCCCTGGGTTCCAAATGGGCCACGCGCCGGGGCCCCTTTGCTCCCATAGACTCATAATGGAAAAAAGCTTCTTCTCTGAAACAACAGCGCCCAGAGCTTAAATATTACGCACATAGCAACAGCAAGTGGTCACCTACATAATTCCTGCCAATCATGCCCCTGGGATCCAAAAGGGCCACGCCCCGGGGCCCCTTAGCTCCTATAGACTCATAATGGAAAAAAAGCTTAAAAAAAATCTTCTTCTCTGAAACCACAGGGCCCAGAGCTTAGATATTTAGCATGTAGCAATTGCAAGTGGTCACCTACATAAATCCTGCCAATCATGCCTGTGGGGTCCAAATGGGCAACGCCCCGGGGCCCCTTAGCTCCCATAGACTCATAATGGAACAAAAAGCTTCAAAAATCTTCTTCTCTGAAACCACAGGGCCCAGACCTTAGATATTTAGCATGTAGCAATGAAAAGTGGTCACCTACA
The DNA here is from genome assembly GCA_963580285.1 of Lucinisca nassula. Taxonomy (NCBI): domain Eukaryota; kingdom Metazoa; phylum Mollusca; class Bivalvia; order Lucinida; family Lucinidae; genus Lucinisca; species Lucinisca nassula. The sequence goes on along the minus strand of OY757016.1, from coordinate 98,362,463 downwards.
TAGTTTGTGCCAATCATGCCCCAGGGGTCCAAATTGGCCACACCCTGGGCCCCCCTTAGCTCCCATAGACTCATAATGGAAAAAAAAAAACTTCAAAAATCTTCTTCTCTGAAACCACAGCGCCCAGAGCTTAGATATTTAGCATGTAGCAACGGCAAGTGGTCACCTTCATATTTCCTGCTAATCATGCCCCTGGGGTCCAAATGGGCCACGTCCCGAGGCCCCTTAGCTCCCATAGACTCATAATGGAAAAAAGCTTCAAAAATCTTCTTTTCAGAAACTGTGAAGCACAGAACTTAGATATTTAGTGTCTAGCAACATAAAATAGCCAGCTACATAAATCCTGCTAACCCTGCCCCTGGGGTTAAAATTGGCCCCGCCCCAGCTCATCACCTCCAATAGACTTATAATGGAAAAAAACTTAAAAAATCTTCTTCTATGAAACCATAAGGCCCAGAGCTTAGATTTTTAGTATGTAGCAACATCAAGTGGCCACCTACATAAATCATGCCAGTTATGCCCCTGGGATGCAAATTGGCCCCACCCCAGGGCTCTTTACCTTCCATAGACTTACAATTGGAGAAACTTAAAAAATCTTCTTCTTCGAAACCACAGGGCCCTTATAATGAAAAAAAAAAAAAAAAAAAAAAATGGGAAAAAGTCCTTAAAAACCTTCTTTTCTGAAACCATAAGTCCCAGAGCTTAGGTAGGTATTTAGCATGTAGCAATGTCGAGTGGTCCCCTACATGAATCCTGCCAATCATGCCCCTGGGGTCCAAATCCTGTGGCCCCTTAACTCCAACAAAGTTACAATGGAAAAAGCTTCAAACATCTTCTTTGAAACCATGAAGTACAGACCTTAGATATTTAGTATATAGCAACACAAAATGGTCGCCTACATAAATCCTGCCAACCATGCCCTTTGGGTCAAAATTGGTCAAGCCCCAGGGCTCATTAGCTCCTATAGACTTATACTGGGAAAAACTTAAAAATATCATTTTTCTCCAAAACCATAAGGCACAGATTTTGTTTGATTTGTGGTTTTACATCCCCGTCAACACTGTGTAGGTCATTTTGGAGATGTCTCTTCCAATTTTGTGGGACTTTTACCAGACATTGAGATGAAATTACATCTTGAGCCCTGTCGCCCAATGAAACCAGTAGGGTTTATAAGCATGGACACCGCTTTGCCTGAGCTTAGATATTTAGTATGTAGCAATGTAAAGTGGTCTCCTACACTAATGATTTTCTGGTACACAGGTGAGCGATATAGGGCCATTGGGCCCTCTTGTTAAAGAGGCTTGATGTGCAGAGAAGCAAACAGGAAGTAGCAATGACTGTCTCCCTTATTTAACCCTTTTTGTACCAAATGGAATCTTCCTCCTCATATATAGCAGGAGTTCCTTTCAAAATTTAGGGGTGTCAGGTTGTCTTTACTTCAAAATTGATTTGGAAATGACTGTTTGTTTTGCAGTTTAACATCCCCGTCAACACTGTATAGGTCATTTTGGAGACGCTGCTTCCAAGTTTGTGGGACTTTTACCCAACATTGAGATGAAATGACATCTTGAGCCCTACCACCCAATGAAACCAATAGGGTTTATCAGCAATCAGCATGGGCGGGCCGACTCACACCGCATTGCCTGGGCAGGCTTAGCTCTTTTAAGTGGTTTACCAATACTCGTGTGCGGGTCGGGTTCAGCTCTGCGTGGCATCATGCAGCCCATCTATTTCTTCAAGCCCCGATGGGCGGGGCCCCGCTTTTGGAAAATGACTGAACTTTTAGCAAACAGTGGAGGTCCTGACCAGACACCACATTCTGCAGTGTCTGATCTGGGCCTGCACCCGTTTTGGGGTTTCTGGTACTAAATGGGTTAATGGTTACTGTAGCACATGCTTTAAGCATGGGGTTACAAAGCAGTTCGGTAACGGGCCTCCGTGGCCCAGTGGATAAGACCGCTGACTTAATCATTAGGTCTCTCACCCCATTGAAGGAACCGCCCATCGGGGCTTGAAGAAATAGATGGGCTGCATGATGCTTCCACGCAAAGCTGAGTCCGACCACACACGAGTACTGGTAAACCGCTTAGAGGATCTAAGCCTGCACAGGCAAAGCAGTGCTAGTCGGACCGTCCATGCATATAAACCCTGTTGGTTTCATAGGAAGATAGGGCTTGAGATGTCATTTCATCTCAATGTAGGGTAAAAGTTCCACAAAATTGGAAGCAATGTCTCCAAAATGACCTATACAGTGTTGACGGGGACGTTAAACCTCAAATCAAACAAAAACCTGACATTGAAATGAAATTACATCTCAAGCCCTACTGCCCAAACAGACAAATAGGATTTATTTGTAGAGATGGTCCGAATGGCACCACTGCCTGGGCAGGCATAGACCCAAGCCATTTACCGTACTTGTGTGTGGTCAGTTTCAGTTCGGAGTGATAGCACCATATGCATTCAGTCCAATCTATGATGATCGGGGGCGCCAAGAACTACAATAGCTTCGTTATTTGTATTTTTTTTTAACAAATTTGCATCAAGGGATGGCAACTTTTATGCAGACATACACGTTTGACCTTGACCTACATTTCATGGCCCCATTGCACACATATATATGTAATAGTTGCAATAAAATATGTTTATACTATAGTACATTTCATGTTTCACTGACTTTGTGAACTCACCTCATAAATCAGGGGTTGTGGGTTTGACCCCAGGCTTTGCCAGACTTTTCAGATGAGTCCTCAAACTGAGGTCCTGTCACCGAATGGCCTTGTTTGTGTTGAGTTTAATAGCCCAGTCAACACTAGGTCATTTTTGTTCCGTTAAGTTTACCTATCCACACTTTTCCTGGGCAGGCTTATACATAAGTGGTTAACAGGTACAGTTCAGCAGAAACCGGCAACTGCCATATGACCATAGCTGTTGGTGGAATGTACTATCGGGTCCATTTGTCAAGAACTATGAGCTTCGTTAATGATACCTTTTACAAACTTGCATCTAGGGATGGCAACTTATGCAAGCAGGCATGACCTAATCCATGTTTGACTATGACCTACATTTGATGCCTATGGGAGTAAAGCATTTTCTGCACTGATTCGTATTTGTTTCAAATCTGATATGCAGTTAGAATTGTTTGGAGTTTTATGGCCCAGTCAATACAATTTCATCATACTGAGCCTGTCAGTCTACCTAATCACACTCTTCCTGGGCAGGCTAATAGCATATGAGCAGTTAACCAGTAAAGTGCACATTCTTTTGCCAGAAACTGACAACTGCCCTTCTTGAATCAGTGGAAGGGAGAGAATGACCTTAGAAAAAAAAATTTCATAGTCCATCTCCAAGAAAAAATTGCCATCCTCCACAGGTATTGTACTTGCCATCTTGTAACCAGCCAGCTGTGCATATAACCGAGTTACTGAGGCTGGCCAGTACTTCAATTGTAAAAGCTTGAAATAAAAGAAAATTCCTAAATTAAGACCACCTTTGGGGCTGTTCAAAAGTGGTCTTTAAGACCACTTTTGAACAGTCCCAATGGTGGTCTCTGACCAGAGGACATTATATGCAGAAAACACAAAAGAGTGTGTGTGTGTGTGTGTGAATTCGGGTTTAACGTCGCTTTCAACAATTTTTCAGTCATATCACGACGGTGTCTGGTTGCGACAGGGAGCTCAATGCTCACTTTTATAGTGCTGCCTCACTGAAGTATCATGTCCCAGACACATTACATGATACCACACCCAGTCACATTATCCTGACACTGTGTCGACCAGTCCTAGCTCTACCCCGTAAATCTGAGTGCCAAGCGAGGAGCAGCTAGTACCATTTTTTAACGACTTTGGTATGTCGCAGCCCGGGATCGAACCCTTGACCTCCCATTCCCCGGAGCGGACACTCTACCAACTGAGCTATCGGGGCCGGTTAAAACACAAAAGAGTAACTGCAACCTACTAAATAAGGTTTCGGTTCTTCTGTCGCGTTTTTTTTTTTTTTGGTTTGTCTTTGAATATGTGTGTTGCTTATATTATTTTGTTTTGGATAGCCAATTGGCCATTTTTGGGGAAAGTAACTGTCCTTTTGGCTTTCCGCTGTTGTTTCCATTAGGGTCTAGTTTCATGTTTGTGCTTCTTTCCCTTTGGGGTCTCTGATGGCAGCTGTGGGTTAATTGTATCGTTTCCCTGCCTTCATTTCTATTTTTCAAAGCAGAATTAGTTTGAATTTTAGGCGGTCTTAATAGCGGAATTTTGATGTACCGTAAAAATTCGGCTATAAGACGAGGATTTTTCCCTCCAAAATGAGCCCGAAAAATTGACCCCGTCTTATAGCCGAGGTCATGGACTGCATGCTTTTTTCCGGCAATGTCCGGCGAAGACCAGACATACGGAAAATGCCGATCGATGATTTTTGAATTGATATAAATCGCCGCCCACAAACCAACGCTACCATTTTTCCGCACGCGATCGGTAAATGACGTCATCCAACGCCAGCACCCCAACACGTGTTTAATGTCATTGTGTGTATCTCGTTCATAAAAAAAAAAACGTTAGGAACCGGTAAAAATATTTTCTCGATAGCTAAACGGTTGTGAATAGAGGTGGATAGAAAACCAGCGCTTTGCTAAGCTCCCGAATTATCCCCAGAAGCTCCGTGTCAATAACCAACAGCGTTCGACTTTTCTCGCACAGCGTCTGCTATTTGGCGCCAAAACATAACCATTCATGAGATCGTAGAATAGTCCATTTTTTGTAATGCAAACTTCTACCGTTAGATGTAGCTAATTGTCTGAGGAGCGATTAAATCATTTTCACATTGATTGTGGATTAAATTTTATGATTGGAGGATAAACGCAAATACGAGACATAACTTGACCATATTTTCACACCTTATCGACACGCACCGCAGGGTGGCAATTATATGACAGGGATTAACAATAGTGTCATACTTGAACCGTAATAAATACACAGATAGTTTGTCTGCATTAATTATTGCGATTTACTTACTGGTCTAGTTTTACCGGATTTAAGGACTCGGAAAGACTGACAGTTGTAGACGATTTTTTTTGCACTTGCCCGGCGCGATTTCGGTCTTGTCTCGGGCAGCCGGGAAATGGATTTGGCAGCCCTGTCGTCTATTAAATAGAAGTCTTAGCCAGCAAAGCATGTACCGGGCCAACTTCGGGCTGACAGCGATACGACATATCGGCCCGACGTTTCCCCCTATTCCAGACGCTTAATAGACCTACCGATTCAGATTCAGTAAGAGTTGTCTCTCTTTGTAACTCTCACAAACGAAGACATTATGTCAACAGACATAAACAAAGCCATGTGAGGGGTAAGTAGAGGGGTTTTCTGACGAAAAAAGGCCGATTTCTCACATCTAAACGGCATCTAGCGGTAGCAGATAGGCCCCGACAGATATGGCAAAAATTTGACCCGTCTTATAAAAGAGTATAAGCAAAATCCCACATTAGAAGAACTGAAAAAGGGGTCCCGTCTTATAGCCGAATCGCCTTATAGCCGAATTTTTACGGTATTTACTTTTAACCCTCAAGATGGCATTTTAATGCTTAAAAGTGTGTAAGCTCTTAAATCTTATCTTGCTGAATATTCATTTAAGCCATACCCATTTCTATCTATCAACCAATCAAATTACTTGATGTAATTGATTGCTAAAAATTCATAAATTGAATGTCAAACAGTGTAGATCCTGATGAGATGGCTTCTGATCTGGATCTACACTGTTTGCAAATACAAGGGTTGTCGTGAACAGCAAGATAAGGGTTAATAAGTGAAGTATTGACAGCACAAGTGGATAGATTGTCTCCGAGTGCAGGCTTGGAAATTGATCTTAAGCAGGACTAAATTCCCTTTCTTCAAGCGAACATTGGTGTACTCCTTGCTTCCAAAGGAAGAAAGCATAGGCCCCGATCAGATAGAACTGATGTTGGTTTCTGGGTATCTGATAAGGGTCAACACTGTTTGCTTAACCCAAAACATGTGTCCAGTCCTGATTTTAAAGTCAACCTCTACACAACACAGACATCACAGAGACAAGAACAGCATAGCTAGAGCCATGGTTTCTTTGTCACTTCTCCAGATTAGACCCTATTTTCATCCGCATAGTACTGATATTTTTCTTTTTTCTGCATGAAAATGTGGTGGGTACACATTAGAAGTGCCTCGGCGAGGAGCTTCTAATAAGTACCCACATACTTTTTCTTGAAGAAATAAGAATATCATCATCATCATCAATGAATTTTTTATTAACGTGCAGATACAGGGGCAAAGTCCACATAAGTGGCCCCATTCCAGGTAGCTGTCTTGCTGCACGCATGGCAGATCTTACACCAGATCTCCAGGCTTGTCTATCATGAGGATCTGTTTCTGTCAGCTGCTTCCAGGTCATCTTGGGCCTTCCAGGCCCCCGCTTTCCACCTACCTGTATGTCACAGGCAGTCTTGACTGCACCGTTGGAGCCTTCTCTCTTTCAGGATGAGGCCCAGGTCCTCAATGCCAAGATGCTCAAGTAACTCACTGGATCTGATAGTGACAGTGTCCTGTGGCTTGACATTGCAGATCTGTCTAATCATTGCCCTGTCATTCCTCTGAAGATGTTGGAGGTTTGGCTTTGTCAATGGCCATGTCTCACTGGCATGGAGCATTGCGCTCAGCACACAAGAGCTGTACACACGGCCACGTGTCTTGAACCAGAGGTGGCGGGAAGAGAGAACTGGTAGCAACTCCTTAAATTTCTTCCAGGCTGTTTTCACAAGTGATGTGATTGAAAGGTCTCAACCACCCGCCGCTGAGAGCATATCACCTAGGTAGAAAAAGGAGGCTACAACCTCCAGCTTGTCGGGTCTGACTTGGAATTCCCTCTGTGGTCTGCCATCTAAGGGTCGTGCAGTTCCTTGGCACTGTGTACACCTGTAATCAGGGTCCTCAAGCGCTTGAGCCCTCTGCATTTCTTGTGCACCCAGAACTAAGTCTTGCAGCCATTACAAAAGATGCTGTTGCTGCTCACTCACGACATACAGTGCATGGGAACTGGCCTGTACTCTGCAGGAGGTCCAGACCTCCTGCATTCACTCTCAGCCCTTTCGCCTCCATTGCGTCTTTCCAAGTTAAGAGCCTCCTTACACTTTCCTCAACGGATTCAGCTATGATGACAAGGTAATCAGCATACAGGTCCTCCCAGGGGACTCCAAAGCGGAACCAGCATGACAAGGTTTCAAGAACAATAATGAAAAGCAGTGGGCTGAGAACAGAGTACGTGGATACTCCCTCTTATCTGGGCTTCTCCAGACTTTCGGATGAGTCGTTAAACCGAGGTCCCGTCTCCGTATGACCTTAGCTGTTGGTGGGACGTAAAACTAAAACACCTTCACCTTCCCTCTTATCTGGAGCTATGATTGAACTTTTCATTAGAATTTTGTTTGTTTGAGGTTTAACGTCCCAGTCAACACTGTATAGGTCATTTTGGAGACTTTGCTTCCAATTTTGTGGGACTTTTACCAGACAATGAGATGAAATGACATCTCAAGCCCTGTCCGACATGCATCGCTTTGCCTGGGCAGGCTTAGGTCATCTAAGTGAATGACCAGTACATGTATGTGCTCGATTTCAGCTCTGCGTGGAAGCATCATGCAGCCCATCTATTTATTCAAGCCCCAATGGGCGGGGTCGGTTTCATTATAATGGTTTGAAACTGTACCATAGTAAAGCTAAAGGATTTAAATAAGGTAATCAGGTTTCAGAAACACAACTCAAACAATGCAATTTATTTTCACTTTATTTAGGGATTTTGGACAGCACATGAAAATATAGTCTTTGTCATAGATAGAAAATGCCATTTTCTTTATCTGCATGGGTGAACTTCAGCATCTGAGCTGAAAATAATTAAGCCATATATTCTCTTATTTCTTCATGAAAGGAACCGAAAATTGAAACCTAAACGCTCTGCATGATGGGTATTTTCAGCAGATGACATTTTGAAATATTTTTCTTAATTTTCCAAGAAAACAGGATTTGACATCTCTGGCAAATTGTCTCCTATGGATGTCAATTTGCATGAGATGTTTAATCCTGATTTGGAAGGAAATAAGAAAATTTCAAAAATTTGTCGTCTGCTATATTAGCCCACAGCATGATAAAGGTTAACTGCTACATAGAGAATACCAGATTCGTGTCTTTCGATATCAAGTTTATGTGCGAGGCTTGTGTGATTCTACATGCATTCTTGAATTCGAGCCTGATAAACTTGATATCAAATGACACAAAGCTGGTATTCTTTTTATCAGTTTATCCCCTTGTATACTCTTAAATTGGCAATTGACATTCAGTAATCGATTTTCCTCAATGTGTCCCAACATTCCGACGGGCAATTATCAGTCCATATATTAAATATCTGCTGACCCTACTTTTTCCTATGTTTTATCCAGTAATTTTTCTAGTAATAATAACATTTTTGCAAATTTTTCCAGTATTCCGTCCGGGTCAATCATAAAAGTGCAATGTCAGATTGACCTGATAAAGCTCACTTGTCCTGAGATAGCAAATCTTAATCAGGTCAAGGTGTTGCAATGCATATAATATAGGGGGTAACTGATAAATAATTCCCTTGAGCAGACAACAATCTGAATTTTTAAAATACTTTTCATAGTAAATAAGGCTTGTCATTACATGTGATGCCAGGCCTTATTTTCACTGAAAAATAAGAAAAAAAAAAACACTTTGAAAATGCCGTCTGCTAGTTGTGAGTAGCAGTGGAACGGTTAAATAAGGCCTGTGTGACCAGCCAACCCAAACCAGGCTGCACATGCATCCAGTCTAGTGAAAAATTGTGATTTTTTTCTTATTTCTGCTCAAAATGTAGATTGTGGGTACCCATTGGAACGGTCTCCTCAAGACACTCCTAACGAGTACCCACAATCTATATTTTAGAGCAGAAATAAGAAAAGGTTTACCCCTGTAAATCCCAGTTTTACTATATAAAAGTGGGGTTCAAGGGGGGAAATATTATTTAGGCATGTTTTGGTGATGGAGAACATGGAAAAGTATACAGTAGAACATGGAAAAGTATACATGTACCTAGATTATTCCTGGCCCGGGGCTATAAGTAACCCTAAATGGCTATAAACTACCCGATCTGGAGCAGATTTTCATGGCCCCAAAAGGTGTATGAGCCATTGAAGTTTGACAGCATAAGCAAAATATTGTTGACGTGTCATTCTTACAAACAAAGTAGAAGAAATGATAGTAAGCATTCAAGGAATGAGATAGAGAAATTTACTGTCCAAGAAAAATAGAATAGACGTTAACCCTTGTCCTGCTGAATATTTATATATGCCACACCCACTACCGATTATCAACCAATCAGATTACTTGATGCAAATTATTGCAACAAATTTACAATCTGAATGGCAAACAATGTAGATCCTGATCAGATGGCTTCGTCAGAAGCCATCTGATCTGGATCTACATTGTTTCAAAGATAAGGCATAACCGGGATTAGCAGGACAAGGGTTAAGGATGTTATACAGTACAAAATAATACTAATGAAGACTTATCCATGGCAAGTAGACTATAATACAGAAAAATATATAAATAATACATGTATATCATCTATTCGTATTACTAAGAGGAATGAAATCACCTTAAGGGGAGGTAACTCTTAGAAAATTATTTTTGTCTTCCATGTCAATAGGGGTCAACTCTTAACCCTTGTCCTGCTGATCCCGGATATACATTATCTTTGAAACAATGTAGATCCAGATCAGATGGCTTCTGAAGAAGCCATCTGATCAGGATCTTCATTGTTTGCTATCCAGTTTATGAATTTGTTGCAGTAGTTTGCATCAAGTAATCTGATTGGCTGATAATCAGTAGTGGGTGTGACATATTTAAATATTCAGCAGGACAAGGGTTAAAGGAGGAGCAAGGTTTTTCCTTAAAGAGTTGACCCCTTCTAGTCCTCTTAATAGGAAAATAAACAGGATGTCCCGAAAGTTGTTCCCCTTGTAAAAAGGGCAACAAAAATGTGCCCAGTGCATACATTCCCTTTATTTGTTAAGTACAACATTGTAATGGACTTGAGCTTTTGCTTTTTCTATCTGATACATGTATAAATATGTTTTTTTAACATATATAAAAACAGTTCTATCTCTCTTATCACAAACATTGCTGTCTGAAACTACTGCTTAAGGCTAATTTTTTGGCCATTGCTGTTTTAGTATTTGCTATATGTTCTTCAGATTTCATATCCTTTTATCACAAACTACTGTTATCTCAAACTAAACTTGATTTTGGGTTAGTGAGAATCAACTGTAGTTGCTCTTTAACAAAACTTGTCAAAAGAGCTATAAAAGTAAAACAAGATCATACAAGATCGTAACATCATTACAAGCCATCCTGGTTCCAAGTATATAAAACTTTTTTCATGCTCAACTCAGTCCAGTATGACATTTCGCTATTTCCATTAACCCTTTGTATACCAGTAGACTCTTCCATGTTTATAGGTTGGAAAAGACCATTTAAGGGGTGTCAGTCCTATTTTTTCATCTTTCTATTTTTGATAGAAAATCCTGTTAGCAAACAGTGTAGACCCTGATCAGTCATCGCATGATGTGGCATCTGATCTGGGTAGGTACTGTATTTCTATGCCCCACTTTTGTGTTTCCAGGTAAGAATACAAACTAAAGGGGACAATTTTCCTACTCAATTTTTGTTGTTATTTGTCCTCTTCATAAATGTTAACAATGCCAGCAGTCACCAGTATTTTAATATTTATGAGCAGGACAAACAGGCTTAACTCAGATAAGCTAGAGAGACAAGTGCCTGGCCAGAAGTGAAAAAATTTTTTTTCATGCTCAACTCACTTGAACATGTCATTTGTCCTGCTCTTAAACAAATAAATTGCCAACAGTTGTTGTCATTTTGAAATTCATGAGCAGGAAATTGTTGGTATTTTAAAATTCATGAGCAGGATAAACAACATTCTCTGCTGATATGAGCAGGAAAATTGCATTTGTATTTAAACTAGAATGTTGCAAATATCACGCTCAGTTGAACTGAGCATGGAAAATTTTTTAATAACCTCGGGGGCCAGGCTCTATTGTCTGTGAATATCTCTAGCAAGCCCAGCTGCAGTTGATATTGAATTGGAATAATGGAAAATACACCACACCATTGTAATAAATGTTCATTTTTCATGAAAACTGTTTCGTTAATCCAACCATTTTATACACGTTTGGAATGTCAATAAAATTATCTTTCAGAAGATAAATTATTTGTGGTCATTGAATTTTCGATAATTGTTAATTGACAGGTTATTATTGATAATACAGGTAATTAACCCATTTAGTACCAGAAACCGCAAAACGGGTACCCTGGCAAACAGCGGAGGCCCAGATCAGACGCCGCAGAACGCGGCGTCTGATCTGATCAGGGCCTCCACTGTTTGCTGAAAGTTAAGTCATTTTCCAAATAAATTTTCATGACAACACAGCCTGACACCCCTAAATTTTGAAATGAACTGCAGGAAGATTCCATTTGGCACAAAAAGGGCTAACAGATAATATATGAGAAACCTGTGGCTATTTTCAGTACAAAAAAGGAACATTTGCATATTTAAAAACAACATATCCAATCGGCAGAGATGTCAAGCTATCACACAATCCTTGTGCTTTTGCATGCCGGAACCAAAACTGATGCTATTATACTGGAGAGTCGAGGCATGATCTCTTGAAAAATAGAAGGTAAATTCTCAAAGCGCATCTAAATTCTTTTCCTATACAATCTGATCTTTAATTTCATGCGAAAATTGTGGTATTTTAAGTAAATCTAGCAACCTGCAAGGGATGCCAAAGGTCATGTATGATAAAGTATTTCCTGGTGGAAATTCCCAGCCAGTGTTGCAAATATTCACTGCCATCTTGTCTGCAATCAACCGAAAGGTATATTTCTAAGTCTGGCCTGCAGGATAATTAGGCATCAGATGTCCCCATGTCACAAAACAAGAGGGCCATGATGGCCCTGGATCGCTCACCTGATCCATAGAGTAACAAGTGGGCCCTGGGGAGGGCCATTATTGACCCCAAGGTTATAATGTGTATAATGTTGAGGGAGGTCTAAAAAGGTGAAGCTTCATACCAAATATCAATAAAGGCTTGATTGTCCACTAGATGAAGCTCCATACCAAATATCAAAGACATGGGTCTTGCAGTTTCAGAGAAGAAGATTTTTTAAGATTTTCCTATATAAGTCTATGTAAAACCAAAGGGTCTTGGGGCGGGGGCATTTTGGGCCCAAGGGCTATAATTTGAACAATCTTGATAGAGGTTCACTAGATGAAATTTCACTCCAAATATCAAAGACCTAGGCCTTGTGGTTTCACAGAAGAAAATTTTTAAAGATTTTCCCTATATAATTTATATTTTTGGCCCCAGGGCTATAATTTGAACAATCTTGGTAGAGATCCACTAGGTGAAGCTTCACACAAAATATCAAAGACCTGGGCCTTCGGTTTCAGAGAAGAAGATTTTTAAAGATTTTCCCTATATAAGCCTATGTAAATCCATAGGCCTCTGGGGTGGGGGCATTTTTGGCCCCAGGGCTATAATTTGAACAATCTTGAAAGAGGTCCATTAGATGAAGCTTCATACCAAATATCCAAGATCTGGGCCTTGCGGTTCCAGAGAAGAAGATTTTTAAAGATTTTCCCTATATAAGCCTATGTAAAACCAAAGGCCCCTGGGGCGGGGGCGGTTTTGGCCCCAGGGCTATAATTTGAACAATCTTGAAAGGGGTCCACTAGATGAAGCTTCACACCAAATATCCAAGATCTGGGTCTTGCGGTTCCAGAGAAGAAGATTTTTAAAGATTTTCCCTATATAAGCATATGTAAAACCAAAGGCCCCCGGGGCGGGGGCATTTCTGGCCCCAGGGCTATAATTTGAACAATCTTGGTAGGGGTCCACTAGGTGAAGCTTCACACCAAATATCAAAGACCTGGGCCTTGCGGTTTCAGAGAAGAAGATTTTTAAAGATTTTCCCTATATAAGCCTATGTAAAACCAAAGGACCCCGGGGCGGGGACAATTTTCGACCCAGGACTATAATTTGAACAATCTTGGTAGAGGTCCACTAGATGAAGCTTCATACCATATATCGTAGAGCTGGGCCTTGCGGTTTCAGAGAAGAAGATTTTTAAAGTTTTCATTTAAAAAATCTATTTTTAGCTCCTGTGACCTAGATATGCAACAGACCGGAACCATTTGAACAACTTTGAAAGGGGACCACCTAAGGATCATTCCTGTGAAGTTTGGTCAAAATCCGATTAGTGGTTTAGGAGGAGATGTTGTTTGAAGAAAAGTTTACGCACACACGCACGCACGACGGACGACGGACAAAAAGTGATCACAAAAGCTCACCTCGTCACTACGTGACAGGTGAGCTAAAAAAACATTTAAGGAATCATATTGAGCCCTTTAATTTTTTCTTTACATAAAAATAATCTATAATAATGATCTTTTTTAACTCTTATCATGCTGTTCACTACAACCCATATCTTTGGAAACAGTGTAGATCCAGATCAGATGGCTTCTAAAGAAGCCATCTGATCAGGATCAGAAATGGGTGTGGCAAAACTGAATATTCAGCAAGAGAAGGGTTAAGGTATCTCTGCAAGTAACCGAGTTATGATTGTTGTTATGTAGTTATAAAACATCAATCCTTGAGGGTTATTGTTTGACATCTCCCAGAGGGGGGGGGGGGAAATACACACAATACTGGAGACTCAAAGAATAGGATATGAAAGTAAAATTAGTGAAATTAAAGTTAGCCTGGACTGTGTGTTAACTTTTTTACAGTGTCATAATGGTGTTACTGTGCATGGATGTTTTGATAATGGTGTTACAGTATGTCTGACTGATTTTGCCGCTATAAGACAAATCAAAAGCTGAACAAAGTGACGCAGAACTGATCTCAATTACATGTTATTCTATTTTGTATATAGCTCCATATGAGGATGAGTAATAATAATTTTGTAATACATTTGATCATAATGTTTTGGGTATTTGTTAGAATCGCCTCAATGAGTGCCAACAAGAAACAAGAAAATTATCCCTCATGATCAATCACTCCATCTTAACTGGAGGTATGATTTTACATAGAAGTACTGTCGAACTTCAATGGCTCGAACACCCTTGGGACCTCGAAAATCTGTTCGAGACAGGGGTAGTTTGAGCCACTGAGGGAGACTACCAGGAGGTATACGATATACTTTTGGATATCTTTTCGGTGTTTTATAATGAAAATGTATGCTGTGTGTACTCATTAGAATCGCCTCATCGAGGTGATTCTAATGAGTACACACAGCATAATTTTGCAAGATAAAAGACTAAAATCTCCTTAATTATCCCCTACTATTTCTTATGAAGAGGATTTTGCTAGGGGTTCAAGAATGGGTTTGACGCATCCATGGTAAACGAGCCATCGGTGTTCGAGCCATCAAAGTTCTACTGTATATGACATTTTAAGATTTGTCCTGTGTTTTGACTTTTGCCCAAGCCCTTGTACATGTATTGCAAGTAGCATATCCATGATAGTGTATGGAAGTTGCAACCTAGGGTTGCAATACAGTAACATATCAACTTGATAATGAATTGCAAGTTGCAACCTAGGGCTGCAACACAGTAGCATATTCATGTGATAATGTACTGCAAGTTGCAAAGCTAGGCAACCTAGGGTTGCAACACAGTAGCTTATCAAGTTGATAATGAATTGCAAGTTGCAACCTTTAGCATAAGATAATGTACTGCAAGTTGCAACCTAGGTTGCAACCTAGCAGCATATATGATAAAGTACTGCAATTTGCAGGGTTGCAACACAGTAGCATGTTCATAAGCTGATAATGTACAAGAAGCTATAACCTTGTTTTGTATCACAGCAGCAGATTCATATGACAATACAGTAGAACTTCGATGGCTCGAACACCGATGGCTCGTTTACCATGGCTGAGTCGAACTCGCTCTTAAGCCCCTAGGGAAATCCTCAAGATAAGAAATGGTGGGGGATGATTAAGGAGATTTTAGTCTTTTATCTTGCAAATGTATGCTGTGTGAACTCATTAGAATCACCTCGGTGAGGCGATTCTAATGAGTACACACAGCAAAAATTTTCATTATATAACATCGAAAGATGTTCAAAAGTATCTCGTTATGCCTCTTGGCAGTAATCTTCAGTGGCTCGAACTACCACTGTCCCGAATAAATTTTCATGGTCCCAAAGGGGTTCGAGCCATCAAAGTTCGACTGTATATTGCAATCTGCAACCAAGGATTACAGCACAGTAGCCTAGTCAAGCTTAGCAAATGTTAAAATACAGACAAAACATTTTATTGTTACTTTCCAAACTGTAAATCTTTAGACATTTCTATGTTACAAAATATAGTTACTGTAGTATATGTATATATAATGCATTTCATATTTCTGTGATACTTAAAATTTGCATTGAAACTTGCTTTACATCAAACTGCAATTATGCTCTATCAATATTGTCCGAGTAATAAATGGACACTGCTGTAGTATTTATAAGCCATGCAAAACTATATAATTACAAAATCTGGGGCAAACTTATTTGGAAGCAAAATTTAGTGCAAACTTAATATAACCCTTAACCCTTTTTGTACCAAATGGAATCTTCCACCTTATAATTATGCAGAAGGAGTTCATTTCAAAATTTGGGGGTGTCAGGTTGTGTTTTCATCAAAATTTATTTGTAAAATGAGTGAACTTTTAGCAAACAGTGGAGGCCCTAATCAGACGCCGCGTTCTGCGGCATCTGATCTGGGCCTAAACTGTTTGTCAAGGTACCCGTTTTGGGGTTTCTGGTACTAAATGGGTTAAAGCTCTAGTCATGACCAGCATACAACATTGATATTCAGAATATGTAAAAGAAACCTCAGAAAGTATCAGATGTCTCACTTAATCTTCAGCGTGCTGTAGGCGCATTTATTTGTCCATGGGCGTAATCCACCTTGAGCAACTTGTCACGCTCATAAGAAAGCAAGTACAATCCATCGGATGCAGGAGGGCTCATTCTTTCTTACAAGGGCACACGCTTTACCCACATTACTGGCTGTTTGATTTTACACCCAGAAATAATGTTAAAATTTGAAATCTTTCAGATACCAGTCTTCAACACGTCCCCCTTACCTGTTTTATCACAATTTTGTGCATACTAAACCCAATCTATCTAAATGACTACTGGTGATAAATATGTAGCCATACTATCGGTAGCTACACAAGCTATTAATTTTGTCCTACAAAGCACACACTGAGCGCTATTGTCTTGTAGTTCTTTTTTTTTAAGTGTCTTAAAAGGTTCCCGGTCAGATCACATGACTGCCATATTTTGAAGTCATGTGACCCATAATACTTCTACTAGAAATGGCAGAAGATGTCTTGCCTACAATGTGTCAAAGTATGAGCAGAATCAGTTCAGGTTTAAGGAAATTTTGGCTGCCGAAATAAGGGTGCCCCCTCCAATGAACAATTATTGAATACTGCTCAGCATGTTAAAGGTTAAGGCATACTTTCATCTGAAATCTGGCCCCAAGGTAATTTAACTCTTTTCGTGCTCAACTATTAACATTTTTAATGCTCAACACACTTGAGCATGGAATTTGAAATGCTCATTAAAATTGGGCTAGTGAGGCATTATGTCTGCGAAGATCAGTAAAGAATTTTGTTTGTCCTGCTAATAAATCTTAAAATGCCGACAACTGGTGGTTTTCTAAAATTTAAGGGAGGAAAAAATTTCATGCTAAAGCAAGCTCTGCCTGAAAAAAAGGTTTTATAACCTTGGGGCCTGTTTGTTTGATAGCCGATGCTATTCTGTTAATGTCTCTACGAAACTAACTTTGGAGATTTAATGGGTTGAATTGAAGGATGCTGGTACTTTATGGGTCTTAGTAAGGAAAAAAGGATGACATTTTGTGCCCTAATTTTTATCAAAATGACATGGGTCCAAGTGTCCAAAGCCGCCTTAGCTTCATATACTTGTTAGGGGTTAAATCAGTAACTGTTCCAACAGTTTTGTTTGTTTGATTTTAGGTTTAACATCCCCGTCAACACTGTAAAGGTCATTTTGGAGACTTTGCTTCCAATTTTGTGGGATTTTTACCCTTCATTGAGATGAAATGACATCTCAAGCCCTGTCGCCCAATGAAACCAATAGGGTTTATTAGCATGGACGGTCTGCCTCGCACCGCGGTTCCTGCACAGGCTTAGATCCTCTAAGCGGTTTACCAGTACTAGTGTGCGGGCCAGATTCAGCTCTGCATGGAAGCATCATGCAGCCCATATATTTATTCAAGCCCCTATGGGCGTGGGCCGAACAGGTACAGTGAAATTTCGCTGTACATACCACCTCAAATTATGACTAATTCTGCTTTAAAAACCTTATTTAGAAGTTTCAGTTATTCTTTCTTCGAGATTTCTGCATACAGTGCCCTCTGGTCATAGACCACCTTTGGGACTGTTCAAAAGTGGTCTTCAAGACCACTTTTGAACAGTCCCATAGGTGGTCTTAATATTGGGAATTTACTGTATTTTGCCGAAAAAATAAAAGCTGCTCAAACATGAAGTTACATAGATTCAAGCATTCTAAAGCCAATCAAAATATTATGATAACACAACAATGCAACATAGTGCATTTTTTCACATCTTGAAAATGGCTACTTTTCTGATGAAAATCTGCGATATTTTTCCCATTTGTGCTGCTTGAGGCAGTTCTAACCAGTACCCACAACCTATAGAAATAAGAAAAAGTATACCCCCGTAAACACTCTATATAAAGTGAGGTTTAAGGGGTGTTCATTTCATAGACTTGTTCACGTCATAATATTCAAAACGTTACAGCATTCATTTTATTGTTCTCAATGAATATGGGGGTAAATATTTCAAACAATATTTTTATGCCTCCACAGGAAAATCAGAGAGTGACAGAGAACAAATTGTTTTCATATGAAAACCTTAAAACATGCGCAAATTATTCTGTTTCATCCTATTTTTAAAGATGGCCTCAAAAGATGCTGATAAAGTCGATAACCTTGAGCTTATAAAAGTGAAGGATGCCATTTTGATTAATACTGTCATATAGCTATCATACAGGTCAACTATGTGTCACTGACTCAGCAGTAAATATATATTTAACCCTTCTCTTGCTGAATATTTAGTTAAGCCACACCCATTTCTGACTTTGAACCAATCAGATTACTTGATGTAATTTATTCCTACAAATTCATAAACTGAATGTCAGTGTAGATCCTGATCAGGTGGTTTCTTCAGAAGCCATCTAATCTGGATCTACACTGTTTGCAAAGAAAAGGGTTGTCGTGAACAGCACGATAAGAGTTAAAGAGTTTTAAATATAGCTCAAAAGACACATAAAAGCCCATCTTATGGGACCAAAATATAGTAAATATCAATGTAACTATTGATAAAGAAGCTGAAGCTTTTATTGCACACACAACATAACTTAAACTTAAACACTTGTCCTGTTGAATGAATTAATTTTGCCACACCCATTTCTGAGTATCAGCCAACCAGATTACTTGATACATGTATAATGTTATCATTCAAATTCACAGAATGAATGACAGCGTAGATCCTGATCAGATGGCTTCATCAGAAGCCATCTGCATTCTGATCTGGATCTCCACTGTTTGCAAAAGAAACTTGCATGCCTATGTCTTCCTGCTAAAGCAGGTGCGACAAAAAGGTACAAGGTGGCTGTAGTGACTAGTGTAGACAGACTATGTTCAGCCTGCACATCTGCAGTCTTATCAGAGTCTTTGCAAGTCCCAAACATCATTTAACCTGTATCCTGCTGAATAAATTAAGTTAGCCACACCCATTTCTGACTATCCATCCATCAAATTACTTGATATACTGTATTTGTTCAATTCACAAACTGTATGACAGTGTAGATCCTGATCAGATGGCTTCTTCAGAAGCTATGTGATCTGGATCTTCACTGTTTGCAAAGATAGGGTCTGCCGTGTTCAGCAGGATATGGGTTAAAAACCTGGGGCCAGTTGATCAAAACTAACAACGCCATGGCTTGTTAACGTGTCATTAAAACTTTGATCATTTATTATGGCAAATATGCTAATATTTTTGCTGAAAAAAAAATGTGAACAGCAAAAATACCAAAATTTTAATTATTGTAATTGATAGAACAGTTAACAATATGACTATTAATGAGCACGTTAACCTAATGAGGCTATGAACAATTGACCCTCTTTTTTTCATTTGCTATCGTGTGAAAACCTGTTGTTGTTTTTTTGTTGTTGTTGTTTATTTTATTTTTTTTGTCATTTGCAGACAGCAAGAGCATTTATGCAGACTGATCAGCATCTTAATGTTTACTGCATGGACACTACAATTACCTTGAATTTCTACATCTAATCTTTCACAAATCTTTTTAGTCTTTGTGTGGCTGAGCAGAGTAGTTAGTGTCGCACCTGGTCACAAACTATGAAGCCCCATTATTTTCATGACAGGGATCTTGCATATTCACCGAGTTTGTTTGGTGTTAAAGGGAATGGGAACACCTAGCACATTTTTCCGCCATTTTTTCAAAGGGAGGCAACTTTCGGGACTTCCTGTTCACTTGTCTTTAAGGCCTGTCCCACTGAAAAAGGGGTCAACTCTTAAAGGAAAGAATTTGCTCCTCAGGAGCAAATTCTTTCCTTTAAGAGTTGACCCCAATTGACATGGGAGATAAAAATACCATACCTGCCAACACTCCCGATTTGAGCGTGACTCTCACGATTTATTGTGTGTCTCACTCCCCCACGATCTTTTTTTGAAAATGGCCCAAATCTCACGAATTTCAATGCATCTCACGCTTAGAAATTCGTTAAATTCGCCATACCGGATATTTACATATGCAAACTGGTTATTATCGGCTTTTCTGAATCGCTAATATATGCAATTAGAGCCGGGATACAGAACTATTGGAAAATCACCTCAGGTCACAGGTATATTTGGACTATTATTAGCAAATCTATTATTGGACAGGTAAATAAACAAAACTATCCATCTTGTCTATAATCTATCTATCGGTAAATTTCTAAGTTTAGTCCTCAGAATAAACAGATATCGAGGCATCCCTGCGTTACAAAAATATTACAGAAATCATATTTAGCCATTTAATTACTTCATTACATACTAATAATCTTCCATAAAACGATCTTTTTCTCTTTTTTTTTGGCATTTTACAAGGCACCCAAAATGTTGTGTGGCGACCAATGGCCTATCTTGCATTTTGTTTATGAATCTATGAAAACGTAAACATTAACAAAAACACTCAAAGTATTGATCAGTTATTTATTTTAGCATAAATTTGTGCAGCTTTTAATAAGATTTGATGAAGTTCTGTGGTAAAATGAATCATTGTATCTGATTTGTAAAGCGACCTTTAAAACTAAGTAACATATATTCGGACAGTACACAGTTTTATACACATCACCCCTGCTAAAAATGCACGTTTTATGCTAGGTGGGTGAGCTAGCACTTCCTTTTTTAATGGGTGCTTGGTCTGGTTAAAAATTGAAATTTATTGGTGGTGGGGTTCAATTTATTTATTTTTTATGGATGGTGGGTCTTTGAAAAAGGTAGCACCCATCCCCACCCCCATACGGTTAGGGAAAAAATCTCACTCTTTCAAATTTTTCCTGAAAATTCCCCGCGAGTCAAATACTAAAAAAGATGGTGAAAAAGGGTCCGCCACGCGCAGTCTCACTCTTTGGATTTTCTCAATGTTGGCAGGTATGAAAATACTTTTGTAGGAGTTGCCTCCCTTGAAGGTGTATCCATTCCTCTTAAATGGCCCAGTCAACACTGTTTAGGTCATGCTGAGCCAGTCAGTTTAAATGACACTTTTCCTGGAGAGGCTTAACATAAAGTGGCTAACCAGTACAGTGCACGTTCGACATCTGTCCCTCTTGAATCAGTGGTAGAGAGAGAATGAAACTAGAAACAAGGGCTGTCACTGTAGGTGACCAATGCCCCCATGGAGCCAATTTCTGAGTTTTTGCAAAATTTCAAGGGTAGATAATTCAGCCAAAAATGACAACAGAGTTATGGCCCTTGGTCAGAATGTAGCCCTTGTGATGGTGAAAAAGTGTGTGAAGTTTCATGGGGCTAGGTAAAATACTTTTGAAGTTACGATCAAGGTTAAAGTTTTTGTAATGGACAGACAGACAAACAAACAGACAGTGGACAGACAGACAGAAAAACAAACAGACAGACGGGGCAAATACTATATGCACCCCGAATCAAAGATTGGGGGGCGGGGGGCGGGGGTATAATAATTTCATGATCAACCACCATGAAGGAATGCTGCTGACCCTACAGGTAATGAACCTGGCCTGTCAGACACCTGCAAATAGTCTTAAAGATATAAGGTTAAATCGCTGAACCATGAAACATAGATCACACTGACCTAAATACATTTTCAGGCCAATCATCCAGTCACATGGAACATATACACCAGGTATGACATTTCTCCAATAAATGGTCTTCAAGTTATAAGCAAAATCATTGAACCATGAATTATAGGTCACACTGATCTAGATATATTTTTATTTCAATCATTGTTTCATATGGAACTTACATTCCTGGTAAGATATTTCTCCATCAAATAGTTTTCAAGATAAAAGGCAAAATCACTGAACCGGGAAATGCAGATCATATTGACCTAGATATATTTTTAGGTCAATCATTGGGTCACATGGAACTAATATCCCTATTAGCTGATATTTCTCCTATAAAGTTTTCAATATAAAAGGTTAAATCACTCAACCATGAAATTGTCTCACTGATCTAGATATAGTTTCCAGTCAATGAATGGGTTGCATGGAACTTACATAGCAGGAATGGCATTTCTTCATCAAATATCAAGTTATAAGGCAAAATCACTGAACCACCAAATATAGGTCACACTGGCCTAAATATATATTTATGTCAATCATTGTGCCATATGTAACTTATAATCCTGGTATGATATTTTCTCCATCATATAGTATTCAAGATAAAAGGCAAAATCACTGAACCATGAAATAAAGGTCATACTGATCTAGGTATATTTTAAGGTCAATAATTGAGTCACATGGATCTAATATCCCAGGTTTGACATTTGTCCTACAAAAAGTCTTCAAGATATAAAGTAAAATCACTAAACCATGAGATATAGGTCACACTGACCTAGATATATTTTGAGGTCAATCACCGGGTCACATGGAACTAACATCTCATGTATGACATTTCTCCAACCAATAGTTTTCAAGGTAAAATCGCTGGAATGTGAAATGTAGTTCACGGATCGTGAAATGTCCGTCACCATCCTCTTTCACACTCAAATCAGCAGCCCTTGCCCATTGGGGCTTGAAGAAATAAATGGGCTGCATGATGCTTCCACGCAGAGCTGAAACCAACCACACACAAGTACAGGTAAACCCCTCAGAGGATCTACCGGGTAAGTCTGCCCAGGTAAAGCAATGCGAGTTGGACTGTCCATGCTTATAAACCCTATTGGTTTCATTGGGCGATAGGGCTTGAGCTGTCATTTCATCTCAATGTCAGGTAAAAGTCCCACAAAATTGGAAACAACATTTCCAAAATGACATATAGTGTTGACATGGACGTTAAACCTCAAATCAAACAAACAAAACACTCAAATCAATGTCACATAGTTGGCTGATGTATAACTATCTGTGTCAATAACATGTCAGCATAATGGATTATTACAAATGTGTCCTAGATTTTGAACCCTAGCCCCACCCCGCAGGCATGAACCCAGGGGTGTGTTGTAGACCCTTCTAGTACCCAAGTTCTAATATGTAAGCTCTGTGATGACTGTCCAGATTTAAGCATTTGAAGAAACTTTAACACAATAATTACAAAGGTGTCCTAAATTTTGACCCCTAGCCCAACCCCAGGGGTATATTCTATCGGAATCTCAAGGATGCTACAGTTGAAATTTGGGCCCAGTCAGCCCTGTGGTTTCAGAGGAGATGTAGTTTGAAAGTGTTGCCACCAGACTACGATGACAGAAGAAGACGGACAACTGCCTATCCTATAAGCTCCCCTGGAGCCTTCAGCTGTGGTGAGCTAAAAATGCCTTGAAAATGCCATCTGCTAGTGTAATTAGCATTTAACCCTTTCTGTACCAAATGGAATCTTCCTCCTTATATATAGCAGGAGTCCATTTTTAAATTTAGGGGTGTCAGGTTTTGTTTTCTTCAATATTTAGTAGGAAAATGGCTGAACTTTTTGCGGCATCTGATCTGGGCCTGCACTCTTTGCCACGGTACCCGTTTAGGGGTTTCCAGTCTGAAATGGGTTAAAGGGTAAGATATATGATACATCAGATAGTGTCAAAATCAGTGGACTAGTAAAGAGAGTTTAAGACCAGGAGAAGTTGGTCCTGTAGACGATAGACATATGAGCCTTAGAAAAGCTCCTGATAATGTGACCATCGTTGTCCACAAATGTCTGAAGGTATGTTTTGTGTCATTGTGGCTCAGTTATCAAGACTTCTATATTACAATTAAGGGGAATGGATAGACCTTTAGGGGAGGCAACTCCTGCAAAAGTATTTTCGTCTCCCATGTCTAGGGGTCAACTCTTTAAAGGAAAGAATTTGCTCCTCGGGAGCAAATTCTTTCCTTCAAGAGTAGACCCCTTTTTCGGTGAGACAGAGTTTATAGAAAAGCGAACAGGAAGTCCCAAAAGTTGTCTTCCTTTGAAAAATGGCAGATAAACCTGCCAGGTGTTCCCATTCCCCTTAAGCATTGCTTAAGCTTTCTAAAGCTGTACCATTTCAATTCCAGAAACAGTTTCATCACAGAATTTAACTGACGACATAGTAAGGTTTGGGGACAGAATCGGAGGAATTGGCGAGAATTTCGTTGCAGTTTCTAAACCAGGAAACGAATCGTCATGAGACAACTTGTCACACACTATGGGGTGAACAATAGATTGTAAATCCCTCTCGAGGTCATCGATAATAGAGTCCGTGCGAGAGGCTGTGTCTTGTGAATCAGCCTGCGACAACTTCTCATCTTGATCGTCCCATTCTTTGTGTACTTCAGCCTGAAAAACTGTCTGAGAGCTATACAAACTACGCCTATTCATTGTTGGCATTGATTTGCTTTTTGATCTGCTAGTTTGACTGCTTGTTTCCGTTTCATCTACTTCAATTTCCTGAGTTGCTTTAGAGTTAGTTCCCTTGCATTCAGCTGTTGGAGATGGGTGCCAGTCACGACCACAAAGGTCACAACTTGGATTTGAGGTCTTAAAATTCTCACAACTTCGTGAATTTAATGACTGCAATGCAGGGCTAGGGATTACAAGTTGGTCACCAAGTGAAGAGGGGCACGAGTGTTGGTTGCTTTGAAGTGGCTTTGGTACTGTGCCCTGCTTTGTTTTAGTGAACTTTGGTAACCGTGGGAATGATTTCTCTTTGTTTTCTGATTTCTTGCTGTCCTTTGGTGGCAAGATGTGTTTCTCTGGAGGGCCCAAAAGAGGTTCATAAGAACTTTTACGAAAATGACGTAATTTTGATTTGCTGAGGAGTGGAGCCTGCTCCACGGTGTCCTCCACCCAATCAGGATTACATTTGAAATATTCTTTGGCTGATTCTATTGCAACTCGCAGCTCTGTTCCCATTTCAGAAACATCATAGGTTTCCTCTGAAAGACCCAGAATGGGTATCCCATCTTTGGTGGGCTCGCCATTGATTCCATGTAAATGACAAAACAGAGCACTAATATCTTTAATCAAACAAAATTTAAATGCCATTTCTAACTGAGGTGGGATATCACTAGCTGTGGAATAATCCATATACACAGAGATAAATGCCGTCAACGGCATCTCTTTTGATCTTTCTACTCGCATTTTCTCCGCAACATAATCCACAGCGACAGCAAAATAATCTGGCAGCGATCGATCTGGATCAAACTTAAAGCGTACTTTTTTCTTGCTGCATCGTAATCTAGCACCAATAGAACACATGACAATAATAAACTCCGCCTCCTGAAGTTTCTCCACCAACCAATCATCTAATCCACGCTCGTGTATGAGCTGTTCTTCAAACATATCCACATGGACATTACAGTTGCAGGTTTCAATGAGAAAGCCGGCAAGTGCCTCGACCACCTTCTGATGAGCCGAGCAGTCATTGGAATATAACAACAGCACTGATGGAACTTGCTTTTGTTCTAAATCTGAAAAATAAGAAATTTGTTCTTTGTTAAGGGGAATGGGAACACCTGGCTGATTTTTCTGCCATTTTCAAAGGGAGACAACTTTCGGGACTTTCTGTTCGCCTTTCTATAAGCCCTGTCCCATGGAAAAAGGGGTCTACTCTTAAAGGAAAGAATTTGCTCCTCGGGAGTAAATTCTTTCCTTTAAGAGTTGACCTCTATTGAAATGGGAGATAAAAGTACTTTTGCAGGAGTTGCCTCCCCTGCAGGTGTTCCCATTCCCCTTAAGAGGAGTGGATACACCTTCAGGGGCTATAACTCCTGCAAAAAGGTTTTTGTCTCCCATGTCAATATGGGTCAACTCTTAAAGGAAAGAATTTGCTCCTAAGGAGCAAATTCTTTCCTTTAAGAGTAGACCCTCTTTTCAGTGAGACAGGGCTTATGCAAAAGTGAACATGAAGTCCGGAAATTTGTCTCCCTTTGAAAAAATCTTGATTTACACTTTTTGCAAACGGTTCAAAAGGACAAGGGATAAGGAATGAGATTTTGAAGATGTTATTACTTCTGTTGGTAAAACTGTGTCTCTGCCAATACAACTGGTGAATTTGTTTGAATGTATTAATTATACATATACCATAATGGCATACATGTAAAAACAGAAAGGATTCAATGCCTGCCCTGCTGAATAAATTAACTTAGCAACACCCATTTCTGACTTTTAATCAATCTGATACATTGATGTAATGTATTCCTACAAATTCATGCACAGAGTGAATGTCAAACAGTGTAGATACTGACATACTGATCAGATGGCTTCGTATCTGTATCTATAAAGTTTGCAAAAAGAAAGTGCATATTCTATTCAGTAGAACAAGGGTTTAGCATTTTTGACATGTACCCAAAAAGTTCCAAAAATTTGGACAGCTTTAGGGCTTGCTGTAATTCTCCTAAAATTTTAACGAATCTATTTCACCATCCAGCAAGGAGACCAAAAGGTGCAGACAGAATGGCAAATAGTGTAGACCCTGATCAGACTGCTCCTGAAGGAGCAGTCTGATCTGGGTCTGCACTGTTTGCTCAGGCTTGTCTGTCCCAATATTTAATATAATTATGGTACATAAAATCTCAATCCTTAAATTTACTGAAGCCTTAAATTTAAGAAATGATTATGAACCTGGGTGGCCTTAATTATCCTCCATTAATCCTCCTTCTCTGGAGCTTTGTGTCTGTATGAGGCTTCTATTGACTTTTATAACACATAGGCCATTCCTTAGGTAGTGGGTTTTACCATATGGATTCAGACAAAACAGTGAAGACCCAATGTGATGCCACAGAAACTGGCATCTAATCAGGGGCTACACTGTTTACAACACCTCCCGCTATTCTTAGACAAACATCGGGTTATAAATTGTATTTGTTCAAATTTTAGAAGTATGGTAAGGAGTTGAAGTGTCTGAATATTTAGGGTAAATATGATAGCTGTTCAGTGTGGTTGAAAATACATCACTGCTTCAACTTCCAATCAAAATGGGCCGGCCTCAGTAGCTTAGTCCAATGCGCATCTGACTGGTAATCAGGAGGACGCGGGTTCGATTCCTGTCGGTGTTGGCAACATTCTTTCATGGAGATTGATCATGAAATCTTTTCTATGGTCATTCTCTCCCTTCCACTGATTCAAGAAGGGCAGTTGTTAGTTTCTGGCGAAAGAATGTGCACTGTACTGGTGCTTACGTATAAGCCTGCCCAGGAAAAGTGTGGATAGGTAAACTGACCAGCTCAAAAATGACCTAAAATAGTGTTGACTGGGCCGTTAAAATCCAATACAATACAAACAATCAAACAAATCAAAATGGATATTTCATGTTTTAGTTTGTTTGATTTGTGGTTTAATGTCCCCGTCAACACTGTAAAGGTCAT
Organism: Lucinisca nassula; assembly: GCA_963580285.1. Lineage (NCBI taxonomy): Eukaryota > Metazoa > Mollusca > Bivalvia > Lucinida > Lucinidae > Lucinisca > Lucinisca nassula. The sequence goes on along the minus strand of OY757016.1, from coordinate 98,335,269 downwards.
TTTGGAGACATTGCTTCCAATTGTGTGGGACTTTTACCCGACCTTGAGATGAAATGACATGGCAAGCCCTGCCGCCCAATGAAACAAATAGGGCCGACTCGCACCGCTTTGCCAGGGCAGGCTTAGATCCTCTAAGCAGTTTACCAGTACTCATGTGCGGGTCAGTTTCAGCTCTGCGTGGAAGCATCATGCAGCCCATCTATTTCTTCAAGCCCCGATGGGCGGGGGCCACTTCATGTTTCAGTAAGTAAGGAAATGAATAACTGGTTCATCTTCATGACCAATAAAAGTGTATCATGAACATTTGTTACTAACTGGTAAATTATTGAACCATATAAATTTACACTGTAATCTGAAGCTTTCCACATATCTATTGTCAATGTTAATTGGCTATATTACATGCATAATTAAAATGTTTTCACGAGTTATCAATTTTCTGTAGACCTAAGAATTAATGGAAAATGATGTGTTTTGCATTTTAAATTTAGTCTGAGGGCAATTAGCATTCATTTTGCGAATAAATGGTTTGATTCAACAAATTTCCTGAAACACACGGTTTAATTTTAATTTATGCTTACAACCCTTCAAGATTATTTTACATATTGAGCTGATCATAAAACAGATGAAAAATTTTGATATTTTTCTAATTTCTGCTCAAAATAAAGATTGAGGGCCCTCGTTAGAACAGCCTCAATATCGAGGCCGTTCATACGAGTTCCCACAATCTATATTTTAGAGCAGAAATAAGAAAAATATGGTTTACCCCTGTAAACCCCAGTTTTACCACACAAAAGTGGGGTTCAAGGAGGTCAAAATTATATAGGCGTGTTTTCGTGATGGGAATCGGAAAACGCGAGTAGGGTAATATGGTATTTTGTATTTTGTTGTCAGAAAACTGGCTGAAGACAGCAGTATTTCATGTAGATATATAAAAATACCTATGATTTTGACTATTTTAACATCCGTGAGTAGTTTGAATTTCATGCTCAGTTGAGTTTAGCATGAAAAAAGTTTTATAACCCCAGGACCTCAACTTCTAATTCAGAACTCAACATTTCAAGTGACCAACTCACAGTGGTGAGAGACTAAAATGAAAAGGGGATTAACAGCTCTCTTTACAATTAGAACTGTCTTGCTTGTTTGTTTGTTTGATTGATTGGGGTTTAATGTCCCCATCAACTTTAGGTCGTTTTGGAGATGTTGTTCCAGTTTTGTGGGACTTTTACCCAACATTGTGATGAAATGACATCTCAAGCCCTGCCACCCAATGAAACCAATAGGAGTTATATGCAATGGCAGTCTGACTAGCACCACTTAGCCTGGTTTACTCAGTATAAGCGATTTACCAGTACTCATGTGCAGTCAGTTCCAGCTCTGCGTGGAAGCATTGTGCAGCCCAATCATTACTCCAAGCCCCATTGGGCGGGGGCCAAACTAGGCCTGTCAGTTTAATTTTAATGCATGTTCAAAGAAAATGCTTCTTACCTATAGAAACTGATCTGTTATGCAAGCTTGTGTTCCGATCTGAACTGCCTGTAAACAAAGAAAATCTTGCTTTACACATACCTATAAACAAGGCGGAATAATGAGGGTAATTAACTCTTATCCTGCAGAACAATTAATTTAGCCACACCCATTTCTGACTTTGAACCAATCAAAATACTCAATAATATTTAATTAAAAATCAAAAAGGAGTTTTAAGCCTACAAATTCACAAAATGAATGTCAAACAGTGTAGATCCTGATCAGATGGCTTCTTCAGAAGCCATCTGATCTGGATCTACACTGTTTGCAACAGTAATTGTTGTTGTGCTCTGTGGGATAAGGGTTAAGTGATAGTTTTCCTATTATTTAGCTAAAAATATATGTTGTGGGTTCTTGACAGAATCACCTCACTCAGCGATTATCCATAATGACAACACATTCGTGTGAAATAGTACAAATTTTCACATCTCCAAAATGGCTACTTTTCTGATGAAAATCTGTGACAGTTTTCTTAAATATACTACAAACATAGGTTGTGGGGTGCTCGTTAGAACTGCCTCAACGAGGCAGTTTTAACAAGTACTGACAACCTATGTCTTGGAGCAGAAATAAGAAAAATAATGTATACCCCCAAAACCCCACTTTTCTCTATATAAAGTGGGGTTTAGTGGGGTGTTCATTTCACGGACTTGTTTACATGATGTCACTGATGCGATTTATGAAATACCTCCAACATATGTTCAAATGAAGAAATAATCTCAATGTCGGTAAAAGTCACACAAAATTGGATTGGAACCAATTTCTCCAAAATGACCTAATTAGTGTTGAAAAGGACATAAACCCTCAATTCAAATAATGAAGAAATAAAAAAAAAACTAGATGATAGTAAGTACCCCCGCAACAGTACAATTCTGCTAACAATTATTGATGCTAAAAACCATGTAACAGTCCTAAGCTATATCTTGCCAACATAAATTCACATACCTAGATCTGAGCGGAAACAAATTTTTGACATCATTCAAGGGCCATAACTCTGCTTAAAATTGATGAAAAATGCACAATCCCAATCTATATCTTGTCACCAAAAATTCACATACCAAATTTGATCAAAATCCATCACTTATTTCTCAAGATATTGAGCAATAAGGAATTTTTAAGGTCAATTAAGGGCTATAACTCTGCTGAAAATTGATGCAAAAAGACTTGTAACAGTCCCAAGTTATATCTTGCCAACATAAATTCATATTCCAAATTTGATTTTATCAGAATCCATCATTTCTTCCTCAAGATATAGGACAAAAATGAATTTCTGAGGTCATTCAAGGGCCATAACTCTGCTGAAAATTATAACTGATGCAAAAAAAAAAAAAAAAAAAAAAAAACATGTAACAGTTCCACCAAGCTCTATCTTACCAAAATAAATTCACATAACAAATTTGATCAAAGTCCATCTTTTTTTACCCAAAATATTGTGCTGAAATTTTCAACATCATTCAAGGGCCATTACTCTGCTAATAAACTGATAAAAAAATACTGTGTAACAATTCCAAGCTATATCTTGTCAACACAAATTCACATACCAACTTTGATCAAAATCCATCAGTCTTTCTCAAGATATTGAGAGGAAACAAATTTTGACTTCATTCAAGGGCCATAACTCTACTAAAAATGCCACATAACGATCCCAAGCTAGTTCTTGACATCATAAATTCAAATAATATATACAAACAAAATTAATCATATGCTTTTTAAGATACTAAGTGGAAAAGACTTTCTGGCATCAGGCAAGGACCATAACTCTGTTGAAAATTGATGCAAAAATCTGTGTAACAATCCCAAACTAGAGGTTGTCAATATCAATTCACATGCAAAATTTAATCAAAATCCAGCAATTTGTTTTTGAAGTCCATTGTGGCCTTGACATCTGACCTTTGACCTTGAAAATCAATAGGGTTCATCCTCTCTCCATTGGGAACATTTGTGGAAGGTTTGATGCGTATTTGATGGCAGCTTTGTCTTCTACCTTGTTCACAAGGTTCTGGACACACACAGACAGATGGATGCACATCAATGATACTATAACCCCATCCCATCAACTTTGTCGTGAGGGATCAAAAATAGACCTGACACTCCTTAAATGATATATGGACCTGTCGGTCCTGTCCAACATGTAACCATGAAAGAGTTCACCAGTATAAAATGTGTTAAAAGAATTTGCTTTGGAACCCAACAATACCATCATAGCAAGGTTGTGTCTGATCAGAAGTTAAACCTACCTGATCTGCTGGTTCTTCTGCGATTCTTATAGAAGCGATAGAGCAGGGTAACAACAATGAGTATTCCCAGGAATCCAAACACTCCAAATACGGTTCCCAAGACGATCTGTAAGGACCGCTCATACTCTGTGGTCTGGGAAGCTTTGGCTACCTGAACATTCTCTGCAAAATTCACATGAAATTGAGGTAAAAAGTACAGATAACTCTCTTTATACCAACATTTTAAATAATGACAAAACTCATGGCAACTACGATTTCAATGAATATTTCAAGAATATTGAATTTATTACTCAAAAAAAAAAAAATGTTGTGGACACAAGTTAGGATGGCCTCGTGAATAATTAAGAATAAAAGTGCTGCAAGCACCGCATCATGCCCCACGACTACACTTACAAGCATGTGCCATAAGTTAAGTGTCAAAAAGGATTTCAAAGTGAATTTGCATTATTAATAATTCTTTCCCTTAACCCTTGTCCTGCTAATCCCGGATATGTCTTATCTTTGAAACAATGTAAATCCAGATCAGATGGCTTCGTCAGAAGCCATCTGATCAGGATCTACATTGTTTGCCATTCAGATTGTGAATTTGTTGCAATAATTTGCATCAAGTAATCTGATTGGTTGATAATCTGTAGTGGGTGTGGCATGCATAAATATTCAGCAGGACAAGGGTTAATAAATTTCACTTGTACTTGGCCGAGATGACTATTTTCAATGTTCAAAGTGCCATAGCTCCAAAAGAAAGTAAAGCAGAATTACAGTTCTCATTTTCTGCAGAACCCCTCATGGTGCTTAACCTCTGTGTGAAGTTTATGGAAAATATCCCCAAATAGTTCCCTGTTTACAGAGTAGATAGAAATATATAGAGATTATTCATTCTCCTGTTTGAAATATGGGATTTATAAACCAATGGAGGTAAAACAATCTGATAAAGAAACAAGAGGGCCCAGAGGGCCCTGAATCGCTCACCTGAGAATTAGTGTCTCTAGTACATTCTAGGCCCAAGGGCTATAATTTGAACAAACTTGGTAAAGGTGCACTTGATGAAGCTTCATACCAAATATTAAAGACCTGGGCCTTCTGGTTTCAGACAGGAAGATTCTTAAAGGTTTTCCCTATGTAAGCCTATGAAAAACGAAAGGGTCCCGGGGTGGGGGGCATTTTTGGCCCAAGGGCTATAACTTGTAATTTGAATAATGATAGAGGTCCACTAGATGAAGCTTCACACAAAATATCAAAGATCTGGGCCTTGCGGATTCGGAGAAGAAGATTTTAAAGATTTTCCATGTTTAAGCCTATGTAAAACCGAAGGCCCCCGGGGTGGGGGCATTTTTGGCCCCAGGGCTATAATTTGAATAATCTTGGTAGAGGTCCACTAGGTGAAGCTTCATATCAAATAGCATAGACAAGGGCCTTGTGGTATCAGAGAAGAAGATTTTTAAATATTTTCCCTAATTAAACCGATGAAAAACCAAAGGATCCCGGGGTGGGGGCATTTTTGGTCCTAGGGCTATAATTTGAACAATCTTGATAGAGGTCCAATAGATGAAACTTCACTCCTAATATCTAAGACCTTGGCCTTGCAGTTTCTGAGAAGATTTTTTAAAGATTTTCCCTATATAAGCCTATGTATAAGCAAAGGCCCCCGGGGCGGGGGCATTTTTGGTCCCAGGGCTGTAATTTGAACAATCTTGGTAAAGGTCCATTAGATTAAGCTTCACACCAAATATCAAAGACCTGGGCCTTGAGGTTTCAGAGAAGGAAAGTTTTAAAGATTTCCCCTACATAAGCTTAGGTAAAGCCAAAGGCACCCTGGGTGGGGCATTTTTAGCCCCAGGGCTATAATTTGAACAATCTTGGTATAGATCCACTAGGTGAAGCTTCATACCAAATATCAAGGACATGGACCTTGTGGTTTCAGAGAAGAAGATTTTTAAAGGTTTTCCCTATATAAGCCTATGCAAAACCAAAGGGTCCCGGGGTGGGGGCATTTTTGGCTCCAGGGCTATAATCTTGAAAGAGGTCCACAAGATGAAGCTTCACACCAAATATCAAAGATCTTGGCCTTGCGGTTTCAGAGAAGAAGATTTTTAACGATTTTCCCTGTATAAGCCTATGTAAACCCAAAGGCCCCCGGGGCGGGGGCATTTTTGGCCCCAAGGCTATAATTTGAACAATCTTGGTAGAGGTCCACCAGGTAAAGCTTCACACCAAATATTAAAGACCTGGGCCTTGTGGTTTCAGAGAAGAAGATTTTTTAAGATTTTCCCTATATAAGCATATGTAAAACCAAAGGCCCCGGGAGCGGGGGCATTTTGGCCCCCAGGGCTTTTATTTGAACAATCTTGGTAGAGGTCCACTAGATGAAGCTTCATACCAAATATCGAAGACCTGGGCCTTGCAGTTTCAGAGAAGAAGATTTTTAAAGTTTTCATTTAAAAAATCTATTTTTAGCTCCTATGACCTAGATGTGCAATGGATCAGAACCATTTGAACAACTTTGAAAGGGGACCACCTAAGGATCATTCCTGTGAAGTTTGGTCAAAATCCGATCAGTGGTTTAGGAAGAGATGTCATTTGAAGAAAAAGTTTACGCACACATGCACACACGACGGGCGACGGACAAAAAGTGATCCCAAAAAGCTCACAGGTGTGACAGGTGAGCTAAAAATGAGTGAGAAGCACAAGTTTCTTTAACAGATTGTTTTACCTCCCGAGGTTTATAAATCCCATATTTCAAATAGGAACAAGAGCTCCGCAAGCGGGGCATTATACGCCCGTGGCAAATTCATATTTGGTAGACTGAAACCTGAAAACAGTATTCATTGATGGTGGAACTATTTTTCAAGTTTCAATGGGTGACAGCAAATGCAAGAAGAGCATGCACAGTGCCAAGCCAGAGCTAGGGCATCACAGAGCTTTCTTCCTTTTCCCTGTATTGCTCTTTCCACAGCAGACAGCTTAGAACTAGAATTAATCTCATCAGTTATTTACAACACATAAAAACGAGCACTTATAGCATTATCGGATGAAAACTGTAGCAGGAGTTATCCGGAAACGAAAATGTTTACAAAAATTTCAAAGGGAAATTACTCTCTTAATATTTGGCGGACGATAATTCTCGAAACTTTACGCACATCTACACATCATGGTCTTACTACCTACCAAGTTTCAGCTTGATCGGATGAAACCTGTAGGATGAGTTATCCGGAAACCAAAATGTTTACAAAAATTTCCAAGGGGCATAACTCTGTTAATATTTGGCGGACGTTGATTCTCGAAACTTTACGCACATCTACACATCATGGTCTTACTAACTACCAAGTTTCAGCTTGATCGGATGAAAACTGTAGGAGGAGTTTTCCGGAAACGAAAATGTTTACAAAAATTTCAAAGGGGCATAACTCTGTTAATATTTGGCGGACGTTGATTCTCGAAACTTTAAGCACATCTACACATCATGGTCTTACTACCTACCAAGTTTCAACTTGATCGGATGAAAACTGTAGGAGGAGTTATCCGGAAACGAAAATGTTTACAAAAATTTCAAAGGGGCATAACTCTGTTAATATTTGGCGGACGTTGATTCTCGAAACTTTACGCACATCTACACATCATGGTCTTACTACCTACCAAGTTTCAGCTTGATCGGATGAAAACTGTAGGAGGAGTTTTCCGGAAACGAAAATGTTTACAAAAATTTCAAAGGGGCATAACTCTGTTAATATTTGGTGGACGTTGATTCTCGAAACTTTATGCACATCTACACATCATGGTCTTACTACCTACCAAGTTTCAACTTGATCGGATGAAAACTGTAGGAGGAGTTATCCGGAAACGAAAATGTTTACAAAAATTTCAAAGGGGCATAACTCTGTTAATATTTGGCGGACGTTGATTCTCGAAACTTTACGCACATCTACATACCATGGTCTTACTACCTACCAAGTTTCAGCTTGATCGGATGAAAACTGTAGGAGGAGTTATCCGGAAACGAAAAGTTTACGGACGGACGGACGGACGGACGCCGACCCCATAACATAATACGACCGTTTTTTCAAAACGGGCGTATAAAAATGAATAATCTGTATACCACATGCCCTTCTATAGACTTTTAGGACAATTTGGATCTTGAATTATGGATCTGAATTCCCATTCAGTTGACTGTTTACAGCTCGTGTTAGTGGTTCAATCAGCGTAGTGTTACAGAAGCTTGGTGGAAGAAAAACTGGATGGGCGCCATTTTGACAGCACTTCAACAGTTTTGAACAACAAGAGGGCCCAGAGGGCCCTGGTTCGCTCACCTGATCCAATGTTTAACAAGTGGGCCCCAGGCAGGGTCAATTTTGGCCCCAGGGCTATAATTTGAACAATCTTGGTAGAGGTCCACAAGATGAAGCTTCATATCGAATATGAAAGACCTGGGCTTTGTGGTTTCAGAGAAGAAGATTTTAAAGGTTTACCCTATATATAGAAGTCTATGTAAAACAAGATTTTCCCTATATAAGTCTATGTAAAACCAAAGGGCCCCGGAGCGGGGACATTTTTGGCCCCAGGGCTATAATTTGAACAATCTTGGTAGAGGTCCACTAGCTGAAGCGTCATAACAAATATCAAAGACCTAAGCCTTGTGGTTTCAGAGAAGAAGATTTTTAAAGATTTTCCCTATATAAGTCTATGTAAAACCAAAGGGCCACATGGCGGGGGGCATTTTTGGTCTCAGGGCTATAATTTGAACAATCTTGTTAGAGGTCCACTAGCTGAAGCTTCATAACAAATATCAAAGACCTAAGCCTTGTGGTTTCAGAGAAGATTTTTCAAGATTTTCCCTATATAAGTCAATGTAAAACCAAAGGGCCACATGGCGGGGGGCATTTTTGGTCTCAGGGCTATAATTTGAACAATCTTGTTAGAGGTCCACTAGCTGAAGCTTCATAACAAATATCAAAGACCTAAGCCTTGTGGTTTCAGAGAAGAAGATTTTTAAAGATTCTCCCTATATAAGCCCATGTAAAACCAAAGGGCCCCGGTGCGGGGGCATTTTTGGCCCGAGCACTATAATTTGAACAATCTTGGTAGGGGTCCACTAGATGAAGCTTCATACCAAATATCAATGTCCTGGGCCTTCCCATTTCAGAGAAGAAGATTTTTAATTTTTCGGTGAAAAAAAATCTATTTTTGGCTCCTGTGACCTATATGTGCAACGGACCGGAACCATTTGAACAACTTTGAAAGGGGACCACCTAAGGATCATTCCTGTGAAATTTGGTCAAAATCCAATCAGTGGTTTAGGAGGAGATGTCGTTGGAAGAAAAAGTTTACGGACGCACGCACGCACACACGGACGACGGACAAAAAGTGATCCCAAAAGCTCACCTTGTCACTACGTGACAGGTGAGCTAAAAATAGAAGAAACAAATTGTTTCAGTGATAAAACAATGAAAATGTGAGATCAAATAAAGCAAAATGTACATCTTATTCAATGGCCATATCCATGTTTTCTTTTGTCTTAGCATTGCATCCGACTCAAATTTCCCGCATTCTGAACACCTGTCGATATCTTCTCAGATGCCACTGCAATGACATCAAAAACAACGTTGATGTGACTGAAACTTTCCTGCGTTTGAATATAACGATTTCACTGCAAAAGCGGTATCTTGTACATAAAGTAGTTCCAGCTTATGAGATTTATTTCTCAGGCTAAGAGGAAATATTTCTTTTTAGCAAAAAGGAAAATACCAAGTTTATGTCTGGTAGAAATCATAGTATTTCTTTGCTATGCATGCTATATATCACAAAAATAGCCATCGGAAGAGATGGCAAATCCCCCGACCAAAAGCCAATATGGCCTTCAGAAGACTGTTCACCAGTAGAAAGTGCACCAGTATTAAACCAGCAATATATCACAAAAGTATTGCAGTTATGGCCATCACAAGGTTAGTGTCAGGGGAGATAACGTCACAAGAGGCCCATGGGCCACGATGCTCACCGGAGCTCTGGCAGGCACTGCCCACTGGCAGCCATGTATGGTTTTAATTTATTGATTATAAAGTCTCCCAAATGAACCCCCATTTCATGAGGACTCTGTATCTGAAATATTAGGCCTTTTATGAAGTGGAGGGGTGGGAGATGACCCAACAGAGCCCAATTTGATATCATTGAATGCATCTTATCATAAGGAACAAGAAAATTTATGGTTTATGGGGGGGGGGGGGGGGGTGCAGGGGGATCTTAACGGTTTCTGAGATATTGGGCCTTTTATGAAGTGGAGGGGACGGGGAATGGCCCGGGCACATCCCAAGAGACCCCCAGGTTGGTGTCTCTGAATGCGTTTTATCATAAAAAACAAGAATGTATATATGGTTTAGGGGTTGGAATCTGGTAGGTTTCTGAGATTTATCGCCTTTTATGAAGTGGTAGGGTGGGGAATGGCCCCAGCACACCCCTGAAGACCCCTAGGTTGGACTCAATGAATGCATCTTATCATAAAGAACAAGAATATATATGGATAAGGGGTGGGGATCTGAACGGTTTCTGAGAATTTGGGGCCTTTTATGGAGTGGAGGGGGTAGGACATGGCCCGGGCACATCCCAGACGACCCCCAGGTTGGTGTAACTGAATGCTTCTTATAATAAGAAACAAGAATATATATGGTTTTCGGATGGGGATCCGAAAGGTTGCCGAGATATATTGCCTTTTATGAAGTGGAGGGGTGGGGCAATGGCGCATCCCGGGGGACCCCTAGGTTGGTATCACTGAATGTGTCTTATCATAAGAAACAAGAATATATATGTTTTTGAGTTGGGGATCTGAATGGTTTCTCAGATATATGGCCTTTTATAAAGTGGAGGGGGGTGGGGCAGGTCCCTGACCCATCCAAGGGGGCCTCCAGGTTGGTGTCATTCAATATGTCTTATCATAAGGAACAATAATATATATGGTTTAGGGGTGGGGATCTGTAAGGTTTCTGAGATATTGGGCCTTTTATGAAGTGGAGGGGGTGGGGCAAGGCCCCGGCGCATCCCGGGGGCCCATAGGTTGGTGTCAATGAATGCATCTTATCATAAAGAACAAAAATATATATGGTTTAGGGGTGGGGGTCTAAACGGTTTCTGAGATATATGGCCTTTTGTGTTGTGGAGGGGGTGGGGCATGGCCCCAGCGCATCCCGGGGCCCCCAGGTTAGTGTAACTGATTGTGTCTTATCATAAGGAACAAGAATATATATGGTTTAGGGGTGGGAATCTGTACGGTTTCCAAGATATTGGGCCTTTTATGAAGTGGAGGGGGTGGGGCAAGGCCCCAGCGCATCCGGGGGGCAACCAGGTTGGTGTCAATGAATGTGTCTTATCATAAGGAACAATAATATATATGGTTTAGGGGTGGGGATCTGTAAGGTTTTGGAGTTATGGCCAACACAAGGTTATATTGTCAGGGGAGATAACTAAAAAACCATGGCACCCAGAGTTGTGGTTCTTGTGCATGACACACGGTCTCGGCCTTGTGAACAACTGTGTCAGGTATCATCAATATATCTTAAAGGGTATTGGAGTTATGGCCATCACAAGGTAGTCACTCTATTTTATTGGAAGGGGAGATAACTAAAAAACCATGACAACCAGAGTTGTGGTTCTTGTGCATGACACGCCCTCTCAGCCTTGTGAACAACTGTGCCAGGTACCATCAACATACCTCAAAGGGTATTGGAGTTATGGCCATCACAAAGTAGTCATTCTATTTTATTAAAAGGGGAGATAACTCAAAAAGTATGCAATCCAGAGTTCTGGTTCTTGCAGGATAAGGGGTGGGGATCTGAACGGTTTCTGAGAATTTGGGGCCTTTTATGGAGTGGAGGGGGTAGGACATGGCCCGGGCACATCCCAGACGACCCCCAGGTTGGTGTAACTGAATGCTTCTTATAATAAGAAACAAGAATATATATGGTTTTAGGATGTGGATCCGAAAGGTTGCTGAGATATATTGCCTTTTATGAAGTGGAGGGGTGGGGCAATGGCGCATCCCGGGGGACCCCTAGGTTGGTATCACTGAATGTGTCTTATCATAAGAAACAAGAATATATATGTTTTTGAGTTGGGGATCTGAATGGTTTCTCAGATATATGGCCTTTTATAAAGTGGAGGGGGGTGGGGCAGGTCCCTGACCCATCCAAGGGGGCCTCCAGGTTGGTGTCATTCAATATGTCTTATCATAAGGAACAATAATATATATGGTTTAGGGGTGGGGATCTGTAAGGTTTCTGAGATATTGGGCCTTTTATGAAGTGGAGGGGGTGGGGCAAGGCCCCGGCGCATCCCGGGGGCCCATAGGTTGGTGTCAATGAATGCATCTTATCATAAAGAACAAAAATATATATGGTTTAGGGGTGGGGGTCTAAACGGTTTCTGAGATATATGGCCTTTTGTGTTGTGGAGGGGGTGGGGCAACTGTGTCAGGTATCATCAATATATCTTAAAGGGTATTGGAGTTATGGCCATCACAAGGTAGTCACTCTATTTTATTGGAAGGGGAGATAACTAAAAAACCATGACAACCAGAGTTGTGGTTCTTGTGCATGACACGCCCTCTCAGCCTTGTGAACAACTGTGCCAGGTACCATCAACATACCTCAAAGGGTATTGGAGTTATGGCCATCACAAAGTAGTCATTCTATTTTATTAAAAGGGGAGATAACTCAAAAAGTATGCAATCCAGAGTTCTGGTTCTTGCGCATGACACGCGGTCTCAGCCTTGTGAACAATTGTGGCAAGAACCATCAATGAATCTCAAAGGGTATAGGAGTTAGGGCCATCACAAGGTTGCGTCTACGGACGGACGGACGGACGGACGGACAGACGGACGGACAGACGGACGCCAGGCTGATCGCTATATCCCCCGAACCTATTCGGTCGGGGGATAAAAATGTTACTTTCAATGTTCAAAGAGCAAAAACTTAAAACTTTAACGTTAGGCTGAAAGCTAGGGTTACCCAATAAATCACAAAGTCAGTGAACCATGAAATATAGGTCAAGGTCAAATATGGATGCTTGCATTATAGTTGTCATTCCTAGATGCAAGTTTGTACCAATTATCATAAATGAAGCTCTTATAGTTCTTGAGAAATGAACTTGACCAATTGGGTGAACGCAAGGACTGACGCAGCAGTTCACAAAGTCATTGAACCATGAACTGTAGGTCAAAAGTGCAATATGGATGCTTGCATTAAAGTTGCCATGCCTAGATACAAGTTTGTACCAAATATCATTAAGGAAACTCTTATAAATCTTTAGAAATAACCTTGACCATTTGGGTGAAGCTTCTGTGGTCGAAAATGTTTACAAAGTCAGTGAACCATGAAATGTAGGTCAAGCAGCAATATGGATGCTTGCATTAAAGTTGCCATCCTTAGATACTAGTTTATACTAAGTATTATTAATGAAGCTCATAGTTTTTTTAGAAATGAGCTTGACCAGTTGGGGGAATGCTAGGGTGGTCGTAAATGTTCACAAAGTCAGTGAACCATGAAATGTAGGTCAAGGTCAAATATGGATGCTTGTATTAAAGTTGCCAGCTCTAGATACAACTTTGTAACAACTATCATTAATGAAGCTCTTATAGTTCTTGTTGGCCCGACCCATCGGGGCTTGAAGAAATAGATGGGCTGCATGATGCTTCCACGCAGAGCTGTAACCGACTGCACACGAATACTGGTAAACCGTTTAGAGGATCTAAGCCTGCCCAGGCAAAGCAGTGCAAGTCGGACCGTCCATGCATATAAACCCTATTGGTTTTATTGGGCGACAGGGCTTGAGAAGTCGTTTCATCTTAAAAATTCCACAAAATTTGAAGCAACGTCTCCAAAATGACCTATACAGTGTTGACGGAGACGTTTAACATCCTGTCAAACAAACAAAAACTTATAGTTCTTGTGAAATAATCTTGACCATTTGGCTGAATGCTAGGGTGGTCACAAATGTTGATGGTTTGACTTCTCCTGCAGAATTTGGCGACTGATGTGACAAGAGCAAAGTTTGAACCAACAGCAGTGAGAGAACTAATGATCAAGAGACTGTGCTCCTATAGCCACTTGACTACGGTCCCATTGCTCAGGCTATGTGTATCTTACCTCCGATCCCTGGTGGTCGCAGTGTCGGTGTCACACCCGCTGTTGTTCTATCTGAAAATATAAAGGGAACAACTTGGTTAACATATTGTATACTAGTGGACTCTTCCATTGTCATATGTTGGACAAGTCGATTTTTGCATATAAGGGGTGCCAGGCCTATTTTTTTAAGTTTTATTCTATTTTTGATGGAATATTCTGTTAGGAAATAGTGCAGGTCCTGATCAGATGCAGTGTTCTGCAGGGTCTGATCTGGGCCTGCACTGTTAGCCTAGGTACCTCTTTAGGGGTTTCCCACATGCAATGGATTAACAGACTATTATTTGAGCCACAAAATAACATCTTTGGAAATGTATGATGAGAGAAGACTCACATCCACTCAGAATACAGCCACCCCTGGAAGAAGCTTTTAGCTCAACACAAACTGATTTAGTGCACATCGAAGACTCAGATCAGACTGCATGCATGGATGCACAGTCTGATCTGAGTCTTCATTGGGAACCCCATGTCCAAAGACACATTTTCACCTGTCACAGATCATTTACTGATGACTTCTATTGAAGGATGAACAACTCTATTAACACTATCATAGTACTACTCGTCTTATTTCCTGTAAACTCTTTCAACCCTGAAGACCAGTAAGGCAATGGATTTAATCCATTGTATGTTCCAATGCTATATGTTGACCAGTCAATTTGTTATATACAAAATGTCAAATGTCAGGCCTATTTATTTTCATTTTTATTCTATTTTTGATGAAAATTCTGTTAGCAAATAGTGCAGGAAATGCAGGCACTGTTTGCCAAGGTACCCCTTTAAGGGTTTCCCACATGCAATGGGTTTAATGAAACAGTCTAATTCTCCATTCAGTACTATTTTCCTAGCTCAGATCTCGACACTATCTATCTATCTCTCTCTCTCTCTCTCTCTCTCTCTCTCTCTCTCTCTCTCTCTCTCTCTCTCTATCTATCTATCTATCTATCTATCTATCTCTATCATTACCAGGTGTCGAAATATTTCAGATTTTTTCATTGCCAATATATGTATTTTTAATTCCCATCACAGTGTTGTTATCACCTCTTCAGGGGAAGAGGAAGATAGCTGCTTTGCTTTCCATTGTGTAATAATGTTCTGTTTTGGGACAGACAGACCAAAGCAAACAGTGCTCCTGATCAGGCTCTATGTTTGCCATTCTGTCTGCACCTTTTGGACACCTTACTGGATAGTGAGACAGATTTGTTAAAATTTTAGGGGAATTACAGCAAGACCTCAAGGTGTCCATTTTTTTAGGATTTGTATGGTACATGTACATAATGTTTAGTTTGTTCAACCTCCTAGCCCCACTGGTTTGTTTTGTGTTAAAGATTTACATCCCAGTCAACACTATTTAGGTCATTTTGGAGATGTTGCTTCCCATTTTGTTGGACTTGTTCCCCTCAACACTGAGATGAAATGACATCTCAAGCCCTACCACCCAAATTCTGATTATCAACCAATCAGATTACATGTACATGTACTTGATATAATGAAGTAGTTCAATTCAAAGACTGTGTGACAAACAGTGTAGATCCTGATCAGATGGCTTCTGATTTTTAAAGGGGCGGGGGCATTTTTGGCAAAGGTTGGAGCAGTCTCACTCGCACCACATTTCCTGGGCAGGCTTAGACCACAGGAGCTTGACGTAATAAAATTTAAAGGGTTTGTCCCTACGTTTCTATATAATAGAAACGAAGGACGGACACTGTTTCTGAGGTCCGATGATTTTCATTAAAAAATCTCAACATCTATATATCGCTCCGTCGAAATGCAACGTTAAAACATTTAATTAATGTGCCATATAGTTTCCGCCGCACCATATAATACTTCGCTACTCTTGAATCCACGACAATCCGTCTGTTTCTTTAAAATTTGCCGTTCGCACAGCTGCTGGTTACGTCGCCATGTTTGTTTACTCGGAGTGAGTCCATGCGCCTTGTCTGATTGGTCTAAAACAACCCAAGAAAATCGTCACGTGTTTGGTAACCAATCAAAACGCTAAAAAAATTAAATGCGATTCTCCTAACGAAAAAATGGCGGCGTAACCAGCAACTGTGCGAGGGGGATATTTTTAAGAAACACACACTTTACGGTGAATTATATGACAAAGCAGTTCTATAATAGGCGGCGGAAGGTTAATGGTTCGTTCATTAACGTAAGCAATATCGTATTTCAACGGAGCGATATGTAGATTTTGAGATTTTCGCATGAAAATCAACGGATCTCTGAAACAGTGTCCGTCCTTCGTTTCTATTTCATAGAAACGTAGAGACAAACCCTTTAATATTGCAATACGTCAAGCTCCTGTGGCTTAGACCTTCTAAGTGGTTTCCCAGGAGTCGACTTCCATCTGTTACAGCTGTCAGGATGCAACATGCAGCACAATCTAAAGAGGACCCTCACTATAATGACCGTATTTGTCCCCTACCAATCTGCCGATATAGCGAATATGCCCCGGTATTAAAAGAATCCCAATAAGTTGTAGGTTATGAAGGACTTATCCCAATAATTACTCCAAGAGTTGATTCTAACAAATATCCACAACATTTGTTTCTTGGAGTATTTACGGGGAATGGGAACACCTGTCAGATTTTTCTGCCTTTTTTTCAAAGGGAGACAACTTTCTGGAATTCCTGTTGGCTTTTCTATCAGTATTGTCCCACAGAAAAAGGGGTCTACTCTTAAAGGAAAAAATTTGCTCCTCTGGACCAATATTGACATGGGAGACAAAAATACTTTTGCATGTTTGGCTCCCCTGAAGGTTTCCATTCCCCTTAAATGAGCTAAGGATTTGTTCCATTGAAAATTCCATTTTATCATATGACATTGCATCTGAGAATGAAACTAGAATCGCGCAGTCGATGGCACGCCATCGCATATCCCCACCCTTTTTTAAAGATACGCCACTATATAAGTTCTCAATTGCAACTCCCACCCAATCTTAAGATCAAAATTCCGAAAGAGTCATGCACTCCTCAGACCAAACACCTATCAGTTCCCAAAGTTTCATGTTTCTATCTGAAACGGCGTAGGAGGAGTTATCCGGTAATCATTAACAAGAGGGCCCACAGGGCCCTGGTTCGCTCACCTGTGTGTCACTGTCTTGAGTACATTCTAGTTTTAGCTATGGTGGCCATCTTGTTCATCAGCAGAGTGATTTTAGCTTATTTGGTAGGGAGTAACCTAGGCAACATTCCTGTGAAGTTTGGATCAAATTGGCCTTAGGGTTTAGGAGAGGTTCAAATTTGAGTCAAATTTACAATCTTTTTCTATTTTTAGCTCCGGTGGCCATTTAGTTCATCGGAGTAGGATTGTTTTAGCCTTTTTGGTAGAGGGTCATCTAAGCAACATTACTTCGTAGTTTGAATGAAATTGGTCCAAGGGTACAGAAGGAATTGTTGTTTGAAGATTTTTTTATTTTTAGCTCTGGCAGCCATCTTGTTCATTGGAGTGGAATGAGTTTTAACTATTTAGGTAGGGAGTCACCTAGGCAACATTCCTATGAAGTTTTAAATCCAAATGGCCCAAAAATTATGACAAAATAACCTACTGATCTACTTTTTGACCCGACATGACCCATATGTGAGCTTGACCCACATATTGTAAAGATGATCATTCTGAGCAAGTTTGATGATGATCGAACCAAAACTGGGGTCTCTAGTGTGTCCACAAGGTTTTTCAACACTCTGACCTACTGACCTACTTACTGACCAGATATGACCCATATTCGAAATTAACTGAGATATTGTCAAATGATCATTTTGAGCAAGTTTGATGATGATTAGATAAAAACTGTGGCCTCTAGTGTGTTCAGAGGGTTTTTCTATGATTTTATCTACTGACCTACTTTTTGGACTGACATGACCCATATTCGAACTTGACTCAGATATTGTCAAGATGATCATTCTGGGCAAGTTTTATGATGATCAGACCTAAACTGTGGCCTCTAGTGTGTTCAGAAGGTTTTTTCTATGATTTGACCTACTGACCTATTTTTGACCTGACATAACCCATATTCAAACTTGACCGAGATATTGTCAAGACTATCATTCTGAGCAAGTTTGATGATGATTGGACAAAAACTGTGGCCTCTAGTGTGTTCACAATGTCTTTCTCTGATTTGACCTACTGACCTACTTTTTGACCTGCCATGACCCATATTCAAATGTGGCCAAGATATTATCAAGATGATCATTCTGAGCAAGTTTGATGATGATCAGACCCAAACTGTGGTCTCTAGTGTGTTCACAAGGTTTTTCTCTGATTTGAACTATTGGCCTACTTTTTGAACCGACATGACCCATATTCGAACTTGACTCAGATATTGTCAAGATGATCATTCTGGGCAAGTTCGATGATGATTGGACCAAAACTGTGGCCTCTAGTGTGTTCACAAGGTTTTTCTATGATTTGACCTACTGACCTACTTTTTAACCCAACATGACCCATATTCTAACGTGACCAAGATATTATCAAGATGATCAATTTGAGCAAGTTTGATGATGATTGGACATAAATTGTGGCCTCTAGTGTGTTCAGTAGGTTTTTATACGATTTGACCTACTGACCTACTTTTTGACCCGACAACACCCATATTCAAACTTGACTGAGATATTGTCAAGATGATCATTCTGGGCAAGTTTGATGATGATCGGACCAAAACTGTGGCCTCTAGGGTCTTCACAAGGTTTTTTTCTGATTTGACCTACTGACCTAATTTTTGACCCGACTTGACCCATATTCGAACTTGAGATATTTTGTGGTGGTACAAAATGTGTGCAAGTTTAGTTAACATCAAATCATAAATGAAACGGCTATCATGCAGACAAGACCAAAATAGGCAATTTTTGCCCTTTCAGGGGCCGTAACTCCGTAACACATGATGGGATATGGCTGGTTCAAGAAAGGAACCCAGATGTCATGGTGGTACAAGTTGTGTGCAAGTCTGGTTAAAATCAAATCATAAATGAAGATGCTATCGTGCAGACAAGACCAAAATAGGCAATTTTTGCCCTTTCAGGGGCCGTAACTCCGTAACACATGATGGCATATGGCTGGTTCAATGGTGGTACAAGTTGTGTGCAAGTCTGGTTAAAATCAAATCATAAATGAAAATGCTATCGTGCGGACAAGGCCAAAATAGGCAATTTTTGCCCTTTCAGGGGCCATAACTCCGTAACATATGATGGGATATGGCTGGTTCAAGAAAGCAACCCAGATCACATGGTGGTACAAGTTGTGTGCAAGTCGGGTTAAAATCAAATCATAAATGAAGATGCAATCATGCGGACAAGACCAAAATATGCAATTTTTGCCCTTTCAGGGGCCGTAACTCCGTAACACATGATGGGATATGGCTGGTTCAAGAAAGGAACCCAGATCTCATGGTGGTACAAGTTGTGTGCAAGTCTGGTTAAAATCAAATCATAAATGAAGATGCTATTGTGCGGACAAGAAATTGTTTACGCACGCACGCACGGACAGACGCACGGACGGACACACGGACGACGGACAAAATGTGATCACAAAAGCTCACCTTGTCACTACGTGACAGGTGAGCTTAAAAGGGGGTTATGGGGGTGAAAATCTAAGTTTTTGACCTCTGGTGACCTCAAACTGACCCTAGGGGTCAAATTTTGATTGTTATGTATTCTACTCATTATGCCGTTCAATTTGATATGTCACACGACCAGGTTCTGAAAACTTTGATTTTTACCCCAGGGGCACTCCACCCCCTGGCCTGGCCCCTAGGGGTAGGATCAAAATTCCGAAAGAGTCATGCACTCTTCAGACCAAACACCTATCAGTTCCCAAAGTTTTATGTTTCTATCTGAAACGGCATAGGAGGAGTTATCCGGTAATCGTTAAAAAGGTGGTTATGAGGGTGAAAATCCATGTTTTTGACCTCTGGTGACCTCAAACCTGACCCTAGGGGTCAAAATTTGATTGTTATGTATTCTACTCATTATGCAGTTCGATTTGATATGTCACACGACCAGGTTCTGAAAACTTTGATTTTTTACCCCCAGGGCACCCCACCCCCTGGCCTGGTCCCTAGGGGTAGGATCAAAATTCCGAAAGTGTCATGCACTCCTCAGACCAAAGACCTATCAGTTCCCAAAGTTTCATGTTTCTATCTGAAACGGCGTAGGAGGAGTTATCCGGTAAACATTAAAAAGGGGGTTATGGGGGTGAAAATCCAAGTTTTTGACCTCTGGTGACCTCAAACCTGACCCTAGGGGTCAAATTTTGATTGTTATGTATTCTACTCATTATGCCGTTCAATTTGATATGTCACACGACCAGGTTCTGAAAACTTTGATTTTTACCCCCGGGGCACCCCACCACCTGGCCTAGCCCCTAGGGGTAGGATCAAAATTCCGAAAGTGTCATGCACTCCTCAGACCAAAGACCTATCAGTTCCCAAAGTTTTAAGTTTCTAGCTGTAAAAGTGTGGGAGGAGTTGTCCGGTAAGACGGACGGACGGACGTACGGACGACGGAGACAATTACAATATCCTCACTTTTTCTTCGAAAAGCGTGGTGATAATAACGCCATGTAATAAATTGGATAATCCACTAGTGGATTAAATAGGCAAATTAGTTAGATATGCCCTGTAACATTACATGTATGATGTCCTTAATGACATCGCCTTTACTAATGACGGAATATTAACATTTTTGTAAAACAATCAGGAATAAAATACGTTTTAAATGTCATATGATAAATAGAATCTTGCATTCATGCTCATGTATTACTGAATTTATTAAACTTGATAAGGAAAAGGGATAAAATGCTTGGCAAAGCCTCGCATTTTATCTCTTTTCCTCAACTCATTTAACAAATTCAATAATACATTAATTCTCATGTAAGATCCTCTATATAAAAGTCAAATGTTGCTATAAAGAGGGCTGACTATATTTCTCCAAGCTCTGATGGGCAGGGGTGGGGGGACGGAGGGCATATATGACTATGGCACTTTCTCTTCATCAGCATTTGTATTTCTAATGACGTGGCTCAATTTCCAAGTTTACTAATGAGTCATAGATATGACTGTCATGCAATTAGACCTACTGCAATGCACAACAAGTGACATAATAATGAAGGATTTGTCAACTGTCGATCGATATGAAATTGTAGGAAACTGTCTTTGTTAGACTGAGATAACCAATTTTGTACTGAATGGAATCTTCCCCACTTTATCCCATTGTATGCTAGTGGACTCTTCCATTGATACATGTTGGACAAGTTCATTTGTCATATAAGGGGTGTCAGGCCTATTTTTTCGTTTTTATTCTATTTTTGACGGAAAATTCCATTAGCAAATAGTACTAGTGCAGGCCCTGATCAGACGCCACATTTTGCGGCGTCTCATCTGGGCCTGCACTGTTTGCCAATGTACCCCTTCAAGGGGTTCCTGCATGCAATGGGTTATATACATGTACAGCATGAGTCCTTTTCAAAATTTTTGGGTGCCAGCTAGGTTCCATTGTTTTCAGAAATCTATTTAGAAAATGGTTGATTGATGGATTGATTGTTATGTGTTTAACCCTTGTCCTGCTGAATATTCATATATGCCACACCCAATGCCAGTTATCAACCAATTGCAACAAATTCACAATCTGAATGGCAAACAGTGTAGATCCTGATCAGATGGCTTCGTCAGAAGCCATCTGATCTGGATCTTCATTGTTTGGAAAATAATGCATATCCGGGCTCAGCAGGACATAGGTTAAGAGAGAAAAAGAGATAGAAGGGATAGTAGAGGAGATGAAAGTGAGGGACAGTGGAAAAAGAAGAAAATGAATGGAAGTGTAGAAAAAGATTTGAAATAACAACTGTTCTTATTTGCACATTCAAAACATGCATGCTGGAATGACAATATAGTCATGATCAGGATATATATATATATATATAACCCTTATCCTGCTGAACAAGACAACCCCACCATTTGCAACCATCTGATCCGGATCTACAGTGTTGTCCTGAGAAAATATACCATGTAAAGCAATTTGATTGGAGGATAGTCAGAAATGGATGTGGCAAATTAATTTATTCAGTAGGACAAGAGATAAAGTGGAAGAGTTTATTCAAGATAAAATAGGTTAATGACTGTTTACATTAATGACATGACGATTCTTATTATCAGTTTAATTAAAAAAAATTGGCTACTATCACTCACCGGCAACCATATTTACCGTACAAGTATGTATTTGAACATACCGGTATTGGTCTTAGCAAACAGTGTAAACCCAGATAAGCAATCCTAAAAGTTCGGACGCGTTAATGTCTTGCCGAAATTCTCCTAAAATTTTGACAAATTTGTTAAGGAGTCAAAAAGGTTCAGACTGAATGGCAAACAGTGTAGACCCTGATCAGACTGCTCCTTCAGGAGCAGTCTGATCTGGGTCTTCACTGTTTCCTTCGGCCTATCTGTCGCAATACTTAGGCTCATTACGGTACTGCATCTGCTACTCATATAGCTATTTCTAGACAAGACATCAGGTAGTTAATTATAATTATTCATTAGAACAAGTATGGTGTCTGAATATGGCAGTCAAAGGTGAATAGATGCACCTGGCAGGTATAGGTTTTGTCAGGTTTCAAAGGGAGACAATTTTCTGGATTTCCATTTTGCTTTCTTAAACCGAACCTTTCCAAGCTGAGGTCTACGCTTAAGAAAATAATTTGCTTCTGCGGAGAGTAGGGATCTACACATACTTGTAAAGCCAGGATATGTTCTATCTTTGCAAACAGTAGATACAGATCAGATGCCATCTGATAAGTACATGCATGTACATTGCTTGACATTCTGTTGGTGAATTTGTGGGAATAAATTACATCAGGTAATCTGATTGGCTGAAAGTCAAAAATGATAGTGACTAAATATATTTACTCTGCAATACGAGCATTAAAACCAGAAATTTGTTGATTTGTTTGTATTTGTTTGTACTGGAGTTTAACAGCCCAGTCAACACTATTTTAGGTCATTTTGGAGCCGGTCAAGTTTATCTATCCCCACTTTTCCTGGGCAAGCTTATACATAAGCGGTAAACCAGTACAGTACACATTCTTTCGTCAGAAACTAACAACTGCCCTTCTTGAATCAGTGGAAGGGAGAGAATGACCAAAGAAAAGATTTCATGATCAATCTCCACGAAAGAATGTTGCCGCCCCGGCAGGTATCGAACCTGCGTCCTCCTGAACACAAGTCAGACGCACATCCGACTGAACTACCGAGGCCGGCCATAGAAATTTGTTGACCCCTACTCTCTACAGGAGCACAATCCTTCCTTTAAAAACAGTACTGATAAGGAAAACAAGAGTTGTCTTCCCTGAAAGTATACATTCAGTCTCCCTTAAAGGGAAATGGATACACGTTCAGGAAAGGCAACTCCTGCAAAAGTATTTTTGTTTCCCATGTCAATAAGCCTGGGGTTAACTCTTAAGGAAATTAAGAGTTTGCTCCTGAGGAGAAAATTCTTTCCTTTAAAAGCAAACCCCTTTTCCTGTGGGACAGTTTACAGAAAAGCAAACAGGAAGTCCCAGAAGTTGTCTCGCTTTGAAAAATGGTGGAAAAATCTGCCAGGTGTATTCATTCAAACAAGGTGTTGATTTTGGTTGTTATCATTTAATACATCTTTAAAATCAAAAGGTATGAAGTCACACTTGTCTGCGTGTGACACAACGTAAATAACACTATTATCATAGTGTCAAACAAAACAACAACTTTGTTAGCACAGATAATATCTCGGTTTGACAGTGAAGGTTGCTTATTTACCCTTGTACTGCTGAATATTTAAATATGCTACACCCACTACTGATTATCAACCAATCAGATTACTTCATGCAAATTATTATGGCAAATTCATAAGCTGGATGACAAACAATGAAGATCCTGATCAGATGGCTTCTTCAGAAGCCATCTGATCTGGATCTTCATTGTTTGACAGATATGACATATTCAGGCTCAGCAGAACAAGGGTTAACCCTTTTTGTACCAAATGCAATCTTCCTCCTTATATATGGCAGGAGTCCATTTCAAAATTTAGGGGTGTCAGGCTCTTTTTTCTTCAAAATTGATTTCGAAAATGGCTGAACTTTCAGCAAATAGTGGAGGCCCTGATCAGACGCCACGTTCTGCGGCGTCTAATCTGGGCCTGCACTGTTTGCCAGGGTACCCGTTTAGGGGTTTCCGGTACTGAATGGGTTAATATCCTCACCGGTACATGCTGTACACACTTCTTATATGAGCCAGTGCATGGCAGAGAGAGAAGTTTTACGTTTCACCAACAGCTAAGGTCATACCGAGATGGGACCTCGGTTTACAGACTCAATCGAAAGTCTGGAGAAGCCTGGGATCCATCCTGAGACCCCTGGTTTACAAGGCGAGTAGCATAACCACTACATCAAGGAGGCTTCTAGGGTATTCTTCAAACCCACAACATAGATTTTTATGGAGCAAAAACTATCTTTCAATTGTCACAAAATACTTATAACTTATCTTCACGACAACCCCTATCTTTGACAACAGTGTAGATCCAGATCAGATGGCTTCTGAAGAAGCCATCTGATCAGGATCTACATGGTTTGACATTCAATTTATCAATATGTAGGAATAAATTATATCAAGTAATCTGATTGGTTCAAAGTCAGAAATGGGTGTGGCTAAACTGAATATTCAGCAAGAGAAGGGTTAATTGTTGCTATATAAGTCTGATCCAAGTCTTTGCTGGTTGTATGAGCCTTCTATAGCCAATGAGAGATAATTCAGCAAAAACTTACTTGCCTAAAATGGTGATATATATGCTGATCTGAGTCTGCAGGGTGCACATTTTATTGTAGGTTTTGATTATTCCTGATCATTGCCCTTTACTTCTATTTTGTCACAGTAAAAATCCTCTATTAAGACCACCTTTGGGAATGTTCAAAAGTGGTCTTTAAGACCACTTTTGAACAATCCCAAAGGTGGTCTCTGTCCAGAGGACACTATATGCCGAAAAGACCAAGAAAAAATAAATGAAATCTACTAAATAGGGTTTTCAGAGTAGAATTGGTCGTAATTTGTGGTGGTCTTAATAGCGGAATTTCACAGTATATTAAAGGTGCATTATTTAGCTAGCTGGTAAAAATGCTTCCAAAATAAAAGACATATAGCCGGTATTTTTCTTTAAAACAAATGAATGCATTTTATGCAAAAATGCGAACAATCATGATGACAGGTAAACGAGTTTGAGAGGGATTCCCTAACTAGGTTTCGAACACTAGTTAGATCTATTTTTAGTTCGTGACAAAAATAAAATCCCCATAAATGACGTTATGCGACGTTCATTTTTGGCCTTGTTTGCTTAGGCCATGCCTGAATCGGAAAAAATATGACGCTGAATACCATGCCATAAGTAACGACACTCAGAGACGATACTGTTGCCATGTATGTGTAAAGTGACAGGTTTATTTTTAGAACAGAAATTCCGAACACATGTTCAGAGCGAAGGGTAAACACGAATGAAAATGACCATTTTCACAAAGTTCTGAAGCTGTTTTGAACCAGGTGAACTCTTCAGGATGAAATCTTGAAGGGCATGGTGGTGCACAAGACTTGTTGAATCTATGCTGTAATTCTATGTTCATGTTCATGATGAAGTCATAATTTGACAAAGAAATCAATATCTGTAGCTATGATTTCCTTTTGACACAGTGGTTAACAATAGTATTGCATGGTATAACAAAATTTACATGATAAACACAGCTGACTTGAAATATAACTGTTTACATATCAAAAGTGACACATTGAAGTTTCCCAAGTTTTGTACGACCTGTATTTTTGAGGCTTCTATAGATAAAGTTACCTTTCTGCCATAATCATTGTGGTTCTTACATCTATCTAAAAGCCACAAAGAATTAATTCTGATACAGTGGGCATAAATATGAGAATAAGGAATAAAATATGACAGATTAAGATCTGTGGAATCTATGAGGCGATATATGCCAAATAGAAACTTAAGGAGCACAAAATCGGATATAAAGAACAGGTAAAAATAATGTGAGCCTTCCACAGAATACAGATGCATCAACTTATTCTCTTGAATTTCAAGAAAGCTTTTCGTGATCTTGCAATAATCTAGAAAATGGTAACTTGGAACATTTTAAGGAAAATCTAATTTCAGCCTTTACATGTAACAATGGATTTCCATTTCAAAATATTGTTGCAATTAAGAAAACAATAAAATATATTATTTGACAGAATTCAAAATACTGGGGTAGCCTGTTTTCCATACAAGGAACAACAGATTCACATGACAAAACACAGTCGTAAATAAGAATACAATACACTATGTTTTAGACAGAATTAAAAATATCGTGACAAATCTACAGAATGTACAAGTCTATATTCCCTTAAAAAGTGTCTTGTGAGAGGTTTAATATGAAGGCAACAAAAGCTTGTGTATAAGGAAAGAAATTAACCCATATCCTGCTGAATATTTAAATTAGTCATGCCCAGTTCTTACTATCAGCCAATCCGATTACATGATATATTGTTTTCATTCAAATTACGAAACTAAAGGACAAACTGTGTAGATCCAGATCAGATGGCTTTTTCATCTGGATCTATATTGTTTGCAAAGCTAGGGATTGTTGTGAACAGCGTATAAGGGTTAATACTCTTTACAATTATTTTGCAATACACCTAACTGAATCCAGTAGTAATTACCATTAACCCATATACGACAATGGAATCCCCCACCAAATTAGTTTGGGGTGGTCCATTTCCAATAATAGGGGTGTAAGGTTTGTTTGGAGGAAAGTTGTCAACAATGCATGTACTTTGAGCAAACACTGTACACCAGATCAGATGCCACACTCTGTGGTGCTGATCTGGGTAATCATTATTTACCCATGTCCGATAAAAGGGTGGCTAGGAGTATATGGGTTAATATTACCAAACCAAAACATGCATCAATAACATGCCAGCCTCAGTAGCTCAGTCAGATGTGCGTCTGACTGGTAATCAGGAGGACGGGAGTTCAATACCTGCTGACGTCAGCAACATTCTTTTGTGAAGACTGATCATGAAATCTTTTCTAGTCATTGTCTCCCTTCCACTGATTCGAGAGTTGTCAGTTTTGGGCAAAAGAATGAGAACTGTACTGGTTGACAGTTTACGCATAAGCCTGCCCAGGAAAAAGGGTGGATAGTTAAACTGACCGGCTCAAAAATGACCCAAATAGTGTTGACTGGGCCTTTAAATATGTTCTATAAAAGGGTTATCCTTTGGAAGCAAGGAATACACTGCAAAACTGGAAAATATGGAGTGTACATACTTTCTGGGCCAGACTAGCCTGTACAAACAAACAAACAAAGCATCAACAGCATACAAAGTCTATGTTTTGAGTGAGAAAATGGGAAAAAGCCCTGTAAACTCCACTTTTCTCTAGATAATGTGGGGTTTTACAAGGCTCTTCATTTCCTGATGTCAGTCAGTGGTGGCCACCCTTATCATGCACAAACCACCAGCAATACCTACCTTTAAGGGGTAGGTACTGCATTGTATATGGCGGGTGAGTATACTTCAAAGTAGCATAGACAATCACGTGATACAATTTCCAAGTTGTAAAGCAAGACAGTGAAGTACACAATGATCTGCCCAATAGATTCCTCCATTTCAATTTCACCAAGACAATGAGTAAAAAACAACAACCTTAATTTGAAAAGCTGGTATTATACATTCAAAACTGAGCGGGTGACATGTGTTGAATTATGTGGATTGTAAGTTTAGAAAAACTATTTTGTGGTCTGACCAGTATGTCTCACATGTCCCAACTGCACCATCAACATCTGATAAATCAAAATTCGAAAATATCAAATCAAGCATTGTCATATGATCTGTGGTACATTCATTTATTAGCATTTTGCTTGAAAACTTTTCACTTAATTTCTTAATGATGTTAGGTTTTAGCAAAACGTCAATATTGAAATCTCCAATTATCACCAATGGCTTTGATGGGGTAAAATATGGAATGAGTTCCTTGTTCAGACAAGAAAGAAGATTACTGTCAGACATTTGAGGTGACTTATACAAAAATACAATCTGACTTTCAATAGAGACATGCCTGGCAGTTATCATAATGAATTCCAATGTATCTGAACTATACTTTCTATCCTGTGTTATAATGGTATCATCTTTAGCATAAACTGCTAATCCATGAGGAGGTCTTTTGGAAGAATTATATCCAATCTGGTCATTTCGTATCAAACAATAGCCTTGTATTGCATAATCACTATCATTATCAGTCTGGTGCAGTCGTGTCTCTGCTAATCCAAATACGTGGGTTGACAACAGATTTTTGTCATGTCTAATATCATCAAAATGAAGATTCAAGGATCTACAATTATTGAAAGCAACTTTGAAATGTGAAACTGGATCTATCAATTCTAAAGAAGTATCGCAGAGTTGAAGCATTGCTGTATCATGCAGTCGCTGCATTTCTGCCTTAACTTGATCATCAACTTGTAATGCTTTTTCATTAAAGTTAAGGATTTGAAGCTTTTCTATCGACCTTACTCTGCTAAGTGCAACATAGTGTAAATGTGGAACTTTACGGATTTTACGTTGCGATAAGTCAATGACAACTCTTTCAAGGGTACTCCCCTGGGCTCTATGTACCGAACGCCCTGCAGAAGGTTGCAAAGGGAACTGAATTCTCTGAAATGTCTTTCTGTTGTATGTAAATGACCTATTGACATCAAAAATTGGTGTCCAATTATCATCGATACCAATATGATCAAGTCCCCTGTTTCTGTATTTGATTCTTGTTTCCATTCCTGCTTTCTTGTCATCAAACTGAACCCAAATTATGCTTGGGCGTCGTGTGGTTTGTAGTTTATACTCAATAAACTTAACAACACATGAAGCTCCGTTAGCTAGTCCATCTTCTGTTTTTATGTTTATTGTTAAATCATAAAGCATGTCCACAACAACTGTTAAAGAGCAATGTAAATTTGCTGTTTGGTTGGAATCGGTTACATTCTTAAGGTTCTTAAGGGCACAGTCTATCTTTTCTTTTGAAAGCTTAGGTGAAACGTATGTATCCATGCATGGTATTTCAACCTTTTCTGTTGCCATACTTCTTATAATTTCATTATTAAAAACATGCATGAAATAGTTTTCTGCAAAGAGGTGAGGTGCATTTTTCTGATACTCAACATCATTTGTAGTAATTTCACACTGCTTAAATCTAGTCTTGTCTTCAGCAGTCAAGGAATTGGTCCTTAATCTATTTAACAATTCTGCAAATTGAAGGTCATCTTTCTGTCTCATAATTTCTGTTAATTCAAACATAGTAAATAAGTCTTTCCACAGATTTCGTGACAAAGCAGCTGCATCATGTTTCATGTCATTAAATATCCAATCACCACTCACAGGTTTTAACTGGTAAAGATCACCAACAGCAATAATGCTAACACCACCAAAAGGTGTTCTTGTACCTTTCAATGCTTGAAGTCTTTGATCAATAAAATTCAACATAGAATTACTAACCATTGAAATTTCATCAATAATCACAACTGACAAATCACGGTGCTTTGATCTAAAGGTATTCAGACTGTCACAAGTTAATGTTTGATCTGACTGCTTATACTTTTGTTTAAATGCAGATGAGATGGTAGAACCATTAATATTAAATGCTGCTTTTCCTGTAAATGCACATAGAAGAACCCTTGTATGATCCACATCTTCTCCTTCTTTCAAATTTAATATTCTAAACAAAGTCTGATACAATGCTCGAATAACTAGACTTTTCCCAACACCAGCTCCACCAGAAAGAAATGCATATAAAGGGGCATCCTTTGTTTTAATCCAGTGAATCACATGATAGTAAAACTGCTTTTGTTTACAATTTAAACACTGCAGGAGCTTTCTATAATCAATATCTGACAGGATATTTTCATTTACATCAATTTGGGGTGCAGAAACATAACAGCCAATTTCAGTCCCTATATCATAATCTCTATGTTCAGGTCTATCAGGATTAAAATATATAAATTCTTCTGACTGAATTGGTTCCATTTCAGCATCATCACCTTCAACTTGTTGTGTACTTGGTGCAGTTTCATCAAATGCATCATATTCCATTTCTGCCAAGTCTCTTGCTAATTCCAACTCTTCAGCATGATGTTCGTAAGTTGAGCATTTATGATCTATCACATGCTTGATAGACTCATAGTGTTCTTTATATGTTCTATATGTTCCAAGTAAGTCAGTCTCTTCCTTTCTCCATGGGTGGAAAAGTAAAAGTTTCTCTCTATAGTAGTTCTCTTCATCTGTTTTGCGATTGAATCTCACATACCTTATTATTTTAGAATTACGACATCGTTTGATTTTTATGCCATTTTTTAAAGTTAAAATAGTTTCACCATCACCAAAGCTTTCTTCATCTGACATTTCTGCATCTTTCTCAACATCCTCAACATCTTGCTCTTCCTCATCTTTATCGTCATTCTGGCGATTCGGATAAATTACTTCCAACTCTGACACATAATCGGCTAAACAATAAGTTTCCAAAGGTTTGGGACGCTTTGAGTATCTTTTAATTTTATTGTCTGACATTACATCTGTTGAGTCTGCCGGCAATTCATCAAGCACTGATTTTGGTTTCAATAGCTGTACTCTCTGGTTTGGAAGTGAAGTATTTATAAAGACAACACTCCTTGAACTTTTAGTCAATGGCATTTGCAGTACCAGATAAACTGCCTCTTGTGCACTTACTTCAACACTGTTTGAAAATACATTTCCAATATGTCTAACTTGTCTTTTGAGATCCATATTGCCATTCCTAGCTTCTTTTGCAGCTGCATGCAACAAATTACTCATCCCTCTTTGAGATTTACTAATATATGAAACTATATACATAGCACAAGCATATGGATCTAACACAAATTGAATGTCAGTGTTTGCCTTCCATGCTTTTAACACACTATCATTGTACAAATTTACACGGATCTCACTCGGATTTCTTTTCAAAAACACTTTTGAAGAGTTTAAGGAACTTCTAATGCATTTAATGTATTCTTTCTCACTCATTTGGACAACATCTTTCAGAAATTCTTCATAAGACATATCATATCCATCTTTCTTATTGTTCATTGTTTTCTGTATGTTTTGGTACAGTTTATAATACTTGTCTTTTTCGGTTTCCAGAGGCTGCAAGACCATAGTTTTGGAAAGAGGTGGAAGAGGATAACCAAATCGACATATTTTATCTTCTCGTTTTCTACACGTTCTAGAATGTTTGTGAATTTGAAGTTCTATTAAACGACCAAGGTTTGGATTGTCTAGAGAACATTTCAGATACTGATCCACATAAACAGCCAACTCTGCATCCGAATCCACATTGAATTTTGGGGCATTTTGTACCCATACAATCATGTGAATGTGTGGCGATCCACGTTGCTGAAATTCCACTCTAAAAAAGTAATCAACAACTTTTCCAAGAGGTTCGTGTTCACTCTTTAGAACTACGTTGATGAATTCTTTAACTCTGTGCTCGAAATACCTGGAACAAGTGACTGGATCTGATTGAATGAGTTTTATCTTTTGTTCCCAAGTCAAGTTTTCAATTTGATCATCAGTGTATTTCAAATTTTTATTTAAGATAGCTAACATTTTCAAAAGGTCAATCCATCTTGTATCAGCCGAGGACAATGACATGAACCAAGTTGGCAAACCCAACTGTCGAATCATAGCATAAACATCTTTTTTTCTAGATTCTAAATATGCAGGAGAATTTCTTAGCTGCTTAAACAAATAGTAACCTTCATCATTTTTTACAATACTGTCAATGCATTCTGAGTTTCTTGCTTGTACAGCAGTAATCTTATCTGTTCCAGTCTGACACCTTCTAACAGCAAGGTTTGCTTTATCGTTCAATTGCTTCATTTGTATTTTTTTTTCAGTTTAAAAAATATATTGGGTACACTGTTAGCAGCCCGCCTATCTTGACTTCTCAATTCCCACTTTGCAATATCACTATAATGTACAGGCACCTGTCTGTCATCATTAGCTATTCGCCTCTGTCCACAAAATATGGTTGGAAAACAAAGATATTCTGAATCTTTATCTTGAAATATACTGAGTGGTCGCTGGCCTTCTCCAGGAGCAAATGTGAAAGTAGAGATTCTGTTTTCAAGATCTGCATCATCCAATAGAGTGTCAATATTTCCCACATTTTCCTGTGTGATTTCTTCTGCATCTGAATCATAAAGTTCTTCCACATGAGAAGTATTATCATTTGAAATATTATCAATCTGATCACTTGAACAACTGTCACATATTTCACTAACAACATCATCAAAATCAACAATATCATATTTTGAACATTCCTCTGTACACCACTCGAAAAAATTATGTATAATCTCAGCTTGGTTCTCATCATGAGTAATATCATCAAAACCAACATCATTTGTTTCTGAACAAGGTGTTTTGTGTGACTCCAAAAATGCAAAAAGGGTTTCATTGCTTTCATCTGTGATTTTCTTTATCCACTGCTGATCAATTTCAACATTTGCATGTTTGTACAATTCACTACCACTCAATAGCCAGTGCAAAGCACATAATACATGGAATGGTCGGACATTTTCTGAGAAAACATATGACTTAAATGACATCTTCTTCTTCAATTTCACTGCAACTGTAACATTTTCTTCAAACGGTCTTGGCAAAGCATTTACAACTGGTTGAATATCAACAGGTACATTAACAACATTTCCTTTTACTGATAACTGGCGACCTCTGGGTAGTTCTCGCATCTGCATGAACGGTATACGTAAAGCAATAAGGCGTTCTTCAAGGGGAAACAGCTCCAGTTCTTTGGGTTTTGGTGGCCACTTCATTCCATTTAAAACAGACAATTTTGGGACTTTACCACATTTAATATTGTCTTTGCATGTGCAACATATCCATTCTTCTTCATTGACTGATTTCACACCTGTTAAGTATTTTTCCTTGTCTTTACAAACAAAAGTTTTAGCTTTTGATACAGTCTCTTCAAACCATGTCTGTTGACAACAACTACATACATAGACAGGTCCAACTGATATATTCTTGTGAAACTTTTCGATACAAACATCAATATCACTACCATAATTTCTGTGCTTTCTGTTGATCTTTTCAACTTGTGAAAAGGATGGATCTTTACGCTTGGCAGCTTTTCTTTTACAGTCTGTAATGTTTTCACTTTTTTTGTTTCTTTCATTTAACCTCCATTGTTGTTTTGCAACCCTTTCTTGTTCTAATTTATATGGATCTGACCTTGCCTTCCTCTTTGACCGATTTTGTATATTAATGTCTTTCTGTTTGAATTCATGGCTTTTTCTATATTCTCGTTTCTTTTCACTTTCCCATCTTTTATATTCATCCATCAATCTAGCTCTTCTCTTACATGCCTTTGTCATAGCTTTGTCTTTTCTCCTGTTTTCTTCAGATTGTCTAGCACTCTGCATTGATTTAAGCGTATATTCTCTATCCTTTTTTCTGTATTCTTCAGACTGTCTAGCTCTCTGCTTAGATTTAAGCGTATATTCTCTATCCTTTTTTTGGTATTCTTCAGATTGTCTAGCATTCTGTTTAGATTTAAGCGTATATTCTCTGTCCTTTTTTTGGTATTCTTCAGATAGTGTAGCACTCTGCTTAGATTTAAGCGTATATTCTCTATCCTTTTTTCTGTATTCTTCAGACTGTCTAGCATTCTTCATAGATTTAAGCGTATATTCTCTATCTTTTTTTTGGAATTCTTCAGATTGTCTAGCACTCTGCTTAGATTTAAGCGTATATTCTCTATCCTTTTTTCTGTATTCTTCAGACTGTCTAGCATTCTTCATAGATTTAAGCGTATATTCTCTATCCTTTTTTTGGTATTCTTCAGATTGTCTAGCACTCTGCTTAGATTTAAGCGTATATTCTCTGTCCTTTTTTCTGTATTCTTCAGACTGTCTAGCACTCTTCATAGATTTAAGCGTATATTCTCTATCCTTTTTTTGGTATTCTTCAGATTGTCTAGCACTCTGCATAGATTGAAGTGTATACTCTTTGTCTTTTATTTTGAAGTTAGAGCACTGCCTCAGTTTCTGCAAATAAGCTCTCATATATTCTTTTCTGTCTGTAATTTTTTTCTTATTTGTTTTTTTTTTGTTCCTAATCTTTTGATTTTTAGTTACCTTTGTGCTATTTCCAGTCTTCTGTTCAAGTCTATGCTTTTGATCCTTGAAGTATTTGCCAATAAGGGTTGCATGACTTTCACTACTTGTATCATTAAAAAAGTTTTCTCCTGCATGTGCATTCCTCATATGGCTTTCAGACATCTTTCTCTTGTAAGTTACAGATTTCCAAGCATAGTCACATGGAGTGTCAGTATGACACTGTGCTCTATTTTCAATATCAAATGCTGAGTTATGCTCAAGATCAGATAAGTCAAAGTCTATAGGAAGAATTTCGAACTGTGTGGAAATGGAAATCATCATACTTTCATACAACGCATATAGAAATGTAACTAGATCATCTAAACAACTGAAAGCAGCTAGTAATGATTTTCCATCTGGAACTGATAATCCATTGAAACCATGGGAATGTGAATCAAATATAAAATATTTGCAATCTTTATTGAACACAGAAGAACAAATTGAACCTATCATTAGTAAAACATTTGAAGAACATTGTAAAGCAGTGTATAATGCTTGGTGAAGAGTAGGTAAACTGGTATTGACAAACTGTTCTGTGCAAAGACCTGTCATAATAGCAGATTTTTTAACAACAACTTCTTTGTTTAAAATTGAAACTAATCTTGGAAGTTCATCAAAGTTGAGCAACTTACTTCTGAATTTACCTTTAGCCTTTAATTCATATATAATCTTATTATACAGACAATCTCCAGCTAAAAGAATGTTGTCTAAATCTGTACTACAAGAAATGTCCGAGTATGCTGCATATATTAATGAACAAAGTGCATTTGCAGTGCATTGACATCCTCTGGACTCATTGCTAAATATTTCAGAACCTTGGTGAAAAGATCCCAGTTCAAATTTGACAGAATTAAATGGACCATTAGAAGGAGTCCATAGCATTGTTTCAGCATGTTCACTTGCTGGAATGGCACTGTACAATGGCTTATTAGAATCCATCAAACAGTTCTGTTCTCTTATATTTACATTAGAAGATCTCATTGTTTCATGTATACAGGTATTTGAAGAACTTTCTAAAACATTTTCAAAAGGTTCACAACAATAACTGGAAAGACTGTCAGGCTTGTTTTCATAGAATTTTTCAGACAAGTATTCAGACATGTTTTCAGACACATTATCAGACACATTATCAGACACATTATCAGACACATTTTTAGACACGTTTTCAGACACGTTTTCAGGTGACTCAAAGAACACAGATGGTTTTTCTGTGGGCTGGGATAGACCCCCATCTGATAAACCAATAACACCCATAGACACAGATGGCCCTTCATCTGAAACAGATGAAAGGAAAGGGTGGGCTAGGCCCCCATCTGATAAACCAATAACACCCATCTGTACTGCCACACCATGGGATTCCACATCTGATTCTTCATGTCTTGTTCTTTCCTTTCTAACTCTGTCTTCCTTTCTCCTTTGATTCAAAGACTTTTTCTTCAAACGTGGCATCCTTATTCCTCAATCCAACACAAATTTGATTCTCACAAAAATTATAATGTACAGTAAAAATAGTTATGAATATAAATAATTGTTAAACACAATTGTTCACAGCAGAATGTTCAGATAGAAAATCTGTTTGGCGATACTAAAAAAGAAAAGAAAAACATAGTAGCTTTATGAAGAAACAAAACTGAATAGTCACAATTTACAATCATACAAAGGAAACACCGTGATCAGCAAGGAGGCATTATCCCAAGAAGAGACCCACTTGTGCATTGATAATTTTTGCCTTAAAAGTTTTTTATGAGAGCATATGATATTTTTAAGTTTTAGTACTGACTTTGATACAAAATTGTTTCAGATGTTGCAACAAACAAAATATAAAGAATTATTTTGTTTTCACAGAATAATCAAATTAAATTTTCTCTTTTACCAATGGCACTTACCCGGTACAGGAATACCTGTTTAACCCACATCATAATGTCTTAGTAATCAATATTAAGACAGAAAGATGTGTATTTAGTTAAATGCAATCATTTTCAAATAATGGGTACAATTCTGCAAGTGCAGAATTTTAAAGAATGTTGAAAAAATATCTTCTGATCTGTGTACCCAGCTCCTGAAAAGAAAAAGAAGATCACTGAAAAGAATGACTAGAGCTGTCAGATAATCTGACTATAGTTCTACTACAGGGTTATGAGATGAGAGCTGGAAAATTTTGATGTTTAAAAATCCAAGAGTTATAAACCCTTGGCCACAAAGTGTGGTATAAGTTTCATTGAAATAGGAACAAAAATATAAAAGTGAAGCAAAAAGCATTTTGATTTTTAAAAAACTACCAAGGGACATAACTCCAAGAGTTATAAACCACAGACTCTTATTCTGTTATACACGGTACATCCAGTCAATGTCCATGTTTATACAATTTTATTTTTTTTCATTTGACCTATTGACCTACTTTTTAGCCAGACATGACCCATATTCAAACCTGAGCAAGACGTTCAGGCTCAAAATGTCGCTACTACAGTGTTCACCAGATTTTTCCATGATTTGACCTACTGACCTATTGTTTGACTGGACCCTTTTTCGAACTTGACCAAGATTTCATCAAGGCAATCATTCTGAGCAAGTTTCATGACAAATGGACTTAAAATATGGCCTCTAGAGTGTTCACAAGGTTTTCCTATCACCTTATTTTTGACCGGACATGACCCATATTCGAACATGACAGAGATTTTGTCGAGGTGAACGTTTTGAGCAAGTTTCATGTAGTTTAGCCTGAAAATGTTGCTACCAGAGTGTTCATAAAGTTTTTCTGTGATTTGACCTACTGACCTACTTTTTGACCTGACAAACTTGGCTAAGATTTCATCAAGGCAATCATTCTGAGTAAGTTTCATGACGATTGGACTTAAAATGTGGCCTCTTCACAAGGGTTTTTTTATGATTTGACCTACTGACCTCATTTTTGACCGGACATGACCCATATTCAAACTTGAACAAAGGAACCAACATCTTATGGTGGTTTAAGCTGTGTGCAAGTTTGGTTAAAATCAAATCATAAATGAATTTTGTGCAGATAAGACAAAAGTAGGCAATTTGTGCCCTTTCAGGGGCAATAACTCTGGAAAAGATGATGGGATATGGGTGGTTCAACAAAGGAACCAAGATCCTATGGTGCTTCAAGTTGTGTGTAAATTTGGTTAAAATTATATCACAAGAGGGCCCTGGTTCACCCACCTGTGTGTCACTGTCTCGAGTACGTTCTATTTTAAGCTCTGGGGGCCATCTTGTTCATCAGCAGAGTGATTTCAGCTTATTTGGTAGGGAATAACCTAGGAAACATTCCTGTGAACTTTGAGTCAAATTGACCTTAGTGTTTAGGTGGGGTTTACGTTTGAATCAAATTTACAATATTTTATATTTTTAGCTCCGGTAACCATTTTGTTCATCGGAGTGAGATCATTTTAGCCTTTTTGGTAGAGGGTCATCTAAGCAACATTATCACAAAGAACCTACATGCTAAATATTAAGAATGTATCTCAAATACTTCAAAAGTTATGACAAAGTAGGTCAAGATCATGGGTCAAAAGTTTTGAATGGTTGAGAAAACCTTGTCACAAGGAACATACATGCCAAATATGAAGGCTCTATCTCATATGGTTCAAAAGGTATGATAAAGTAGGTCACAGGTCAAATCTTTACATGTCAGAGTGGGAAGCCCTTGTCAGAAGGAACCAACCTGCCAAATATGAAGGCTCTATCTCAAACGGTTTTAAAGTTATAACAAAATGACCTACTTTTTGATTTGACATGACCCACATTCGAACTTAACTGAGATATTGTCCAGATGATCATTCTTAACAAGTTTTATGATGATTTGACTAAAACTGTGGCCTCTATGAGTGTTCAAAATGTTTTTCTATGATTTTACCTGCTGATCTACTTTTTGACCCGACATGACCCACATCCAAAATTTACCCAGATATTGTCAAGATGATCATTCTGAGCAAGTTTGATGATGATTGGACCAAAACTGGGGCCTCTAGTGTGTTCACAAGGTTTTTTAACAATCTGACCTACTTACCTACATATTGACCAGATATGACCTGTATTCAAAATTAACCCGAGATATTGTCAAATGATCATTTTGAGCAAGTTCGATGATGATCGGACCAAAACTGTAGCCTCTAGTGTGTTTAGGGTTTTTTTCTATGATTTGACCTACTGACCTACTTTTTGACCTAACTTGACCCATATTTGAACTTGACTGAGATTTTGTCAAGATGATCATTCAGGGCAAGTTTGATGGTGATCAGACCAAAACTGTGGCCTCTAGTGTGTTCACAAGGTTTTTCTATGATTTGACCTACTGACCTACTTTTTGACCTGATATTATCCGTATTCAAACTTGACCGAGATATTGTCAAACTGATCATTCTGGGCAAGTTTGATGATGATGGGCTATAACGGTAGCCTCTAGTGTGTTCACAAGGTTTTTCTCTGATTTGACCTACTGACCTACTTTTTGATCCAACATGACCCATATTCCAACTTCACCAAGACATTGTCATGAAAATCATTCTGGGCATGTTTGATGATGATTGGACCAAAACTGTGGCCTCTAGTGTATTCACAAACTTTTCTATGATTTTACCTACTGACCTACTTTGTGACCCGACATGACCCATATTCAAACGAGACCAAGATATTATCAAGATGATCATTCTGAGCAAGGTTGATGATGATTGGACCAATTCTGTGGCCTCTAGTGTGTTCAGAAGGTTTTTCTGATTTGACCTACTGACCTACTTTTTGACAAGACAACACCGACACTTGAACTTGACTGAGACATTGTCAAGTTGATCATTCTGGACAAGTCTGATGATGATCGGACCAAAACTGTGGCCTCTAGTGTGTTCACAAGGTTTTACTCTGATTTGACCTACTGATTTACTTTTTGATCCGAAATGACCTATATTCGAAATTGACCGACATAAGATAATCAGTCTGGGCAAGTTTGATGATGATAGGACCAAAACTGTGGCCTCTAGTGTATTCACAAGGTTTTTCTATGATTTGACCTGCTGACCTACTTTGTGACCCGACATGACCCATATTCGAACTTGACCCAGATATTGTCAAGATGATCATTCTGGGCAAGTTTGATGACACTCTGACCAACACTGTGGCCTCTAGAGTGTTCACAAGGTTTTTCTATGATTTGACCTACTGACCTACTTTTTGACCCGACATAACCCATATTCGAACTTGACCGAGATATTGTCAAGTTGATCATTCTGAGCAAGTTTGATGACGATCGGACCAAAACTTTGGCCTCGAGAGTGTTCACAAGGGTTTTCTTATGATTTGACCTACTGACCTCAATTTTGACCGGTCATGATGCATATTCAAACTTGAACAAAGGAACCAAGATCTTATGATGGTTTAAGTTATATGCAAGTTTGGTTGCAATGAAATCATAAATGAAACAGCTATTGTACAGATAAGACCAAAATAGGCAATTTGTGCCCTTTCAGGGGCCATAACTCTGGAACAGATGATGCGATATGAGTCGTTCAACAAAGGAACCAAGATCTTATAGTGCTTCAAGTTATGTGTAAATTTGGTTAAAATTATACCATAAACAAAACAGCTATCATGCAGACAAGACCAAAACAGCCAATTTTTGCCCTTTCAGGGGCCATAACTCTAGTACCCTTGATGTGATATGCCTGGTTCAAGAAAGGAACCAAGATCTTGTAGTGGTACAAATTGTGTGTAAGTTTGGTTAAAATCAAATGATAAATGAAACAGCTATTGTGCAGACAATACCAAAATAGGAAATTTTTGCCTTTTCAGGAGCCATAACTCTGGTACCCATGATGGGATATGGCTGGTTCAAGAAAGGAACCAAAATTTTGTGGTGTTACAAATTGTGTGCAAGTTTAATTAAAATCAAATCATAAATGAAACAGCTATCATGCAGACAAGATCAAAATAGGCAAGTTTTGCCCTTTCAGGGGCCGTAACTCCGTATCACATGATGGGATATGGCTGGTTCAAGAAAGGAACCCAGACCTCATGGTGGTACAAGTTGTGTGCAAGTCTGGTTAAAATCAAATCATAAATGAAGATGTTATCGTGCGGACAAGAAATTGTTTACGCACGCACGGACGCACGGACACAAATTGTGTGCAAGTTTAATTAAAATCAAATTATAAATGAAACAGCTATCATGCAGACAAGATCAAAATAGGCAAGTTTTGCCCTTTCAGGGGCCGTAACTCCGTATCACATGATGGGATATGGCTGGTTCAAGAAAGGAACCCAGACCTCATGGTGGTACAAGTTGTGTGCAAGTCTGGTTAAAATCAAATCATAAATGAAGATGTTATCGTGCGGACAAGAAATTGTTTACGCACGCACGGACGCACGGACGGATGGACGCACGGACGACGGACAAAATGTGATCACAAAAGCTCACCTTGTCACTACGTGACAGGTGAGCTAAAAAAACAGAAAAAAAATTTTGAGACCCGGTAGCTCAATAATGCACCTTTAAATAGGGTTTTCAAAGTAGAATTAGTTGTAATTTTAGGTGGTCTTAATAGCGGAATTTCACAGTATATTAAATGATATTCGAACCTCATTATAGTCACTGTACAAAGGCAGTTGGTAATCTCATCCAAATTGCATGCTTATATTAAATTTCTTTTTGTTTTATTTCCTTGAAAAATTTGAAAAAAAAAAAAAAAAAAAAACAAGCTTTGTCCTATCATGAATAACTTTTTTTTTTCTTTATTGTTTACCCTTTAAGCACCACAGAAATATTTAGAGCAGATGACATTTTTTTTACATTTTAGGTTATTTTCAGAGAAAAAAAGCTTGGCAAATCATCTGCTGGGCTGACAATTCATATGTGAGTGAGTGATTGAGTTTTACGTCTCACCAACAGCTAAGGTCATATGGAGACGGGACCTTGGTTAAAAGACTGATCCGCAATGCCTGGATCGATCCTGCGACCCCTGGTTTACAAAGCGAGTAGCATAACCACTACACCAAGGCGGCTTCTATACAAATCACATGTACTGTAAAAATCCTAAAAATTGGGACATCTTTAGGTCCTAAAATTTTAACAAATTTGTTTTACGGTCCAGCAAGGAGCCAAAAAGGTGCAGACGGAATGGCACTGCGGGCAGTCTGATCTGGGTCTTCACTGTTTGCTAAGGCCTATCTGTCCCAATACTTAGGATCACAGAACACAGTGTCTGATCAGGGTCTACACTATTTGCAAAAAAAAGTTCAGCCATTTTCCAAATCAATTTTGAAGAAAACACAGCCTAGCTGACATCCCTAAATTTTTACATGGACTCCTGCTATATATAAGGAGGAAGATTCCATTTAGTA
Source organism: Lucinisca nassula (assembly GCA_963580285.1). NCBI lineage: Eukaryota > Metazoa > Mollusca > Bivalvia > Lucinida > Lucinidae > Lucinisca > Lucinisca nassula. Next base: position 98,293,769 of record OY757016.1, on the reverse strand, counting down.
CAAAAAGGGTTAAACTCAAAACAGTGAAAAATAAGACATGCATAAATTAATTTAGCCACACCCATTTACATTTCAACCAATCAAAGTAGTTTGTTCATTCAAACTCGCAAACTGAACGAAAAACTGTAGATCCTGATCAGATGTCTTTGGAAGCCATCTAATCTGGATCTACGCTGTTTTCAAAGGTAGGGGTTGTCGTGAACAGCAGGATAAGTGTTAAATAATATTTGAATAACTGCATCTAAGAAAAACTTAACAAATGTATGGCCAAACATTACATGTACAATGGTACCACTACAGAACAGGCTTTGTTTGTTTGATTTGAGGTTTAACGTCCCCGTCAACACTGTATAAGTCATTTTGGAGACGTTGCTTCAAATTTTGTGGGACTATTACCCAACACAGAAATGAAATGACATCTCAAGCCCTGTCCAGCAATGAAACCAATAGGGTTTATAAGCATGGACAGTCTGACTTGCACTGCTTTACCTGGGCAGGTTCAGAACCTTTAAGCGATTTACCAGTACTCATGTGCGGACGGTTTCAGCTCTGCGTGGAAGCACCATGCAGGGCATCTATTTCTTCAAGCCCCGATGGGCGGGGGCCGCCTACAGAACAGGTAATCTATTTATTTACTTCATGGAAAAATGACAAATTTTTACCTCAAATGCTCCAATAAGTGTATGCTATGTTGTTTGTATTTCTTTTGAAGTGTTTTATGCAAATCTGATCAATGCTTGACCCACTGAACCAGGATATGCTCTCCCTTTGCAAACAGTTAAAATTCAGATCCGATAAATAATACTAATCAACCTTATTTATAGAGGTTAACACATTTAATACTAGCACTTATCTTCCATGTGGCCCTCTTTTCCTGGGTAGGAACCAGTACTAAGCAATGTGGATAAAGTATCTTCCTCAAGGAAACAACACTTGGCGCTTGCCGGGATCGAACTGGCTACATCTCAATGTCAAATCCGATGCTTTACCACTGCACCACAGTGCTACTGTACTTTCGAGGAAGTCATCTGATCTGGATCTTAACTGTTTGTTATTCAATAGTGAATACATAGGAATCAAGTAATTTGATTGGTCAGTTTTATCTAATGATGATAGTCAAAAATTGGTATGGCAAAGTTAATGTATTCAGCAGTACACACAGTGACAGGCTAAAATGGATGAGAGTAAGTGCAATTTAGAAAAAGTTAAGTGCATATTGCAGTAAATGGGTCTAATTTGGTATTCTTTTTGTTTGATTTCCTATCTAACCCAGTGTATACAAGTGGACTCTTCCATTGCTACTGTATATGTTGGACAAGTCCATTAAAAAAATTGTCATACAAGGGGTGTCAGGTCTATTGTTTCGTTGTTATTCTATTGTTGACAGAAAATTCTTTGAGCAAATAGTGCAGGCCCTGATCAGACGATCTGATCTGGGCCTGCATTGTTTGCCAAGGTACCCCTTTAGGGTCTACCCACCCCTCTCGCCCACCCCCCCTCGCCCACATTCAATGGGTTAAAAGTCCATTGTAACTGTGACAGGAAAGAAAATCTTAATCCTAATGAGTGTCAGTGATCATGAATTATTTTCCTAATGATTAATTGACCATTTTTGTATGAGAATATAAGAATCTTATATGGGTGTGAGGGGTGGATGGAAAAATCCGTCCCGAGGGACACTGTCCGGCATCACGAGGCTTGCCGAGTGATGCTGGACAGTGATCCCGAGGGACTGATTTTTCTATCCACCCCTCACACCCATATAGGATTCTTTTTCTTGCATACCTACCATTTTTAGCGCAGATTTTTAATGCTGCAGTCACTTCAGTTACCAACGTCCACCATATTGTGATGGCACTGCAGGAATGTTTAGTGACGTCATGTAACGTGCATAACGTCAGCCTTAACGACAACGCATACGAGGTTGTAATCAACCAGTGCATTTATCAAACACACGATTATATTCGATTTTGGGTCGGAACACCAGGGTCAGAACATAAATTTCTATCCCAGGGTAAAATCACGGATTTCCTTGTCTGGTGTGCAAGAAACACTTTTACTACCCCTTTCTACTTTGGTATTATGGTGTTACCTAATGTATTGTACATGTATACATAGATTTATGAAAAGATTTTACACAACATTTGGCTTGTTTTCATTAAATACATTGCATCTCAGAATGAAAACAGAAGAAACAAGATAGCTCACCTGGAAAACTGTCCTTGAGGTCAAGGGCATAGGTGGGGGTATTGTTGAATAAACCTTTGGATCTGTATCATTAATCATACCAAATATAACCAAAACCTTCATATGGTTGGAAAATATGACCCCTAAAAAACTTTAACATAAATTTCTAAGTTCTTGACCTTGACCCTGAAGTCATGGACATGGGAGGGGGTATTGCTGAATAGGACATGGGTGGGGGTATTGTTGAATAGGACATGGGCGGGGGTATTGCTGAATATACTTTTGGACCTTTATCTATCATCATACCAAATATGAACTAAATTTATCATATGGTGTGGAAAATATGAGCTCTTGAAGAACAATGACAAAAAATGTCTCCATGACCTTGACCTTCGGCAAGAGTATTGCAGAATAATACAACATTGCAAAGTACATGTATGTGACCTTGACCTTGAGGTCATGGGTATGGGTTGGAGTATTGCTGAATGAAACTTTAGACCTACCTATCCTCATAGCAAATATGAACCAAATCCATCATGAGTGACATGATAGGTTCGAAAAATTTGAGCTCTTAAGTGTATCTGAATTAAACTTGGTGCATATATATCCATCATCCTCAACAACAAACAAACAATGTTTAATTTACACCATTACCTCTATATAGCACTAACCCTTTAAGTACCGGAAACCCCAAAACGGGTAATTGGCAAACAGTGCAGGCCCAGATCAGACGCCGCAGAACACGGTGTCTGATCAGGGCCTCCACTGTTTGCAAAAAGTTCGGTCATATGCCGAATAAATTTTGATGAAAACACAACCTGACACCCCCAACTTTTGAAATGAACTGCTGCTATATATAAGGAGGAAGATTCCATTTGGTACAAAAAAGGGTTAAGCAGTGTTATATCCAAACTGAAAATGGTAATGTTTCTATATCATGTTGTGCATGTACCAAATGGAATCTTCCTCCTTATATATAGAAGGACTTCATTTCAAAATTTAAGGGTGACAGGTTGTGTTTTCTTCAAAATTTATTTGGAACAATACTTAACTTTTAGCAAGCAGTGGGGGCCCTGATCAGACGCCGCGTTCTGCAGCATCTGATCTGGATCAGACGGCGCATTCTGCAGCATCTGATCTGGGTCTGCACTGTTTTTTGTTTGATTTGAGGTTTAACGTCCCCGTCACTGTACAGGTCATTTTGGAGACGTTGCTTCCAATTTTGTGGGACTTTTACCCGACATTGAGATGAAATGACATCTCAAGCCCTGTCGCCCAATGAAACCAATAGGGTTTATTAGCATGGACGGTCTGCCTCGCACCGCGGTTCCTGGACAGGCTCAGATCCTCTAAGCACTGTCTGCCAGGGTACCTACTATGGGGTTTCTGGTACTAAATGGGTTAATACACTTAAATGGAATGATTTGAGGCTGATCATAAAAAATTTAGAAGGAAAAAATAAGAAATAAATACACTATACCCTCTTTATTACACTTTTGTTGAGATCAAAAGCAGACACTACATGTATAAGTAAATACAAACAAAAATGTATAGATTATATAGAAAAATGACCATTTATGGTCCTTTTTCTATATAATCTATTCTTTTTAAAATCCTAAAATCTATTCATTTTAAAATCCTAAAATCCCAAACTGTATTATAATGAAAGTGTTATAAAACAGGTTCATGCATTGTTGTTCTTTTTTTTTAAACAAAACATAGCTACTTACTGTTCATGTATATCTATCTGATATTGTTCGCATGCAGATATTCTCGCCAGAGAAATCTCCATGGACTGTTATTGACAGCAATGTGATCAATATACACTCCATCTGATCGGCCATAGCACCAAGAAACCTGGCATATGTTAAGTGTGATCAACAAAAGATTTGTTGTGACATCACATGACTTCTTTCAAACCAAGAGGGCCATTATGACATGAAATTGCTCACCTGAGTTAAATATGTGTATCACTGCTTGTTGAAGTGATTGGGCAGCTGTCAGACTTACCGTACTCGCCCTAATTACCGCACATGCTCCTATAAGCGCACACCAAAGCTATTTTTGAAAAGGAAATGCATAAGCGCACACTTTACAGTAATCTCCCCTTGCTCTCATAGTAAACCTATAAAAACTTACCATTATTTCTTCCAACAGTGAAGGCAATGCTTAAGTATCTTTTTCCGTCCCATTAAATATCAGTATGCATCATCTTGGAAGCTGTTTTTTTCGTATCAAGTGTGCGCTAATTAGGTAGTTTTTTCACCATGATTTTATGTCAAGATTTTGAAAAAACTAAGCGCATGGTGCGGTAATTAGGGCGAATACGGTATATACTGGTATCAACTGAAGATTTTTTCTTGTTTTTAGCTCTGGTGGCATCTTGTTCATTGGAATGGAACCATTTTAGCTGTTTTGGTACAGAGTCACCTAGACAACATTCCTGCTAAGTGTGAATGAAACTGGCCTCCTAAACACAAATTAGTGTTGCCATTTTAAAATTTTTCTATTTTTAGCCCTGATGGCCATCTTATTCTATGGAGCAGAACCATTTTAGCTATTTTAGTTGGGAATTCCTGTGAATTTAAATTAAATTAGCCCAAGTGTTTAGACGGGAGACTGCATTTAGAGATATTTCTATTTTAACCGCCAAGGAAAACTACAACTGAAAATGTTGTCTGCTTATGTCGTCTGCTGAATATATTTTGCAAACTTTTTAAAAATATTTTTTCATACAGGCAAACAGTGTGGTTCCAGATCAGACTGCTCCTACAGGAGCAATCTGATCTGGGTCCACACTGTTTGCAAAAAAATTACATGTACTTTTAAGGTAACCCGCAGATGGCAAAGCAGACGACAATTGTCGTGATTGGCATTTTATGGGTTAACCTCTGGCAGCCAACTTGTTCAGTGGAGTGAAACTATTTTAGCTTTTTTGACAGAGAGATGGGTTTTCTATTTTAACTCTTATCTTGCTGAATATACAGTTTAGCCACACCCATTTCTGACTTTGAACCAATCACATTACTTGATGTAATTTATTCCTACAAGTTCATAAATTGAATGTCAAACAGTGTAGATCCTGATCAGATGGCTTCTTCAGAAGCCATTTGATCTGGAATTACGCTGTTTGCAAAGAAAAGGGTTGCCGTGAATAGCAGGATAAGAAATAATCTTTTCAAGTGGCAAACTTGTTCAATGGAGCAATAGGTAGAGAGCCACATAGTCAACATTTCTGTGAAGTTTAGGAATTGTTGTTTAAAGATATTTTTTATGTTATTTTGTTCAATTGAGGATTAAAACAGCTCTTTGTAGAAATCATGTCAATAGGCAACCAGAAGCAACATTTATGTGCCGTTTGAATGAAACTGACTCAATGGTTTTGGAGATGTCATTTAATGGTTTATCTATTTTACATCAGGCAACCATCTTCTTCAATGGAGCAGAAATTGATTTTAACTATTTTGGTAAAAAGCCATCTTGGCATATTCCTACATGGTTGATTTGTTTTGTTTTGTTTGATTAGAGGTTTAACGTCCCCATCAACAATGTATAGGTCATTTTGGAGACATTGCTTCCAATTTTGTGGGACTTTTACCCGACAATGACATCTCAAGCCCTGCCGCCCAATGAAACCAACAGGGTTCAAACTGACTGACGAAGACTGAGCTGAATAGCTTATGCCCAATGTCCAGGTGAGCTAAAACGCACATATCAAGTTGAAGCAAACTTCCTAATAGATCTACATGTACATACGAGGTTACATTGGAGAGCAAATTCCTTCCTTAACCCATTGTATGCTGGAAACCCCTAAAGTGGTACCTTGGCAAACAGTGCAGGCCCAGATCAGACGCCACAGAAAGCGCTGTCTGATCAGGGCCTGCACTATCTGTAAACAGAATGTTTCGTCAAAAACGGAATAATAAAAAAAAATTTAAGCTCTGGGCCCTGTGGTTTCAGAGATGAAGATTTTTGAAGCTTTTTTCCATTATGAGTCTATTGGAGTTAAGGGGCCCCATGGCATGGCCCGTTTGGACCCCAGGGGCATGATTGGCAGGAATTATGTAGGTGACCACTTGCCATTGCTACATGCTAAATATCTAAGCTCTGGGCTCTATGGTTTCAGAGACGAAGATTTTTGAAGGTTTTTTTCCATTATGAATCCATGGGAGCTAAGGGGACCCGGTGTGTGGCCAAATTGGACCACTGGGGCATGATTGGCAGGATTTATCTAGGTGACCACTTGACATTGTTACAAGCTAATTGTCTAAGCTCTGGGCCCTTTGGTTTCAGAGAAGATTTTTAAAATTGTTCCCATTATAAGTCAATGGGAGCTATATGTTGCCATGGCAACCAGAATTCCAATCTGATCAGCCCAAAAATCTTATGCAGCCTTTCCCCCTACCTGATGATGATTCACATGAAATTTGATCAAGATTGGCTGTGGGGTATTAGAGATATACTTATTTGAAATTGTTTACGGACGCACGGACGGACGGATGGACGCACGCACGACAGACAAAATGTCATCAGGTGAGCTAAACTAGAAATGTGTCCAGACGACACAGATGCCCCCGCCAAGGGCCCCGCCTCACCCCGAAAATCCATGTTGCAACAACAGCTGCCATTGGACAGCATAGCTCTACTGCAAAAGCGTCCTTCCTATAGATGGGGATATTGCTGATTAAATCTTTGTTACAAAAACTATCAGCATACCCAATCTGAACCCAATTAATTAAATAGTTTGGAAAATATGAGCTCTAAGAAACTTTTACATTCAAAATTTTCTAAGTGTGTGAACTTGACCTTGAGGTCATGGGCATGGTCGGCGGTATGGCTGCATGAGACTTGGGACCTGTATCTATCATCATTCCAAATATTAAGCCAATCTATAAATATGAGCCCTAAAACTTTAAAAGCATAATAAGACTACGTCTGTGACTTGACCTTGAGGTCAGGGGTGGGGGTATATACAACTTTGGACCTGTAACTACGATCATACCAAATATGAAGCAAATCTATATGGCTTGGTGTGTATGAGCTCTTAATAAAGTTTAAATAAAAAATTTCTTTGTCTGTGACCTTGGCCTTTAGGGCATATGCATCAGTTGGGGTATTGGACCAGTATCAATCATCATACCAAATATAAACTTAATTCATCATACGATTTGGAAAATATAAACTCTTAAAATATCTAATAAAAAATTTATAAGTCTGTGACCTTGACCTTGACCTTGAGCTCATGGGCATGGGTGGGGGTATCGCTGAATAAAATGGACAGGTATCTAACATCATGCCAAATATAAACTCAATCCATCATACTATTTGGAAAATATCAACTCTTAAAATATCTAATTAAAAAATTTCTAAGTCTGTGACCTTGACCTTGAAGCCATAGGCATGAGTGGGAGTATTGTCAAATAAACACTTGGACCTGTATCATAGCAAATATAAGCCAAATCCATAATATGGTTTGGAAAATTAGAGCTCTTTAAAATCTTTAACATTAAAATTGTCAAAGTCTGTGACCTTGACCTTGAGGTCATAGGCATGGGTGGGGTATTGCTGAATAAAACATTGTACCTATATCTATCAACATATGAACCAAAGCCATCATAAAAGTTCAGGTTCTACCAGGTACAAATACCTTAACTGGAGTCTTTAACATGAAAATTTTCTAAGTCCATGACCTTGACCTTGAGGTCATGGGCATGGGTGGGGGTATCACTGAATAAAACTTTGGAGTTTGGACATATCTATAATAATACCAAATATGAACCAATTCCATCACATGGTTTGGAAAATATGAGTTCTAAAATATTCAGGTCTACCTGTTACAAAAACCTTAACCTGAGTCTTTAACATTGAAAATTTCTAAGTCTGTGACCTTGACCTTGAGGTCACTAGCATGGGTCGGGGTATTGCTTAATCAAACTTTGGACCTATATCTATCATCATACCAAAGATGAACCAGTTCCATCAAATGGTTAGGAAAATATGAGTTCTAAAAGTTCAGGCTCTACCTGTTACAAAAACATTAACCTGAGGTTACAGGATCACGTGTACGTACATACACACACACGTACAGACGGACGTACACATGTACGCACGTATGGAAAACCAAAAACCTATATGCCCCCGGCATCATGATGATGTGGGGGCATAAAAATAGGCCTGATACCCCTTATTTGACAAATGGACTTGTCCAACATATAGCAATGGAAGAGTCCACTAGTATACAATGGGTTAACCCATATAATCCTCATTATCCTGCTGGTCATGACAACCCCTATCTTCACAAAATCTTACCCTCTCAGTATGATTATAAACATAGTTGCAGATAACGAGGCATAACAAAAATAATTCTGGGATTTTTTTTTTATTTCATGTTAGAAGCGTATGTTGTGGGTACTTGTTAGAATTGCCTCCATGAGGCAATTCTAACAGGTATCCACAATGTATTTTTAAATGGTGAAATGAGAAAAATTATCCTTGTGGCACTCCCTTATCTGGCTGGACCTATGTAGAAGTATAAAGCTGTCTTGGACATTAGAGAGGAAGTGATTTCTCTCAATGGAAACCAGGGAGGAATTTTTGGCCGAATTTTATATTTTCCTACATACAAACGTATTCTTTACATTTTGACTTCAGTCTCCCTCAGTAGAAGCATCCGTGGTGTAGTGGTTATGCTACTCGCCTTGTAAACCAGGGGTCACAGGATCGGTCCCGGGCTTCTCCAGACTTTCGGATGAGTCTTTAAACTGAGGCCCCATCTCCGTATGACCTAAGCTGTTGGTGAGACGTAAAACTCAAACACTCAGTCGCCCTCAGCTGATAAATTGCAAGATTTTCAGAAGTCTGTGCCAATGAGCCTGTAGGGAAACTATTTCTCCCATTTCCACATCTAGCTTCTTTCACCCTACCTGATGCCATATCAGAAGATCCAGCTGCTAAGTAGGTCAAACATATTTCTAAGTTGGACTGGAGCTTCTGACACCATGTATCTGTAATTCAACATCAGACTGGTAGACTATCAGACAACCTGCAAAAAAAAAAAAAAAATATTAACCATTTAACTCCGGATTTACTAGTCAAAACTCCAGATAAGGTATTTGGTAATGATTTAAGGAGAATTTTCCTTATTAGTTCAATAAAAAACCTATGTAGTGGGTATTCATTTGAACTGCCTCACAGAGGTACAGGGTTCGACATTAACCCAAAACTGATGGACATTGTCTAGTGAAAAACTGGTAAGGTCTAGTAAGGTCAGTGGCTGGCTGGTCTGAATGGTCCAGTTGAAAATTTGCCACCACATTTAATAAACTCCATGTTTTAACTCACTTACCATAAAATGTTTCTGTTTTCAGTTTGTTGCTGTAGTTTTACTATGTAAATAATTAATAATAGAAATAATCTGATGACTGTAAAACTGTATCGGTTTAGTATGATTCTCATCATTTCTTGGGTCCAGTTGAACTTAGATCAGGTCCCGTGCATCCCGAAAGTTACAGGAGCACCTTGTCCAGTTATTTAAAATGTTAATGTCGAACCCTGAGGAAGTTCAAATAAATCCCTGCAACCTAGGTTTTTAATGAGATTTGACAAAAATTATCTTTTAACCCTTGTCCTGCTGAGCCGGTAATGCCTTCTGACGAAGCCATCTGATCAGGATCTACATTGTTTGCCTTTCAGATTGTGAATTTGTTGCAATAATTTGCATCAAGTAATACGATTGGTTGATAATTGGTAGTGGGTGTGGCAGATTAAAATATTCAGCAGGACAAGGGTTAATTCTCACCAAACACCTTACATGAATCTGTTTCTATGGGTGGTCCACATCAAATCCTAAAATAAATGAAACTACATATTACGGTAACTGTTTTATCCTTGAGTACAAGGGACTCTTTCCATCTTTGACTGTGGTTTTTGTTTGTTTGAATTGAGGTTTAACATCCCTGTCAACACTGTAATGGTCACTTTGGAGATGTTGCTTCTAATTTTGTGGGACTTTTACCCGACATTGAGATGAAATGACATCTCAAGCCCTGTTGTCCAATGAAACCAATAGGGTTTATAAGCATGGACAGACCGACTCGCGCCGCTTTACCTGGGCAGGCTTAGATCCACTAAACTGTTTACCAGTACTTGTTTGCTGGTCGGTTTCAGCTCTGTGTGGAAGCATCATGCAGCCCATATAGTTCTTCAAGCTCCGATGGCTGGGGGCCGTTGACTGTGGTGAACATGACATTATGGGAGTTTAGTTAAAATCGTTATCCAGATGGCAAACAGTGTGTATCCTGATGAGATGGCTCAATATTATCTGGATCTACACTGCTTGAACAGGTATCTGCACCAACCGCATTAGCTCCAGATAAGGTGCCTTTATCATCCGAAAAATACTGATAGTTTTCTTATTTCTGCCCGAAAACATATGTTGCGGGTACTCATTGGAAGCGCCTCGACGAGGCGCTTCCAATGAATACCCAAAACATATGTTTTTCTGCAGAAATAAGAAAAATGATATTTGGATTGCCCCTCTTATCTGCGGCTATAAGCTTCAGGGTTGAAAAAGTTATGGGAAATGGAATCTGGTCTGTTCTTTTGGTAAGGTTATCAAAAGCCCTTCAGATATCTGGCACTATATGACGATTTTATTCTCTATTTAACCCATGCCATGCTGAATATTTCAATATGCTACACTTCTCCCCAAGTTTCAGCCATTTGTGTTGAAAAATTTCAATTTTTAATTTCAATTTGATGCAGAATAAACTAGAAATGTGTCAATACGACACAGATGCCCCGCCAAGGGGCCACCTCACCCCAAAAGACTTATATTACAATAACACCTGCATTGGATAGCATAACTCGCCTGAATTGGCATAGGTTGGGGTACTGCTAATTAAACCTTTGAAAAACGACTATCATCATACCAAATATGAACTCAATCTATCGAATGGTTTGGAAAATATGACCGGCCCCGATAGCTCAGTTGGTAGAGTGTCCGCTCCGGGGAACGGGAGGTCTCGGGTTCGATCCCGGGCCGCGACATACCAAAGTCGTTAAAAATGGTACTAGCTGCTCCTCGCTTGGCACTCAGATTTACGGGGTAGAGCTAGGACTGGTCGATCCAGTGTCAGGATAATGTGACTGGATGTGGTATCATGTAATGTGTCTGGGACATGATACTTCAGTGAGGCAGCACTATAAACGTGAGCATTGAGCTCCCTGTCGCAACCAGACACCGTCGTGATATGACTGAAAAATTGTTGAAAGCGACGTTAAACCCGAATTCACACACACACACACACATTGGAAAATATGAGCTCTTAAAAATGTTAAAATTAAAATATTTTAAGTCTGAAACCTTGACCTTGAGGTCATAGGACAGAGGCGGGGTTATAGCTGAATAAAACTTTTGATCTGTATCTATCATCATTCCATATATGAAGCAAATCCATCAAATGGTTGAGGAAATATGATCTCTAAAGACATAACATAAAAATTTCTAAGTCTGTTACCATGACCTTGAGATCAAGGGTGGGGGTATGGCTGAATAAAACTATGGACCTGTAACTATTGTCATGCCAAATATGAAGCAAATCCATTACATAGTTTGGAAAATATGAGCTATTAACATACTTAAATTTGAAAATTTCTATGTCTGTGACCTTGACCTTGAGGTCATGTTCATGGGTGGGAGTACTGCTGAATATCACTTTGGACCTTTACCTATGATAGCACAAAATATAAACACAATCCATCACAAGGTTTGGAAAATATGAAATCTTAAAAAATCAAAATTTCTAAGTGTGTGACCTTGACCTTGAAGTCTTAGGCATGAGTGGGGATATTGTCAAATAAACCATTGGACCTGTATCTATCATCATAACAAATTTATATAAGCCAAATCTATCATATGGTCTGGAAAATACTAGCTCTTTGAAAACTTTAACATTAAAAATTCTATGTCTGTGACCTTTACCTTGAGGTCATAGGCATGGGCGGTGGTATTGCTGAATGAATCTTTGGACGTACATCTATCATCGTGACAAATATGAACCAAATCAATCATAAAAGTTCAGGTTCTAACTAGTACAAATATCTTAACTTGATTCTTAAAAATTAAAAATTTCCAAGTTGGTGTCATGACCTTGATGTCATAGGCATGAGTGGGGGAATTGCTGAATAAAACTTTCCACCTATATCTATCATCATACCAAATGTGAACAAAATCCATCGTATGCTTTGGAAGATATACACTCTTAAATAATAATGTTCTACCTGGTACAAATAGCTTAACCCGAGTCTAAGTCTATCACCTTGACCTTGAGGACATAGGCATGAGTGGGGGTATTGCTGAATAAAATTTTGCACCTATATATATCATCATACCAAATATGAACCAACCCATCTTATACTTGGGAAGATATGAGCTCTTAAATAATAAGGCTCTTCCTGGTACAAATACCTTAACCTGAGTCTTCAACATTAAAAATTTCTAAGTTCATAACCTTGACCTTGAGGTCATAGGCACGGGTGGGGGTAGTGCTGAATAAAACTTTGGAACTATATCTATTATCATCCAAAATATGAACCAAATCCATCGCATGGTTTGCAAAATATGATCTCATAAAAATTCAGGCTCTACCTGGTACAAAAACCTTAACCCGAGTCTAACAGGATTACGTATGTACACACTTTCATACAGAAGGATGTACAATCGGACGCAAATACGCACAGACAGAAAACTGAAAAACTATATGCCCCTGGCATCATCCGATGCGGGGCATAAAAATAGTATAAGAGCAGACTGCTCCTGAATGAGCAGTCTGATCAGGGTCTACACTGTTTGCCATACTGTCTGCACTTCTTAGACTCCTTTATGGACAATGAAACCAATTTGTTAAAATTTTAGGAGAATTACAGCAAGTCCTCCTCTGGGTGTCTGAATTTTTTGGATTTTTTTAAATTTTATGTCACTTACCATATTCAACCTATTTTCTACATCATGCACTTTTTTTTTCAAAATTTTATAAAAAAAAATCATGGTGAAAAATCTACCTAATAAGCGCCCACTCAAAAAGAGCCCGGACACATACATTACAGATCAAGTTGAATTTCAGCAGTGGATTCACCACATATGGTATACATATGATAGTGTGGGTCAAAAATGCACCAAAACTTAATATGAAATAGTGGGTAGGTTACTGTAAATTGTGCATTTGTTCCTTTTCTTCACAACAAGAATTCTGCCGAAGGCTACGACACGCCTGTGGGGGCGCAAAGTCACCGAACCAGGACATCCAGGCCAAGGTCAAACAAAAATGCAAGCTTGTACTAAGCATTATTTACCCATTTAGTACCAGAAACCCTGGAAAAGGGTATTTAGCAAACAGAGCAGGCCCAGATCAGATGCCGCAGAACGCCACGTCTAATCAAGGCCTACACTGTTTGCAAAAAGTTCAGCCATTTTCCTACTAAATTTTAAAGAAAACACAACCTGACACCCATAAATTTTTAAAATGGACTCCTGCTATATATAAGGAGGAAGATTCCATTTGGTACAAAAAAGGTTAATGAAGCTCTAATAATTCTTGAGTAATGAACTTAACCATTAGGGTGAATGCTAGGGTGGTTGCAATATTTTACAAAGTCAGTGAACCATAAAATGTAGGTCAAGTTCAAATATAGATGCTTGCATTAAAATTGACATCACTAGATACAAGTTTGTACAAAATATCATTAATGAAGCTCTTATAGTTCTTGAGAAATTAACTTGACCATTAGGGTCAACACTAGGGTGATCGCAATATTTAACAAAGTCAGTGAACCATGAAATGTAGGTCAAGGTAAAATAGGGATGCTTGCATTTAAGTTGCCATCCACAGATACAAGTTAGTACCAAGTAATAGTAATGAAGCTCTTATAGTTCTTGAGAAATAAGCTTGACCATTTGGGTGAACACTAGGGTGGTCGCAATATTTTACAAAGTCAGTGAACCATGAAATGTAGGTCAAGGTTGAATATGGATGCTAGCATTTAAGTTGCCATCCACAGATACAAGTTTGTACCAAATATCATTAATGAAGTTCTTGAGAAATAAACTTGACCATTTGGGTGAACAGCGGGTAGGGTGGTCGCAATGTTTTACAGAGTCAGTGAACCATGAAATGAAGGTCAAGGTCAAATATGGATGCTTGCATTTAAGTTGCCTTCCACAGATACAAGTTTGTACCGTGTATCATTAATGAAGGTCTTATAGTTCTTGAGAAATAAACTTGACCATTTGGGTGAAAGCCAGGGTGGTCGCAAATGTTGATGCCTTGACAAACGGACAGAAAATCTGGCGCCTATATCGCACCATGCTAATAGCAGGCGCGACAAAAATAGCTGGGGTGTGCACTTATAGGAGCATGTGTGGTAAATAGAGTGATTACGGTATATGGTTGTTTAACTACACAAAACTTTAAAATGCTGTTTTTGTAAAGAATAGAAAAGATGAGGAAGTTTTGAAGATGTACATGAGGGCAGAAAAGAATTTGAAGAAAAACTAGGATCATCTAAACACAAGCCAGCCTCTGTCAGGTCAGTCGGATGTGCATCAACATCTAACTGGCCATCAGGGGCCAGTTGTTCAAAGCATCGTTAGCTTAACGAGCTCGTTAGTGGTCAATTTGTTAACTCTTCTAGCAAGTACAATATCGTAAATTTTGGCATTTTTGCTGAAAAAATGTGAGCAGCTTTTGCATCCGCAAAAGCTGCTCACATTTTTTCAGCAAAAATTTCAGCATATTTGCTATATTTAATGATCAAAGTTTTAACGATTTGTAACTAACGACATCATTAGTTTTGAACAACTGGCCCCAGGAGGCCATGAATTTGATTCCGGCCAGGTCAGCAACATGCATTCAAGGATCCTTTCAAGATCTACACTGTTTGCCATACAGTTCGTGAATTAATTGTTTGTTTGTTTGTTTGATTTGAGTTTAACATCCCCGTCAACACTGTATAGGTAATTTTGGAGACATTGCTTCTAGTTTTGTGGGCATTTTACCCGACATTGAGATGAAATGACATCTCAAGACCTGTCGCCCAATGAAACCAATATGGTTTATTTAAAGGAATAAAATCAAGTAATCTGATTGGTTGAAAGTCAGAAATAGCAGTCTCTAATTTAAATTATATGTAATCAGCTGACCAAGGTTTAAGGGAAATGGAAACACCTGGCAGATTTTTCTGCCACTTTTCAAAGGGAGATAACTTTCGGGACTTCCTTTTCGCTTTTCGATAAGCCCTGTCCCACTGAAAAAGGGGCCTACTCTTAAAGGAAAGCATTTGCTCCTCAGGAGCAAATTCTTTACTTTAAGAGTTGACCCCTATTGACATGGGAGACAAATATACTTTTGCAGGAGTTACCTCCCCTAAAGGTGTTCTCATTCCCCTTAAGAGCTGACTTGCTACCTCAAGGATGATTGTTTTCCAGCTTTTCCTCATTTCGTGACAATGACATTTTTCTGTCTATACCAGCAGTACTTCATAGGCTAACTGTGAAGTATCATTAGCCCTAAAGATGCCAAGAAAAATTACATCTGAAAATGTCGTCTGCCTATGTCGTCTGCTGAATCTTTCTGCAAACTTTTTAAAAATACTTTTGCATACAGGCAAACAGAGTTGGCCCAGATCAGACTGCTCCTAGAGGAGCAGTCTGATATGGGTCCACACTGTTTGCAAAAATGACTTTTAAAGTAACCAGCAGACGACAAAACAGGCGGCAATTGTCGAGATTGGCATTTTATGGATTACCAAGCTAGCTGCCTGCCTGTGGCAGTGAAGCAAACAAACAGTATCATAGGGGAATCCTGATAATACAGAAATCAGAGCACCAGATAAGGAAAATTCTGAGGAATGAAAAAATTGACACTTATAGCACCAAGAAAATTCCAGAGCAGATGAAATTCTAAATTCTTTTTTTTCTTTCAGAGAAAATATTTTGGGTAAATTGTTTGTTTGAATTGGAGTTTTACAGCCCAGTCAACACTTATTTTAGGTCATTTTTGAGCCAGTCTGTTTACCTATCCAAGCTTATAGGTAAGCTGTTAACCAGTACAGTGCACATTCTTTCGCCAGAAACTGACAACTGCCCTTCTTGAATCAGCGGAAGGGAATGACCGTAGAAAAGATTTCATGATCAATTTCCACAAAAGAATGTTGCCAATCACGGCAGGTATCGAACCTGCATCCTGATCACCAGTCAGACGCGCATCCTCCTGAGCTACTGAGGCCACCCCTTATTTTGGGTAAATACATGTTCGTTACTCTGTCATTAACCGTTTAACGATCAACATAAATTTATAGCAGATGAAATTCAATATGTTTTCATGATACAGTGTAACCTGTTTTTGTGGCCAACTGTATAAAGCATGAACAGATTTCACACAAAAGGCAACTAAAGTGAATTTCACCTTTATGAAGCAAGCATCTGACTTAAACAAGCATTTTTTAAATATCCCTTAGGTGCTTGCTTAATACTGGTTAGACTGTATCCCCCCCCCCCCCCACGCCAAAAAAACCCTCAGGGTTTGATTTTTCAAGACTGATTTTCTCTCAATACAGACAACAGCAAACTGACCCTGGTTTGTGATGATTTGAGGCAAGGGTTATTATATATTTCTATCCCCATCCCTGCCACACTCCCCCCATATACCTTCAAGCAAAGTGATAGAAGCCTCTGTGGTGTAGTGGTTATGCTACTCGCCTTGTAAACCAGAGGTCGCAGGATCTATCCTGGGCATCTACAGACTTTCGGATTAGTCTTTCAATCCGAGGTCCCGTCTCTGTTTGTTTGTTTCAGTTGAGGATTTACGTCCCCGTCAACACAATTAACGTCATTTTGGAGCTGTTGCTTCCGATTTTGTGGGACTTTTACCCGATACTGAGATGAAATGACTTCTCAAGCCCTACCGCCCATAGAAACCACCAGGGCTTAAGGGACGGTCCAACTCACATCACTTTTCCTGGGCAGGCTTAGACCTAAGCTCTTTACCAGTACTCAAGTTCGGTCAGTTTCAGCTCTGTGGGGAAGCACCATGCAGCCCAATCTATTTCTCAAGGCCAAGATGGGCAGGGGCGCTGGTCCCATCTCTGTATGACCTAAGCTTTTGGTGAGATGTAAAACTCACTCACTCAGACAAAGTGGCATAATCAGGATGATTGAGGAATAATTTTCCATATTTCATGTTAGAAATAGTTATTGCTTTCTGGGTACTTGCTTGAATCCCCTTGATGTTTGTTTGTTTGATTTGAGGTTTAACGTCCCCATCAACACTGTAAAAGTCATTTTGGAGACGTTGCTTCCAATTTTGTGGGACTTTTACCCGACATTGAGATGAAATGACATCTCAAGCCCTGTCACTCAATGAAACCAATAGGGTTTATAAGCACTCGTGTGCACCGCTTTGCCTGGGCAGGCTTAGATCCTCTAAGCGGTTTACCGGTACTCGTGTGCGGGTCGGATTCAGCTCTGTGTGGAAGCATCATGCACCCCATATATTTCTTCCAGCCTAGATGGGCGGGGGCCACATCAATGCTTGGAGAAATAAATTGGGCTGCATGATACTTCCATGCAGAGGTGATATTGACCGCACATGAGTACTGGTAATCTGCTTAGAACGTCTAAGCCTGCCCAGGAAAATTGCTGCGAGTCAGCCCGTTCATGCTTATAAACCCTATTGGTTCCATTGGGTGGCAGGGATTGAGATGTCATTTCATCTCAATGTCAGGTAAAAGTCCCACAAAATTTGAAGCAACATCCCAGAATGACCCAAATAGTGTTGACGGGGACATTAAACCTAAAATCAAACAAATTGTTTGAATCCCACTGATGAGGCGGTTCAAGTACAACACTTTTAATAGACAGACAAGAAAAATATCACAAATATATCCCCATGATGCCTACTTAAGGGGAATGGGAACACCTGGCAGATTTTTCTGCCATATTTCAGAGGGAGACAACTTTCAGGACTTCCTGTTCGCTTTTCTATAAGACCTGTCCCACTGAAAAAGGGGTCTACTTGTAAAGGAAAGAATTCGCTCCTCAGGAGCAAATTCTTTCCTTTAAGAGTTGACCCCTATTGACATGGGAGACAAAAATACTTTTGCAAGAGTTGCCTTCCCTGAAGGTGTACCCATTCCCCTTAACTAGAGCTACAATGTACATTGAATGTACCATAATGATCCTAATTATTGCGACATATACATTGTAGGCCTAAGCAAACAGTGTGGACCCAGATCAGACTGCTCCTGAAGGAGCAGTCTGATCAGGGTCTACACTGTTTGTCATTCTGTCTGCACCTTTTGGACTCCTTGCTGGATCATGAAACAAATTTGTTAAAATTTTAGGAGAATTACAGCAAGTTCTCAATATGTTCGAATTTTTAGGATTTTTACCGTCTTCCTTCACGAGACCCTCAAGTTGTCATGAATCCATGCAACCAAAACAATTATAATGAACTCCATATATGCAGATACAGATGCATGTACCAGCAAAAATAATTTTCAGTATAGCAAATGTCGTTTTATCTTGAGCTTTTATTCTGCCATTAAATATCAGAGGAAATCAATAGTAGTTGACAGTGACGTGCCAAGTGTTCTTGTAGTCAGATTATTGCTTGATGAGGACGCATATGGGAAAGTTAGATTGTCTATGTCTATATACCCTTGATTTTTGTTTGTTTGTTTGATTTGAGGTTTAACATCCCCGTCAACACTGTAAAGGTCATTTTGGAGACATTGCTTCCAATTTTGTGGGACTTTACCCGACATTGACATGAAATGACATCCAATGAAACCAATAGGGTTTATAACTTATCAGCATGGACGGTCCGACACTCACACCCCTTTGCCTGGGCAGGCTTAGATCCTCTCTAAGTGGTTTACGAGTACTCGTGTGTGGGGGGATTCAGCTCTGCGTGGAAGCATCATGTAGCCCATATATTTCTTCAAGCCCCGATGGGCGGGGGCCGATATATACCCTTGTCTTCAAGATTTTTTGTTATGAAAACACACCTACATGTATTTAAATATATTGAAAACTCTGCCACCAGAAAACAAAAAAAAATTTCAGATCCAAAAAAGACACTTTTCGTATTAAATTTCTGGACAAAATATAGAATGTGGGAACTTGTTAGAACTGCCTTGATGAGGTGGTTCTAACGATCCATGTTTTTGAGCAGAAATAATGAATATCCCTGTAAACCCCAGTTTTACTTTATTAAAGTGGGGTTTAACCCACTGTATACAATAGTGGACTCTTCCATTGCTATATGCTGGACAGGTCCATTTGTCAGGCCTATGTTTTGTTTTTCATTCTATTTTTGATGGAAACAGTGCAGGCCCTGATCAGACAACACATTCTGTGGCATCTGATCTGGGCCTGCACTGTTTGCAAGTGTACCCCTTTAGAGGTTTTCCGCATGCAACGGGTTATAGGGGTCAAAACTATATAGGGCTCAGCCACCTGTTTTCGTGTTGTTAGGGCATGCCTCATTCTCTTTCTGTCACAGATTTGCACAAATCCCCCATTACATTGAATAACAAGAAAGCAGTCTGAGGGACAGCCAAATCCCCTGTCACACTTTGTATCAAGGCTCAACCTTTTGACCTTGACCTTGAGTTGGCATGGTTTATTTTTGGACTACTGGTATGCACATCAGCTCACTGAGGGGGATACGAGGACTGTTCAAATATGAATGCAAGTAGAAAGTTTTCTCATGCACTAATGCGAAAATCACCTGGAAATAAATATCACAGAGTAGAAAACGTGATACCAAACCTGTTAAAATGCGTCCACTTTAGCATGTATATCGTTCGATAATCACTGTCTACTCTTGTATACTAATACAAAATATGGTTGGAAGAAGGTCAGAGTACGCCGTTGAAATATGGTCCTATTTTAAGAATCGTTGTATTCTTGGTATACCGTGCAAAGACATTTTTGATGAAATATGTTCTGTTTATGGGCATAATGAAATGTCTTTTCCGACAGTTTTTCGTTGGTGTAAGAAATTCAGCTGTGGGCTAGGCTCAACAGAAGATGCACCACATGATCGTTGGCTGAAAAGAGCAACATCTGCCAAGATGGTTGCTAGCGTGAAAGAAATAGTTGCTACCGATGCACGATACACCACTAAGCAAATAGCTAGTATGGTTGGCATCTCATTAGGAGCAGCTCATACAATTCTGAAACGGGATTTGAAAATGAGAAAGATCTGTGCTAGATAGATTTCCCATCTGTTGACAGATGAGCAGAAAAAGACACGTGTTCAGTGCGCCAAGAAGTTGCTTAAAAAGTTTCCAAATTACAATACACGGTCTTTCGCTAATGTCGTCACAAGTGACGAGAAATGGGTTCACTTTTTTGAGCCAAAACGAAATATTCAGAACAAAATATGGGCAACAAAGTATTGCAAAAGACCATGCATTGCAAAGTGGACCATGAGCGTCAAGAAGGTAATGTATGCCATTTTCTTTTCAAATCAGGGCCCTGCTATTCAGGTTGCTGTGCCTAAAGGCAAATCTGTAAATGCGAAGTTTTACAAGAATAAAGTTCATCGAAAATTGAAAAAATATTTCAAAGAAAGAAGACCCGCAACTGGTTTGGCCAATGTCAGATTGCTACATGACAATGCATCATCGCACAAGGCGTTCATTGTGCTATCTGAAGCAGGAAAAGGTTGCTGAAATCCCTCACCCCCCGTATTCCCCTGACCTAGCCCCGTGTGACTTTTTTTTGTTCCCGCGGCTGAAAAAATACCTTTCTGGTCAAAATTTTGTACAGCGCAAACACTGCGGTTCTGCAATATTCCAGTGCCTTCATAGTATACCTCGAAAAGACTACCAAAATGCATTCAATGATTGGATCAGAAGACTGAAAGTTTGTATATCTGTTAAAGGGGAATACTTTGAGGGGACAAAATAAATTTTTCATCGAAATCTATCACGGAATCATTTTTATGTGCTTGGTTGCATTCATATTTGAACAGTCCTCGTATGACCCAAGCTTGGCAAAAAGGCAGGAAATACAAGCGTACTCATCCTGAAAAATACAAGATTTTTCCCATATAAACATCTATGTGACCAAATTTGACCTTGGCGTAAAATGGCCATCATTTGGACAAGCTATGATTGGTTCAAGTCCCCAATGCTACATACATGTACCAAGTTTCATAATGGATGTCCGAATGGTTCTGGAGAACATTTCTGAAGGGTTTTTATGTGGGCATGTCAGCCATATTGGTCATGTGACCATACTTACATGTATGTTAATTTTATTGCTTTTTTAATAAAAGCCTTCATATGAAATACATATATGGTTCCAAATGGCCATGTGGTTGCTGAGAAAAAAATCAAAAGCCAATGTGACCAAAGTTGGCCCTGGCCTAAAAATAGGCCAACGACATCCATGGGCCATCATTTTACCAAACAATGATTGGCTTTAGTCTCAAATACTACATACCAAGTTTCGTGACAATCAGCCCACTGGTTTTGGAGAAGAATAATGTCATATGACCCAGACCCCACCAACAAAATTTTGTTCCCTCATCCCACTGAGGTTCTATCTGAAATTTGGTTTTGATTGGCCCAATGGTTTTGGAGAAGAAATCCTTTAACAAGAGGGCGCAGAGGACCCTGAATAGCTCACCTGAGAATCAGTGTCTCTAGGATTTTTAAAGGTTTTCCCTATATAAGCCTATGTAAAACCAGTGGGCCCTGGCACGTGGTCATTTTTGCGCCAGATTATTATTTGAATAATCTCAGTTGAGGTCCTCTAGATGAAGCTTCTTGCCAAATATCAAAGACCTGGGCCTTCTGCGTTCAGACAAGAAGATTTTTAAAGGTTCTTCCCACCATAAGCCTATGTAAAACTAGTGGGTCCCGGTGCGGGCATTTTTGGGCTCAAGGCTATAATATGAACAATCTTGGTAGTGGTCCATTAGATGAAGCTAATACCAAATATCAAAGACCTTGGCCTTCTGGTTTCAGACAACAAGATTTATTAAAGGTTTTCCCTATATAAGCCCATGTAAAACTAGTGGGCTCTGCTGTAGGGGCATTTTTGGTGCCAGGGCTATAATTTGAACAATCTCAGTAGCGGTCCACTAGATGACGCTTCACGCTAAACATCAAAGACCTGGGCCTTCTCGTTTCAGACAAGAAGATTTTTAAAGGTTTTTCCTATATAAGCCTATGTAAAACTAGTGGGTCCTGGCGCAGGGACACTTTTTGCCCCAAGGCTATTACTTGAACATTCTTGTTAGAGGTCCATTAGCTGAAGCTCCATACCAAATATCAAAAACCTGGGCCTTCTGGTTTCAGACAAAAAGATTTTTAAAGGTTATTTCTGTATACGCCTATGTGAAACCAGTTGGCCCCGGCTCGGGGGCATTGTTGGCCTCAGGACTTTATTTGGAACAATCTTGGTAGAGGTCCACTAGATGAAGCTTCATGCCAAATATCAAAGACCGGGGCCTTCTGGTTTCAGACAAGAAGATTTTTAAAGGTTTTCCCTATATACTCCTATGTGAAACCAGTGGGCCCCGGCGCAGGGGCATTTTTGGCCCCTGGACTATAGTTTGAACAATCTTGGTAGAAGTCCACTAGATGAAACTTCATGCCAAATATCAAAGACCTGGGCCTTCTGGTTTCAGACAAGAAGATTTTTAAAGGTTTTCCCTATATACGCCTATGTGAAACCAGTAGGCCCCAGCGCAGGGGAATTTTTGGACCAAGGACTATACTTTGAACAATCTTGGTAGAGATCCACTAGATGAAGCTTCATGCCAAATATCAAAGACCTGGGACTTCTGGTTTCAGACAAGAAGATTTTTAAAGGTTTTCCCTATATACACCCATGTGAAACCAGTGGGCCCCGGTGCGGGGGCATTTTTGGCCACAGGACTATATTTTGAACAATCTTGGTAAAGGTCCACTAGATGAAGCTTCATACCAAATATCAAAGACCTGGGCCTCCTGGTTTCAGACAAGAAGATTTTTAAAGGTTTTCTCCATATAAGTCTATGTAAAACTGGTGGGCCCCGGCGCGGGACCATTTTTGGCCCCAGGGCTATAATTTGAACAATCTTAGTAGAGGTCCACTAGGTGAAGCTTCACACCAAATATTGAAGACCTGGGCCTTGCGGTTTCAGGAGAAGATTTTTTAAGTTTTCATTTAAAAAAATCTATTTTTAGCTCCTGTGACCTTGATGTGCAAAGGACCGGAACCATTTGAACAACTTTGAAAGAGGACCACCTAAGGATCATTCCTGTGAAGTTTGGTCAAAATCCGATCAGTGGTTTGGGAGATGCATTGACCTTGACCTCAACATGACCCCAAGGTCAAAGGTAAAAAAATATGACATTGCCATATCTCCTAAACTATTCAAGCTACACTTCTGAAA
Organism: Lucinisca nassula; assembly: GCA_963580285.1. Lineage (NCBI taxonomy): Eukaryota > Metazoa > Mollusca > Bivalvia > Lucinida > Lucinidae > Lucinisca > Lucinisca nassula. Next base: position 98,270,127 of record OY757016.1, on the reverse strand, counting down.
CTTTGCTTATTGGCTGATCCTTGGATGGGCTACTTTTGGGATGACCTTGACCTCAACATGACCCCAAGGTCAAGGTCAAAAAGTATGATTTTGCCATATCTTCTAAACAAGGTTGGGCGGCAAATTCCACCCGCAGTATTTACCAGTGCCATTTACCGGTCTAGAAAATACTCATCAAGTGGCAAATACTGGAAAATACTGGCAAATTGGAATTTTCCACCCAAAAGTACAGCAGAAATCTCAATAATGTTGACTTAAATAGTAAAATATATAACTAAATGAGTAAAAATGTTAAAAATTAATATAAATCTAATATCTAAGCTTATCAACCTAGGAATAAGATATTTCTTAATTTAAACATGTTGAACCAGCCAAAATGTGAATCTAAGACTAAAATCATGAAATTATTTGAACCAAAAAGTGTATCTTTTTACATCAATACTAGAAAAATACAGGCAGAAATTCCCCTCTGCACCTGGTTATTGTCATTTACCATAATAGTTTAAGTTTGTTTTTTTTTGTATTGACAGACCTTATAACTTAAGCTCAAGACATTATTAGCCTTTTGAACACACCTTGTATGGTAAAACCATTAAAATTTTATTTTGCATTTTAATATTGTGCAACACTACTTTTACTGTAAATTGCAAGATCATATGGTCTAAATTACTAAAACAACAACTTTGGAGACATTGTTTATTCAAGAGAGTACAAGATAACCAGGGACAAGGATGGACAAAAGGATGTCATTAATGGCCCCATGTTTTATATGACTTTAAACAATTTGTCTAGGTAAAAGTAAACAGATGAGTACTGTGGCAGGTACTAAATAGGCCTTGTTATTCTATTATATTATTAAATTATATTGTAACAAAAAAACTAATACCAGAGTCAAACTACCGTATTCGACCTATTTACCGCACCGTGCGCTTAGTTTTTTCCAAATTGTATGAAAATAGTGTGATGAAAAAACCTACCTAATAAGCGCACACTCAATACGAAAAAAAAAAAAATACGAAAAAAAAAAAAGCTTCCAATAGGATTATTTTACAGAGTTGAATTTCAGCATAGGGATTCACCACATATACATATGATTGTCTGGGTCAAAGATGCAGCAAAATTCAATATGAATTTGTTGGGAGGTTACTGTAAAGTGTGCGCTTGTATAGTTTTTCCAGAAAATGCTTGGGTGTGCGCTTATAGGAGCATGTGCGGTAAAAAGGTCGAATACGGTATATCGGTATATAATGTAATATTAAGTCGTCTAACCTCTATCATTGAAATTATCCATATATAACTGTTGAGTGTAGGGTTTTGTTTTAAATTCCAGGATGGTAAATTAAAATTTCCAGTATTTGCCATCATTTTCCAGTATTTACCGGTAAATGGCACCGGCATGGAAAATACCCATATTTGCCTGCATTTTGCCAACCTTGCTTCTAAACTATTGGAGTTACACTTCTGCAACTTTGTTTATTGGATGGCCCTTGGAATATAGAATAAATTGGGCTACTTTTGGCATGACCTTGACCTCAACATGACCCCAAGTTCAAAGGTAAAAAATATGACATTGCCATATCTCCAAAACAATTGAAGATACACTTCTGAAACTTTGCTTATTGGATGGCCCTTGGAATATAGAATTTATAAGGCTACTTTTGGTGTGACCTCGACCTCAACATGACCCCAAGGTCAAAGGTCAAAAAGTATTATGTTGCCATATCTTCTAAACTATTGGAGCTACACTTCTGAAACTTTGGTTATTGGATGACCCTTGGAATATAGAATAAATTGGGCTACTTTTGGTGTGACCTTGACCTCAACCTGACCCCAAGATCAAAGGTAAAAAAGTATGACTTTGCCATATCTTCTAAACTATTGGAGTTACACTTCTGAAACTTTGGTTATTGGATGGCCGTTTGGAATAAAGAAAAAATTGGAATACTTTTGGTGGACCTTAACATGACCACAAGGTCAAAGGTCAAAAAGTATGACTTTGCCATATCTTCTAAACTATAGGAGTTACACTTCTGAAACTTTGCTTATCAGTTAGAATGTTCTTTGCAACTTTTTTTTAACTTATATGTAGTTTTGGCTAGCTAATACATAGTCATTAGTGTTATCCATAGAAAAAGCGGGTATTTGCGATGGTTTACAATCGACTGAGCAATCTAGTTTTGAAATTGGATTTGCGCTTTGAGATGATATATTAGGACATTCTTTTCTGAATATACATATTATGGTGTTGGATCAGGGTCTTTAAGGAAAAAAAATATCATATGTTATCATTTATATTATATACAATACAGTTCTATATAAAATAAAAATATCATTCTGCCATGCAGAATAAAATACACTCCAAACATAGATTTTTGGTGCTGGATAGAACCGCTACGCAAAACTATGTTTGAACCATAAATTATACCTCAATTGAGCCATACCCATGTTAGCCCCATCACAGCGATATAGGCTATTTTTCTTCTTTTTTTTCTGCGCAGAAAACATGGATTGCAGGTACTCGTTAGAACAGCGGAGCTGGTGCGGTTCTAACGAGTTCCCAGGATCTATGTTCTGACGATCCATTAAGTAAATGAAGCAGCACCGAAGGGAAGATGAAGTTCTTTATACAAAATGGTGTATGTGTGTGCCCGCAATTCGAAGAAATAATTTGATAAACAATTTAAATTAAGAATACAAAGAGTGGTCAAAGAAGGACAATACATAAAACAAAGACCGGCCAATTCAGAAACGTGGATGGAACTTTGTTTGGCAGTTAAAATTTTCTCACCCTCTACTGGTAGCAAATAAACAATCCAGATCAAAGCGAGAATGACTGGGCCTCAAAAACATAAAGTGTAGGCATTGTCTTTATATTTTCAGATAAAAATAGATGCTCAGTGAGGCGGTTCTAACCAGTACCCATCATTATCATTTTGAACTGAAAATATCATTTTCCTGTATCAAATGGGTGTTACAACATAGATTTTTGTAGCTCATTAGAATAGCCTCGATAGGACGGTTCTAACGAGCAATAAAATAAAATTTTGGAGCCCACAAGAGAAAAATAACACACTTTTTCATGACAAAAATGATAAAAAGGGCAATATTTTGCATGGGTGTATTTTCGTGAAGAAAGAACTCTTAACATTGCTGTCTTATTGTTATGCACTGGAAACAGGCAAGGATTGCTACTGCCATAACAATTTTCCGCGGTTTAAATGAGATCATAAATGAATGCTCACCTGGCATGAAACTGCGGCCAACGTGGGACTGACAGCGACACAACATGATCGATGTCGCCCCGACGTTGGCCTGGCATTCTTTGCTTGCTGGATTGTACCAGACAACGTTATTCAAAAATTCAAAGATAAATTGTTTTAAAGGAATAATGCACATTCATTTCTGTGCATTAACTAAGGATGACTTCGACAAACAAAGCAATACTTGCCACAAAAAAATAATAATAATAATAAAAACTTAAAACTTAAGGATAAAATTTTATCTTTGGTTTAACGTGACGGGAGGCACATATATATACTTTTATTATACAGTATAATGCCAAATACATTATGCCGATTTAGTCATCAATAACGTGTGCAACAAATGGTGAAGTCAGCAATAATCTGAGCCAAAATCCACATCAATATTAGTGGGAAAACAGACCTAAATACATTAAAAAACTTCAATATATGTTAATAACAAGATCTACATGTATATTGTATATTTTATTATTTTTAAAGAAGTTTGGGATATTTTGGTGTGGTTTGGGGTAATTCGACGGACCCTAAGTTTACTTCTTTTGTGAGAGCTACGGACTAACCAGAGTTTTCACTAGGATTTTGAAAACAGGAGTTTAAGAATCCATCCTTGGTAAAAGTTGGATTCAAATCTGGAAAGTTGGAGTTTGACCCTAAAAACTTGTGTCAGTTATTGCTACATGCATTCGGCTGTAGAGTGTGACTCGGGCTTGAACCCTTATCCTGCTTAACATGACAAACCCTTTTTTGCAGTGGAGATCCAGATCAGATGGCTTCCATCTAATCAGGATTTACACTGTCATTCAGATTGTGAATTTGAATGGATAAATTACATTAGGCTTTGAAAGTCAGGAGTGGACTGGCTAAATTAATTTGTTCATCAGGATAAGGGTTTAAATTGAGTGTGAGCAGTTAACAGTAGTACAGGCTCTGATCAGGCTGCTCCAACAGGACAAGTTTGTCCAGGTCATGCACTACATCCTAATACATAAATTGGTATTTGAAACTTTTGTATTTTTACAATATTTCCCATAATGATTAAAGACGTAACACCAGCCAAAATTTCCAGTCCAGTCCATTTTGTTTCTTCAAAATAACCAGGATTTGAAGAAACAGGATGGAATAAGAACATGACTCAGAAATTTTGACTTTCATTAAAATAAAAAAATAACTTTTGTTGTTTTTATTTACATCCGGTTTGTCACAAATATTTAAAAAAAAAAAAAAAACGCCAGCAGTGCAGGCGCAGATCAGACGACACAGGTGTCTGTTCAGGACCTCCACTATTAGCAGGCAGTTCAACACTTATTTTAAAGCTTCTGATAATTAATTTCTTTCATTCAAATAGGCCTAATCTAGGTAACTTCATAAACAATAATGACATTGTTAATACCAAAGTGTGACAAACACGAGTCATGCTTTTCTTTAATCGTAATAAAGACGATTTATACACTAGATTATCGCATCCTTTAATTATGCCTCCCACATTTTTTCAACGATAATCCAACTGTGTATACAAGTATCCTGAAACAAAACAATCAACTAGAATACTGTCGATGGCCCGCCATCGTAAATCCCCACGCTTTCTACAGAGGGGGCCAAGTACCGAAAACCACTCACCATGGGTCCTAATTTGACCCCAGGGTCAAAATATTACCTGTATTACATTCTACTAATCATGCCCTTCAATTTGATAAGCCACATGACTATGTTCCAAAAAACTTAAATTTTGACCCTTTGACCCCTCCCCCAGGGCCCCAATCTGACCCCAGGGTCAAAATTTTACTTGTATTGTATTCTACTAATCACCCCCTTCAATTTGATATTCCTTATGACTATATTCGGTAAAATTTGAATTATGACCCCCTGACCCCCCCCCCTTCAAGTCCGACTCCTTGGGGATGACACAGGGGCCGCAGCCAAAATCCCATTCAATATGTGTAACATACATGTATATCATTAATCATTACTTATGCAAAGTTTGGTTTCAAAATCTATAAAACTGACTTTGAAATTGAATTTAATTGATATTTGACCCCTCCCAAAGGCCCCTGGGGGCGGGGCCAAAAATAAATGTGACGTTGCAGGCCCTCATCATGTAAGGAAGCTGTGTACCAAATTTGGTTACATTCTGACCAGTGGTTAAGGAGGAGATAGCGTGACAGAGAGACAGACGGAGGCGTTCACAATATCCCTGAACGCTTTTTAGGCGGGCGTAGCCGCCTATAGTTACCGTACACCTCGTATATCAGATTTTTTTGTGCACCTCTTTAGACATGCCTTCTTGTAGTCCTCCGCTCAAAAAAGAAAACCCAAACTGAAAAAGCAGTACACGCAATAAATCCAATAAAGTTCGACCGGACGGTTTGAAAAATTAATACTGTTTGTAAAAATAGACCTGCTTATTAGATTTCACGAATAAATTTGCGTTGAAAGCTGAGTATAAAAATCCGGCACTATTTTCCTACGCCGTTGCTGTTAATGCTTGAAATCATTCCCTTTCACCCCAAGTTTCTGAACAGAACCCTTCTAGCTTTGATATTCAGTGAACCAATTCTTATACACTGTACAATGGTGTATTGTTCAAGTCATTGACAGTTGGCGAACGGTGTAGAATCTGATGAGACTGCTCGTCACATGCCGTCTGATCTGGATGTATTAGGTTTGTATCGGTATCTGTACCTGAATCGGTATCTGCAGCGATGTACAGGGTTGAAAGGGTTGACACGCTTCTCTGTACTGATCGACAACGCTTTGGAGAGGTCTAATAGCGTTCGAATTGACAGGCTGTCTACGTCATGAAAAGGAACAACCGATATCTTAATATATAGCTCCACGCGGTCAATTGATGACTTTTGGATAAACAATTAACGCAGGTGTATTCTTTCATACCCAAAATGGTTAATTTTCAGATGAAAATTTGTGATACAGGTCTTATTTATACGTCAAATATAGGTTGTAGGTACTCGTTGGAACCGCCTCATAGAGGCGAATCTAACAAGTACCCACAACCTATGTCTTGGAGCTGAAATAAGAAAAATAGGGGCCTATCGAATACCCCAGTAAACCCTGCATGGTTTTCTCTATATAAAGTGTGGATTATGGAGGTGTTCATTTCACGGAGTTAATTCACGAAAATAATGATGCCTAATTGGCCGAAACTAGCTAGTCTTGCCCAGAAAACTGTACAGTCCACATTAAACCATTAAAATGCCGAGAAAAACACCACCTGAAAATGTCATCTGCTTATGCTGATCTTCTTGCAAACTTTTTAAAAATATTTTTTTTTCATCCAGGAAAACAGTGTGGATCCACTGATCTGGGTCCACATTGTTTGCCAAAAACAAAAAAACAAATGAGTTTTGAAGTAACCGGCAGACGACAAAGCAGACGACTGTTGTCGTGATTGGCGTCTTACGGGTTAAGTTTTGCTTCCAAATGGTACATTGTTAACGTGATGTTTACGCACAGGTCTATTGATTCATACATTGTGACTTTTTACGGCTGTAAAATAAAAGTTTTTGGATAATTGATTGCATTATTATTATTGCTGTTATTATTATTATTATTATTATTGGTTTTATATAACCACAAAGAAACAAAACAAAGTCCAAAGCATCAACAACAGTTTTGATTAGAAGAAAACAATGAAGAAAACCCATCCTTACTTTTCTCAGACACAGACAAATTTGCATGAAATGCGGCCCCTCCCATCGGGGCTTGAAGAAAAAGATGAGTTGCATGATGCTTCCACCAAGAGCTGAAACTGATCGCACACGAGTACTGCTGGTAAACCGCTTAGAGGATCTAAGTCTGCCCAGGCAAAGCGCTGCGAGTCGGACCGTCCATGCTTATAAACCCTATTGGTTTCATTGGGCGGCAGGGCTTGAGATGTCATTTCATCTCAATGTTGGGTAAATGTCTCACAAAATTGGGAGCAACGTCTCCAAAATGAGCTATACAGTGTTGATGCGGACGTTAAACCTCAAATCAAACAAACAAACAAATGAAATGCTGAATCCTATTTTCTGGGAAAAATAAGAAGATCTGTCATTTAGATAAGACCAAAAGATGCAGATAAAATGACAAACAGTGAAGACCCTGATTAGACTGACAAGAAGCAGTCTGAACTGGGCCTGCACTATTTGCTTAGACCAGGACTGCCCTTAATCTAAGGATCATTTCTGTTGATGTGAAATAATAAATGTCCAAGCCTCCGTGACCTAATTGGTAAGAGCGCTGACTCACTTAGCCTCTCAACGATGTGGTTCAAGTCTTGCTCAGACTAAATGTGAGAGGAAGGGCAGGTAGTTTCTCTCCGGGTACTCAGTTTTGGCTCACAGGCTGGGAATAATCTTTTAAGAACCGTAAAATCGATCAAAAAATGTACTGGACACCACAAAAGGATTTTTACCTCTGAACATGAAACAATTGGTGAAATACGCAAAGAGATAATGGTTTCATCTGTCAGATTATGCATTTACACGCATTTCGTACACGTTTGTTTGTCCGAAATTGATGACGTCACAGCCCAAGGTTGGTTGGTAAATACCGGTGGTGGGAATTCCCACTGGTATTTACCGGTAATAACCGTCCTGGGAAATACTCCAAATTTCAGCAATACTGGGCAATAGTGGGAAATATGATTTTTGTTTAGTTATTTCAGAGAAAAACTATTAATATTTAGTGTAATTTGATTGAAATAATTAACAGTTAGCTATTTTGCAATATCATACCTGTGATACCTCCCTCATCAGGGGGGAGACTCCCTCATTTTGATGCTAATTTTGCTCAATTAATGCTGAATATTAGTATAATTTTTGAGTCTCCCTCATATGAACTGAGGATTTCCCTATATATTCTTTACATCTCCCTCATCACAATGGCAAATCTCCCTCATACAGTTCAAAAAATTATCGCGGGACTTGTATGCAATATGCCTCCCCATACATATATATGTCAGAGTCTGCTTTTACTCAACCAAACACAAGCATAAATATAAAGCGATCTGTTGCTATGTAGGATGCAGAGTTATTTAAAATCACTCATATGCTTAAGAAGATTGAAATACCATAATGATCCCAAAATTTGGGACAGACATGCCTGGGCAAACAGTGCAGACCCAGATCAGAATCACTTAGCTACTTTAAGAGAGTAAAGTTTGCCATTGTATCAAACTACATGTTTTGAATGCTTTAGTATAACACTAAACCACATGGTTCATTTTTTTTTTTTTTTTTTGAGATTTACAACATGTCTTTGGATGTTTGAATTTTAAGGATGTATACACAAGAAAAGGTTTGTTTGCAAGTTTGTCAAGTAATCATACTCCTAATGCTAAAAGGTGTGATAATTTAATTGTTTGTTTGAGTCAGGTATTTAAAGAACTCAGTTAATTTAAGCATAAAAGGTTTCTTAAATAATCTACAGATATTTACCTAAGTATTAAGATTACATGCATTTACAAGTCCAGGCAAATAGCTGAAAGTTAAAAACTTGTATTTTAGAATCACATTTGAAAAATATATACATTCTATATAATACATGTAGCTCTTTCAAGCTATTCAATATAAAAAGGCCTAGAAAATTCTTCAAATTTTCACTTGTCCTACATGACTAAGTGCATGTAAACTTTCATAAATGTCTAGACAAACTTTTTATTTGTCCTTCAATTTTTTTCTGTAATTGCAAGCAGACAAGTAGAATTTTCAAGCTCTGCATGAACTTGAAATAATTTAAGTTTCAAAAAGCTAGGTAGTTATGGTTTTTAAGCAGTCTCAGTTGGTACTACCTGTGTAAATATATATTTCCCAGTATTTCCCGGGAATTCCCTGTATTTCCCGCCGTCCAGGGAAATATGAGTATTTCCCGCTTTTTTGCCAACCTTGTCACAGCCATGCTGCAGGATGCTAAAATTAGTGCCGTCTATTAATAGTTCATTATTGGAATTCATATAAACGCTTTTACATGAATAATTTCAAAATATAAATTTTATTTGCTGTGAGTTTACATGCAGTTCCATGCTTTTTACATGCAGTTCCGTGCTTTAAGCAAATAATGAGGGTGCTAATCAGATTCCACATTCTGTTTCTGTAATCAGGGTCTCTTCAGTATTTTGGAATGCTCCAGTAAAGGGACGCTTGGCATTGATGGGCAGATAAGCTGCATCTGTCTGATCAAGGCATACAGTCTAATAATTTAAAACCAGAAATTAAAGGGTCAAACGACTGACATGGAAAATTTAGCGAAACTTCTTTTTTTCTTCTTTTGTGTCTTTTTATGTCCCCACTTCCAAAGGAAATGGTTTGGCTTGTCCGTTAGACTTAGACATTTTTACAGAGGTGGGAACAGAACAGAACAAAACAGAACTTTATTTAACTAACTGCACAGGTGGCGTAAAGTTGAGCTTTTATCTCGAATTTACGGTATTAGCATGAAAAACAAAAAGGAACAGGCTCGTTTATGTTTATTTATTTATTTATGTTTGCATTTCCTCCGTCGGATTTACTACGATGTCTTCCTTTTCGACTAAGCCATTTAACCATTTCGGATCTAGAGATCAGCTTAAATGACAGTATAATTTGGCCTAATAACTCAACCTCCCTCAGTATTTGATTTCATTTGGAAACACAAAATTGTATAAATAAAGTTTGTTCCGACTCAGTGATCAAATTTGTTTGATTTGAGGTTTAACGTCCCCGTCAATACTGTAAAGGTCATTTTGGAGACGTTGCTTCCAATTTTGTGGGACTTTTACCCGACATTGAGATGAAATGACATCTCAAGCCCTGTTGCCCAATGAAACCAATAGGGTTTATTGGCATGGACGGTCCGCCTCGCACCGCGGTACCTGGACAGGCTTAGATCCGCTAAGCGGTTTACCAGTACTAGTTGTGGGCCAGATTCAGCTCTGCTTGGAAGCATCATGTAGCCCATATATTTCTTCAAGCCCCTATGGGCGGGGGCGAGACTCAGTGATCAAATGCAGCCGAATACGAGTATGTTGAAAACATCAGTATTACCACGAGTGCGATGCACGAGTAAAATTTCTGATGTTTTCAATACACAGAATGATGATTTGTAGGTTGTCCTCAGTGTATAGCTATGTGATTGTCAGTCGGCCCCTGCCCATCGGGGCTTAAAAAAAATTGATAGGCTGCATGATGCTTCCACGCAAAATTCTATAAATAAAGTTTGTTCCGATTCAGTGCCCCTATGGGCGGGGGCGAGACTCAGTGATCAAATGCAGCCAAATACGAGTATGTTGAAAACATCAGTATTACCACGAGTACGATGAGCGAAGAGTGAAATTTCTGATGTTTTCAATACACAGAATGATGATTTGTAGGTTGTCCTCAGTGTATAGTTATGTGATTGTCAGTCGGCCCCCGCCCATCGGGGCTTAAAGAAATAGATAGGCTGCATGATGCTTCCACGCACAGCTAAAATCCGACCGCACACGAGTACTTGTAAACAGCTTAGAGTACCTCAACCTGTTCAGGTAAAGGGGTGCGAGTCGGACCGTCCATGCTTATAAACCCTATTGGTTTCATTGGGCGACAGAGCTTGAGATGTCATTTCATCTCAATGTCGGGTTAAAGTCCCACAAAATTTGAAGCAGAGTCTCCCAAATGACATATACAGTCTTGACGGGAACATTTAACCTCAAATCAAACAAACAATGTGATCGTTAGCAAAATTGGTGCAAATTAATTAAGGTACCGGAAGGTGCATGTAATAAATAAATAAATAACAGTTTCTTCCGTCTTGAAAAGAGTCAACTTTTGGAGACCTGCATCGTATCTGTGGTCTTTTATTGAAATAACCCGTTTGAAGATAAATACACTCAATGATAAATTCAAGAGCAATTACGTGTGACTGTAGTCATTTTTTTCAAGTTTTAACTAAAGAGCATTGTAAATAGATGACATTACTCGCCCGCCTCTCAGTACTTTCAGTACTTTGATTTTAAAAGCTTTGGGATAATTAACCTTTACCCTGCTGAATTAATTTTTTTATCGATACTCCGTCCCACTGAATTGTTTTTATCAAATACTACCATTTTCAGCAACTTTTAACTCGCAAAAACCCGTATTTTTCTTGATTTCTCCACCATTCAAAGCATATGGAAAACGAAAGTAGCCTACTGTCACTCAGCTGACTGAGTCGAAAAATCGTTTAAAACACCCTTTCAGAGCGTATTTTGGGCTCGATTAGATCAAGTTCGTCAAAAAGTAGCGATTTCCTAAAAAAAATTGCATCCTTACCCAGAAAACCCGAAGAAAATCCATCCAAAAACATCGAATCGGCAAGTTTTTTTTTTTCATCGATGCCCGGATGTTATTTGATACTGATATGCCAAACCGCACCGAAAAACGAGAGTTCCTCCTTTTCTATGAGTCGCACCAAGCACACCAGTCAATTTCGGCGCACGAATGCGCCTACAGCGTGGCGCCATTACGTTTTCACGGGCGCACGAATGCGCCTACAGCATGCTAAAGGTTAATGTTAATCAACCATGTGCTTGATTTAATCACACAAAAAACCTGCATCTCACAAATCGCAAAACTGACCTGTCAATCTTCTAGCCATGACACTCTGACTGGCCAAGAGCAAAACAGACGACTGTCCTCGCTAGGTAATGCTTGTACAAGCCTGGCGGTGACGATTAATGGTAAACTTTTGATCTGAAAGCGGTAGCTAAATTTGGAGATCAATTGGACACCCGCTGTCATCTTTTGATGTGAATGAGGTCATTTTTACACTCTATTAACCTTTAGCATGCTGAATTAATTTTTTTATCGATACTCCGTCCCACTGAATTGTTTTTATCAAATACTACCATTTTCAGCAACTTTTAACGCGCAAAACCCCGTATTTTTCTTGATTTCTCCACCATTCAAAGCATATGGAAACCGAAAGAAGCCTACTGTCACTCAGCTGACTGAGTCGAAAAATCGTTTATAACACCCTTTCAGAGCGTATTTTGGGCTCGATTAGATCAAGTTTGTCAAAAAGTAGCGATTTCCTAAAAAAAATTGCATCCTTACCCAGAAAACCCGAAGAAAATCCATCCAAAAACATCGAAACTTCAAGTTTTTTTTTCATCGATGCCCGGAGGTTATTTGATACCGAAATGCCAAACCGCACAGACAAACGAGAGTTCCTCCTTTAACTATGAGTCGCACCAAGCACACCAGTCAATTTCGGCGCACGATTGCGCCTACAGCTTGGGGTTATTACATTTTCACGGGCGCACGAATGCGCCCACAGCATGCTAAAGGTTAAGGACGCGTCAGACGAAAAAAAATTGGCGTAATTAAGAATCCACGGCAGGAAATTTTACGCGTACAAAAGCAAAAACAGGCGTAAAAATACACCAGATTGGCGTTTCCAAGAACTCTACTAGCTTCCCCTTTTCACAGTTCCTGGTGAATGAATGTCATATGAAGTGTCACAGTAATGATTCAGAGATCAGTCATTGGCATTTCTGACCCTTACTGCAAGAACTGACATTATAAAGAATCATATTCTACTCCCAAACCATTAGAGATTGGAATGCCCTTCACCATTTGATTATTTTGACGCCTGAAGGTGCTGAGGATTACGTAGCTTAGTTTACCTCACAAGTTCTGGTGTATGAATGTCATTTGACGTGTCACCAGTAACATTTAATAATGTCTTTTGATGGTGACATTCAACCACTAGGAATATGTTGTTCACGACAGGAAGTCGAAGACTGATAAGGAACAGAATGAGTTAAATAACTGTTTGGTACATGTAACCGTAACGTTGCTGACTGGGTCGTAAAACAACAAAGAATATCTTTAGCCTAGCTCTAGGTCACTGACCCGAACATCAATGACATCAAATTTTACCACTAGGAACCAGCATAACATTGAGACATATGTATCTATCAATAAAACTATATACCTTGGACACACAGAGAGGCAATTACCGCGAATTATCCCTCATTTGACTGCAAAACTCATTCAACTCCTCATATTAATTGAAAATTACAAAACTCTATTTATTTTTTGATGAGTGGTGCTGCCCTCTGTTGTTCGGAACTTTCCTAATCTATTCGTATAATGACCGTGTCTTGAATCAGTAAAAAGACGTTTCGCCCCCAAGACGTTTCCTTCCTGGTCGTTCCGCCCTTTTTTCGCCACTAGTAGTTTCGCCCTCGATCCAAAATCGTTTCGCCGCAATTCATTACCCGGATGTAAATAAGTGTATGAAAGATTTATTATACAGTTAAGTCTACTAAAGCGGAATAATGTCTGTTTTGTGCATTGCTTGTATGAGAGGGAGTTGGCTGCCGTCATTAGTAGTAGTAGTAGTTTGTATAAATTCTGCCACTTGAGGCACACCTCCAGTCTGGAGTCTTCTTGAGTGAACGTTTTTTTTTTTTTTTTTTTTTTTTTTCGGGATATTTACACAGGGCTAAAATGGTGACTGTTCCACCACTCTATTTACATCTTAAACGTTTGTCACTGTAAAAGTCTTTAAAAAATCTTTTAAAAGAAATCTGTTCCCGGGTGGTGTGTACTGCGATCATCTTTTCCGCTTTGGAATTAGTGAGAGTCTCTTGTACCGTTCGACATGTAGGGTATGACAAAGGCTAACTGACTGCCTTTCTATGGCTATTAAATGGGAATGGTGATCAGCTGTATCTGAGTACTTTATGATTTTACTACAGTCTAGAATAAGCTGTGTAAGGATGCTGGGATCATCTTGAGTAAACTGCAGTATGCCACCAGCAAGTCTCACCAGTCGATCCAGCATAGCATGTCTTTTTTCTTATAAAGCACCACAGGTCAACAGAAAAGGCTCAATAGTTTCGTCACCACTGTTACTTATCATGCAGGTTCGGCTAACTTGGCTTTGGTTGAAGGCCGCCCTGTTTACCTGTAGGATATATGACCCAGTCACGAGCTTGAGTTTGGTCTTTAGCCGTGCAGCATCTCTCACTTCCCTGGTATGCTGTATCAACCAGTATTTCTTGTTTGGTGTATAATCTTCTGAATTCAGGTACTGCAGGGAGGGATATAGTGCAGCTTTCTCTCTTATTCTCAAGCACCAGTAATTATTGACACATTTGTTCACTGAGGTTTTCCATCTCGACTTAGTTGGTGGTTCGTCCAGTAAGGTCCAGGTTTGAGGTAAATCATACTTAATAAGAAGCTTGCGAATGGCAATATACCAGCTATTACTGCTGAAGCACTTGGCAGACAGTTGTCTTCTGGCCAGCTGCTTTTCTACTGAGTCTTCATCCAACCTACAGATGTTACCAAACAGCGTCAGTGCCCGCTTGTGAACAACTGCTTCAATTGGGATGGTTCCCGTTAGAACGTACACTGCAGGGTCAGCTACAATATCTGGTAGTGAAAGCACTTGTTTCAGGAACTTTTTATATGCCCTCTCTAGCTTATCCATTTCTTGTGATAAGTGTCTATTTCTTGTGATAAGTGTGAACGAGGGAAAATCGACTTTGTGGGACTGGTAAGTCTTACTTTTTTATTTATATATTCATTTATTTGTTTATTAGAAAAGTATGCCTTGCCTGAGACTTTTTATCTATCTATCCATCTTCTTATACTGAGTCGGTCATATCTGGCCATTACCTCAGTTGGGTGCATAGCTAAATTTAGAATTTAGCTAAAGAAAAAAAAAAAAAAAAAAAAAAAAGAAGAGGTCACTGGATGAGTCCTTAAAACTATTGACAATCTGAATAACAGAGGTATACTAAAACGCATACCTCTGAGTCTCAATCTTACACTGTATGGGCTTTGAACTTCTCTGCAGTCTTAGCATTCACCACAGAAGAGGGAAGACTATTCCACTGGGTAATAGTCCTAGGGAAGAAGGAATTTTCAGGGCATCACTGTAGGACTGGTACCTGTGGTACTGTGAGTTGTTTACTTTTGATGCCCTTGTTCGGGTTGAAACTGTCACAGGGGTCAGGTATTTATCTTTATTAACGGCCACTGTTGCTGAATGTATCTTATAGAAGAAGGTTAAAGAGGACTGCTCACGACGGGCCTCTAAGGACGGCCATTCTAGCTCGTTAAGCATGTCACCGACGCTGCTTCTATTGCGCCATCGTCGGCAGGTCCATCGAGCAGCTGTCCTCTACACCCTCTCCACCTGCTGAATCTGAGTTTTAACATAGGGATGCAAAATGGATGATGCATATTCTAGCTGAGGGCGAACCAATGTTTTATATGCAACATCCTTTGTCTGCCTAGGTGCAAAAGCCAAGTTTCGTTTAAGAAATCCTAAAGTCCTAGTTGCTTTTGATGTTATTTCTGAAACGTGTTGACCCCAATCAAGATCATCAGTGATGGTGATACCAAGATATTTGGCGGATTGAACCTGCTCCAAGATTTGCTGGTGTAGTTTATAGTCAAACTTAATTTGTTTGTCCGGAGGGTGTCGCGACACCCTCATTGAATGACATTTGGCCACATTGAACTTCATCTGCCAATCGGCCTCCCACTGTGCTAGTTGATTCAGGTCATCTTGTAAAATAAGACAGTCAGAAGAAGAATATATATTCCTATAAAGGACGCAATCATCAGCAAACAAACGGACAGATGACCTGATATTATCACGGAGATCATTAATGAATACCAAGAAAAGGACCGGTCCAAGGACCGAACCTAGGGGGACACCAGATATAACAGGGACTGGATCAGACGCTTGGCCATCAAGTACAACTTGTTTTGAGCGCCCCGAGAGCCATGAGCTTATCCACCTATGTGTGGGTCCTCTCATCCCATAGTAATCCAATTTATACAATAGCCTTCTGTGGGGTACCTTGTCAAAGGCCTTAGCGAAGTCCATGATAATCAAGTCAGTCTGTTTGTGGCCACGGTTTGTGGCCCCATCCAGATTGCTCACAATGTCATGGTAAAACTGAACTAATTGAGTTTCGCAAGACCATTGACTTCGGAAACCATGTTGACAGTCAGCAAGAATGCTCTCAAAGGCTAGGTGCTTGTTGATGTTACTAACTATTATATGCTCCAGGGTTTTGTAACAGATGCATGTTAGCGACACTGGTCTATAATTTGCTGCGTCGTATTTTTCTCCTTTTTTATAGACCGGGGTAACATTAGCTTGTCGCCAGTCATCTGGTACAGTGCCCTGGGCAAGTGATTCAATGAAGATAAAGGCCAGCAGAGGTGAAATTTCAGCACCACATTCCTTAAGCACCCTGGCATTCAGGTAATCCGGCCCAGATGCCTTATGTATCTTGATGTCTTATGTATCTTTTTAGCAAATAGTGTAGACCCTGACCAGACGCTGCGTTCTCGGCATCTGACACTTAACTTCCAGTTCTGTAAGGGGGCAGACCCTGATCAGAAGCCGCGTCCTGTGGCATCTGATCTGGATCTGCAGTATTTGTCAAACCCAACTCATGATACCAGCACAGATTCTATAGCTAAGTAGAAGTGAAGGCAATGGTTAGGGATCGATACATTCCTATTATACCACACGCAGACTAATTAAAGCTGCTAGCTATTTTCTATAGCCATTTAATACCTAGTTTCATTTGCAACTGTAATGTAGAAACAGACAATGCAGAATACTCTTCTTTGTCCAATATACATGTATGTTTTTTTTTAAACGAACGTGTGGCTTTGTTAAAAAAGCTGATAATTATCATTCCCATGAACATTAATCTCATTACAATAACACACCCGTGCGAAATAGTGCATTT
This sequence comes from Lucinisca nassula, assembly GCA_963580285.1. Lineage (NCBI taxonomy): Eukaryota > Metazoa > Mollusca > Bivalvia > Lucinida > Lucinidae > Lucinisca > Lucinisca nassula. The sequence goes on along the minus strand of OY757016.1, from coordinate 98,253,141 downwards.
TTAGATCTCCAAAAACGGCTACTTTTCTGATGAAAATCCATGATATTTTCCTTATAAATGCTCAAAACATAAGTTGAGGGTGCTCGTAAGAACCCCTTCAATGAGGCGGTTCTAACGAGTACCCACAACCTATATTTTAGAGCAGAAATAAGAAAAATAAGGTTTACACCTGCAAACCACAGTTTTACTATATAAAAGTGGGGTTCAAGGGGGTCAAAATTTTATAGGCGTGCTTTCGTGATGGAATATCAGTAGAGAGCAGTAACACTACGATTTTCAGAGCTGTTCAATGTTTTGATAAAGAACACGTAATGGTTTTTAATTTATAAGATAAATGCCGACAAGACACCTCGCACATATTTATTTATTTATTTATATATTTATATATTTATTTGTTCATTTCTTTATTAATTGAATATAAATCCACTTTAATCTGTTTTAAGCTCACCTGTTTATTTATTTATTGAATAAAAATCCACTTTAATCTATTTTAGCACACCTGTCACGTAGTGACGATGTGAGCTTTGGTATCACTTTTCGTACGTCGTCCGTCGTGCGTCCGCAAAACAATTTCTTCGAAGGACATCTCCTTAACCACTGATTAGCTTATACGAAACATCACAGGAATGATCCTTAGGTGGTCCCATTTCAAAGTTGATCAAATGGTTCCGGTTCGTTGCACGTCTAGGCCACAGGAGCCAAAAATAGACTTTTTTTTTTACTGAAAACTTAAAAAAGTCTTATTTTCTGAAACCGCAAGGCCCAGGTCTTTGATATTTGGTATAAAGCGTCATCTAGTGGACCTCTAGCAAGATTGTTCAAATTATAGCCCGGGGGCAAAAATGGCTCCACCCCGGGACCCACCGGTTGAAGATAGACTTATATAGTGAAACCCTTTAAAAATCTTCTAGTCTGAAATCAGAAGGCACAGGTCTTTCATGTTTGGTATGAAACTTTTTGAAGACCTGATAAAACCAGTGCTTCAGCTGAAGTGCACGACCCGCCGGATGCTTTTAGCTTTATGAGTGTTACCATATATGGATATGGCGGCCATTTTGGTCATGTGACCTGGACCTAAAACGGTTCCCCCAATAAATGCGCCTTATCGTAAGGAGCAAAAATATATCTTATACTTTAGTACTGCATTCTGAATCGTTTGCAGGATAAAATGCATTCTCACTTTTCCAATACAAAAGCATATGTGTCAAAGTTTGACCTAGGTACAAAGAAGGTCAAGGTCAATTCAGGGTCAGCATTTTAGCCATTTATGATGGGCCTACGTCCCAGATGCTATTTATCAAGTTTCGTGGAAATCTGCCCAGTGGTTCTGGAGAAGACTATTTTTGAAGGGTTTTTACCATGTATGGCTTGGCGGCCATTTTGGTCATGTGACCTGGACCGCATGAGCAAATTTTGGTTTCCCCCATCCCATAGAGGCTCCATATGAAATTTGACTTCAATCGGCCCAACGGTTTCCGAGGAGAAGCAGTTCGAAAATTTTCACATTTTTCGCCTCGGCGAGGCTATACTAAATGGAATGTAATATTTCTCAAGTTCATTGGTTAGATCTCATTGATATCTATCAGTATGCCAAAAATTGTTTAAATATTCCAAGCGGTTAAGTCACTATCACCAATTTTCACAAACGGATTACGGACGAACAGACAGACAGACCATATATGGCTTGGCGGCCATTCTGGTCACGTAACCTGGACCCCATGAGCAAATTTTGGTTTCCCCCATCCCATAGAGGCTCCATATGAAATTTGACTTCAATCGGCCCAACGGTTTCCGAGGAGAAGCAGTTTGAAAATTTTCACATTTTTCTCCTCGGCGAGGCTATACTAAATGGAATGTAATATTTCGCAAGTTCATTGGATAGATCTCATTGATATCTATCAGTATGCCAAAAATTGTTAAAATATTCCAAGCGGTTAAGTCACTATCACCAATTTTCACAAACGGGTTACGGACGGACAGACAGACTGACAGACTGACAGAATGACACGGTGATTTTAGGGCACTCTTATCAACCGACTTCAGTCGGTCGCTTTTTCTGCGGGTCGTGCAATCTAAAGTTAGGTCTATTGTTTTGGTTTCAGCTGTAAAAATAGATGAACCATGTGGAAGGCGCAAGGTTTGGAGCGTATCTTTGGAAGCATCCGCACAACCAACTTTTTCTCCTTCTTTGGAACCATCGGTGTGGACTTGCTGGTGGTCAACGTAGCGTGCTTGCAGTACCTGAAAGTTTTGTTTGAGTAGTACTGGGTTTGATTCGGATTTTTCCCCATCATGTAAGTAAAAAAGAATAGGTTTTTTTATACATCAAGATAGAACTTCGGCAGTTTCATGTTTTTGAATATTTTTAAGCTCGATATCTGAATTTTCTAGCAGTGTTGATATACGTGGTCCGAGGGGTTTGGTTGCTGTGGGTTTAATTTCATACTTGTCTACAAATTCAGATGGAAATTAAGGTTAATTTTTGTTATGGTTTGTCTTTCGGTGTTTGTGTCGCTTATATTATTTTATTTTGGATAGCCTATTGGCCATTTTGTGGGAAAGTAACTGGGGGACCTCTAATAAGATTTTTAAATTATAGCCATGGAGGCAAAAATGGCCCTACCCCGGGACCCACCGGTTTAACATAAATTTACATAAGGAAATCCTTAAAAAATCTTCTAGCCTGAAACCAGAAGGCCCATGTCTTTGATGTTTGGTATGAAGTTTCATCTAGTGGACCTCTACCAAGATTATTCAAATTATAGCCCTGGGGCCAAAAATTACCCCGCCCGGGGCCCACTGGTATGCCAGAGACTTATATTGGGAAACCTTTTAAAATCTTCTTATATGAATGCAGTAGGCCCAGTTCTTTCGTCTGAAATCAGTGGGTCCAGGCCTTTGATATTTGGTATGAAGCTTCATCTGGTAGACCTCTACCATGATTGTTCAAATTATAGCCCTGGGGCGAAAGGTGGCCCCGCTCAGGGGCCAACAAATTTTAGATAGATAGGGCTATCATTTGAACAATATTGGTAGAGGTCCACTAGATGAAACGTCGCGGTTTGTTTTTGTTATGGCTTGTCTTTGAGTGTGTGTATCGCTTATACTATTTTATTAAGGATAGCCAATTGGTCATTTTGTGGGAAAGTAACTGTCCTTTTGGCTTTCCTTTATTGATGATTCAATTAGGGTCTAGTTGTTTCATGTTTGTGTTTCTTTCCCTTTGGTGTCTCTGACGGGAACTGTGAGTTAATTGTATCGATTCCTGATCATTGCCTTCACTTCTATTTTCATAACAAACATCAAAGACCATGGAGGGGTCCTCTGCCAAGATTGTTCAAATGATAGCCCTGGGTCCAAAAGTGACCATTCCCTGGGATCCACTGGTTTTGCATAGACTTATATAGGGGAAATCGTTAAAACATCTTCTTGTCTGGAACCAGAAGGCCCGGGTCTTTGATATTTGGTACGAAGTTTCATCTAATTGACCTCTACTAAGGTTGATAAAATTAAAACCCTGGGGCCAAAAATGGACCTGCCCCGGGGCCCACTGGTTTTATATAAGGTTAAGGTATTGTTAGAGAGAGCCGGTTATTCTGGTGCACTAAGACCTGGCCCTCAATGTCCACAAGATGCCCAGATAGTGAAATTCAAGTCAGGTTTGTTTGTGAAAGAGAACCACCAACACATATGTCAAGCTTCTGATTGCAAGCCACCACCCCACTCCACTCCACTCCACCCCACCCCACCCCCACCCCTCTGTCACCACGAGGCATTGTATGCAAGACTGAGGCGGCTCATAACTGTCTGGTGCAATATGACATAGATGGGCTGCATGATGCTGCGACGCAGAGCTGAAACCGACCGCACACAAGTACATGTAAACTGCTTAGAGAAACTAAGCCTGCCCTGGCAAAGCCTATTGGTTTAATTGGGCGGCCGGGCTTGGGATGTCATTTCATCTCAATGTCCATGCTTATAAACCCTATTGGTTTCATTGGGCGACAGGTTTGAGATGTCATTTTATCTCAATGTCGGATAAAAGTCCCACAAAAGTTGAAGCAACGTCTCCAAAATGACCTTTACAGTGTTGACGGGGACGCTAAACCTCAAATCAAACAAACAATGAGGTGAATATTAAGGTCGGTAGGTAAAAAATATCTGGATGGCTATCAAAACTGCAGGGTCGGCACAAAAATCTGGATCGGTCGGGTAAGCGGAAACACAGGTATTTCTTTTAGACCTTACCAGAAACGTAAACCGAACACTTGGCTTCCTAACAAGGAACATTAAGTAAAAAAATCCCATTAGTGACAGAAAGACACCAAAAGGGAAAGAAACACAAACATAAAACAACTTCACCACAATGAAAACGTCACAAGCGGAAAACCAAAAGGAGAGTTATATGAGGTGTGGGTTAGTTGTATCGATTCCTGATCATTGCCTTTGCTTCTATTTTACTTTCTCACAAAATGGCTAAACGGCTATCCAAAATGAAAAAAAATGTAGCAATACATACATGCAAAGACGAACTATATCAATAACAAACCTCAACAGAAGAACTGCATCAGAGCGGCCAGTAAAAAGCTTTTCACTGGAAGGGGTCGGATGGGGGCGTTATTCAATTTTATGTGGCCACAATCATCACCATAGTTCACATTCGTGGTTTAGGCAACTATAGTCGAACTTCGATAACTCCAATACCTTTGGGACCATGAAAATTTGTTCGAAATAGGGGTATTTCGCATGACTGAGGTTTAATAATAGTTTCACGTCCTGATGCATAATATGGGTCACTTTAATATTTCTAAGATCTTCTATAAAATAAAGGTATGTTGTGTGTACTCATTAGAATCGCCTCAATGAGGCGATTATAATGAGTAGAGACAGCATACCTTTTACCGATTAAATCAGAAAAATCGCCTTAAAATCCAAATATGTGGATATCTGGAGATATTGGAATAATTCATTAGGGGCCCACGAACGATTTCGAATTAGCCAAGGTTGACGAGCTAACCGTGTTCGAGTTTTCGAAGTTTCACTGTAATGTGTTAAGTACGCATGAAAGCTGTCTGACTCATCAGTGCAACAGCGTCGAGGACATAAAAAGCAAACATGTACAGAGAGGACTGGGCAGCATGAAATAGCTGAAATACTGAATCAAGAGAAAACAACAGTTGGACTCGGGTGGGCCCGACCAGAGACAGAGCCCCAGGTACCAACCGACATTTACTTAAACAAGAGGACCAAGATTGCCCTGAATCGCTCACTTGATTTCAATGATATCATATAGCTTCTGAAAGGTCTGTTGGCCATCTGGTTCATCACAGCATAACAATTTTAGCTAATTCGGTAGAGGGTGACCTAAGCAACATTCCTGTGAAGTTTAAATCAAATTGGCCCAATGGTTTAGGAGGAGTTGGCATTTAAATCAAATTGCTGACCATATTCTATTTTTAGCCCTGGTTTAGCTCTGGCTGTCATTTAGTTTATCTGATACAAAGGATTTGAGGGTCACCTCAGCAACATTTCTATGAAGTTTGATTGAAATTGGCCAAAGGATTGAGGAGGAGTTGGCGTTTAAAGTAAATTGATGATTTACCTTTTTAGCTCTGTCGGCCATTTTATTCATCCAAGCCGAACGACTTTAGCTAATTTAGAAGAGGGCCACCTAAGCAACATTCCTTTGAAGTTTGAATGAAATTGGTCCAATGGTATAGAAGGAGTTACTGTATAAAAATTTGTTCTATTTTTAGCTTCAGCAGCCATATTGTTCAACAGAGCGGAACGATATTAACTATTTTGCTAGGGGTCACCTAAGCAACACCGGTCACTTATCCGAGTTGATTCACTTATGAGTAAGAAAACCTTCACGCGGACCAAACAAATACTTGTTTGAACCACGGTGAAAGTGAGGGTTGGGATCCCGCAAAGTTAACTTAAACCCACCAGTAATTTTTACTGACCGTTCCAAGTCGGTGTTTTTGCTGTGGTTCCTTCATGTTTTGTGTTGGTGGTTCTGATTCTTTCGCCAATCATATACGTTGTAACGTTGATGATTCTGTAGCTCAGTCGGATGCGCGTCTGACTGATGATCAGGTGGACGCGGGTTCGATACTGCTGGGGTCGGCAACATTCTTTCGTGGAGGTAGATCATGAAATCTTTTCCACGGTCATTCTCTCCCTTCCGCTGATTCAAGAAGGGCAGTTGTCAGTTTCTGGTGAAAGAATGTTCACTATACTGGTTAACCGCTTACGTATAAGTCTGCCCAGAAAAAGTGTGGATAGGTAAACTGACCGGCTCAAAAATGACCTAATCCAATACAAATAAACAAACGTTGATGGTTCTGATTCTCCAACGCCCCTTTTGGTTGTTCAGTTTGAGTTACATCCCAGCAGGCACTCAACGTTGAACTAACGTTGAAACAACGTTGAAAACGTTGTTTCAACGTTAGTTCAACGTTGAGTCAACGTTTTGTGCCTGCAGGGATTAGTGTTTGTTATGTTGGTGATTCAGATTCTTTCCCCCATTATGTGTATTGCTCCTTTTAAGTTAGGTTTGCATATTCTGAGTCACCACCTGTTTGGGAAAGAGCTGCTGACTCGGTTTACCTGTGGTCCGTATTGTTTACTCTCGTCACTCCGTTTCGACTTCTTTCCTTAATGATATTGTGGGAAGAATTTGGGATCTGATCGTATCAGTTCCTGATCGTTTAACTGCTATGAAGATTGATTGAAATTGGCCCAAGGGTTGAGCAGGAGTTGGCATATAAAACAAATTGTTGATATTTTCTATCTTTAGCTCTGGTATCCAATTTACTCATCAGAGCGAAATTGTTTTAGCTATTTCGGTAGAGGGTCATCTAAGCAACATTCCTATGACAATTGAATGAAATTGACTCAAATTAGGACATATTGTCATTTAAAGATTTTTCTAGTTTCAGCTCTGGCGGCCAGTTTTCTCATGGGAGTGAAACTGTTTGAGCTATTTTGGTAAAAGGCCACCTACGCAACGTTCCTATGAAAATTGACATAATTTGGTTCATGGGTATCGGGGGGGGGGGGGGGTGTAGTTTAAAGATTTGTTCTACTTCAAGCTGTAGTAGCCATCTTGTTCACCAGAGCGAAACAATTTTAACGTTTTTTGATAGACGGTCACCTAAGAAAAATTCCTCGAAATTGAGTGAATATGGCCCTAGAGTTTAGGGGGGGTTGGCATTTAAATCAAATTGTTGACGTTTTCCTAGTTTTAGCTCTGGCACCAATTTTGCTCACCGGAGTGGAACCGTTTAAACTATTTTGGTAGAGGTCGCCTAAGCAACATTCCTGTGAAGTATGAATGAGATTGAATCAAGCGTTTTGGAGTTTTCATTTAATGATTTTTTTTCTATTTATAGCTCTTGCGGCCGTCTTGTTGATTTGAGCGAAACGATTTTAGCTTTTTTGGCAGAAGGTCACCTAAGCAACATTCCTATGAAGTTTGACTGAAATTAGCCCAAGAGTATAGGAGGAATTGTCGTTTAAAGAGCTTTACTATATTTAGCTCTTGTGGCCATCTTGTTCATCGGAGCGGAACGATTTTACCTATTTTGATAGAGGACAACCAAGCACCCATCCTATGAAGTTTGATTGAAATTCGCTTTAGGGTTTAGGAAGAGTTGGCATTTAAATCATATTATTGACGTTTTCTATTTTTTGCTCTGGTGGCAATTTTGTAAATCAGTGCGGAACTGTTTAAAGTGGTTTGGTAGGTCATCTGAGCATAATTCTTGTGAAGTTTGAATGAAATTGGCCCAAAGGTATAGAAAGAGTTGTCGTTTGAAGATTTTTATATATTAGCCCAGCTTGTTCATTGGAGCGGAACGATTTTACACACTGGTGAATACATACTTACAGGCAGCGTAGCGGTCGCATAGGCTTCGTATTTTGGACGCGTAGGCTTCGATGAAAAATGGCGGGTGACAGTTCGTCAATGTAGGTAAGAAACTGTTTTTGCGTTCATTTAACTGTTGTATTGCATTGCCCAATACTGACATCTGCCTTACGGACCACTTTATTAATGTGCGGCTTCGTCTCTTGCAAGAAAAAGTTTGAAAAACGGAATATAAAAAAAATAGACCCCAAAAGATATTTGGCATTCAACACAGATTCACCTGTATTTTCACTTTGGTCCGGTCGTCCTATGTAACTACACGTTTTTGGCTGGTGTTCTGGCCGATGAATTGTGACTAACGATAATGAAATCGAAAAGCTAATATGCAACTTTCGTCACATCTTTTGCGAAAAAGAAAAATCTTGATATTACGATACAACGCACGTAGCTTCGTTACCTATTACAAATCAGAAGCTGCGAACTAAATTTGAAGGCCCTGTATTATGTTGAATAATAGCGAATGATATTAAATTAATGTCGAGAAATCAGTCAACCAGCGTTAGTTGGTGATGCTAAAGACATTCTGTATCATTTATACCGAACACATTTTCAGTATCAGCTATGCAAATACAACATTTTGATCCGAATGCACACAATCTGTCAAGTTACAATTATTTTCACTACTGTTCATAAACTTGGTAAGTCTTTGTCATTTTTTTAAGTATTAAGACAAATAATATTTGCACTAAATGAATTTCTGTCGTATTTTTAATTCACTGCACGTGACTTCGGGGTTTACGACGCGCAGGTTACAGAGATAGGAAGACGCATTACGAAAACACGCCTATTAAAATACCACCAAAAAGATACTTTCAGATGAAACATTCTGATACTTTTAATATTTTTGCTCAAGACATAGTGTGTGGGAACTTGTTACAACCGCCCGGACCAGGCGGTTCTAATGCGTATCCACAATCTGTGTTTCTGAGAAGAAAGATATACCTGTAAACCTCAGTTTTACTATATAAAAGTTGGATTTAAGCGGGTCAGAATTATATAGGCATGTTTTCGTGATTTTCCGACTTCTTTTTAAATACTTGAATCGAATACTTGCAGCTCCTACAAAATTTCAGCAAAGGTTCATTAATCGCGTCTGCTCTGTCTGATCCGAGTCTTCGTTTCCAATTAGAGGAGCATATATTTATTAAACAGTAAACACACAAGCTAATTCTAGCCTTTGTAGGCTCAAAGTAGAAAAGAAATACAAGACATTTCTTTATCTCAGATCTATTTTCAATATCTGTCCTCAGTTGCATAAGTTTTTGGTAACCAGACTTTCTTCTGCAACATAGCGTATCAGAATCTGAATTTTATAGTGCCTTAGAATATAAATACAGAAAAATACTTGCTTGCAATGATATCCTTAACCCATTTCGTGAAATCTTCTTCGATATAATAAGATAAGGTAGAAAAAAATGTTTTTGCTTTACGGCCCTTTCATAACTCTGTGATGACTCCAGCCTAAAGATTTACTTTTTTAAGAAAGTCTGTCGGCTGGATTCATACTCATTGATTTAAACTGTTTCGTTTAACCCTTAAATTACAATTTAAAGCAAAAAGTGAAGACCGTGATAAGACGCTGCGTTTGGCCCTTAAATGCATGTAATGTGAGTAAACAGTGTAGACCCTGATTAGACGCCGCGTTCTGCGGCATTTGATCTGGACATACACTGCTAGAAAAGCCCAACCCATGATTCCGGTCCAGATTCTATGGATTGCCATATTACGCAACACGCTGACCTCTCTGCGATAAAATAAACGCTGCTGTTTTCTATAAGCAAGTTCCCTGAATTTCCGACAAATCAGTGATAATCACGTGGACTTAACACCGAAGAGCTATTTGCATATTTTTACTTTGTGTCGATTGATAAATAATCGACCCAAACACCCCAAAACTAGTATTTGCCTTTTCAAAAAGTAAACGGGTCATTTATATTTAGCAATTGCAAGTATCCTTAAGTATATGCGGTATGGTTTGAGATGTCATTTCGTCTCAGTGTCGGGTAAAAGTCCCATGAATTCGGAAGACTTGTCTCAAAATGATCTGTATGATGTTGTCAGGGACGTAAACCTCAACACAAACAAAAAGGTTCTACTGAGTCATGCGCAGTGACATGAGAGGATTCTCTAACAAATAATGAATTGACATACAACCGGTCATTAGGGATACCAACCGAGGCCGATTTCATCTGGAGTTACTGGCTAGCTTTGGCTACTTTGGTTGCTGTTCAATTTTCCTATATCATGCCTACGGCAAGGGTCAAAAATAGGCAAATCCATAAACACAAATCAAAAACGAAGATCGCTACCTCCATTTTAAAGAGTGCTCATGAGTGTGCATGCGTGGAAAACCGGACTAATCAACCGTAAGAAAACCTGAATTGTAAACTGGCCCCTGTTTATACTGTCTGCTGCATCTTCTTAAAGTTTTTTTTAAATAATATTTTCGCATATAGGCAAACACTATATACAGGAGCAGTCTGAGATTGGTCCAAATGACATTTAAAGTAAGCAGACGACAATTGTTGTGATTGACACCTAAGATGGCTATCTTCAGAGCTGCTGCTTCCCTCACTAAATCCTGATCACAAGTTTCAGTGGACAATATCTAAATTGAAGTTCCCTGAAAGAGTGGCCAGTTCTTGTTTATTTTGTTCCATTTTAAGCTTCTGTTTTGAATTTCAATAATGCTAAATCTGGCTATTCAGCACACACCAAGCCTCTAGATATCTCATGGATGACGTCAGAGCATATATCTGTGGTTAATCGGAATTTTCAAGGTCAGTTCAATAGCAGAGTAAATAGCTGGAGATTACGCAGTGATAAAATCCTTATCAGACCACTTAGAAACCTGCAGTTTCCAGTAGAAGAATGGGTTTATTGATGTTTACCTATTAAATGTAACCGATTACCGCTTTCCTGTCTCCTTAAATAGATTTGACGAAGACTTACCAGGTTTGTGAACGGTAGTGTAAATAATTGTAACTTGACAGATTTTGTGCATTCCGAATTTTCTCAGAAACACAGATTGTGGATACGCGTTAGAACCGCCTGGCCAGGGCGGATATAACAAGTTCCAACACACTATGTCTTGAGCAGAAATATCCAAACTATCAGAATGTTTTATCTGAAAGTTTTTATCTTTTTGGTGGTATTTTAATAGGCGTGCTTCCCATCTCTGTAACCTGCGCGTCGTAAATCCCGAAGTCACGTGCATTGTAATAAATATACGACAGAAATTCATACAGTACACATATTATTTGGCTTAATGCTTAACAGATTTGATGAAGACTTACCAGGTTTATGAACAGCAGTGTAAATAATTGTAACTTGACCGATTTTGTGCATTCGAATCAAAATGTTGTATTTGCATAGCTGAGACTGAACATGCGTTCGGTATAAATGATACAGAATGTCTTTAGCATCACCAACTAACGCTAGTTGACTGGTTTCTCGACATTTATTTAATATCATTCGCTATTATTTAACATAATACAGGGCTTTCAAATTTAGTTCGCAGCCTCTGCGTTATAATCGGTAACGAAGCTACGTGCCTTGTATCGAAATATCAAGATTTTTTTTTTCGCAAAAGATGCGACGAAAATTGCATATTAGCTTTTCGATTTCAATATCGTTACTCACAATTTATCGACCAGAACACCAGCCAAAAACGGGTAGTTACATAGGGCGACCGGGCCAAGGTGAAAATATAGGTGGATCCGAGTTGAATGCCAAATTTCTTTTGGGGTCTATTTATCTATATTCGGTTTTTCAAACTTTTTCTTGCAAGAGACGAAGTCGCTCATTAATTAAGTGGTCCGTAAGGCAGATGTCAGTATTGGGCAACGCTATACAACAGTTAGATTAACGTAAAAACAGTTTTTACCTGCACTGACGAACTGTCATCCGCCATTTTTCATCGAAGCCTTTGCGTCCAAAATACGAAGCCTATGCGACCGCTACGCAGCCTGTACGTATGTATTGACCAGTGTGATTTTAGCTAATTTGGAAGAAGGTCACCTAAGCAACATTCCTATGAAATTCGATTGAAATGGGCGAAAGGGTTTAAAGCAATGCCCTCATCAGAGTTACAGGTGAGCTAAAATGTTTAAGTTAGTCTTTAGGCTTTAGCCGACATAGAGTCTGAGGCCCAACCCGCCGGCGTGAAATTAAGGAGAGAAGCAGTTATCAACCGTAACAAGCAAGCAGTCTGTCGTATAACATTTGAGCCAGCGCATGGCAAGCCCTACAAGTAGGCTTGAGCGACCAGCGAAGACTCAGATCAGTCTGCGCATTCGCGCAGTCTGATCAGAGTCTTCGCTGATCGCATGTACCTAACATAGGCTTATATCTAAGCAAGGGTAGATAAGCAAAAGGTCTTGGCATCATAGATGGGTGCGCAGATTGATTTGAATCTCTGCTGGTCGCACCGGTCTAATTGTAGGTTTTGCCATGCGCAGGCTCATTTACGAGGACTGTTCAAATATGAATGCAAGTAGAACGTTTTCTCATGCACTAATGCGAAAATCACCTGGAAATAAATATCACAGCGTAGAAAAACATTTTACCTATACATTGATGCCAAACCTGTTAAAATCCGTCCACTTTAGCCATGTATATCGTTCGATAAACACTGTCTACTCTTGTATACTAATACAAAACATGGTTGAAGGTCAGAGTACGCCGTTGAAATACGGGCCTATATTAAGAATCGTTGTATTCTTGGTATACGATGCAAAGACATTTTTGATGAAATATGTTCGGTTTATGGGCATAATGAAATGTCTTTTCCGACAGTTTTTCGTTGGTGTAAGAAATTCAGCTGTGGGCTAGGCTCAACAGAAGATGCAACACATGATCGTCGGCCGAAAAGAGCAACATCTGCCAAGATGGTTGCTAGAGTGAAAGAAATAGTTGCTACCGATGCACGATACACCACTAGGCAAATAGCTAGTATGGTTGGCATCTCATTAGGAGCAGCTCAGACAATTCTGAAACGGGATTTGAAAAAGAAAAATATCTGTGCTAGATGGATTCCCCATCTGTTGACAGATGATCAGAAAAAGACACGCGTTCAGTGCGCCAAGAAGTTGCTTAAAAAGTTTTCAAATTACAATGCACGGTCTTTCGCTAATGTCGTCACAGGTGACGAGACATGGGTTCACTTTTGTGAGCCAGAACGAAAGATTCAGAACAAAATATGGGCAACAAAGTATTGCAAAAGACCATGCATTGCATAGCGGACCATGAGCGTCAAGAAGGTAATGTATGCCATATTCTTTTCAAATCCAGCCCTGCTATTCAGGTTGCTGTGCCTAAAGGCAAATCTGTAAATGTGAAGTTTTACAAGAATAAAATTCTTCGAAAATTGAAGAAATATTTCAAAGAACGAAAACCCGCAACTGGTTTGGCCAATGTCAGATTGCTACATGACAATGCGTCATCGCACAAGGCGTTCATTGTGCAAGACTATCTGAAGCAGGAAAAGGTTGTTGAACTCCCTCACCCCCCGTATTCCCCTGACCTTGCCCCGTGTGACTTTTTTTGTTCCCACGGCTGAAAAAAATACCTTTCTGGTCGAAAATTTGTACAGCGCAAACACCTCAGTTCTGCAATATTCCAGTGCCTTCATAGTATACCTCGAAAAGACTACCAAAATGCATTCAATGATTGGATCAGAAGACTGAACGTTTGTATATCTGTTAAAGGGGAATACTTTGAGGGGACAAAATAAATTTTTCATCGAAATCTATCACGGAATCATTTTTATGTGCTTAGTTGCATTCATATTTGAACAGTCCTCGTATGTTGTATTTGTACCTGATCTTTTTATATCGAAGAAACTGGGAACTGATATCATTGCTTTCTGAATTTATATACATAGCCACCTTTAAATTATTCTGGTTCCGATAGGTCTTGTTGCAGAAGTGATTTAAGTCCAACGTTGAATTTTGAAACTAAATCGAAATGACATATGTTAAAACTTAGAAAAGGCTTTGCTAAGTTTATGGTAACACTAATAAAGAAGTTTAAGATTAAGTATGAAGAAACCTATTATTCCTATACCTTCTTTTTACTACTCTCATTTTTCTTCTTCTTTCAGTACGACAGCGCACGTTTCCCTTGAATGCCCGCGCGGCGTGAGGGGGAGTATCACAAGGTAGATAGATAGATAAGACCTCATGGATGACATCACTTCTTACATCACTTGAGGTGAGCGCCAAAAGAGCCAAGGGTAAATCGGCACTCATAAAAACACAATACAGTAAGCAGGCGCTGATCTAGGACTTTTAAAGACGTGGTTGGGTTTCGAATCATTTAATTATGCCGTTTGTTTTAAATACCATTGAGAATACAATAATTTGGACACAAAGGGATTTGGAGGAACTCTAAGAACTCCCTCATATGCGCGCCAACCACATACAACCAGCCACCATGTATGAAACCATGGTGCACACAAGAACGATAACATTGGGACTGTCAACAGCAAAACTGGAGTCCAACTCTTGAGCATTTCAATTATTTGTCGCGTCCTGAAAGTTGGTTCATCTCTGTATTCCTTTCGAAGATGGTGAAACCCTTCAATTTTTCTAGTTTAAACCAAGAAAGAACCACGAGCGAGGATTGTGGCCAACGTAAAATCAATTTAAGCGCAAAGTAATATTTTCTCATCATTCTTAGGCAGTGCTTCTGATGGGGGTTATTTTGTCATTGTTTGTCTTTCCACATATACAGTCAACCCTCTTTATACCGACACTCGATATAACGACAAACCTCGTTATAACGACAATTTCAATGAAACGAATCCTTAGCTAAAGTTGATACGGATTAATGGTAATAAAGAATATTGTAATTATTTAATACTCCAAGAAGCAAATGTTATGGATATTTGTTAGAATCTCCTCGGCGAGGCGATTCTAACAACTATCCACAACATTTGATGCTTGGAGAAATTAAGCGAGAAAATCATTTTTACTGCTTATTGGGATTCTATATAACGGCTAAATCCTTATAACGGCACCAAATCGGGGAACAAATACTGTCGTTATAACGAGGGGCATCTGTATAAGGCTAATATTTTGGATAGCCGTTTGACCATTTTGTGGGAAAGAACTGTCTTTTTGGCTTTCCACTTGCGATGTTTAAATAACGGTGAAGTTGTTTTAGGACGGTGTTTCTTTCCCTTAGGTGTCTTGGGTGTAAGGCTGGCACGATTAATCTGATAAGCGATTAATAGATCGATAAATTCCCCCAAAAATTATTATCGTTACTGATTTGCTTGTAATCGATTATTTGATAAGTACAATTTACTGCCCCGAGTTGTGCCTAAAATAGTTGGATGAGTTGCAAACAGCGCAGACCATGATGAAACGCCGCGTCATGCGGCGTCTCATCTGGGACTACACTGTTTGCTCAGGCATGTCTGTCCAAATACATATGGTAAAGTACAACATATGGTAGAAGTCATGTTCAGAAAGCCAGACAGGTAAAATTACGACCAAATCTTCAGTGATTACTTATCGAGTATCGGTCACAATGACAGGACTGAAAATCGATTGTCTTTTCAGCTCCGATTGGGTTGGAGGTGTAACGTAATTATATCGATTTCTGATCATTGCTTTCACTTCTATTTTACTGGGTGGTTGGCTCTACTACAGAATTTACGAAATTTCAAATCTCGCCCTCAATTCAGTGCAGCTGCTACTCGCATACATGAACAGTCCAACCTGTGTTAAGCATGCACCTCAGGGATGATCAAAATGTGCTTGCTTAAGACAGGTGCTTGCTTAAGACAGGTGCTTGCTTAATACAGGTGTTTATTAATGCATTTGCCATTTTTAGGAACTAAATGCATGCTTGCTTTAGACAGGTTGCTTGCTTAATAGAGGTGGCCACTATGACAGGTTTGACTGTACATGTAATAACAATATCAAATGTCCTAACATATTGAGCGCATGGTCAGGTGCAATCGTATGTTGCTTATGTCGGCTTTGGATATGTTTGGTTGAACCCCGGACCCAATATACATACCGGTGTCCATGGAATATTGGGTCAGAGAATGAACCAAAACATGTCCATAAGGAGCGGGAATTTTAATATATAACAGGTTGCTTAGTTAACTCAAACGAGATATTCGATTGTCCCCTAGCTCACAAAAAACATAATTCAAGCGATTGAAATGTAAAAGTGATCTATAAGCACTGTTAGAAGAACCGTAGACTGCCAAATCGGTGTCAACTATACTGCTTGAGAAAGTATTGGTAGGCGCTAATTAGAGCATATGGTCCTATTACGGCGAATGTGGTATGTATGATTTAAGATAATCATTAATAAGGGTTGTGAACACAACAAAAATAATACAACAATAGAGAAGAAACCCGCCACTTAGATCACGGGATCGAACCCAGAAAAAGAAACATCGGGTTCCGCTTCCTTTAAAGTAGAGGTAAAACAAAGATCAGGAATCGATACAATTAACTTACTCCACCCATCAAAGACACCAAAGGGAAAGAAACACAAACATGAAGCGACCCGACCATAATGGAAACCTCAACAAAGTAAGGCCATAAGGACAGTTACTTTCCCACAAAATGGCCATATGGCCATCCAAAATAAAAAAAAAAAACACAAGTGATACACACAGTAAGTAACAAACAACAACATAAATAAACCGCCACATAAGAACCGCCTTGGAACGGTCAGTGGAAAGAATTCCACTGGTGGGCTTAAATCGATTTTACATGGCCATAATCCTCGCCCTTACCTCTGTCGCGGTATACACTTATTTTGTTTAGCCCGCATGAAGGCTTCCTAACTCATCAGTGTAAGATCTCCGAGAACATACAAATAAAAAACTACAGAGATGAAAGGTTGAGGACTCCACAGCATACAACAACAGAATTGCTGGAGCAAAAAAACAACAGTTAGACTCCGAGGGGGCCCGACCAAAGACGGAGCATCAGGCGCCAACCAACATAAAGAATACTACAATAAAATTCCATTTATGTTTTACGCTTGACGGGCCTCCGTGGCCTAGTGGATAAGAGCGCTGACTCTTAGTCATGAGGTCTCTCACCGCCGTAGGTTCGAGCCTCGCTCGGGCCACGTGTGAGACGCCAAGTTCTGCAACGGAAGGTCAGGTGGTTTTTCTCCGGGTACTCCGGTTTTCGCCCACCTCTGATTAACGATCGGCTCGATATGAGTGAAATAATCTTGAAAGGGCCGTAAAACCCAAACAAAAAAAAAAAATGTTTTACGCTGGAACCGTCGTATAATCTTAGGCCCGACCCACCGGAAAGACGTAAAGGAAAAAAAAAAAAACACAAGAAACTTTAACCTCTGAAGAACATAAAAATCATAATTTAGGCTCGTGTCAAAAGTTTTTGAGGCTCTTATGTACCTTTTGGATAATATCTTATTAGATTTGGAAAAAAAAATATATATAGACGAATTGTGGGTATTGCAATGGGAACTAAATTTGCGCCTCTTGTTGCAGATCTATTTTTATTTTGTTACGAGAGAGAACTTTAATGAAATATCTAGACATCTGGATGATTTACTTATTATTAACAATCTTTATTTTGAGCAAATGACTGACAAGATTTATACCCACGAACTTAAGATGAATAGCGCTAATTCCTACCTTGGATACTGCACCATCCCTTTTAGATTTGAATCTGTCGGTCTCTAAAGGTAAAATCTCATCAAAGATATACGACAAACGGGGTGACTTTTACTTTAATATTGTAAACTTTCCGTTCTGAGATGGGGATGTCCCCCATTCTCTTTATGGAGTTACATCTCATGTTGATGATTTTAATAATCGGAATATACGTATTACTGCTAAGCTTCTTCAAACAGGGGCCATTAATGGTATCATAAACTTCGGAAAGCAGTTTCTAAATTTTATGGACGACACTGTGAACTAGTCGAAAAATACAAAGGTAACTAAAAGATAATTTTGCAACAGGGCACATCAGAACCAGAGTTTTATGGACATCTGGTTTATAAATTTCACAAAGTTATAAAGACATCTACTTTTCCTAACCAATTAAAAGAGTCGATTTACACTCCACGGTGGTTCTCGCTACAGACCGATGGTTCTGATGTTCATTTTTAATGTAGCACTGTCGGCATTTCCGACAGAGCTTTTAATGTTGTATGTGCTTATGTTTGTGCATTGTTATTATTATTTACTTTCTTTCCATTACCTGTGCCTGTTGCACCGTGAAAAGAGAGAGCTGGGACCAGTTGTTCAAAACTAACGACGTCGTTAGTTAACGTATCGTTAAAACTTTGTCATTTATTATGGCAAATATGCTGATATTTTTGCTGAAAAAATGTGAGCAGCTTTTGCAAATGCAAAAGCTGCTCACGTTTTTCAGCAAAAATACTAACATTTTAAATATTACACTTGCTAGAACAGTTAACAATATGAAACCTAACGAGCTCGTTAAGCTAATGATGCTTTGAACAACTGGCCCCCGCCCATAGGGGCTTGAAGAAATATATGGGCTGAATGATGCTTCCAAGCAGAGGTGAATCCGGCCCACACACTAGTACTGGTAAACCGCTTAGAGGATCTAAGCCTGTCCAGGAACCGTGGTGCGAGGCGGACCGTCCGTGCTAAAAAAAACAACAATTGGTTTCATGGGGCGACAGGGCTTAAGATGTCATTTCATCTCAATGTCGGGTAAAAGTCCCACAAAATTGGACGCAACGTCTCCAAAATGACCTTTACAGTGTTGACGGGGACGTTAAACCTCAAATCAAACAAACAAAACCTGTGCCTGTTGCA
This sequence comes from Lucinisca nassula, assembly GCA_963580285.1. Lineage (NCBI taxonomy): Eukaryota > Metazoa > Mollusca > Bivalvia > Lucinida > Lucinidae > Lucinisca > Lucinisca nassula. The sequence continues at coordinate 98,234,410 of OY757016.1, read as the reverse complement.
CCGTGATAAGAGAGAGCTGGTTGTTGTGCTGTTTGTGATTCGTTTTGGTTGTTTTCATTGTTATAGTTACTCTTCCCTTTGGTACCATTGGTAGTTTTTAATATTTGATTGTGGCTTTTCCTGGACATCTATTTCCAGTTTTTAGTCCGGGGCACCGCCGCATTCACCTTATTTGCATTATCTGCTGGTTCCTAGTCTGAAGGTTATCGGTGTTGGAAAAACAGGTAACCAGACCCCCATGACCTTTCAAGGTCAGGGTGGTCTGGACCCCCATGACCTTTCAAGGTCAGGGGGGTCTGGTTACCTGTTTTTCCTATATTGACAATGTGCAAGCTGGGATCCAGCAAATAATGCAAATATGGTGAAAACCGAAGAGCACAACAAAATTGTCCAGTGTATAACGGTATGTTTGAAATATAATCTATCCTTTTTCTGTATTTTGAAATAATTTTACTGCGCTTTACAGAAAATAAATCACGTTACCCAATATATACCTGTGTTCTTTTAAATTTATAAAAACATATCTTTAACATTCAGACCAGGACAGTTCCTGCTGCAGAGAAGTGATATTAATAAAGTCGTTCTGACGACAGTAAAAATAGAAAATGTTACCAAGTGCGGGAGAACTTTCACGGCGCTTAACACTGGAAGTAAAATTTTTTATAAGGGCAGTAATATAAAGCTAAAAATGTTGCCTTTAGAAAAAAAAGAACAGCCCAATCTATCTATCTATCTATCTATCTATCTATCTATCTATCTATCTATCTATCTATCTATCTATCTATCTATCTATCTATCTATCTATCTATCTATCTATCTATCTATCTATCTATCTATCTATCTATCTATCTATCTATCTATCTATCTATCTATCTATCTATCTATCTATCTATCTATCTATCTATCTATCTATCTATCTATCTATCTATCTATCTATCTATCTATCTATCTATCTATCTATCTATCTATCTATCTATCTATCTATCTATCTATCTATCTATCTATCTATCTATCTATCTATCTATCTATCTATCTATCTATCTATCTATCTATCTATCTATCTATCTATCTATCTATCTATCTATCTATCTATCTATCTATCTATCTATCTATCTATCTATCTATCTATCTATCTATCTATCTATCTATCTATCTATCTATCTATCTATCTATCTATCTATCTATCTATCTATCTATCTATCTATCTATCTATCTATCTATCTATCTATCTATCTATCTATCTATCTATCTATCTATCTATCTTGAGTCGGCCATATTTGGCCATTACCTCAGTTAGGTGGGTGGCTAAATTTAGAATTTAACTAAAATGAAAAGGTCGCTGAATGAGTCCTTAAAACTATTTACAATCTGATAAGCAGAGGTATACTAAAACGCATACCTCTTAGTCCCAATCTATACTGTACGGGCTTTGAACTTTTGTTCGTTCTTGGTATTTACCGCGGACGAGTGGGAGACTATTTCACTGAGGAATTCTGGGAACAGCAACCGGATCCCTCTTTTCCAAAGGAGTGACCAATGTGCAACAGGCACAGTTAATGAAAATCGAATAAATATATAAATAATAATATTAAACCATACACAACATGAAGCCTAGTAAGAAAATGTCCTCAGGAAAGGCTGCACTAAAAAACGGAGCCATCCCAAGTCACCTAAAGAAAGAAAGTGACATGGAGGCACACACAGAAACACACAAAACATTTAACAACGGCACAAAGCCAATTAACAAATAAGACACTGCAAAAGAAACCCATGAGCCCCTGAAACTACCAACTGATCACTGTTATTAATGAATAAGTAAAACTCTTGGACAAAAGCGGACAGATGGACACATTTATTCTGGATTTTGAAAAGGCTTTTGATGCACATCTCATGAACTTCTAAAAAGCAAACATTTTGGTTAAGGCATCGGCGAGAAGACTCCAAACTGAATAGATTCCTTTCTTTGTTATAGAAAACAACGTGTTTCCCTGAGGTGATATATTTATCAATGTCCCCAGGATGTAAAGGAGAGTTGTTCGCCCGATCTTGGAATATGGTAGTTGTGTCTTGGATCTGTTTTTGAATCTTTGATTATTATCCTTATAATCAGTATTTCAGGCACCTTCTGTTTCCTGCCTTTTCAACAAATGTTTTGTGACATCTGGACACACATGGTAAGAAAGTGTCATTTCTATAGATCCCGGATTTTCATTATTATCCCAGATACTTCTTAATTCATGGTCTTATTGTCTTTTCTGATTCATTTTGACCGGAAAGATGATTATTTCAATATTGGCGAGCTGTTCTTTAATGAATGAACTTGATTTGATGTGTAACAGAACTATTGCAGTTGTAAATAACTAAATAGGTCACAAATGTATCTCTGTTTCCCATTACATGCAAAATTTGTAGGCATTTCGTCGCCCCGCCATGCATATTTGCCTCACATCTTGTTTTTGTGATTCTTCAAGTAAGCAAATTTAAAACGGTAGGCTTTTCGTTGCCCCGCCATACATATTTTGCATCGCAGCATGTCATTGTGATGTCGCCTTTAACCGACATAAAATCACCAATAGTCTGTTCGGTCTTATTTGGTGTTTGCGGCATTAAATCCAAGGTGCATTACAATTAATTTCCAAAAATCCTGTCAGTCGACGAATCTTCTGATCCAGGGGTGTAGCCAGGAATTTAAATGTATTACGCAAGCCAAAGGCGTGTGCGAGCGCCCTAGGCGAGAGTGGAATGGAAGAGCACGAGGGAGGATTTCCTCCACTTGTAGGAGGGTTTGTCGGGGGCCTCCCTGAAAAATGATATCTAGTACGCCTGTAGCATCATTGGGCTAGAGGACTGAAACATTGTGTTTTTAGTGAAAATCGGGTGTTTAGTTTGGTTGCTATGAAAACTTAGATGTCCCATATACTTAAAATAGGAAAAAAATGAAAAAAAAAAAAAAATGGTATTTACTACAAAGCCATTGCAGATATTTTGGAAACGGTCCTTGGGTAATCTTCTGCCAGCAATGTTCTTTTTGCCGACTGCATAACCTAAAAAGCAGCAAAAATACTTAAAAAATATATCCTCGGAAACCATATGCTCTGTTTCGCAGAAGTCCAACAGTTGGTTTTCTTTTGCTACAGCATTTCTGTCATTACATGCTGTCGAGTACTCATTATTGTTTCATCTATGCATTCGATTGGGTTTTATGTTCTCGGAGATGTTGCACTGGTGATCTAGAAATCCTTCATGCGGTCTGAACATCACGAAAACACGCCTATATAATTTTGACCCCATTGAACCCCACTTTTATATAGTAAAACCGGGGTTTCCGAGGGTATACCTTACTTTTCTTATTTCTGCTCAAAAATATAGATTGTGGGTACTCGTTAGAACCGCCTCGATGAGGCGGTTCTAACGAGTGCTCATAATCTATATTTGGAGCAGAAGTAAGAAAAATATCACAATTTTTCATCCTAAAATTTTCACTATTTCGGCGATAAAGGTGGCAATGTATTTGTATAGGCGTGTTTGCGTAATGATTTATTTGTCCAAACCACGACAGAACCAAGGGCAAGGATTGTTGCTACGCAACTCGATTTCAGCAACCCCTCCCCCGCCCCCACGCCCCAGTAAAAATATTTAACTGACCGTTCCAATTTTAAGGCGGATTTTCAGTTGTTGTTTATTTTTGTTATAGCTCGCCTTTGCATGTATGTATTGCTTATATCTTTTATCAGTTACCCCCTGTGTATTTTGCATTGTAACGCATTGACCTGATAAAGATATGCTATCTCAGGACAAGTGAGCGACGGAAGTAAGGGCGAGGATTGTGGCCACGTAGAATCGAGTTAAGCCCCCCCCCCCCCCCCCCCCCCAGTGGAAACCATTCCACTGACCGTTCCAAGGCGGTTCTTCTGTGGCGTTTTATTTATGGTGTTGTTTGTTACTTACTGTGTGTATCACTTGTGTCTTTTTATTTTGGATGGCCATATGACCATTTTGTGGGAAAGTAACTGTCCTTATGGCCTTCCTTTGTTTAGGTTTCCATTATGGTCTGGTCGCTTAATGTTTGTGTTTCTTTCCCTTTGGTGTCTTTGATGGGTGGAGTAAGTTAATTGTATCGATTCCTGATCTTTGTTTTACTTCTACTTTATCACGTCAACGTGACATTGCACTTTTATGGATGAACCGGACTACTGGAAAATGACAAAAATGTTATTGTAACTGGGGAGTATGGCAAAATTACTTGAAAAAAATATCATAGGAAAAATATGGCCAGCTGATACTAAATATATCGGCCACCAGAATGCTTGAACGCACTGAGGACTGATCGTAAATTGCTAATTTAAGAGTGTACAAGGGGATAAACTGATAAATAGAATACCAGATTCGTGTCATTTGATATCAAGTTTATCAGGCTCGGCTTCGAGAACGCATGTAGAATCGCTCGGCAAGCCTCGCGATTCTACAAGCGTTCTCGAAACCTTGCCTGATAAACTTGATATCAAAAGACACTTACCTGGTATTCTCTATTTATTTGGATAAGCGTTTGAACATTTTGTGGGAAAAAAACTGTCATTTCGGCTTTTCGCTTGTGCTGATTTCATTATGCATATCAAGGAAATCTCACCAGGCCTGCGCAAAATGTTATATGGAGCGGTATAGGTAATCTTTACTTGAGCCCAAGCAAATTTGTGTCTTCGAGCATTCCGTCATGACAAATTTTAACTGCGCATGCCGAGCCATTCAGAGGGGCCAGGGATATGGCTTTCTGTCTGAAGGTTCCTCTTGATTCACTGCTTGTATGAGCGAGCAGCGAAGGTTCTGGCGAGACTGCGCGGATGCGCAGGCTCGCCTGAACCTTCGCTGCTCGCATAGGCGATAAGTACCAAAATGGCTTGACGGGGCCCACTTAATCTTAAATATCGCATTTTCTGTTAGGGTTTCATTCCTTTGCAAACGGGTCTATAAAGGTCATTATCTGAGCGTTGTTACGATATAGGTCTCAAAATTCTATGTTAACAAAAATGTCATTTTTAAGGAAACATAGAAGTACCGTCAAAATGTAATAAATATATAGTTACGCGATACATTTTAACACGACTTAAGGCACTTGCACGCTCAATTTCTCTAGGCGGGAATATGACAGTTTGGCTGTGCAAACAGTTTCGTATGCAAAAATGTATCTTCTTTTTAATGGAAAAAGTTTCATTTCAAAAACATTTTGGATCAAGGTCTTTTTTTATGATTTCAAGACACGATGTTAAATCATTTACCCTGTCGTGATCATCATCATCACCGACGGATTTTTTTATTAACGTGCAGGTATAGGGGCAACGTCCACATAAATGGGCCCCCTTCCAGGTAGCTGGCTTGCTGCACGCATGGCACATCTTACACCAGATCTCCAGTCCTGTCTATCATGAGGATCGATAGCAGAGAGCTTCCATCCTCTGCAATCTCTTTCTGTCAGCTGCTTCCAGGTCATCTTGGGCTTCTAGGCCCCCGCTTTCCACCTACCTTTATGTCACAGGCAGTCTTGACTGCACCGTTGAAGCGTTCCACATGTCCATACCAGCGTAGCCTTCTCTCTTTCAGGATGAGGTCCAGGTCCTCAATGCCAAGACGCTCATGTAACACACTGGACCTGATGGTGACAGTGTCCTGTGGCTTGACATTGCAGATCCGTGTGATCATTGCCCTGTCATTCCGCTGAAGACGTTGGAGGTTTGGCTTTGTCAATGGCCATGTCTCACTGGCATGGAGCATTGCGCTCCGCACACAAGAGCTGTACACACGGCCACGTATCTTGAACGATAGGAAGCGGGAAGAGAGGACTGGTAGCAACTCCTTGAGATCCTGGATTTTCCGAATTACCTGTAAGAGACATCGTAGAATGCCGGAAAGTCCCGAAGATAACTAAGCCTGCTGAATGCAATTGCCACTAATGCCATAGACTGATAAGATCAATACGGACTGATGAGGTGCTTTATGTTGGTGTTTCTTCTCACTTGCTGTCTTGAAATGGAGGTATGAAGTAATCATATCGATTCCTAATCATTGCCCTCACTTCTATATTTTTATAGAAATTTTGCCTTTACAGATTTTGTGTAATTAAGTAGGATGGTTGTATTTTGTAATGAGAATTGTTGAAAAATGGTATTTTAAAATAATGCCAAGGCACTGTAGATATTTTGACATAAGTTTTATGGAAATTATGTTAATTCCTCTGGTCATAATACCTCCACATTTGGAAAAAATATATGGGATATGCTGGTTTTCGTCTATCCATTCTTCCGTACTCATATTTTAAGTCTGTCTACTTACGATTTTTCCACTCTTTACACTACACTTCCTCATAATCTTATAAAAGAAAAGCTTAATGATTTAATTGAATGGGCTTTTCACAGAGAAGATTCTCTCTATCTTGCATGTAATGTCAGAAATGCATTTTTCACTTCTAAAGAGCATAAGAATTATACACTTTGGTCATGTCAGAAAGTGTGTGATGCCCTCACCTTTCTACTTGACAATATTTATATTAGATTCGGTACTAAGTTATTTAGACAAATTGTGGGCATTCCGATGGGTACGAATTGCGCACCTCTTGTGCTGATCTATTCTTGTATTGTTATGAAAGAGACTTCTCTTATTTATGTTGTTGTTTGTTACTTACTGTGTGTATCACTTGTGGCTTTTAATTTTGGATGGCCATATGGCCATTTTGTGGGAAAGTAACTGTCCATATGGCCTTCCTTTGTTTAGGTTTCCATTATGGTCTGGTCGCTTTATGTTTGTATTTCTTTCCCTTTGGTGTCTTTTATGGATGGAGTAAGTTAATTGTATCAATTCCTGATCTTTGTTTTACTTCTACTTTTCATGTTGTCGCTTTCCATTGATAACCAATCTGAAATTATTGAAGCTTTTAGCTCCACTTCTAGATATTTAGATGATTTATTAAATATTGATAATACCTATTTCGATGGTTTGATCAGTCAGATTTGCCCCCCAGAACTTAAGTTAAATAAAGCAAATTCTTCTGATACCGAGGCCCCGTTTTTGGATTTACATCTATCTATTGTAGATGGGTTTGTTTCGTGCAAAATTTGTGATAAACGCGATGACTTTGATTTTGAGTTTGTAAATTTTCCTTTTTTGGATGGTGATGTTCCTCGGGCGCCATCCTATGGCGTTTATATTTCGCAATTAATTCGATTTGCTAGAGTGTGTAGTTATGTAACTGACTTCAACACTCGTAATAAATTATTAACGGCTAAACTTCTTAATCAGGGTTATCGGTACCATAAACTACGCAAAGCCTTTTCAAAATTTTAAAGACGCCATTCTGATTTAATTTCAAAATTCAATTGGACTTAAATCTTTTCTGCAACAAGGTCTATCGGAACCCGAATTTTATGGTGACTTAGTATATAAATTCAGAAAAATATATAACCGCATGACTTTAGCACCCAATTTCGTAAAATCATTCTTCGATATAAAAAGATTGCGTACAACATGGATATTATACGACAGACTGCATGCATGGTAGTTAATCCAATCACGATTGGCAACTTTGCTTCCCTCTTTAATTGCACGCCGGTGGGTCAGGCCTCAGATTCTATGACGGTACCAACGTAAAGGCTTATTGAGAATTAGAGAGATCTAATTCAAGGTAATGTCGGTTGGTGCCTGATGCTCTGTCTCTGGTCGGGCCCATCGGAGTCTAACTGTTGGTTTTCTTTTGCTCCAGCATTTCAGTGGTTTCTTGCTGTCGAGTCCTCACAGTTGTCTCACCTCTGTGGTTCTTTGATTATTTGTGTTCACGGAGATGTTGCACTGATGAGTTAGGAGGCCTTCATGCGGCTGAACAAATTATTTGTCTAAATCGCGGCGGAAGTAAGGGCGAGGATTGTGGCCACGTAAAATCGATTTAAGCCCCCCAGTGGAAATCTTTCCACTGAACGTTTCAAGGCGGTTCTTCTGTGGCGATTTATTTATGTTGTTGTTTGTTACTTACTGTGTGTATCACATGTGTCTTTTAATTTTGGATGGCCATATGGCCATTTTGTGGGAAAGTAACTGTCCTTATGGCCTTCCTTTGTTTAGGTTTCCATTATGGTCTGGTCGCTTAATGTTTGTATTTCTTTCCCTTTGGTGTCTTTGATGGGTGGAGTAAGTTAATTGTATCGATTCCTGATCTTTGTTTTACTTCTACTTTAAAAAAGTATAGCTCAAAGCGTTTGTGAGCCTGAATCTTCAAATTTGGTATGCAAGTAAAGCATCCTGGCAGTAAATGTTTTCAGCTTCTGTGTGTCGCATTTCCTTGTATTTTTGTATTTTTTTTCTTTACACTATAGCGCTCCAAATAAACACGGGCTAGATAAGAAAATATCATTTAGTTTAAACATATTTATTTCCAAAAACATTTGAATATTCAAGCAAATAAACAGAGTCAATACAAAATTTTAGGATCAGAACGAACGCAGTATCAAAATATCATTTGAGCTATTCTTGGTAACAATAAATGATAGACTCATGAAATTCTGTGTGTGAACAGTGTATTGGTAAACACGCCTATACAAATACACTGTAAATTTATCGCCGAAACATCGACAATTTTAAGATGAAAAATTGTGATATTTTTCTTATTTCTGCTCAAAATATAGATTGTGGATATTCGTTAGGACCGCCTCGTCGAGGCGGTTCTTACGAGTACCCACAATCTATATTTTAGAGCAGAAATAAGACGATGAGGCGGTTCTAACGAGTATCCAGAGTCTATATTTTGAGCAGAAATAAGAAAAATAAGGTTTACCCTTGTAAACCCCAGTTTTACTATATAAAAGTGGGGTTCAAGGGGGTCGTTATAATATAGGCGTGTTTTCGTGATGCATGGCGAGTCACCACCAGTTTGGGAAAAGAGCTGCTGACTCGGTTTACCAGCTGTCTAGATGCATTATGTTAACTGTAGTAATTGTAATACCATGTTTCGACTTCTTTTCCTTGTGATACTCTGTGTGTGTGTGTGTGTGGGGGGGGGGGGGGGGGGGTAGGGGGGTAGTGGGATCTGATTTAATCAGTTCTTGGTCGTTTCCCTTTTCAAAGACCTGGCTGTTTATCTTGCTTACCTAACATAATAGAAGTGAAGAAAATGATCAGGAATCGATACAAATACCTAACACCTTACACCCACGACATTAAAGGGAAAGAAACATAGACATAAAACAACGCATATTAATGAAAGCGGATAGCCTAAAGGACAGTTATTTTCCCACAAAATGGCCAAAAAGGCTATCCAAAATGAAAAGATATTGGCAATATATACACGCAAAGACGAGCTATAACAATAATAAACCACATCAGAAAAAACTCCTTGGAACGATAAGTAAACGATTATTAAGTAGGGGGCTTAACCTACTTTACGTGGCCACAATCCTCGCCCTTTGTTCTGTCGGGTTTAAATAATTTGTTCTGTTCGCATGAAGGATTTCCTAACTATTAGTGCCACATCTCCGAGAACATAAAAACAGAAGAATGCAGAGATGAAACAACGATGGTGACTCAACAGCATGAAATAACTGACATTCTGGAGCACAAGAAAACCTACAGTTTGACCCCGGTGGGCCCGATCAGAGACCGAGCATCAGGAAACAACCGACATTACTTAAAAAGCTTAACCCATATATGCCTAGTGGCCCTTTTTTGGGACGTTGGCAAACAGTGTAGACCCAGATCAGACGCCGCATAACGCGGCGTCTGATCTGGGTCTACACTGTTTGCTCAAAGAACATACATTTTTGTACAACTTACATTAAACAAAACAAATCTGACACCCCTATAATTGAAAATGGACAACTCCAAATTTATAAGATGGAAGATTCCATTGTCATATATGGGTTAAGTAAGTCTTTAGGCTGGAGCTGTCATACAGTGCGGGGCCCGACCAGCCGGCGTGCAATTGAAGAGGGAATATAAGAATCTTATATGGGTGTGAGGGATGGATGGAAAATCCGTCCCGAGGGACACTGTCCGGCATCACGAGGCTTGCCGAGTGATGCCGGACAGTGAACCCGAGGGACGGATTTTTCCATCCACCCCTCACACCCATATTGGATTCTTTTTCTTGCATACCTTCCATTTCTTAAAGCGTATTTTTAATGCCGCAGTCACTTCGGTTACCAACGTCCGCCATATTGTGTTGACGCCGCAGGAATGTTTAGTGACGTTGCTGTGACGTCAACCTTAACGACGGCGCATACGAGGTCCTAATCAACCACTGCATTTATCAAACACGCGATTGTATTCTATTTTGGGTCGAAACACCAGGGTCAGAACATAAATTTCTATCCCAGGGTAAAATCACGGATTTCCTTGTCTGGTGTGCAAGAAGCAACGTTATCAACCGTGCTTGGGTTAACTACCGTCGTATAACATTTATGTTGTACCCAACCTGTTTATATCGAAGAATGATTTTACGAAATTGGATACGGAAATCATTGCAAGCATATTTTTGTTTCTAAATTGATATAAAAGCTGGACTGAACTCCGGTACTGCGAAATTGGCAAGCAGTGTAGCTCCAGATCGGACGCAGCCGAACGCGGCGTCTGTTCGGCGACGCCTGATCAGGAGTAATGCTGTTTGCTTATAGCAACGTCTCCAAAATGACCTTTACAGTGTTGACAGGGACGTTAAACCTCAAATGAAACAAACAAAACAAACAATCGATCCATCACAGGCCTCATTCCACGCTTTTCCATGCCTGAAAGGCCCGATTTTGCAACATCAACCCTTATCCTGCTGAACAAGGCAAACTACCTTTGCAAACAGTGTAGATCTAGATCAGATGGCTTCTGATCAGGATCTACACTGTTTGTCATGCAGTTTGTGAAAATATCAAGTAATTTGGTTGACATATAGTCAGAAATGGGTGTGGGTTAATAAATTTATTCAGCAGGATAAGGTTTAAATACTTTTTTAAACGGACTAAAGGTACAAAAATCAAAATCTAAAAGCCTGAAATCCTGCAACTGCCTGAAAAATATGAGGCCTGCCATCAGAGCTTTTGTTTGTTGTGTCTTTGGTGAAAATCCTGAAACTCAATGTCTAATTTATTTAATGAAACAAATGAAAATAAAATATATGTAATGTTTCATTTATTTTAAATGACAGGCAACCGTGGCTTAAAAGATTAAAAACTGCCAATGTCGTCTGTCCTAAATACAGCTTATCTTTGAAGCCCTACTATGCCTTCAAATTAGACGATTTCAGGACAACTTTCAGTTACATCGAAACTGGGTTTCTTTTCATAACACTGAATTATTGTTATTGTTATTATTATTATTATCTACAATGCGCCTCGGATAAAAGGTAATATAAAGCATTATTTCTTTTTATTATTACCTCAGAATAATATTTTAATACATTGCTTAGTTTATACTAATTTATTTATGTTCGATTGCCATGAAAGCTCCAAGCTTATTGAATCGCTTTCGAACACTCATTCCGGATGTTATCATGCGTGCGCGAGAGAGACAGAGGCATTACACAACTGCTACCCATTTACACCTGGGTGGAGTGGGGCATTGTCATAACGTGTCTTGCCCAAAGACACACCTCGCCTCCGGTTGCCGGATTCGAACCCACAAACTTCAATCATGAGTCAAACGCGCTAACCACTGAGCTATCTAGGCTGACCAAAAACCTTGCTTATATCCTGCTTACAATGAAAGAAATAATATAGACGGAATTTTTTTTTTTTATATATTTATGTTAATTTAGCAAAATATAAATAATGTATAGTTCGAACATATTGACCTGAGACTGGTGAACTCTATTAACATATTTCACACCCGACTGAATGCATATATTTATCGTCGTCGTTTAGCCGAAGATGGCGATATTTGTTATACAATACATAGAGGTCGGTAAATGGGCCGCTATTCACGTGATGCCGAAAATTCACGAGTAGTTTACGAAAGCCGACGTATTAGGTGACAGCATTGACTAATTTATTCCTTGCATAAGGGTCAGTCTCATGTCAAATTGTTCGCACTATATTTAGTGGAATAAATTTTAAATCTACGTTTTCAAGTACTTTATTTATTTTCACCTTAAGTTCCTCATACAGGGATTTAAAAAGGGGTTACTTATCACCCTGATAAGGACTGCATTTAATTAGGGGATAACTATATTCAAACTTGTGATTTGGGGAGGTAAATCGAGGTTTAACGGTCGGAAATTTCCTTTTACGGCGACGCGTCAGCGGAAAAAATGCACTTTTTTGCACAAAACGGCTAGCGCTGTGAGCTGCGTAAAACCAAATGCCAGCCAATGAAAAGCGACGTTACATGATTTGTCGGGTTTCCGACAGTATATCGCAGTGTATACTGTCGCAAATTTTTGACGCTATCCACTCAGCTGTCGCGTTACATATGCAAGTGCATTAGAGTCTGCTATGGACAGAACTTCAAAGGGGGGGGGGGGGGGAACAATTCAGAACATACAGTGCTACTGTTATAAGAATAAATACCTTGTTTAAAGATTTTTCTGTTTTTAGCTCTGGTGACCATTTTGTTCTTCAGAGCAAAAGGATTTCCGCTTTTTGGTAGAGGGTCACATAAGCAACATTCCTATGAAGTTTGATTGAAATTGGCCGAAGGATTTAGGAGTTGGCATTTAAAGCAAATTGTGTATGTTTTTTTTTGCTTTGGCGGCCATTGTGCTCATTGGAGTGGAACCGTTTTAGTTATTCAGGTAGAGGGCCACCTAAGCAATTATCCTATGAAGTTTGAATAAAATTGGCCCAAGGGTAAGAGGAGTTGTCATCGTTTGAAGATTTTTCTATTTTTAGTTCTGGCGGACATCTTGTACATCTGAGGAGAACTGTTTTAACTACTTTGGTAGAGGGTCACCAAAGCGACATTCCTATGAAGTTTGATTGAAATTGGTCCAGGGGTATAGAAGAGGTTGTTGTTTAAAGATTTGTCTATTTTAGCTCTGGTGGCCATCTTGTTCATCGGAGCGGAAAGAATCTAGCAACTTTGATAGAAAGTCACCTAAACAAATTCCTGTCTATATTTAGCTCTGGTGGCCATTTCGCTTATCAGAACGGAGCCGTTTTAGCTATTTTAATAGACGGTCACCTAAGCAACGTTCTTATGCAGTTTGAATGAAATTGGCCCACGGTTATAGGAGAATTTATCCTTTAATTTGTTTTATTTTTAGCTCTGTTGGTCATCTTGTTTATTGGAGCGGAACCGTTTAACTATTTTGGTAGAAAGTTATCTAAGCAACATTCCTGAGAAGTTTCAGGAAAAATGACTCAGGGCTGTAGGAGGGTAAGTCGTTAAAAGATATTTTTTTATTTTTATCTCTGGCGGCCATCATGTATATCGGATTGGAACGATATTATCTATTTTAGCAGACAGCCATATAAGCAACATTTCTGTGAAGTTTGAAGTGTTGACGTTTTTCTATTTTAAGCTGTCGGTCATTTTGCTCATCCGAGCGAAACGATTTCAGCTGTTTTGGTAGAGAATCACCTAAGCACCATATTCCTATGGGAGGAGTTGTCGTTTAAAGATTTGTTTTACTTTTAGCTCTGGTGGCCATCTTGTTCATCGAGCAGAACGATTCTTACCGTTTTAGTAGTGGTCACCGGAGCAACATTCCTACAAGTTTGATTGAAATTGGCCTAAGGGGTTATGAGTTAGCATTAAAAGCAAATTATTGACGCCGCAAGACGCACAATGTACGACGGACATTGACAGATCACAATAGCTCATCGGAGCTAAAAATCATAGTAAATCAGTAAAGAACGAATCTATGCATTTAATTAAATATAGTTTTTTTTTTATAGACGTCAGTCAGATTTGTACAGGGAAGATAATCTTCTGAGGTTGTCCCAACTGCTGTGTAATAATCAGATATCCACGACTATAACTTGAGTCTCTTCTATGACTAAAGAGACTGTTAAGCTAATACTGTTTTGAACAACGCATTCACAACGTGTATGTAACGTCGTAAGAACGTCGATGCAACATTAGGGCCGTTAATTAGAATGCCGCCTGGGATGCTTTGAGAGTTCGTTTGGCAAGAAAAGTCATATGAAAACTACGAAGACTCGGGGAGAAGACTGCTATCTGTATCGTATCACAAGAGCATTTCAGTTGCGACAAGGGAAAGCGTGTCGTCCGGTATGTGAAGATTTAAACAGCCTTGTACTGATCATTCCAAGGCGGAGCTTCAGCATGAATGTCCTGGTGATATCTTTTATTCTTGACAGCAGTTTGGCCAGTTTGGCCATTTTTTTACGTTAGTCGTTTTTGAAAAAAATGGCCATTTTGCTCCCTTCTTGAAATATTTTAACCAATGGCATGCAGGAAACCCCTAAAAGGGTACATTGGCAAACAGTACAGGATCAGGGCCTGCGCTATTTGCTAACAGAATTGTCCATTAAAAAAGGAATAAATAAAAGAACAAGAAAGCAGTCTGAAGGATATCCAAATCCCCCTCAACCTTCTGGCCTTCACCTGTGACCTTGACCTTGAGTTGGCATTTGTTTATTTATGGTTCTGCACATCAGCTCACTGTGGGGTATATTTCACAATGAAAATCCTTCCAAGGGTAAAGGAGATATGGAACGGACACACAATTCAAAGTTTCAAACTCGTGACCTTCAACTGTGGACTTGATCTTGAGTCGGCATGGTTTACTTATGTGTTATGCACATCAGATCACAGATGGGGACATTTGACCAACGTTTAATGAAATCCTTTGAAGGGTAAAGGAGATATGGAACGGACACTAAATTCAAAGTTTCAAACTCGTGACCTTCAAATGTGACTTTGACCTTGAGTCGGCATGGACATGATTCATTTAAGGGCTCTGCACATGAGCTCACTGAGGGGGATAATTGACCAAAGTTTAATGAAAATCCTTTTATGGGTAAAGGAGATATTGAACGGACAAAAAATTCAAAATTTAAACTCGTGACCTTTAAATGTGACTTTGACCTTGAGTCGGCATGGTTCATTTATAGGTTCTGCACATCAGCTCACTGAGGGGGATAATTAACCAAAGTTTAATGAAAATCCTTTGAGGGGTAAAGGAGATATAGAACGGACAAAAAATTTAAAGTTTTAAACTTGTGACCTTCAAATGTGATCTTGACCTTTGAGTCGGCATGGTTCATTTACAGGTTTTGCACATCATCTAACTGAGAAGAATATTTGACCAAAGTTTAATGAAAATCCTTCCAAGGGTAAAGGAGATATGGAATGGACATAAAATTCCAAGTTTCAAACTCGTGACCTTAAACCGTGACCTTGCCCTTGAGTGGGCACGGTTCATTTATGGGTTCTGCACACAAGCTCACTGAAACGAATAATTGACCAAAGTTTCATGGAAATCTATCAAAGGGTTCAGGAGATATGGAGCGGGCAAGAACGTGTTACGGACAGACGGACGGACGGACAGACGGACATGGAAGGGTCCACTAGTATACAATGGGTTAATTATGGTGCCGTAACTATATGTTTGTTTGTTGCCTGGCCGGAAGGTGTAATTGTTCCGATTACTGATCATTGCCTTCAATTCCAATACCCTACCATCAAGCACATGACACAAGCAAATCATTATTTGTCGGAGTGATTTGAGTTTCAACGATTCCGTCAACACTGTAAATGTCATTTTGGAGACGTTGCTTCCAATTTTGTGGGACTTTTACCCGACATCGAGATGAAATGACATCTCAAGACCTGCCGCCTAATAAAACCAATAGGGTTTATAAGCATGGGCGGTCAGACTCGCACCGCTTTGCCTGGGCAGGCTTAGATCCTCGTGTGCGGATCGGTTTTAGCTCTGCGTGGAAGCATCATGCAGCCCATATATTTCTTCAAGCTCCGATGGACGTTGGCCGAGAGACTTCTTTGGGTACTGGAGGATGGAGCTGAAGTGGATAGGGAAACTATATGACTGAATGAATACACAGGCTGACTGGAATTTGCAGAGTGAGTGAGTTTTTGTTCTGCATCCCACCAACAGCTAAGGTCATACGGAGACGGGACCTTGGATTAAAGACTCATCCGAAAGTCTGGATAAGCCCGTGATCGATCCTGCGATCCCTGGTTTATCAGGCGAGTAGCAAAACCACTACACCACAGAGGCTTCAGGAATCTGCAGAAGTGTCCAAAGATGTTTATTACGGCTAATATGAATGGTAGAAGTTGAGGCAATGATCAGGAATCGATACAATTACCTTACACCTTCCAACCAAGACACCAAATAGGGAGGAATATAAGAATCTTATATGGGTGTGAGGGGTGGATGGAAAAATCCGTCCCAAGGGTCACTGTCCGGCATCACGAGGCTTGCCGAGTGATGCCGGACAGTGATCCCGAGGGACGGATGTTTCTATCCACCCCTCACACCAATATAGGATTCTTTTTCTTGCATACCTTCCATTTCTTAGCGCGGATTTTAATGCTGCAGTCACTTCGGTTACCGACGTCAGCCATATTGTGATGACAGTACAGGAATGTTTAGTGACGTCGCGTAACTTGCTGTGACGTCAACCTTAACGACGGCGCATAAGAGGTCGTAATCAACCAGTGCATTTATCAAACACGCGATTATATACGATTTAGGGTCGGAACACCCGGGTCAGAACATAAATTTCTATCCCAGGGTAAAATCACGGATTTCCTTGTCTGGTGTGCAAGAAAGACTGTTACCAGTACTCAAAGGAGTCTTTGATTTTCACACACACACAACATATTTCTATAAAGGAAGATCATATAGGTCTCGGCGCGAGTAAACCTGTCTTCGATTGTTTTACCATGCCAAACACAAACCGGTCTGTTCAGCTACACAGACTGGCAATGGTCTTGAAATGTTAGATAATTATAGAAACTAGTTAAGAAGCAAGCACAAGGTGCTGATCAGGCTGCGCGGGAGCGCAGGCTGATCTGCACCGTTAATGTTTGCAAATGCCAGAAAACAGGCTTTCTCACGACGCTGTTTATATATACATTATCTTTTTAGTCAAACGAGTTATAGTTAAAGCTTGCCAACTGATCCATGATGTCGGTTGTACTACCTACGTCTTTATCTGAATTAAGTGATTCAGATTCTGAATCATCAGGAGGAATAAACATATCAGAATTAAAGTCTCGTTTTCCTTTCAAAGACAGCGGGTAACTATTAGTTCGACCAGCAGGACTTCTCTCTTCTTGTCGCTGAACACCAGTGTCTGTTAATTTTGATCTAGTCTTGTCTGTGCCTTTTTCTTGTTGGAGAGCGCTTGCGGCCATGGTCGAAACCTCTGACCTTTTGAGTTTATCATTTGATTTCCCAGACGTGTCAGTATTTACAAGTGTATTGTTATTAATTGTTGCTTTATAAATGTCAGGAGGGTCGCCACTTCTGTAACCAGAGTCCAGCTGATATTCTCCATTCCTATTTGATAAGATTTCATGTTCATGCGGATCAACAGCTTGGAATTCTAGCTTAAGTCGATCATTTCTCGGCGTATATATGTGCTGCCTAGTTCTATTTTCATATGTATTATATGGGTCCTGAGGAAACGAATGGTATGGATTTGTGTTGAATCCTTGTTGTCGACTACCGTCGAAACACTCATTCACAGAATAAGTGTAATTTCTGTCCGAATCGAACTCGGATAAGTTGAACTGCTCTTTGTTACTATGATACGGACAAATATTTCGAACATTATTAGCAGTTTCTGTATTGATGATATCGTAATGAAGTAGTTGATTATGAATAGTTAAAAAAGGCTGGTCAATATCGTGATAAAATTCAGATGGTTCATTACATGTATGTGCCCGTGAAAAGTCTGTATCGTTATGCTCATAATGAAACTGGAACTGATCTGATAATGGCTTATGATGCATGCAGTGATAGTCAGCAGGATTTTGTCTTACCGGGTTAGGTCTAGAGTCATACTCTGGAATAGAATGATGATTATTAATATATCTTATACCGCTAGCATCCAAGTTTCTTTTGTGGTGTACTGGATAACCTTCGGAATAATGTCTTTGCCGCTGATTTGAAATATGATAAACTTCCTCTCTCAAACAGTCTTGATTGGAACTTGATTTTAAGTTAATATCATCCAGTAATTCGGATAAAAGTGGTGTATTTTCCGGTGTTTCTGTATCACTATCCCGGGTTGGGTCATCTGATACGGATGACAAAGCATCAATGCTACTTTGAGAAATATTTATATTAGCTAATTTATCCATGACGCAGAAATCCTTAATGTCCAAATCAGCATCATGTTTTTCATTTATATCAGATTTTAAGGGTTCTATCATTGCCCCATTTTCTGTCTCAGATACCTGAAGCTTAGACCGCGTTGATGTATTGACATCCACATGTGTTATAGCATTATCTAAAGCTAGTTTCAACTCGCTACCCTCCTTACTACTAGTATAATACGTCTGGATGTCTACTTTCTCGTGTAGATGTTTAGGAATGTTTTTAATTGCATGTATTTTACCATATAATTTATCCATATCCTTCATTAGCAACAGACAAGAATTTGATTCAAGAATAACTGGTATGGTTTCATTTGGTGTTAAGGAAAATTTAACTGGAATTATTCTGATATCATTTGAACTGTTCTTTTTCGATACTGCTTTCTCTATTGCTCGTCTATAGCAAGTATCAGTTTGTGTGGGAAGAATGTTACTTTCAAAACTTTCAGGATCTGCTGAACAAACGATAATGACAAAGGTGACCATTTCCAATTTATCAACACACCATTTTTCAGGCTCCTTTATTTTGTCCTTATCGGTTTCAAATATGTCAACATGTATGCAACAATCGCAAACTCTTTGAAGAAACATGGTAAATTTTTCTATCACTGTCCGATGTACAGAGGAACGATAAAGAATAAGTCCTGTCGGTTTTTTGCCTCCTGAAAAATGTAAAAAAGATTCAGTTTATGAGTGCTTTTCATACAGTTTTTGAGAAGAAAAAATATTCTTTTCGATATAAAACCTTAGAACTTAAATTAAGGGAAATTCAGACACCTGAAGGTCTTTCCGCCATTTTTCAAACCGAGACAACTTTCGGGAATTTATGTTTGCTTTCATGCAAACTCAACTCCTCTGAAAATGGGATCTTCTCTTAAAGGAAAGAATTTGCTCCGCAGAGGAGTAAATTAGGAGCGAATTATTTCCTTTAAGAGTAGACCTCCATTGACAAGGGGGGGGGGTACACATTCTTTTGCAGGCACTGTCTCCCCTGAAAGTGTATCCATTCTCCTTAAATGTGGAAGTAAGTATATATTTCATAGTAGCTCGATAACAAATAAAGAAACATTACAATAAAATAATTATTGACAAAAAAATATTAAAAACGAAGAATATGCAGCCCCGTTGACTAAGGCTGACGCGATTAATCGCATAATCGATCGATAAATTCCACAAAAATGATTATCATTTCTGATTTGCTTTTAATCGATTACTTGATAGGTACAATTTACTAGCCAAAGTTATGCCTAAAATAGCTGGATGAATGGCAAACAGTGCAGACCCTGATGAGACGACGCATGATGCGGCGTCTCATCTGGGTCTACACTGTTTGCCCAGGCCTGTCTGTTCAAAGATAAATAATGTAAAGTGCAACATATGGTAAGAGTGAGGCTCAGACAGAAAGCCAGACAGGCAAAATAATGACAAAAACCTTAGCGATTTCTAATCGATTATCGATCGCAATGACAGGACTGATAATCGATTATCTTTTCAGCTCCGAATAGTCAGCCCTACCTTTGACAAATTAAATCCATTAGATCCTAGCCTTTGGTGATTTCCAAATCCTGGGCTGTTTTTTTAAATGTACACAATTGTGAAAAATGTACTTCAGGGCCCAGTTGTTCAAAGCATCGTTAGTTTTAACCCATTTAGTACCAGAAACCCCAAAAACGGGTACCCTAGCAAACGGTGCAGGCCCAGATCAGACGCCGCAGAACGCGGCATCTGATCCGGGCCTCCACTGTTTGCTAAAAGTTCAGTCATTTTCCAAATCAATTTTGAAGAAAACACAGCCTGACACCCCTAAATTTTGAAATGTACTCCTGCTATATATAAAGAGGAAGATTCCATTTGGTACAAAAAGGGTTAACGAACTCATTAGTGGCCAAACTGTTAATTGGTCTAGCAAGCCAATGCAATATCTCGTACTCTGGCAATTTTGCTGGAAAAATGCGAATAGCTTTTGCAAATGCTAACGCTACTCACATTTTTTAGGTAAAAAATAAAGTTAGCATATTTGCCATACCAAATGATCAAAGTTTTAACGGCAAGTTTAAATCGATAGCTTTAAACAACTGGACCAAACTGATAAAATCATACCTTCAAAAGACGTGCTGCGGCTTGGTGCTTTCTTGTGGGCCTTCAGGAATATGAGTGACGCCACCAGTGTTACCCCAATGAGACAACCTAGAGTTACTGCCAGCACCAGGTAGAGCGTGTCTTGCTTCTCTGTATAGGTAATAGGAGTTTCTGTTAAAAAGAAATCCGGGCAAACCCATCAGAAAAACATGTTCACTGCCATTTAAATCAGCAGGCAGTGACTCAGCGAGGATTCAGGCAACAGGCAGTTACTCAGCGGAATTTCAGTCAGCAGGCAGTGAAACATTGAGGCTACAGTCAGCGGACAGTATCTCAGCAAGGTTACGGTCAGCGAGCGGGCAGGGACTCAGCAAGGTTTCAGTCAGCAGGCAGTGACACAATGAGGTAACAGTCAGAAGACAGTGGGGCAGCAAGGTTCAACTAGAATTTGTTTTTCAACAAAAACACAGATGTCTCCCCCGTTTTTGACCTCTAAGTATAACCTTGACATTGGATGTATTGAGCTGGGTCTTGTGTGCAACACATCATCTAATGAAGATGAACATTTCTTCAAAGTACCTTTAAAAATGTTCATAGAAAAATAAAAGAGTTATTGGCCGTACACAAAAAAGCCCTTTTTTACCTTTGACCTCTTAGTATGGTCTTGACCGTTGAGGTACCACACATTGTCTCATGATGGTTAACATTTCTGCCAAGTAATTTCATAATCCATCAAAGAATAAGAAAGTTATTGACTGTCCCTTTTTTATTTTTGACCTCTAGGTATGACCTTGACATTGGAGGTATGGACCTTTGTCTTGCACATGACTCATGGTCTAATGACGGTGAACATTTCTGCATGGTTACTTTATATATAAAGTCCATCCAGAAATAAAAAAGTTATTGACTGGACACAAAAAAACAAACTTTTTTTACCTCTGACCTCTTAGTATGACCTTGATCTTGGAGGTACCGACCTGGGTCTAGCGTGCACCACATCGTCTCATGATGGTTAACATTTCTGCCAAGTAATTTCACAATCTATCCAGGAATAAGAAAGTTATTGACTGAACACTATTAAAAGGCCCCTTTTTGTCCTTTGACCTCTTAGTACGACCTTGACATTTGAGGTACCAACTTGGGTCATGCACGCAACACATCGTCTCATGGTGGTTAACATTTCTGCAAAGTAATTTCAAAATCCATCTTAAAAATAAGAAAGTTATTGACAGAACACAAAAAGGCCCCCTTTTTTACCTTTAACCTCTATGTATGACCTTGACCTTTCAGGTGACAAACTGGGTCATGTGTGCAACACATCATCTCATGGTGGTTAACATTTCTGCCAAGCAATTTCGAAATCCATCTAAAAATAAGAAAGTTATTGACCAAACACAAAAAAGGCCCCTTTTTGACCTTTGACCTCTATTTATGACCTTGACAGTTTAGGTACCAAACTGAATCATGCATTTCTCATGATAGTTAACATTTTTGCCACGTAACTTCAAATTCTATCTAAAAACAAGCAAGTTATTAGCAAAACGCGAAAAAAGGCTCCTTTTTTACCTTTGACCTCTAAGTATGACCTTGACCTTTGAGGTACCAAATTGGGTCATGCACGCAACACATCGTCTTATATTGGTTAACATTTCTGTCAAGTGATTCCAAAATCCATCTCAAAATAAGAAAGTTATTGACCAAACACGAAAAAAAATGCGCCTTTTTTGACCTTTGACCTCTAAGCATGACCTTGACCTTTGAGGTACCGACCTGCCTCATGCACACCACACATCGTCTTATGGTTGTTAATATTTCTGCCAAGTAATTTTAAAATCCATCTCAAAATAAGAAAGTTATTGACCAAACACGAAAAAAGGCCCCTTTTTGACATTTGACCTCTAAGTATGACCTTGACCTTTGAGGTACCGACCTGCCTCATGCGCACCACACATCGTCTTATGGTTGTTAATATTTCTGCCAAGTAATTTTAAAATCCATCTGAAAATAAGAAAGTTATTGACCGGACACGATTTGCCCATACATATATACATACCGACAAACTTCCAAGGGAGATAATTCAAAAAGTATAAATGCGAGAGTTATAGTTCTTGCACACTGCACGTCGTCTAAAGCTGATTAATATTTATATGAAGTTTCGTGACAATAGCTCGAACGGTTTTCAAGTTATAGAGCGGACACGAAAGTGTGACAGATGGACAGACGGACAGACAGACGCCCTGGGGAAAAACAATATGTCTCTCCGAAAAAAAAAAATTCGGGGGAGACATAATGATATTGCAACTTCTCAAATATGTGCGCAAGCATTTGCTAGTCAATGGCATGTGTAACATTTAGGGGATAAATGTATTCAAAATTGTCATTTTTGGATGTAAATCGGAGGTTTTACGGCCGAAAATTTCGTTTTACGGCGACGCGTGAGCGGAGCCGTAAAACGTACTTTGCGACCGTAAAACCGACGATTTACCTCCCCAAATGACAATTTTCAATACAGTTATCCCATTCTAATGCACTTATTCCCTTGTGATGTTAAAACTAGAACTATTTTGCACATTGCGGCAACCGCTGTGAGCTGCGTAAAACCAATGGCAGCCAATGAAAAGCGACTTTACGTAATGACGTAGGGTTTCCGACACTATATCGCAGAATATACCGTCGCAAATTTTTGACGTTATCCAATCAGACAACGCGTTACATATGAAAGCGCATTAGAATTTCTTCTTATCTAGCTCAAACAGATAAATTATACAGAATATTTAAAAATGAATTCCGCTCATATTTACACTAGATTTTAACTTTCTCTATTTGCCCAAGAATTTGTAACTCATTGGCGTGTGTAACACTTTCTTCTTATCGAGCTAAAATTCTTTATAGATTATTCTAATGTACTTGCGTTTCTAACGCGATCTTTAATTGGATAACGTAAAAAAATTGCGACGGTATATTTTGCGATATACTGTCGGAAACCCGATGTAATCGTGTAACGTCGTCTTTCATTGGCTTGTACTTGGTTTTACGCAGTTCACAGCTCTTGGCGCTTTAAGCCAAATAGTAAAATTTTTATTAAAACAACTGAGTAAGTGCATTAGAATGGGGATAACTATATTGAAAATTGTCATTTGTGGAGGTAAATCGTTGATTTTACTTTTACGGCTCCGCTAACGCATTGCCGTAAAACAAAATTTCCGACCGTAAAACCGCCGATTTACCTCAGTCTCCAAATGACAATTTTGAATACAGTTATCCCATATATTAAACAGAATCTTTGAAAATGCAATTCCGCTAATATTTACGCTAGATTGCAAATTCCCAAATATGGAACACAAGCATTTGCTAGTCAATGGCGTGTGTTATACTTTCTTCTAATCAAGCTCAAATTCAATAATGATTAATGAAAATGGAATTCTATTTATGATTGCGCTAGATGACGTGGCAGTGTGACAACTATCATATCTGTTTATGAAGGGTCTATAAAAACTGAATCCCATTTTCTATCCGTAGTTTTAGTAACGGAGTGAGAAAACCCATTTTATCATATGATGTCGCGGCTGAGAATATACTTTTGTTTGTTTGTATCGGAGGTTAACGGCAACACTGTTTTAACACTGTCAACACTGTTTTAGGTCATTTTTGAGCTGGTCAGTTTACCTATCCACACTTATCCTGGGCAGGCTTATGCCTAAGCCATTAACCAGTACAGTGCACATTCTTTCGCCAGGAACTGACAGCTGCCCTTCCTGAATCAGCGGAAGGGAGAGAATGACCGTAGAAAAAATTTCATGAGCAATCTTAACGAAAGAATTCTGCTGACCCCGGTAGGTATCCAATCCGCGTCCTCCTGATCACCAGTCATATGCGCATCCAACGGAGCTACCGAGGCCAGCGTAAGAATGTAATAACGTCATATATTACATTTTTGCTGCTATTTTTAGTAATTTTGGGGGAAATAAAAATGATATTTTCCTGCAGGGAAAATATTCCTTTAAGGCGGGGATAAATTTCCTTTTGAACGTCATCATGCACTATGACGCGCCAAAATCGGGACAAATTACATCACATCAAAGAGCTAATTACGTCAGTTTTAGACGTTAGAAAGGCCAAAAACGGCCGATTTAATAAATGTAATATAAACAGTTATACATCTTTAGTTTTGAATACAGGAAATATTTCCCTCGAAACTTGTAAATCTTATAAACAAACTCGTGCATTCGCACTCGTTTGTTTACTTGATTTGCAAGTCTCTCGGGAAACTATTTCCCGTATTTAAAACCGTCGCGTCTGAAAATGTAATGACGCCATGTAATAAATTCGATAATCCACTAGTGGATTAAATCAGCACATTAGTTAGATACGCTCCGTAATGTTACATGTACGACGTCCTTAACGACGTTGCGTTTACTAATGGTGGAATATTGACATTTTTGTAAAACAATCGTGCATAAAATGCATTTTAAATAGAATCTTGCAATCGAGCTCATGTATTATTGAATTTATTAAACTCGTTGAGGAAATGGCATAAAATTCTTGGCAGCCGAGCATTTTATGCCTTTTCCTCAACGAGTTTAATAAATTCAATAATACATGAACACTCATGTAAGCCTTCCTTTATGTTATAAATCCCCTTGTGGATTAAATATGCGAATTAATAAGATACGCCCCAAAACGTTACATGTACGACGTCATTAACAACGTCGTGTTTACTGATGGAAGAATATTGACGATTTTGTAAAACAATCGTTCGTTCTCATGTATTACTGAATTTATTAAACTCGTTGAAGAAAAGGGATAAAATGCGAGGCTTTGCTAAGCATTTCATCCCTTTTCCTCAACGCGTTTAATAAATTCAATAATACATGAACACTCATGTAGGACCTCTATTTATAGTATTTGCGAAACACAAAAGTGCAAATCAGCCTGCACATCCGCGCAGACAGCTATATGTAGACAAGGGTTTGGAGAAGTAGATTGGGCTGCATGGTGCTGCCATGCAGAGATGAAACTGGCCACACATGAGTGCCGGTGAACTGCTTAGAAGGTCTAAGCCTGCCCAGGCAAAGTGTTGCCAGTCGGACCGTCCCTGCATATAAGCCATATTGATTTGTTTGGACGGCAGGGATTGAGATGTCATTTGATCTCAATGTAGGGTACAGTCCCACACAATATTGGAAGCCACGTCTCGAAAATGTCCTAAATACCCTTGATGGGGAGGTAAAACCTCAATTCAAACATAACAAGCAAATCACTCGTATTACGCGCTCGTGATTAGATCTTCTTTACAGCAGACCTACAAACTGCGAGCTATTGGTTAAAGATTCACTGCTACAGCCAATCTTTTTCTTAAATAAAGAAAACAGCAAGATTCTGATCAGAGTGCAAAGCCGCCCACTATGACAAAAGTTGTTGTTTATCTCTCTGTGGATAGCTAGCAAGCCAGCAAAGACTCTGTTAAGACTGTACGCATGCGCAGGCTGATCTGAGTATTCGACGGTTGCACATGTTACATTGCAGATTTTGTCGAGCGCTGGCTCAATTCAATAGGTATTCAATCCGATCGCTAACAAAAGGTAGGCGGAAAACTGGAACACCCGGAGAAAAACTGCTTGATTTTCCGCTACAGAAGTTGATGTCTCATGTGACCCGAGTAAGCTCCAACCAACAGCTGCGTGAGAACTGGGACAAGTTGTACAAAACATGGTTAGCTTAACCCTTTTTGTACCAAATGGAATCTTCCACCTTATATTAAGCAGGAGCCCATTCCAAAATTTAGGGGTGTCATGTTGTGTTTTCTTCAAAATTTATTTGGAAAATGGCTTAACCTTTCACAAACAGTGTAGGCCCTGATCAGACGCCGCGTTCTGCGGCGTCTGATCTGGGTCTGCACTGTTTGCCAGGGTACCCATTTAGGGGTTTCTGGTACAAAATGGGTTAAAGACCTCGTTGTTGGTCAAACTGTCAAATATATACACGATAGCATTTGCGACCAACATCTCCGAGCCTATTGATAAACCCAGTGTCCGACAAAAGCGAAAGATCTGATCAGACTCGACTGTTGTTCAGGATGACTCGATTTATGAGCTGCGATTTATTACACATATGGAACTGTGCAAGTAGGCATGTGTGACCAGTGAAGATTCAGATCACGTGTACAGTATAATAAGTCTTCGTAAATCACTGGAATCAACTACGGAGCTTTGCGCATCCACAGACCATCCAAACAGCTGCCCACCCTTTACTCATATCCTCCTGCCCTACTTTTGCGAGCAGTTTAAATCCAGACCAGATGGTTTCTAAAGAAGCCACCTGATCAGGATCTACATTGTCATGCAATTTGTGAACAGAATGAATACATTATATCAAGTAGTTTCATTGGTTGATAATCAGAAATAGGTGTGGCATAAATAAACTAATTTATTCAGCAGGATCAGGGTTAAAAGATTTAGGACGGTGTTGTAATAGAGTCTGGAGTCCGACCAACCACCATGTTACCAAACCATATAGCAAAATTGTTCACAACTGACACATGCTATACTTGGAAATAAGCTCTAGTCTATCCGCAAAATCGAGGTACATTCAGATTCTTTTATTTAGCAATGAAGTCGTAATGACTAAACCAATTAAAAGTATAAGCCATGGCTGGGCGTTATGGCTCAGTTTTGATTAGTGACAAGACAGTCGCGGCTTCGATCCACGTAGGTTCCAGCTGTAATCTTTTGCTAGGAATCTTTTCTGCTGTCATTCTTCCTATTCTGCTGATGCAAGAAGGACAGCTGTCCGTTAATGGGAAAGAATGTGCACTGTTCTAGTTAACCCTTTGTCTTGCTGAATATTCAGTTTAGCCACACCCATTTCTGACTTTGAACCAATCAGATTACTTAATGTAATTTATTCCTACAAATTCATAAACTGAATGTCAAACAGTGTAGATCCTGATCAGATGGCTTCTTCAGAAGCCATCTGATCTGGATCTACACTGTTTCACAGTGTAGATCCTGATCAGATGGCTTCTTCAGAAGCCATCTGATCTGGATCTACACTGTTTCCAAAGATAGGGCTTGTCGTGAACAGCATGATAAGAGTTAACAGTTTTGAAGAACTAAGCCTGGCCAGGAAAAGCGTGGCTAGGTTAGCTTACTGGCTCGAGATGACCTCGACATGCGCGATACACTACAAAACTAGGGGAAGGGCCTTAAATAATGTTGGTAGACCTTGTGAACCAACCCCATTTGCTGTTCTGAAAGGTGAAAAATATGTTAAACTTAACTTACAGTACAAACTCCGCCCCGCCCATCAGGGCTTGGAGAATTATATTGGGCTGCATGGTGCCCCCACGCAGAGCTGAAACCGACCGCTCAGGAGTAGTGGTAAACCATTTGGAAGGTCTAAGCCTGCCCAGGCAAAGTGGTGGGAGTTGGACTGTCCATGCATATAAACCCTGTTGGTTTCATTGAGCAGCAGGCCTGAGGTGTCATTTCATCTCGGGTAAAAGCCCCACAAATTTGGAAGCAACGTCTCCAAAATGACCTAAAAGTTTTGATGGGGATGTTAAACCCAAAATCAAACAAAACCAAATAACAAAATGGGCCGGTGCTGGACAAAACCTCCAATAATTCCTGTGCAACAAGTGAAGATTCCCAACAGCCTGCGCATCCAGAGTGTGAAGCTTCTCTAGTTTGTTCTATTCAATGAGCACATCACATGAGGGACTGATGGACAAGCTGACCAAGCCCCAAGGTTATAAAACTTTTTTTCATGCTCAACTCAGCTGAGCATGAAATTTATAATGCTCATAAATATTAAAATACAAATGAAAGAGGCATTTTTCTCAGATCAGCACAGAATGTTGTTTGTCCTGCTCATAAATTTGAAAATGCCAACAAATGTTGGCATTTTCAAATTTATAAGCAGGACAAATTTCATGGTCAAGTGAACTGAGCATGAAAATATGTTTTATAACCTCGGGTCCAGGCGCCACGTGTTCAAACCATTGTGAGCTTAACGAGCTCGTTAGTGATCAAACTGTTAACTGTTCTAGCATGTTCAATATCTAATATAGAGTTATTCTTGCTGAATAAATATGAGCAACTTTTGCATTTGCAAAAGCTGCTCACATTTTTTCATCAAAAATAATAGTATATTTGCTATATGAAATGACAAATGTTTTTTACAATTCGTTAACTAACGACGCGACGTTAATTGGGCCCCGTAAAGCGATTTTGGTACTTATCGCCTATGCGAGCAGCGACGGTTCAGACGAGCCTGAGCATCCGCGCAGTCTCGCCAGAACCTTCGCTGCTCGCTCATACAAGCAGTGAATCAAGAGGAACCTTCAGACAGAAAGCCATATCCCTGGCCCCTCTGAATGGCTGGGCATGCGCAGCTAAAATTGGTCATGACGGAATGCTCGAAGACACAAGTTCGATTGGCGGGGCTCAATTTTAAACAATTGGCCACAGTCTTCGCTGGTGGCACAGGTCTAATAATAGGTTTGTCAGGTGCTGGCTCAAATGTGGTGCGTACCTTGAACTGGTTTCTTAGGAATACCAGTGGCATCTATGATATAAGAAGTAGCAGAAAGTTCACAATCTTTATCACTTGTTCCACCATACAGAATATCGTATGCATTTTCTTCACATTTTGATACCTGCAATACATTAAATTAAATGATGTGACAAAAATAGTTCTTTGTTATGAAAGTTGTATCTTTGACTTCTTATCATTAGCGAGGGGGGCCAAAAACCAAAACTTTACATAAAGCATCATCATATTTAAGTTTGCATTAAACACATCAATTCGGAGTATCTCAAAGGGGCCAGGTGATCACAAGAGCTGTAGGTACAGAAAATAAGCTCGAAATTGGAATATTTCTTGAATAGAGAGTGAATATTGTATGTATCATGAGAAATACATTATTTTACAGCCTATATTCTTGAGTGCGCAGTTGTTTTCTAGTGGTTTTCTATAAAAAAAAAAAAAAACAACAAACACTTAAACTGACAAGAATATTTGGAATGTCGCAGAAGAAGTGCATTTATTTAACCCTTATCCCGCTGAACAAGATAGTCCCTACCTTTGTAAACAGTGTAGATCCAGTTCAGATGTTTTCTAAAGAAGCCTTCTTATGATCAGGATCTACACTGTTTGTCATGATATTTGTGTCTTGAATGAATACATTATACGAGGTATGTCCGTAAAGTTCGTGGACAAATCTTTCTTAGAGAAAACGGGCTCTGTTTCACATGTTTAAGTGATTGCATTACTTTTTCTGTTATATTATGCGCTATCTGTGAAAAACTAAAATGCTTACTGGCATGTAAAGTAGAAGTAAAACAAAGATCAGGATCTGGTTGCTGTTTAAATCTGGTTGCTGTTTATAAATCTGGTTGCTGTTTAAGTTAGGGCCCCGCAACCGGGGCGATACAATCCGAAAAAGCACTTGAATTTCATTTCTAAATTGTCTTTTGGGATTTATAATTTGGCGTAAATTCATTCAATCTGATTGCACTTTTCCGGAAAGACTCTACGATTTAGTTTTGTTTTGTTTGTATTGGGGTTTTACGGACCAGTCAACACTATTTAGGTCATTTTTGAGCCGGTCAGTTTACCTATCAACACTTTCCTGGGCAGGCTTATACGTAAGCGGTTAACCAGTACAGTGCACATTCTTTCGCCAGAAACTGACAACTGCCCTTCTTGAATCAGCGGAAGGGAGAGAATGACCGTAGAAAAGATTTCATGATCAATCTCCACGAAAGAATGTTGCCGACCCCGGCGGGAGTCGAACCCGCGTCCTCCTGATCATCAGTCAGACGCGCATCCGACTGAGCCACCGAGGCCGGCAACTACGATTTAGAATGATATAGAGAATTGTTACCACTGAACATTATTAGCATGTCAGGTGTAGTATCACAAGAACATAACCACACAAGTAGTTATTACTAACCCAAAGATATCATTATGATAACACACCCGTGCGACATAGTGCATTTTTCACATCTCAAAAATGGCTACTTTTATGATGAAAAACCTTGATTCTTTTTGTTTTAAAAGTTCAAAACAGGTTTAGGGTGCTCGTTAGAACCGCCTCAGTGAGGCGGTTCTAACGAGTACCCACAACCTATGTCTTGGAGCAGAAATAAGAAAAATAATGGATACCCCCGTAAACCCCAGTTTTCCCTATATAAAGTGGGGTTTAGGGGGGTCTTCATTTTACGGACTTGTTCACGTGATGTTTAGTTGCCTAACCCTTAGAAGGATGATGGATCTGTTTGCCAGTAGATAGAATGAGGCCAATAGGTATTTAATGAACTTTCTGTTATTCCAGGAAACTGTCAGAATACAGTTGGAAGGAACACAAACACAGACATTTGGGCAATAGAATCGTTAACCTGGATCTGGATTGATAATTTCAAGAGTAATATGTTCTATAAAAGGGTTATCCTTTGGAAGCAAGGAATACACAACAGAATTGAAAAATATGGAGTGTACATGTTTTCTGGGCCAGACTAGCTAGTTTCGGCCAATTAGGCCTCATCAGTGACCCTCAGATATTTTCAAAATTCCAAAATGGAATCAATGATCCCAAAGGACAAGAAAATATAATCTACACTATGATGTAGGGCAGGGAGACATTTTACCGCCGCCACACATTCCCACACACCAGCTGTAGTGAAGTTAAATATGTTCTATAAAAGGGTTATCCTTTGGAAGCAAGGAATACACCACAGAATTGAAAAATATGGAGTGTACATGTTTTCTGGGCCAGACTAGCTAGTTTCGGCCAATTAGGCCTCATCAGTGACCCTCAGATATTTTCAAAATTCCAAAATGGAATCAATGATCCCAAAGGACAAGAAAATATAATCTACACTATGAACTCTGGAATTAAGTGTTAAATGAAATCTTCAAATATAAATAAAGACTCTCTGATAAGCGCTCAACCTCAAACGTGATAATAGTGTAAAATTTACTAGAGAATAATACAGTATATAACAGAGTGATACTCTACAGCGAGACTACTTCGGTCAATTGGGATCTAGACACAACCAACCAACCATCCAACCAAGTTGACTCAGTCCAAAATGGCAGATTTAACGTTGCGAAACAACGAACGATCATCAAATTGGGTTACTTTGGGCAAATCTCCAGTAGATAGAATGAAAATGTTGTCGGAAGCTACATGAAAACCAGCAGTGCACCGCTCGCTCGTGTATAAATGACACAGACGATTTCAAGATGGCAGGGTTTCAACAGGAGACGACGAAAGATCTGTCCGGCCAGGAATAATCAATACGGGATTGGTCGATTGGTCAGAAATAAGAAAAATATCAGAATTTTTCATCTGAAATTTTTCATTTTTCGGCGGTAGAATTGCAATGTATTTGAATAGGCATGTTTTCGTAATGAAGCCAAATAATTCTAAAATAAACCTGACTCGATCTGACCGGTGTATGAATGTCACTCCTGGTGTATAATTGCCATTTGACACATCACCATGGGGTGGCTGGGTAAGGCAAAAGTGAAGTGTATCTTGCATCACTGGGGTGTCCAAGTGATATTGGCTTACAGTTGGGCACGGCCTGCTGTCCTTGCAGCAGTTAAGGGTAGAGTTTTGTAGAGAGGAATGCTGTTATTTCTTTTGTTTCTGCACGGTCATTCCTTTTCCTATATCTGTACCTCACTTTCACCTCCTCTACTATCTCTCCTATCTCTTTTTTCCCTTTCTCTGGCAGACGACACAAAATGACCCAAAACTGTTGACGTGTTGTCAAACCCAAAACAATCAATCAATCTATCAAATGATATATCACCAGTAACACTAACAATTCTGAAAAAAGAAAGGGGGAAACTTACCTGCTGGGACCATAGACGATTGCAGTTATATGCATTCTGCACTACGTGACGATTAAATATGATACAACAATATCGAATTGAATTTGTTAAGTTTCTGACCTATTTCATTTTACTCTTAATGACGGAATTCAAACCATTCCATTAGAGATATTTTAGGTTCGCATTTCAATATACATGTACGGCGGTATGTGCATCAAATAGATATTTATATAAATATTTATATATAAAGCAAATCAAAATTTAAAAACTTGATTTTGGTTTGTCCCGATGAATATATTTTATCATATTAACATTGAAACACCCAAATGACAATATACTGGCCAAATATACGATGATTTGGGTAAATATTAGATGGATTTGAGTAATTCACGCGGATTTGGGATTTTCTTTCCACCTGGATCTTTAATCACTTCTCTACTCCACAAAATAGAAGTGAAGACAATGATCAGGAATCGATACAATTAACCCACAGCTCCCATCAGAGACACCAAATGGAAAGAAACACAAATATGAAACAACACACGCTAATGGAAACACCAATACACTGCCCCACTCCACCCAGGTGTAAATGGGTAGCAGTGGTGTTAAAGCCACTGCCTCTCTTTCTTGCGCGCGTGAAAACACCCGGAATGAGTGTTCGAGAGCGATTCAATAAGCTTGAAGCTTTCATCGCAATCGAACTAAAATAAATTAGTATAAACTAAACTAATAGCAGAAAGTCAAAAGGTCAGTTACTTTCCCACAAAAGGGCCAATTGGCTATCAAAAACAAAATAATATAAGCGATACAGATACAAACTCTCAAAGACAAACCATAACAAAAATAAACCTCGACAGAAAACCCGTCTTGGAACGGTCAGTCAATAGGAATTACACTGGGGGCTTAAATCTGCCGTCGCGATTAAGACAAATAATTTGTTCAGTCTGCAAACATGAAACATGCAGTCGTCCTGACTGCAAGGCCTTTGTCTTATCTATGTACAGCCCGGTTTTTCCAAACACCGTAGGCATTGTTCTGCTTTTCTACGATTGGATATAACTTTGTTGTTCTGACTGCCACTTCTTTTGTTTGAATTGGGGTTTTATGTCCCTGTCAACACTTTTAGATCATTTTGGAGACGTTGCTTCCCTTTTACCCGATATCTTAAGACATACTGTCCAAATAAACCAACAGGGGTTATATGCAGGGACGGTCTAACTCGTATCACTTTGCCTGGGCAGGCTTAGCGGTTTACCAGTACTCATGTGCGGTCGGTTTCAGCTCTGCGTGGGAGCACCATGCAGCCAAATATATTTCTCTACGACCCGAAGGGAGGGGCCTGACTACCAGTTCTATGCCCTTTCTTTGACATTTGTGGTCATGTCCGCTAATTCTGTTGAACATTTTTGTCATTTCCCGTTTTATGTGTGACTTTTTCACCCTGACTACCAGTTCTCTGTCTTTTTCATGACAATGTTATCCTGGCTGCCTTTCTATGGCATTTCTATTTTATTCACCAGTTCTTGAATCATCTATGACTTCGAGTCCTGGCTGCCAGCTCTACGACTTTTCTACGACTTTATGGTTTTTATAACGTTGTCGTCCTGACTGCAAGGCCTTTGTCTTATCTATGGAAATGTCCGTATAAAGGGGGTTATCTGTAAAAGTTTTGTTTTGGATGCATGAGCGTAAGAGAACTAACGATTAATAAGTTGACTGATCTGGAATTAACCATAATCTAGCAATCCATTTACAACTGTACTACATGAACTATGTAGCTCTCAGATTCCATTTACAACTATACTACATGAACTATGTATCTCTCAGATTCAATTTACAACTGTATTACATGAACTATGTACCTCTTAGATTCCATTTATACCTATACTACATGAACTATGTAGCTCTTAGATTCAATTTACAATTTGCTATGTAGCTCTC
Organism: Lucinisca nassula; assembly: GCA_963580285.1. Classification (NCBI taxonomy): domain Eukaryota; kingdom Metazoa; phylum Mollusca; class Bivalvia; order Lucinida; family Lucinidae; genus Lucinisca; species Lucinisca nassula. The sequence goes on along the minus strand of OY757016.1, from coordinate 98,200,267 downwards.
AGATTCCATTTACAACTGTGCTACTTTAACTATGTATCTCTCAGATTTCATTTACAGCTGTGCTACATGAACTATGTAGCTCTCAGATTCCATTTACAAGTGTCCTACGTGGACTATGGAGCTCTTAGATTCCATTTACAACTGTGTTACATGAATTATATAGCTCTCAGATTCCATTTATAACTGTGCTACATGAACTATGTAGCTATCAGATTCCATTTACAACTTTACTACAGGAACTATGTAGCTCTCAGATTCCATTTGCAACTGTACTGCAAGTGTATAGCTCTTAGATTATATAGTGACCACTTTGATCTTTAACCCTTTTTGTACCAGAAACACCAAAACCAGCGTAGGCCCAGATCAGGCGTCTGATCAGGACCTACACTGTTGGCAAAAAGTACAGCCATTTTGAAAACACAACCTGACACCCCTAAATTTTGAAATGGACCCCTGCTATATATAAAATGGAGATTCCATTTTGTACAAAATGGGTCAATAACTTCTTGACTCAATACCCCGGTATTTCCAAAGCCCATATAGGCATTGTCTCTGCTTTTCTATAACTGGGTATGCCCCCTTTCTTTGACTTTGTTGCCATGTCTGCTAATTGTTCTTAACAGTTTTTGAAAGAAACCAGTATTGTCATTTCCTGTTTTATCTGTCATTGTTATTTCCAGTTCTATGTCTTTTCTATGACTATGCCATGCTGACTGCATTTCTATGACTTTCTATTGCATTTTCGTTCTGATTGTCAGTTCTATGAATAATCTATCTTTTTGCGACATGGCTGCAAGTTTTACGACTTTTTACTTTTCTATGCCGGTCCCGACAGTCAGCTCTGTTGTTTTTATAACACTGTCGTCCTGACTGCAAGGCCTTTGTCTTATCTTGTGGTTTTAGATGCCAGTTCTTTGACTGATCTATCACTTTGTCACCTTGACTGCCAGTTTTATCACTTTTCTGTGACTGTGTCCCTGTGTACCAGTTCTTCAACTTATCTCAGACTCTAGGGTCCTAGCTGCCAGGTCTTTGACTTACCCACGACTTTGTGTTCTAATATGCAGTTCTGTGACGCATCTATGACTTTGCTGTCGTGGATATCAGTTTGACTGTTATTGTGTTGGTTCTGTACTGTCTATTTCTACAATCGAATCACTCAGACTTGCGAGGTAAGGGCGAGGATTGTGGGCATGTATAATCGATTTTAGCCCCCAAGCGGAATTCGTTTCACTGACCGTTCCAAGGCGGTTCTTCTGTCGTGGTTTATTTTTGTTATGGTTTGTCTTTGAGTGTGTTTATCTCTTATATTATTTTGATTTGGATAGCCAATTGGCCATTTTGTGGCTTTCTGCTATTGCTGTTTCCATTAGTGTCTAGTTGTTTCATGTTTGTGCTTCCTTCGCTTGGTGTCTCTGATGGGAGTTGTGGGTTAATTGTATCGACTCCTGATCATTGCCTTCTCTTCTATTTTGCATTAACGATAGAACGACGATGCCTACACACATTGTGCCCGCGTAGGATGGGTCCGATTCAGGTTGTTTCTATTCGTTCGCTCTTCCTTTTGGCATTCTAGGCAGAGTGTGATTAGTTATAGTCATTATTTTTGAACCACCGTGTCACAGGCATCGAACGCCAAACTACATTCTCTTGCAGACACATATATTTACTCACCTTTATAAAATACTTTCCATGTTCTATGCCTTTGAATGATGTTTGATGTTTTCCTTTATTAACCTGAAATAAGTGTTCATTACGAAGACACGCCTATACAAATACATTGTAAATTTTATCGGCGAAAAGAGGAAAATTTTAAGATGAAAATTGTTATAGTGTTCTTATTTCTACTCAAAATATAGAGTGTGGGTACACGTTAGAACCGCCTCATCGAGGCGGTTCTAACGGATACCCACAATCTATTTTTAGAGCAGAAGTAAGAAAAATAAGGTTTACCCATACAAACCCGAGTTTTACCATATAAAACTGGGGTTTCAGGGGGTCAAAATTATATAGGCATGTTTTCATGAGAATACAGTCAAGGTGTTAGAAGTTACAGATCTGACAAACGTGAGCATGTTTGCAGCTTTACGGGCCAGATGATGAACCGTAAGGCCATTTTTTAAACCAATATTGTCAGAATTGTTACTGATGACATGTCGAATAAAATTCATTCACCAGGACCTGCCATGTGGGAAGTTATAAGTGACGTGCTTATAAAATTGACGTTGAGTGGTCGATCTCCAGTCTCTTTCAGTCTTTCAAACAGAAGAACCAGACATCCACATGACCCAGCTGTTGGTGAACAGTCAAATGCTTAAATCAATCTCATCAAATCTATAGACAGTCCAACTGCCGACACATTACGAAAACACGCCTATACTAATACATTGTAAATTTTACCGCCAAAAAGCAAAACTTTTAAGCGCCAAAAATTGTGATATTTTTCTTATTTCTGCTTAAAATATAGATTGTGGGCACTCGTTAGAACCGCCTCATTGAGGCGGTTCTAACGAGTACCCACAATCTATATTTTAGCAGAAATAAGAAAAATAAGGCATACCCCTGCGAACACCAGTTTTACTATATAAAAGTGGGGTTCAAGGGGGTCAAAATGTTAAAGGCATGTTTACGTGATGATCCTTCATATTGTAATGACAATACTGCGATGTTTAATGACACCACGTAACGTGCAGTTAACGTGTAGTGACGCAAACTTCAATGACATACATGTCCTATTCAACCAGTGCAAATCAAAGACGTGAAAATTCTCTATTTTTTATCCCGTCCCTTGGTAGGACGACCTGGGTAGGATAGGGTTTTCTATCCAGGGGTTAAATCCACAATTGCCTTATCTCGTGTGCGAGAAATAGCTTACACTCCTGGAGACCAGATTAATCCAAACCAAGATAACACTTTTCTCAACGAGTTGAAGCCTCGCCTTTTATCCCTTTTTCTCAACTTCCCGAGTTATGCCGGACTTTGTTCATTTGTACTGGAGTTTGAGCCGGTCAGTTTACCTATCCACACTTTACCTGGGCAGGCTTATACGTAAGCCGTTGACAAGTACAGAGCACATACTTTCGCCATACACTGACAACTACCCTTCTTGAATCAGCGGAAGGAAGAGAATGACCATAGAAATGATTTCATGATCTATCTCCATGAAAGACTGTGGCAGACCCTGGCAGGTATCGAACCTATGCCTTCCTAATCACCAGTCAGACGCGCATCCGAATGAGCTACCCACTGACTTGTTGATACAACAAATTGTAATAGCTTGCCAACCAATGATGTGTATGATAATGATAACGATACAATATAATTACCTTCTTGTAATCCAGCACGGTCCTGTACTGTGTCAGTAAGCTTACGTTGTAGAACTCGTTGACAACATCATCTGATTGTCCAGAACCCAGAGGGTATTCCTCAAAGACAACGTCGACTGACCTACCAGTGGTGTTCAGATAAGTCGCTATAGTTGGAAGCCATTTTATTGGCAAGCCAGCAATATTGCCTTGATGAACTGGAATTCAAATTTCACATGTGTTACATTCTATTTTTATCATATGACGTTGCGTCTGAGAATGTAATAACGTCATGCATTGTATTCGGTAATTCACTAATGGAATAGTTAGATACGTCGGGTATCGTTACAGGTACGACGTCCTGAGCGACGTCGCGTTACTAATGGCGGATTATTGTCATTTTTTATAGAAACTTAGTGAATTAAAGTAGAAGTAAAACAAAGATCAGGAATCGATACAATTAACTTACTCCACCCATCAAAGACACCAAAGGGAAAGAAACACAAACATTAGGCGACCAGACCATAATGGAAACCTAAACAAAGGAAGGCCATAAGGAAAGTTACTTTCCCACAAAATGGCCATATGGCCATCCAAAATAAAAAGACACAAGTGATACACACAGTAAGTAACAAACAACACCATAAATAAACCGCAACAGAAGAACCGCCTTGGAACTTCCACTGGGGGGCTTTAATCGATTTTACGTGGCCACAATCCTCGCCCTTACTTCCGTCGCGATTTAGACAAATAATTTGTTCAGTCCACATGAAGGCCTCCTAAATGCGTTTTAAATGTCATATGATAAATAGAATCTTGCTTTGGTGCTCATGTATTATTGAACTTATTAAGCTTGTTGAGGAAAAAGGTATAAATGGGACGCAAGCCTCATATTTTATTCCTTTCCCTCAACTTGTTTAATAAATCAAATAATACATGAACACTCATGTAAGATCATATATATAAAGACTAATCGCAGCGAGTAATGCTACTTGTCTTATAAAATAGCTGTCAAATAGTGGATAACACCATGACACAGTATTGTCACGACAATACTATAATTAAGAAAATCAAAGTACTGAAAGTACTGAGAGGCGGGCGAGTAATGTCATCTATTTACAACGCTCTTTAGTTAAAACTTGAAAAAAAAAATGATGACTAAAAAATAAAAAAAAGTCTAGTAACACGTAATTGCTCTTGAATTTATCATTGAGTGTTTTTATCTTCAAACGGGCTATTTCAATTAAGACCACAGACACGATGCAGGTCTCCAAGAAGTTGACTCTTTTTCTAGCTGGAAGAAACTGTTTTTTTATTTATTTATTTATTTATTTATTTATTTATTTATTTACTTATTTGCAGGCACCTTCCTGTATCTGAGTTAATTTCCACCAAATATTTACTGACGATCACATTGTTTGTTTGTTTGGTTTGAGGTTTAGCGACCCCGTCAAAACTGTATAGGTCATTTTTGTGACGCTGCTTTCACTTGTGTGGGACTTCTACCCGACATTGAGATGAAATGACATCTCAAGCCCTGTCGCCCAATGAAACCAATAGGGTTTATAAGCATGGACGGTCCTACTCTCACCGCTTTACCTGGGCTGGTTTAGGACCTCTAAGCTGTTTACCAGTACTCGTGTGCGCTGCGTGGAAGCATATCATGCAGCCTATCTAATTCTTTAAACCCCGTTTGGCAGGGGCCGACTGACGATCACATATCTATACACTGAGGACAACCTACAAATTATCATTCTGTGTATTGAAAAAATCAGTTATTTCACTCATGACTGGCACTCGTGATAATACTGATGTTTTCAACGCTGCATTTAATCACTGAGTCGGAGCAAACTTTATTTATACAATTTTATGTTTCAATTAAAATAAAATACTGAGGGAGGTTGATTTATTAGGCCAAATTATTCTGTAGTGTCTAGATCCTAAATGGTTTAAATGGCTTAGTCGAAAAGGGAGACATACCAAATCGGACGGAGGAAATGCAAACATAAATAAATAAATATAGATAAATAAATAAACGAGCCTGTTCAGTTTTGTTTTTCATGCTCGAGATAATCTGTGCAGTTTGTTAAATAAAGTTCGGTTCCCCCTCTGTAAAAATGTCTAAGCCTAACGGACACGCCTCCCATTTCCTTTGGAAGTGGGAACATAAAAAGACGAAAAAGAAGTAAAAAAAAGTTTTGCTTAAACCATGTCAGTCGGTTGACCCTTTTATTTCTGCATTTTAAATTAATAGTGTATGCCTCGATCAGATGCTGCGTTTTATGAACTTCGACTTTGTGGAGCGCTGTGGTGCAGTGGTAAAGCATCGGATTGGAGATCGAGAGGTAGCCGGTTCGATCCTCGCAAGCGCCAGGTGTTGTTTCCTTGAGCAAGAGACTTTATCCACATTGCTTAGTACTGGTTCCTACCCAGGAAAAGCGGGCCACATGGAAGATTAGTACTAGTACTAAATGTGTTACCCTCTATAAATAAGGTCGATTATTATTATTATTATTATTATTATTATTATTATTATTATTATTATTATTACTGATGCAGCTTATTTGCCCATCAGTGCCACGCGTCCCTTTACTGGGACATTCGAAAACGCTGAAGACCCTGATTACAGGCCACAGAATGTGGCATCTGATCAGGACCTTCATAGTATACATTTCTATTTTGAAATTGTACATGTAATTAGACCTCTCCAAAGCGGTCGGAATACTATGCTTGATGTCGATCAGTACAGAGAAGTGTCAACCCTTTCAACCCTATATATCGCTGCAGATACCGATTCAGATACAGATACCGATACAAACCTTATAGATCCAGATCAGACGGCATGTGACAAGCAGCATCTTCAGACTCTACAACGTTTGCCAACTGTCAATAACTTGAACAAAACACCTTTCTATAAGCATTGGTACACTGAATATCAAAGCTAGAAGGGTTTTGTACAGAAACTGAGGGATGAAAGGGAATGATTTCAAGCATAAACAGCAACGGTGTAGAAAAATAGTGCCGGATATTTTTACTCAGCTTTCAGCGCATTTTTTTTTCGTGAAATCTAATAAACAGGTCTATTTTTACAAACATTATTCATTTTTCAAAACAGTCTGGTCTAACTTGATAGGATTCATTTTCATATTTAGATATGTATTTTAGTTTTTTTTTTTTCTTTTTTGAGCGGAGGACTACAAGAAGGAATGTCTAAAGAGGTGCACAAAATCTGACGTACGAGGTGTATGGTGACTATAGACGGGCTAACGCCCGCCTAAAAATCAGTTCTAACTGTGATTTTTTTAATAATTAATCACAGTTTGGAGGTCAGTTGTAAAGTAGATCAAATCACGAGCGCGTAGCGCGCGTGATTCGTATTCTTATAATTGACAAACTGTTATTTATTACTCAATAAATCACATATTAGAGCTGGTCTATTTCGATTCTAACACACAAAGATCGGCAATAATGTTGTTGTTTCCTTCAAAAACTTACAAATTTTCGCCATTGTTAGAAGAAACCCCACTGAAATTATTAACTGTAACAAATCCATTTATGTCCTTTTGTAACGTTTTCAGTGTGAAAAAGTGACGTTACACCGTCTAACGTCAAGGAATTCACGAGTGACATCATAAAACGGCAGCTTTTACACGCTCTTCTGCTCCGTGATTTGTTGCTTCCTTCCTATTGCCTATATAAGCGCGCTGATTTAGAACTGAATTAAAGAATCTTACACTCATGGAATTTCATATGAAATTTATAAAACTCGCCGGTCAGTTTTAATACCGCACTTTTCCTGAGCAGGCTTATATTTAAGCAGTGGGCATTGTTTCGTCAGAAACTGATAATTAAGTTCCCTTCTTGAATTAGTGAAAGACAGTAAAACATACAGTGCTGTAGGCTTATTCTGCACACTTAAGACTTTGGGCTTTTGTTTCAACCATTCCAGTGAAACAAAACCTGTTTTTCAGCAGTATGCAATACAGTTGTGTAAGCTTATGAAAAGACAACAGCAACCATTAATATCTCTGTTGCAATTATGCTGTGATTTGTCTTTAAAAAGACACAGCCCCATGTTAAGACGCCGTCAATTTTGTCTGCTAATTCCGTGCATCTGAACAATAACATCCAGCCAAAATGAAATACTTTAGACAAGAAACGTATTTTGTTGGTATACTTGCTCGGCCATGTGTTGCTTTAAAGCTGAGTCCAGTTGATTGAAATAAATAGCTGTCAGTCACGTTTTTCAAAATTCAATAAGGGCTTGTGGTGCTAACTTAGGTAAAAACAAAAACAAAATCGGATTTCATTCACCCAGTTGGCAGTCAAAGTCTCCTTCAAAATAATAGATGAAGCTTTGTCAGGTACTGCTGTCGGAGGATAAGTAGACAGTGGCGTAAAAGATAATTCCATCACATGTACGTTTGAAAGGTTTATCGTTATCATTATCATACACATCGTTGGTTGGCAAGACAGATTATACGGTTATAATTATCATTACCGAAGCGTCGTCACCCTTTGACAAGTGGACAATGCTCAAAAACAAAAACATTCGCTGACGTCACTTTCAACTTATCCTCCGACAATAGTACCATGAAAACATTTGATCTGATTCATTTAATTTGGAAGTAATCCCAATGCGCAGAATTGGCAGAATTAGCCTACACGACTGGAATCCATGACCAGAGAAATGTTGCAGACCTAACAGGTTCCGACCTGCGACCTCCTGATCACAAGTCGGACGCCCATCCCACTGAGCCTACTTACCGTGTATGGTGCAGTTGTACGTGACTTTACCACCAAACGCCGTCTCCAGAGTGATCATGTAGGCCACTATAGCTTTACTGTCAGTAAGCCCCACCATACAATCATAGCTGATATTCCTCTGAAAGAAAACAGGTTTATACAGTAAAATTTCTATGTTAAGGCCGCCTTTGAGACTGTTCAAAAGTGGTCTTTAAGACCACTTTTGAACAGTCCCAAAGACGGTCTCCTATTAGGGTGTAGAAACGCAAATAAAGATCAACCTTTCTTACATACCGGATATGCGTCACAGGGAGGTTAGCTCTGCCACAGGTAACAGTAACTTGGATTTTGTACATGATCAGCAATAGTCTTGCGGGGAAACCTCTATAGTTATTAACTTTGTATCGATTGATAAATAACCGACCCAAAATAGGTTAATAAGAAAATTATATCTTTATTATGAATTGAAGCATAGGTAGTTACATTGCAAAAATATTTACAAGGAAACCGCCAAAAAGGGATACTGACAAACCTTGCAGACCCAAACCATATGCGTCGCAGGACGCAGCGTCCGATTGGGAAATACACTGTTTGCATAACATGGAAGTCATTTATACAAAAACACGCATATTCAAATTTATTGAAAATTTCACCACCATGAAATGAAAATTTTCAGATAAAATAAATCTGATTTATTTTCCCTTTTAGGTAGAAATAAGAAAACAAGAGGACCATGATGTTCCTATATCGCTCACCTGAGCTAACAGATTAAAAGTTTAAGGAAGTTCCAATCTTAACCGAAGCATTTATGCTGATGATAAGGTCAAAAGCAGGAATTTTCAACATTCAAGGGGACGTAACTCTATGAGAGATAGGCAGACGTCACCAGTTTTCAAACTCATCCGAACTTTCATTCCCAACCTACTTATATGCTAGTTTCAGGAAGATTTGATCAAAACTAAAGGACTTGTGGTGATGAAAAGGTAAAAAAAGGCATTTTCAGCATAGAAGGGGACTTAACTCTATGAGTAATTGCAAACAATGTTAGTTTGCAAACACATTCAAGCTTTTATATCTAACTTACTTATATGTAAGTTTCAGGAATGTCCGTTCAAAACTTAGGGCCTTATGATGATGACAATGTCAAACATGGGCATTTTCAGCAATCAATGGGACATAACTCTATGATAAATAGGCCGACCTCACCAGTTTTTGACGGCCACCCCCAGGGCTTGAAGAAATAGATGGGCTGCATGATGCTTACACGCATAGCTGAAACCGACTGCACACGAGTACTGGTAAACCGATTAGAGGATCTAAGCCTGCCCAGGCAAAACGGTGCGAAAAACGGTGCGAGTCGGACTGTCCATGCTTATAAACCCTATTAGTTTCATTGGGCGTCAGGGCTTGAGATGTCATTCCATCTCAATGTCGGGTAATGGTCCCTCAAAATTGGAAGCAGCGTCTCCAAATTGACCTATACAGTGTTTGACGTGGACGATAAACCTCAAATTAAACAAACAAAATCACCAGTTTTTGGAATTCATCCGAGCTTTTATTCCTGACTTACTTACATGCAAGTTTCAATAAGATTCGATCAAAGCTGAAGAGGCTACGGTGATGACAAGGTCAAAAAAGGCATTAGTGACGTAACTCTATGATAAATAAGCCTGTTACACCGACATCACCGTTTTTTGAACTCATTCGAGCTTTTATCCCTGTCTTGCTTATAAGTAATTTTCAAGAAGATCCGCTCAAAACTGAAGTGGCTACGGTGATGACAATGTCAAAAATAAGCATTTTCAGCAAAGCAGGGGACATAACTATGTGAGTAATAGACCGATATCGCTAGTTTTCGAACTTTTCCGAGCGTTTATCCCTGACTTACTTGTTTGCAATTTCAAGAAAACATGATGAAAACTGAAGGAGTTACGGTGATGACAATGTCAAAAATAGGCATTTTCTGCAATCAAAGGGATGTAACTCTATGATACATAGGCTGACCTTATAAGTTTTCGAACTCACCCAAGCTTATATCACTGACTTTCGTACAAGTCAGTTTCTAGAAGATCTGATAAAAATGAAGGGGTTACGATGATGACAAGGTCAAAAATATGCATTTTCTGAAATGAAGGGGGACATAATCTCTGAAATATAGACCGACCTCACCACTTACGTATTTACATGTAAGTTTCCAAACGATCTGATGGGAACTAAAGGGGCTACAGTGATGACAAGGTCAAAAATAGGCATTTTCAGATATCAAAGGGTAATTCTATGATAGATGGGCCGACCTCACCAGTTTTCGAAGTCGTCCGAGCTTTTATCCCTGACTTACTTGTTTGTAAATTTCAAGAACATCCGATCAAAACTGAAGGGGCTACGGTGATGACAAGGCCAAAAACAAGAGCTCCTTAAGCGGGGCATTATACGCCCGTGGCAATTAGTAAGATGGATCATATGTATACTGACTGTTGTACAAGTTTAGGTTTGTGGAATGTAACCTAGGAACAATATATGCTCCACATATGCTTACTTTGCACTATTGAACCTAGGAACAATATGTGCTCCACATATTCTTACCTGGCACTATTGACAACCCTCAATGGCTCAAGCCCATCGGGGCTTGAAGAAATAGATGGACTGCATGACGCTACCACGCAGAGCTGAAACCGACCCAAACATGAGTACTGGTAAACCACTTATAGGATCTAAGCCCGCCCAGGCAATGCGGTGCAAGTCGGATACCGGACCGTCCATGCTTATAAACCCGATTGGTTTCATTGGGCGGCAGGGCTTGAGATGTCATTTCATCTCAATGTCGGGTAAAAGTCGCACAAAATTGGAAGTAACGTCTCGAAAACTTACAGGGACGTTAAAACTCAAATAAAAACAAACAAATCAACGGTTGAAACTACCTGTCTCCAACAAATTTTCATGGTCGGTCATATTTGGTTGACCATAACCTCAAACTAATATGGGCATAACTCTGGCAATAAGTGGTGGACTGTAACCTTGAAATAATATGCGCTGCACCACATAGTCTAACTATACATAACGTTTCAGCTTCATCAGATGTAAAATGTAGGAGTTATCCGGAAATGAAATGTTTAGAAAATCAGTGAAAGGGGCATAGCCCTGGCAATATTTGGCGAACCGTACCCTGAAAATAATATGCGATGTTCCACATCATGGTCTTACTATATGTAACGTTTCAGCTTCATCAGATGTTATATGTAACGTTTCAGCTTCATCAGATGCAAAATGTAGGAGTAATCCGGAAACGAAATGTTTAGAAAAATCTGTGAAAGGGGCATAAGCCTGGTAATATTTGGCGGACTATAATCTCAAAAAGATATGTGCTGTTCCACATCATAGTCGTACTGTATGTAAAGTTTCCGCTTCATCAGATGTAAAATGTAGGAGGAGTTATCCGGAAACAAAATGTTTAAATACTTTTTCAAAGGGGCATATCTCTATTATTATTTGATGGACCGTAACCTCGAAACAATATGCGATGCCCATCATTATGATCTAACTATTTATGAAGTTTAAGCTTGATCGGATGTAAAATGTAGGAGAAGTTATCTGGAAATGAAAAGTTTACAAAAATGTCAAACGGCCTTAACTCTATTATTATTTGGTGGACCGTAACCTCGAAATAATATGCACTGCCCCACATCACAGTCTAACTATGTATGAAGTTTCAGCTTGATCGGATGTAAACTGTAGGAGGAGTTATCCGGAAACAAAAAGTTTATAGACGGACGGACGGACAGAGGACGGACGCCATGGGGTATAACATAATACGTCCCGTTTTTCAAACAAGCGTATAATAAGCATTTTCAGCAAAGTAGGGGAGATAACTCCGTGAGTAATCGACCGGCATCGCTCGTTTTCGAACACATCCGACTTTTTATCCCTGACTTACCATTCTGTAAGTTTCGAGAAGATCAGATCAAAACTGAAGGGGCTACGGTGAAGACAAGGTCACAAATAAGCATTTTCAGCAAAGTAGAGGATATAACCGTAAGTTATCGACCGACATCGCTAGTTTTCGAATGCATCTGATCTTTTAACCCTGACTTACTTGTATGTACGTTTCAGGCAGATCCTATCAAAACTGAAGGGGCTACCGTGATGACAATGTCAAAAATAGGCATTTTCAGCAATCAATGGGACGCAACACTATGAGTTTTTATCCCCAGTCACCTTACATATAAGTTTCAGAATGATCCGATCAAAACTGAAGGCGCTACGATGATGCATTTTCCCATTGAAAGTCTAAGGGCTCTTGTGGTTGCCATAGCAACCAAAGTTTTCGTTCGATTTCGAAAAAAAGCTTATGTCATCAATACCACACATGTACAGATGAGAAATGGTTGAGATCAGACTGCAGGTTGTAGATATATAACTGGTCAAAGGTGTAGACGGATGGACGGCGGAAGACCCACTATACTATAAGCTCCCCCGGAGCCTTCGGCCCAGGTGAGCTAAAATGTACACCCATTAACCCCAGTTTACTACATAAAAGTGGGGTTTGACCCATATATGACAATGGAATCTTCCACCTTCCAAATTTAGAGTGGTATATTTTCAATTATAGGGGTGTCATGTTTGTTTTGCTTGATATTAGTTGTTGAAAAATGTATGTTCTTAAAGCAAACAGTGTAGACACAGATCTCGCGGAGTCTACACTGTTTGTCAATGTCCCACAAAAGGGACACTAGGCATATATGGGTTAATGGGGTAAAAATATATAGGTGTGTTTTCCTGATGTTCAGCCTCTTGCCCATAATTGAATTTCTAAAAACAACTGAACATGACACGTACCATTGAATTTTTAAACGAACTCCAGTCATATATAATAAGGAAGATTTCATTCTATTTTTGGTTTAACGTCCCCGTCAGCACTACACAGGTCATTTTGGAGATGTTGCTTCCAATTTTGTGGGGCTTTCACCAGAGACCGAGATGAAACTATCAGAGGAGTTAGAAAATTTTCAGAAGCAGATTTTTTAAGTTTTTCAAAGGTCCATAACTCTGAAAGTATTGAAGCTAGAGTTACGTAACTTGCCATGAAAGAATTTTACTATATGGCAACTCTCAATAACTACAGCAAGTTTCATTTGAATATCTATATTGGTTTTTAAATTAAGATGAAACAAAAGTCGAACAATAGCTGAATATTTCAGTTTTTCAAAGGGCCATTACACTCAGATTATTGTAGCTAGAGTTACGTAACTTGCCATGCAATTGTGTAATGTTGTTGTGACCTTATGTTTAAATATTGAAGTTGATGCGTTTGAAGGTTTGTAAGGTATTAATAAAAAACCTGAAAAATTTTGATGAAAAGAAAGACAGACAGACGGATGGGCGGGTGGATGGACGGACAGACATACAAACAGACAGAGAGGGTATTACTATAGGGCAACTGTCAATAAGTACAGGAAGTTTCATTTGAATATCTATAGCGGATTTGAAAAAAAAGATAAAAGACGTAAAGAGCTGAATTTTTGTTTTTCAAAGGGCCATAACTCTGAGAATATTGTAGCTAGAGTTACATAACTTGCCATGAAATTGTGTAATGCTATTGTGACCTTATATTTAAAGTTTGAAGTTGATGCGTTTGATGGTTTGTAAGTTATTAAGAAAAAAAACATGAAAAATGTGGACGGACAGATGGATGGACAGACAGGGTGATTACCGTAGGGCACCCGCAAAAAAATGCGGGGCCCCAATGACACCTCAAGCCCCGCCTCCCAATGAAACCACTGAAAGGTTTATATGTATAGATAGTCCTACTTGCTCCATTCTGACTGGGCAAGCTTGGACCTTATTATTGCTTTACCAGTAATCATGTACGGTCGGTATCAGCTCTGCTTGGAAGCATCATGCAGCCCAATCTATTTCTTCAAGCCCCGAGTGGCGGGGGCCCAGATTCAATTCAGAGCAAAATGGATTAAATTAAGGTGTAACTATACCAAATTTAGTGAGAAAGGAGCCTTTCTGATATTTAACCCATTTAGTACCGGAAATCCCCAAACGGGTACCCTGGCAAACAGTGCAGGCCCAGATCAGACGCCGCAGAACGCGGCATCTGATCAGGGCCTCCACTGTTTGCTTAAAGTACAGTCATTTTCCAAATAGATTTTGATGAAAACACAACCTGACACCTCTAAATTTTTAAATGGACTCCTGCTCTATATATAAGGAGAAAGATTCTATTTGGTAAAAAGGGTTAATCTTCATTAGTGTGTCTCAACCCCAAAGTTCTGAAACCGAAATGGATGATGGACAAGACCCGGCAAAAACAGCACACCCCCTCCGAGCACTCACCGGATTACTCACCGGATTCACACTGTCATAATATGTTTCTGGTTCATAATTTAAAAACCGGAAAATTCTCTCCCTCGGATTCTCATAGTAGAATGTGTCTTTGTACTGTGGGTCATCAACACTTTGAAAATGAAAAAGCACGGCGATTGGATACTGCTTTCCTGAAACTGACAGAAGGACACAGACCTATAAATGATACTTCCATTTACGTCCGTAGTAAATAACACATTCAAAAACTACGGACGCCTTCCGCAAATTTCTATGTCCGCGAGTCTACCAAAAACAAAAAATGCTCGTTGCCCTACAGAAGACAACAAATCAACAGAACAAAAATATGAGAAAAATAAATAAAATGCAACAGATAAATTCACTACTAAGTATACAGCCCACAAACATTTGTTAGCCCATCACGATAACACACCATAATAATTTTGACCCATTTAACCTCACTTTTACATAGTAAATCTGTTGTTTACAGGGGTAAACCTTAGTTTTCTTATTTTTCCTCAAGAGTATAGATTGTGGGTACTCGTACTTGATTGTACCCACAATCAATACTTAGAGCAGAAATAAGAAAAATATCACAATTTTTTATCTTAAAATTTTCTTTTTTTTTTTTTTCGTAACATTTGCAATGTATTTTGTTTTGGCGTGTTTTTTGAAATGGTTACTTTTTGGGTCGATCAACATAATTTATTTACACAAGCAATGTTATAATGCAGATCTCGATGTCTACGTGACTATCACTTATCCCATCCCCACGCCACGCTAACGCCAAAGCAAATAGCATTAACTTTGTACGTCATCCATTTGTAATAGCACTGACATATGGAGGATCTTACGTGAGTGTTCATATATTATTGAATTTATCAAACGAGTTGAAGAAACGGATAAAATACCAGGCTTTGTCGAGCATTTTATCCCTAATCCTCAACGAGTTTAATAAATTCAATTATACATGAACACGAATGTAAGATTCTATTTATCATATGACATTAAAACGCAATCAATACTTAGAGCAGAAATAAGAAAAATATCACAATTTTTTATCTTAAAATTTTTTTTTTTTTTTTCGTAACATTTGCAATGTATTTTGTTTTGGCGTGTTTTTTGAAATGGTTACTTTTTGGGTCGATCAACATAATTTATTTACACAAGCAATGTTATAATGCAGATCTCGATGTCTACGTGACTATCAATTATCCCATCCCCACGCCACGCTAACGCCAAAGCAAATAGCATTAACTTTGTACGTCATCCATTTGTAATAGCACTGACATATGGAGGATCTTACGTGAGTGTTCATATATTATTGAATTTATCAAACGAGTTGAAGAAACGGATAAAATACCAGGCTTTGTCGAGCATTTTATCCCTAATCCTCAACGAGTTTAATAAATTCAATTATACATGAACACGAATGTAAGATTCTATTTATCAAATGACATTAAAACGGATTTTATTCACGATTTTTTTTTACAAAAATGTAAATATTACATCATTAGCAAACGCGGCGTCATTAATGACGTCGTACATGTAACGCATTCAAGGGGCGTTTCTTACTAATATGCATATTTAATCCACAAGTATTACATGACGTTATTGCACTCTCACACGCAATGTCATATGATAAATACCACTTCTACAATCTTTCTGTAGCCGGCTCTTTTAGGGATGCAGATACATGGAGCGGTTGGCTTATTCAGAAGTCAAGCAACGGACAACGTGGTTAGTATCTGGACGGGTGACCGCGTTGCTTGACTGTGTGAACAACCCGGCAAACGCTATATTGGTGGCAATAGTGGGACAGTGTTCTTTATGTGTTGCATAGGCTCCGTGCTCGGTTTTGCCTATTGAGGCTTTTTTGTTCGTTTGTTTTGAGATTTAATGGCCCAGTCAACACTGTGTTGGTCAGTCAGTTTACCTATCCATACTTCCTGGGCGAGTTATTCATAAGCGGTTAACCAGTATTATAGTGCATATTCTTTCACCAGACTGACAACTGCCCTTCTTGAATTATCTGAAGACAGAGAAAGGAAGTATAAAAGAATGTTGCCGATCCCAGCAGGTATCGAACCCATGGCCTCCTAGTTACTAGTAAGACGCGCATCCGACTGAGCTATCAAGGCCGGCGCAAAGTGAGGCGTATCTATATTAGGATCATCAATAAGAAAAATATAGACCGGGTCCAGTTGTTCAAAGCTTCATTAGCTTAACGAGCTCGCTAGTCATTACCATAACATATCCGTGCATTTTTCCATATCTCAAAAAACGGACATTTTTCTGATGAAATTTTTGATATTTTTCTCATTTTCACTCCAAACATACGTTGTGGGTGCTCATTAGGACCGCCTTATTGAGGCGGTTCTAACGAGTACCCACAACCTATGTCTGGGAGCAGAAATAAGAAAAATAATGTATACCCCCATAAACCCCCGTTTTCTCTATATAAAGTGGGGTTTAGAGGGGTGCTCTTTTCACGGACTTGTTCACGTGATGTGTCAAATTGTTAACTGTTCTAGCAAGTTCAACATCTAAAATTTTGCAGACGCACAAGCCACACACCTTTTTCAGAATTTGCAATATTAAATGACCAAAGTTTTTACGAATTGTTAACTATCGACGTCGTTAGTTTTGAACACTTGGTCCAGAGAAAAAGGCTACTTAGAGCCATGAAAAAGGCCCGATCTCACATGACTGTATTATAGTAATGGGCATTGCTTGGCAAGCTCAATATTTGAGTGTACAAACCTTTGGGTAGCTGGAATGTGATGTTCAGGGCACCCTCAAACGTGTCAAACGTGTCATCACTGTAACGCTTGCGATAAAAATCGATGCCAAGCAACTTTGGCGGGCCAAATATCAATTCTGAGCGCTCCATCTCTTTCTTGTGCATTGCCCGAAATTTCTCCACTTCTTAATACAAAAGAAATAAACTATGTCATTTGAGCCACCGCATGACAAATCCTACAATAAGACATGTGCGCCCAACGAAGACTCAGATCAGCCTGCACATCCGCGCAGTCTAATCATAGTCTTCGTTGTGCGCTCTAAAGATAGTAAAGGGTCCAGTGAGCCTTCATGCAGCAACAGAGGTCTCTGGCTAGACTATATGGATGCGCAGGCTGATCTGATTCTTCGCTGTGCGCACATGTAAGTTGTAGGAATTGCTGTGCCACGGCTCATTTTATACATGCACGAACTGCATTTTCGTGGAATTTATGGATGTACAAATGAATGCTTATTGTGCGCATGAGCGAATGGTTGGGTGAGGCAGAGGTGATGTGTATCTTGCGTCACTGCGGTGTCCTACCGACACAGTTGGGCAAGGCCTGCTGCGATTGCAGCAGATAAGGATAGATGTGTGTGTGTGTGTGTGGGGGGGGGGGAGGTGTCATTTCTTCAGTTTCTACACTTCCATTCGTTTTTATCTTTCTCCCCTGTCCCTCGCTTTCATCTCCTCTCTCCTCTCCTATCTCTTCTATCATCTTTCTCCCTTTCTCTGGTAGATGACACAAAATGACCCACAATGTTTGACGTGTCGTTAAACCCAAAACAAGCAATTTATTATGCGCATGACATTTTTGTGCAAAATCCATCATGAAAACACGCCTTATACGAATCTTATATGGGTGTGAGGGGTAGATGGAAAAAATCCGTCCCGGGGGTCACTGTCCGGCATCACGAGGCTTGCCGAATGATGCCGGACAGTGATCCCCAGGGACGGATTTTTCTATCAACCCCTCACACCCATATAGGATTCTTTTTCTTGCATACCTTCCATTTCCATTGCGAATTTTTAATGCTGCTGTCACTTCGGTAACCGACGTCCGCAATTTTGTGATGACACAACAGGAATGTTTAGTGACGTTACGCATGACGACGCCGCGCATGAGGTTTTGATTAACCAGTGCATTTATCAAACACGCGATTATATTCGATTTGGGGTCGGTTTGTGCAAGAATATAAGAATCTTATATGGGTGTGAGGGATGGATTGAAAAATCCGTCCCGAGGGACACTGTCCGGCATCACGAGGCTTGCCGCGTGATGCCGGACAGTGATCCGGAGGGACGGATTTTTCTATCCACCCCTCACACCCATATTGGATTCTTTTTCTTGCACACAAGACAAGGAATTCCATTTCTATTGCGAATTTTTAATGCTGCTGTCACTTCGGTTACCGACGTCCGCCATTTTGTGATGACATAACGGGAATGTTTAGTGACGTCACGCATGGCGACGCCGCGCATGAGGTTGTAATCAACCAGTGCATTTATCAAACACGCGATTTTATTCGATTTGGGGTCGGAACACCAGGGTCAGAACATAAAATTCTATCCCAGGGTAAAATCACGAATTTCCTTGTCTGGTGTGCAAGAAATATAATTCTGACCCCCTGAAATCCCACTTTTACTTTGGTTGACAGGGGTATACATTATTCTTCTAATAGCAGTCGCAGATAAGTACGGAGCTATTCAGGTGTTGTCAATATATGTCAAATTCGCTGAGTCCACCAGAAGATTCGGTAGAGTGCCTTTCGCATGCTTTCTGCAAGCGGACCAAATGACCATATACGCCACCAGCTTTGTTTGTGTTACGGTTGAATTAACACAATCGGGTGACTTTGTTTACCTTTTTGTTAATAGAACATTCCAACGGCAGTTACAAACGATAGATCCGCCTTGTCAATCTTATCTACGACTGCTATATTTCTGCTTGAAAACATAGAGGCGGCTCTAACCGAGTTCTCACAATCTGTGTTTGAGCAGAAATATAAAAAATATCAGTATTTTTATCTTTCATTTCTTTTGGTGGTGAAATATTCAATATATACTGAGAGGCAAAAGTAAGTATACAGGTTACTGAACGCTGATTTGCGCCCCAATGTCTCCCTCTATACATACAGATTTGGCATCATAAATAAGAACAACCAATTTCACATAATTTGCAGCATTTTTCTTTAAAATTGATAAACGGATAATGAAATTTCATCACTTGAAATGGACTTGGGTTCTAATCCAATTTTTGTCTTGAGTGGTTTCTCTTTAAACATGTGTTTCGGATAAGTGTGATTCAATAAATGATTTTTCCTGCAACAGATTCAAAGAAGGGGAACTGATTGGTAAGAATATATCCCATATTTAAATTATACACAAGGTAAATTGCATCATTTTTTGTCCAAAGAAAAGTCATTTTCGCCTTTTACGTTCTTCCTTTGATTAAATGCTTTATGTTTCTTTGGCATTTTTATTGGAGAGTAACGGTTCTTTGAGCAATTTTAGAGGGATCACTAAGGAGTAAGCATAAAAATGCCAAGGAAATCAAAGTTATGCGAAAATTTCAAATGAATATCTCTTACACGATTTGAGAAAAAGACTCATTTAATTCACTATGATTTTAATTGAAAGGGAGGTAATCCGATACACGCAGAAATTCCAATTGAGTTTTAAGCTGTTTGTTCGGGTTTAATCGCAAGGTAATGATGGCGTTTTATCGAAGAACATTCGTTCATGACTTTTGCAGTGTGCATAGATTTGAATGTCATGTACAACACGAGATTTTGTGGGAAATATTGATTATCAATGAAGGGCAATAACTCCACCATGGATGACTGCAACAGGAAAAGAATTTGGAGTTTTACAAACTTAAACGTTTGGGAAAAATGGACATAGGCATGTTTCATTACAGACAGCAATGCAAGATCGGGTATTCCAAATCAAATACTGTATACTTTTTATTGCCTCTCAGTAAGATATTTCAATAAAGAGAAATAATCACTGTCACAAGGACTGTTCCTAGAAGTAAAGACAAACGCCATTCTCCACCCCAGTCATTTAACACTGAAATTTCGGTCAATTAATGTAAGAAAACGATGAATTTTTTCTTGATATTTCTTATAAAGAATATTTTTCTGCTGGCAAGGCCACAGGAGTCACACACAAACTGAATAAAAACAAACCAAAAGCGAAGTACATTATAAGCTCAAAGTCTGTAGGTAAATCATTGACACGGATACATGCGTAATGCTGAGATTGATCATGAAAAATCAAAAGGGCGTGTAATATAGATTTTGGGGTGTGATAAAGGTAATGTGATATGGCACCCTGAGCTAACGCCTTAGCTAACGTGATATGCGCACGAAGTCCACGTTTGTATCGCGCATTAAAAAACGAAGTATTTTGAAATAGCATTTTGTATATCATACTCCATATCAGCCTTGGACTGATATGGAGTAAGATATGAAACATACAATATGATAATCCCTCCGTACAGCTAGCCTATCGAGTCATCACAAAAAAAAAACAACGCCTATACGAGGACTGTTCAAATATGAATGCAACTAAGCACATAAAAATGATTCCGTGATCGATTTCGATGAAAAATTTATTTTGTCCCCTCAAAGTATTCCCTTTTAACAGATATACAAACTTTCAGTCTTCTGATCCAATCATTGAATGCATTTTGGTAGTCTCTCAAATCAAACAAACAAAAATTTTCTAGGTATACTATGAAGGCACTGGAATATTGCAGAACCGAGGTGTTTGCGCTGTACAAATTTTCGACCAGAAAGGTATTTTTTCAGCCGCGGGAACGAAAAAGTCACACGGGGCAAGGTCAGGGGAATACGGGGGGTGAGGGAGTTCAACAACCTTTTCCTGCTTCAGATAGTCTTGCACAATGAACGCCTTGTGCGATGACGCATTGTCATATAGCAATCTGACATTGGCCAAACCAATTGCGGGTCTTCGTTCTTTGAAATATTTCTTCAATTTTCAAAGAACTTTATTCTTGTAAAACTTCGCATTTACAGATTTGCCTTTAGGCACAGCAACCTGAATAGCAGGGCCCTGATTTGAAAAGAATATGGCATACATTACCTTCTTGACGCTCATGGTCCGCTTTCCAATGAATGGTCTTTTGCAATACTTTGATGCCCATATTTTGTTCTGAATCTTTCGTTTCTGCTCATCTGTCAACAGATGGGGAATCCATCTAGCACAGATCTTTCTCATTTTCAAATCCCGTTTCAGAATTGTATGAGCTGCTCCAAATGAGATGCCAACCATACTAGCTATTTGCCTAGTGGTGTATCGTGTATCGGTAGCAACTATTTCTTTCACTCTAGCAACCATCTTGGCAGATGTCGCTCTTTTCGGCCGACGATCATGTGGTGCATCTTCTGTTGAGCCTAGCCCACAGCTGAATTTCTTACACCAACGAAAAACTGTCGGAAAAGGCATTTCATTATGCCCATAAACCGAACATATTTCATCAAAAATGTCTTTGCACCGTATACCAAGAATACAACGATTCTTAATATAGGACCGTATTTCAACGGCGTACTCTGACCTTCTTCCAACCATGTTTTGTATTAGTATACAAGGGTAGACAGTGTTTATCGAACGATATTCATGGCTAAAGTGCACGTGGATATTCGTTAGAACCGCCTCGATGAGGCGGTTCTAACATGTGCCCACAATCTATATTTAGAGCATAAATAAAAAAGATATCACAATTTTTCATCTTAAAATTTTCGTGTTTTTTTTTTCGGTGTTGAAATTTAATGTGCATTTGTATAGGTGTGTTTTCGTAAAGAATACAAGCACTATTGTTCCTCGGATTTTATCGTACATTTCTTATCATCCAGTACTAGTATTTATAGCATTATAGTATGGCAATTATTTAAGACTGTGGCCGTCATTAAATTTATCTGTGAAGCACTTCCTGAATTTTATCTCCCACTGCTATCTTTGTCACACACTGAATTCTCATTTTCACATTTTCACTTGATTTTCACACATGTCCGTCCAAATGGAATTAACCCATGTACGCAGGCATGTTGTTAAAAAGCCGTCACTATAACGGGTCGCAGTACGCGTCAGTGTTATTTAAGAATGAATATAATTTATTTAACGTTCGTAGAAGTATGAACAAGATCGAGTCACGAGCAAAGTCGGGGTAGGGGTTCATTAAAACTTTTATCATACATTTAGTATAAAATACTTAGATTTTGAATATGTGATACGAACGTGACACTAATGCAAGTATCACGCTTGCACGTGCTGCCATATCGCATGGCCTTTATCATACCCCAAAAATCCATATCACAACCCTTTATCGCACCCCTAAGCCTTTATCATACCTCTGACGTCACCCTATTCGGAACACGCGGCGTTCTTCCTTTTGCGGCAGTTCGCATTTGTTGTTCAGGACGCCATTTGCAATTTGCAATATTTTCGTCTGTTCGAACAGTTTGGATGAGTCTTTGCTGACTTTAAAAGTCTCTTTTTTTTTTGGCAAACAGTGTGGACCCAGTTCAGACTGCTCCTCTAGGAGCAGTCTGATCTGGGTCCACATTGTTTGCCTGTATGCAAAAATAGTTTTGAAAAGTTTGCCAAAAAAATCAGCAGACGACATGATTAATATAATTTATTTTGATCATTTTTTTTTTAAAGTGAAATGTATGATAAATAGATTATGATATGACAATTTTCATATCATACCCCATATCAGCCCTCGACCCATATCAGCCTTCGGCCCTCGGGCTGATATGGGAGTCTCGGGCTGATATGGGGTATGATATGAAAAATGCCATATGATAATCTCTATTGATCGTGACCCTATCTTATTCATACTTCATTGAACGTTAAATAAATTACTTTTATCACTTATAAATCTATTTCCATTATTTTTGGCCCCCGCCCATAGGGGCTTGAAGAAATATATGGGCTGCATGATGCTTCCACGCAGAGCTGAATCCGGCCCGCACACTAGTACTGGTAAACCGCTTGTCGAACCGCGGTGCGAGGCGGACCGTACATGCTAATAAACCCTATTGGTTTCATTGGGCGACAGGGCTTGAGAAGTCATTTCATCTCGATGCCGGGTAAAAGTCCCACAAAATTGGAAGCAACGTCTCCAAAATGACCTTTACAGTGTTGACGGGGACGTTAAACCTCAAATAAAACAAACAAACAAACAATGTCCATTATTTTCCACCAATTAAGGGGAATGGTAACACCTAGAAGATTTTTCCGCCATTTTTCAAAGGGAGATAACTTTCGGAACTTTCTGTTCGCTTTTCTATAAGTCCTGTCCCACGGAAAAAGGGGTCTACTCTTAAAGGAAAGATTTTGCTCCTAAGGAAAGAATTTGCTTCTCAGGAGCAAAATCTTTCCTTTAAGAGTACACCCCTATTGACATGGGAGACAAAATACGGTTGCAGGAGTTGCCTCCCCTGAAAGTGTTCTCATTCCCCTAAAATGTAAAAAAAAAAAACTGCCTGAGGGCGAAAATTGAAAGAAAACAACTGCATGCAAGTTTTCCTAATAAGTGAGGCAGAGCGCCGGTGACGTCATAAATCGCCGTCTCCCAATCATACTGGAAAGAACCATGGTTAACCCTTGTCCTGCTAATCCCGGATATGCTTTATCTTTGAAACAATATAGATCCAGATCAGATGGCTTCTGAAGAAGCCATCTGATCAGGATCTACATTGTTTGTCATTCAGATTGTGAATTTGTTGTAATAATTTCCTACAGGTAATCTGATTGGTTGATAATCGGTAGTGGGTGTGGCATATATGAATATTCAGCAGAACAAGGGTTAAGTTTGACCTAATTGATCACGTGACGTCGTGAGAGTCAATGTATGCATTGATGTAAATTTACATTTCCAGTGTAAAGTCTAATGCAAACTTAAAGAAAACAATGTAGTTCATATGATTTTCAGTGATGTCAAGTGATGTCATTCTAAACCATGGTTCTCTACGGGCGTTGGTGACGTCAACGCTGTTCCGCTCTTCGTAGATTTCTTTGTTTGTATTGGAGCTTAACGACCCAGTCAACAATATTTTAGGTAATTTTGAACCGGTCAGGTTACTTATCCACACTTTTCCTTGGCAGGCTTATACGTAATCGGTTAACCAGTACAGTGCACATTCTTTCGCCAGAAACTGACAACTGCCCTTACTGAATCAGCGGAAGGGAGAGAATGACCGTAGAAAAGACTTCATGATCAATCTCCACAAAAGAATGTTGCCGATACCGGCAGGTATCGAACCCGCGTCCTCCTGATCACCAGTCAGACGCGCGTCCAACTGAGCTACCGAGACCGGCTAACATTGATGCATGGACCGCGTTGCGTTCCGGGGTTTTCTGTAGTAAATATATATAAAGAAATATTACACGATTAGAAAAGTACGATTGTTTGGTTGTTTGTTTGAGGTTGAACGTCCTCGTCAACACTATATAGGTAATTTTTGGAGACGTTGCTTCCATTTTTGTGGGACTTTTACGTGACATTGATATGAAATTAGCATCTCAAGCCCTGCCGCCCAAGGAACCAAAAGGTTTATTTTCATTGACGGTCCGATTCAAACCACTTTGCCTGTGCAGGCTTAGACGCTCTAAGCAGATTGCCAGAGTACTCATGTTGGGTCGATTTCAGCTCTGCGTGGAAGCATCATGTAGCCCAATGTATCTTATTCAAGCCCCGATGGACGTGGGCCGTAAAACTCGAGGAACACTCGGCATGTTGACTCTATCAGTCGGTATCGACATGCTTACTTGATATTACACCACTGCTTGGATACATTCGAATTTTACTGTTTCGGACAACGCCCTGAGGCAATGACGGCGCGCGGAAAACTATGTTAACCAAGCGTACTATTCTGATAAAATGCAGAAGCCTCCGTGGTGCAGTGATTACGCTACTCGCCTTGTAAACCAGGGATCGCAGGATCGATTCCGGGCTTCTCCAGACTTTCGGATCATCATCATCATCATCAACGGATTTTTGATTAACGTGCAGGTACAGGGGCAACGTCCACATAAGTGGGCCCCCTTCCAGGTAGCTGGCTTGCTGCACGCATGGCAGATCTTACACCAGATCTCCAGGCTTGTCTATCATGAGGATCGATAGCAGAGAGCTTCCATTCTCTGCAATCTCTTTCTGTTAGTTGCTTCCAGGTCATCTTGGGCCTTCCTGGCCCCCGCTTTCCACTTACCTGTATGTCACAGGCAGTCTTGATTGCACCGTTTGAGCGTTCCACATGTCCATACCAGCGAAGTCTTCTCTCTTTCAGGATGAGGTCCAGGTCCTCAATGCCTAAATGCTTCGGATGAGTCTTTAAACCGAGGTCCCGTCTCCGTATGACCTTAGCTGTAGGTGGGACGTAAAACTAAAACTCACTCACTCTCATAAAATGCAAATCGTGAGGCTAAAACAAACGACTGCAAAGTTTGTTTTTTTCACTGTCATTAATCAACTAATTTCGTAGTTGCCCTTTTACAGGTCCGAGGTCGGCTGAATTGGCCCGAGGCCGAAGGCCCAGCCTAATACAGCTGACTGAGGATCTGTAACTTGGCCAATACGAAATTACTCGATTAATGACAATTTTATGAATTGACACAATTAAAGAAACATGATGACTGATTTTTGACATCCGGTTAATATTGGTTGACCTGGTATTAATAGGGATAGTCAATTAATAACGATGCCTGAATTGACTATCCTGTATTGTCGGAGGTCATCCGTTTTAACACCAGGTCAACCAAGGTCAAGTGAGATTAGGCTCGGACCTGTAACGGGGCCAACTCGAAATTACCTGGTTAACAGCCTCGTTGGTATATCAAAGGACTCTCGCAAGAGAATGCCCTTCGATATCACAGCACATTCGATAATCCAGGAATATTATAATGTACTTTGTTAATGACAATTTTATCAATTGATATAATTGAAATAACATGATTATTGATTTTTTGACCTCACATGACCTCAGTTAATATTGGTTGACCTGGTGTTAATACGGATAACGTCCGATCAATACAGGATAGTCAATTAATAATACACAGTTTAAAATACCTTTGAGATTGCCCACAGTGCAGTTGAAGATTGTGTTATCGCCCCTGATTCTTGGTTTCTGGAAAACAAAATAAAAGCGCAAAAAAGTTTAAGTAGACGATTTTTGCAGTTTTCAGGAGAAATAATGAATCTTGATATTTCGTGTCAATCGTCTGCTTGAAATTCTGACAATTTCCAACACCTTGCGTGCGCAATACAGTGAAATTCCGCTACTAAGACCATCTAAAATTATATTATCATTAAAACCACCGCATGATACTTTTATGTTTTTGCTTCAGCCACGATAATGAAAGTTTTTTCTCTTTTTTTTTTCCATTTTTTTTTTGTTTCGCTTCAGACACATTCATGAAAGGTAACGGTAAACTTTTACATTCCATCAAGAATACAAGCCTATATCATTCTGACCTACCTTGATCCCACTTTTATATTGTAGAAATGGGGTTTACAGGCGTAAAAAAAAAATCTTATTTCTGCTCTAAAATGTAGATTGTGGGTTCTCGACTCGGTGCTGACGCTTTAACGTTTACACGGCATCTATATTTTAAACAGAAATAAGAAAAAATATCACAATTTTTCATCTGAAAAAAAAATTCTCTTTATCGGCAGTAGTAGGGGGGTCACTTGGGCATCATGGACTGCGCATGCGCAGCATTTGTATCACTTCCGGTGAAACGTAAGCGAAACGATTAGATGACGAAACTACCCTAAATATCGGACGAGTGTTCGAATGACGTAACTCGCGGTAATTACGCCGTAAGTATCCTAAATATTGAGGCGAAAGATGTTCCCGCGGATTGGCGCAGTTCGCCGTCCCCGATCTGGTCGGGGGTGATCGGGGTCTACCCCGTTCGCTCGAGCTCTCCTATCCCAATATTTAGGGAGATACTACCCTGTATAGTATCGATGAAATTAAGTCTCTCACCCGCAAACCAATTATCGCCTCGAAAACCGGGAAACAATGGAAGGTGTTGGAAGAGCTCGACTCGATGCGAGAAACTAGTAATGGACCGCGTCCCGGAAAAAAAAAAGTTTGGTTCGTTCGATTTGAGGTTTCACGTCCCCGTCAACATAATTTAGGTCATTTTGATTGACGGGGACGTTGCTTCCAGTCGCGCGAGACCTTTACCGGACATATCTACAACATTTGAATCTCGGAGAATCTTTCTCGGCTACGGAATTTATACGGATATCGCGGGGGCGTAGCCAGTATGCATTATGAGAGTGGAGCGTAAAATGAGAAGCAAATGATGATAGGATTTTTGATCAGCTGTAATTACCCTAAAAATTGGGGCACCTGAAGGGAGGTCACCGTAAATATCCTAAAGTTTGATCTCAAGCGATGTAGCAAACGTGTTCTGGTGGAATAGTGGAATGACAAACAGTGCAGACCCTGGTCAGGGTGATCGGGATCTACACCGTTTTTTTTCTGTCCCAATATTTAGGGTAATACTATCCGGTGCAGTCCTGCGATATTGACAAATCGATTGTCTCCGACACTCAGTGCGAAACGCTTATCGCCTTTAAACTAGAAAACAATGAAACTCGCTGGAAGATAGCGTTTAGAAGGCTGATGTTATCGTTTAAATTTCTAAACACGCTCGCTTCTGAATGGGCTGCAGCTGAGAAAAAAGTTTTTATCAAACATGTTTGTTCGATTTGAGGTTTAACGTCCCCGTCAACGCCGTATAGATCATTTTGGAGACGTTGCTTCCGAGCCGACATTGCGCTGAAATGACATCTCAATCCCTGCCGCCTAATAAAAACGATAGAGTTTATACGCGTGGCCGGGCCGACTCGCGGCTCTAAGCCCCTGATGGGCGGGGGGCGGATCAATCATTTTGCCCCGTTTTCGACATAGAAATATTTTTACCCAAACGAAATAGATTTAATACGTCCGCAAAGTCTGCGCGGTGTGACGGAACATGGATCCGATGTGCCACAGGATCAGTTTTTAACTAACAGACAAAAGTGATATGCGCCGACACCACCCCCCTGCACACACACACACACACACACACACACACACACACACACACACACACACACACACACACACACACACACACACACACACACACACACACACACACACACACACACACACACACACACACACACACCTACCCTGACAAAAACAACCAAGTCATTTAGGATCCCCTCTCACGTATAATAACCTTCCCGCACCAAACAATTAATTATTGCCCTGTCACCAATATTATATAGAGGGTCTTACACTCGTGGTCACTTCATATGAATTTTATGAAACTCGCCAAAGAATTTGGCTTTGCAGGGGGGGGGGGGGGGGTAAACCTTATTTTCCTTATTAAGACATAGTTGTGGGTACCCGTGAGAACCGCCTCGGCAAGGCTGCTCTAACATATATCTATAACATTTGTATCTCGGATCGCAAAAGGGGAAAGAACAACAAAATGATAAACGGATGATGATTAGCGTTATTATCCTAAAAATGTTAGTGAAAGAAATAAATCGTTGACGCGACGTTGGTGCAACGTTGTATACCACGGCGTCTTATACGCATGTGCGTGTGTACGAGCTTGTCCGTTTTATGTCCAACCAACGACTAAGGGCATAGCGGAGACGGGGTGACATATAAAGCTTGTCCGGAGCGTACCTCTGATAGTTTTAAAGGTAATTTAGTGAAACTCGATACACCGATGGGGGCTATGAGAGAAATCGCGGAATGCGATAAACATAACCATGCTAACACTATTTACGGAGTTACTGCCCTTCTTAAATAGGACCCCCGCACAGTATTGTGGGTGCCCAATAGAAATCACCGAGTCAGTGAGTTTGTCGCACCTAAACCAAAATATTTATCGGTCATAACTTCGAAAGGATTTGTCCTGCTGTCACGAAACTTCACACACACATACATACCATCACAACGGCCCCCGCCCATAGGGGCTCGAGGAAATATATGGGCTGCGTGATGCTTCCACGCAGAGTTGAATCCGGTCCGCACACTAGTACTCGTAAACAGCCTAGAGGATCTAAGCCTGTCCAAGCAAAGCGGTGCGAGTCTGTCAGTTCGCGCTAATAAACCCTATTGGCTTCATCGGGCGACAGGGCTTGAGATGTCATTTTTATAACCGACCAACGACTGAGGACATAGCGGAGGCGGAGCGATAGACGCGCTCAATCAGGGTCAGCTCCGTTTGGTCAGGGGCAGTCGGTCAGTCATTCACGCGTTTTAACGTTGTACGCGCGGCGTGTGCCAGTGCACGGTAGCAGCACTCTTCCAGTCCAACATTTAGGATATAACTACTGTCAAACGCTGGTGCGGTGTCATGGTCAGCTTAATAAGTGGGATGTTTGGCCTAGACCCTCTAAGCGGTGCACCAGTACTCGTGGGGGTGAAAGACACGTGCAGCCCGATCTATTTATTTGAGCCCTAGAGGGGCGGGGAGCTAAATATACCGTACGGAGGGCCCTCGCTATAACGACAGTATTTGTTCCCTTCTATGGCACCGTTATAAAGAATCCCGATTTGGAGTATGACGGGTACATTTTAAGGACCTCACCACCTTTTATCTTTCTCTACAAATGTTACGGATATATGTTAGAACCGCCTCATCGAGGCGTGGGTGCATTACAGCGTTTTGAATGTAACCCCCGACGATTTTAACCATTTGTTAAAAAAAAA
Organism: Lucinisca nassula; assembly: GCA_963580285.1. Classification (NCBI taxonomy): domain Eukaryota; kingdom Metazoa; phylum Mollusca; class Bivalvia; order Lucinida; family Lucinidae; genus Lucinisca; species Lucinisca nassula. The sequence goes on along the minus strand of OY757016.1, from coordinate 98,170,346 downwards.
AATGCCTCACAGATACGTATACGAATGTCCTATATGCCGTAGAAAGAATGTGTTGTATATCGTTTGTCATTTGAGAAAAGTACACCGTGTGACTGTAGAAGACTGGTTGGAGAAATTCAATTTCTAAAGGCGTGAGAAACGTTGAACGATCAGGGTTAGCTCCGTTTGGTCAGGGGACAGTCAGTCCGTTTGTTTGTTTGTTTGTTTGATTTGAGGTTTAACGTCCCCGTCAACACTGTATAGGTCATTTTGGAGACGTTGCTTCCAAATTTGTGGGACTTTTACACGACATTGAGATGAAATGACATCTCAAGCCCTGTCGTCCAATGAAACCAATAGTGTTTATAAGCATGGACCGTCCGACTAGCACCGCTTTGCCTGGGCAGGCTTAGATCCTCTAAGCGGTTTACCAGTACTCGTGTGGGGTCGGACTCAGCTCTGCGTGGAAGCATTACGCAGCCCATCTATTTCTTCAAGCCCCGATGGGCGGGGGCGGTCAGTCAGTCCGTCGTTAACGCAAATTGTTGCGCGTGTTAAGCGAAACGACGTTGTTGTAACGTTGCACGGTAGCAGCAGTCTTCCATCCCAACATTTAGGATATTACTACTGTCAGGTGCAGGCGCAGAGAAAGTCATCTTAATTAGGTTAACTCCATCAGATATAAGCTGAGCACGGGGGAGCTGTATTCGATACCTACGAGCGGATAGAAAAGTCCCATGCATTTGAAAGACCCCCATTGTATCCTTACTGTATCCTGACTGTATCCCCATTGTATCCTGACTGTACCCCCCGCTGTATCCTCACTGTATCCCACTATACCCTGACTTCCTGGTGGTGTCTGTGGTGGTGGTTGGAGGGTGGTGGTGGCTGTGATGGTGACTGTGGGCATCTAAGCCTGCCCAGGCAAAGCGGTGCTAGTCGGACGGTCCATGCTTATAAACACTATTGGTTTCATTGGACGACAGGGCTTGAGATGTCATTTCATCTCAATGTCGTGTAAAAGTCCCACAAATTTGGAAGCAACGTCTCCAAAATGACCTATACAGTGTTGACGGGGACGTTAAACCTCAAATCAAACAAACAAACAAACAAACGGACTGACTGTCCCCTGACCAAACGGAGCTAACCCTGATCGTTCAACGTTTCTCACGCCTTTAGAAATTGAATTTCTCCAACCAGTCTTCTACAGTCACACGGTGTACTTTTCTCAAATGACAAACGATATACAACACATTCTTTCTACGGCATATAGGACATTCGTATACGTATCTGTGAGGCATTTTTTTTTTTAACAAATGGTTAAAATCGTCGGGGGTTACATTCAAAACGCTGTAATGCACCCACGCCTCGATGAGGCGGTTCTAACATATATCCGTAACATTTGTAGAGAAAGATAAAAGGTGGTGAGGTCCTTAAAATGTACCCGTCATACTCCAAATCGGGATTCTTTATAACGGTGCCATAGAAGGGAACAAATACTGTCGTTATAGCGAGGGCCCTCCGTACGGTATATTTAGCTCCCCGCCCCCCTAGGGCTCAAATAAATAGATCGGGCTGCACGTGTCTTTCACCCCCACGAGTACTGGTGCACCGCTTAGAGGGTCTAGGCCAAACATCCCACTTATTAAGCTGACCATGACACCGCACCAGCGTTTGACAGTAGTTATATCCTAAATGTTGGACTGGAAGAGTGCTGCTACCGTGCACTGGCACACGCCGCGCGTACAACGTTAAAACGCGTGAATGACTGACCGACTGCCCCTGACCAAACGGAGCTGACCCTGATTGAGCGCGTCTATCGCTCCGCCTCCGCTATGTCCTCAGTCGTTGGTCGGTTATAAAAATGACATCTCAAGCCCTGTCGCCCGATGAAGCCAATAGGGTTTATTAGCGCGAACTGACAGACTCGCACCGCTTTGCTTGGACAGGCTTAGATCCTCTAGGCTGTTTACGAGTACTAGTGTGCGGACCGGATTCAACTCTGCGTGGAAGCATCACGCAGCCCATATATTTCCTCGAGCCCCTATGGGCGGGGGCCGTTGTGATGGTATGTATGTGTGTGTGAAGTTTCGTGACAGCAGGACAAATCCTTTCGAAGTTATGACCGATAAATATTTTGGTTTAGGTGCGACAAACTCACTGACTCGGTGATTTCTATTGGGCACCCACAATACTGTGCGGGGGTCCTATTTAAGAAGGGCAGTAACTCCGTAAATAGTGTTAGCATGGTTATGTTTATCGCATTCCGCGATTTCTCTCATAGCCCCCATCGGTGTATCGAGTTTCACTAAATTACCTTTAAAACTATCAGAGGTACGCTCCGGACAAGCTTTATATGTCACCCCGTCTCCGCTATGCCCTTAGTCGTTGGTTGGACATAAAACGGACAAGCTCGTACACACGCACATGCGTATAAGACGCCGTGGTATACAACGTTGCACCAACGTCGCGTCAACGATTTATTTCTTTCACTAACATTTTTAGGATAATAACGCTAATCATCATCCGTTTATCATTTTGTTGTTCTTTCCCCTTTTGCGATCCGAGATACAAATGTTATAGATATATGTTAGAGCAGCCTTGCCGAGGCGGTTCTCACGGGTACCCACAACTATGTCTTAATAAGGAAAATAAGGTTTACCCCCCCTGCAAAGCCAAATTCTTTGGCGAGTTTCATAAAATTCATATGAAGTGACCACGAGTGTAAGACCCTCTATATAATATTGGTGACAGGGCAATAATTAATTGTTTGGTGCGGGAAGGTTATTATACGTGAGAGGGGATCCTAAATGACTTGGTTGTTTTTGTCAGGGTAGGTGTGTGTGTGTGTGTGTGTGTGTGTGTGTGTGTGTGTGTGTGTGTGTGTGTGTGTGTGTGTGTGTGTGTGTGTGTGTGTGTGTGTGTGTGTGCAGGGGGGTGGTGTCGGCGCATATCACTTTTGTCTGTTAGTTAAAAACTGATCCTGTGGCACATCGGATCCATGTTCCGTCACACCGCGCAGACTTTGCGGACGTATTAAATCTATTTCGTTTGGGTAAAAATATTTCTATGTCGAAAACGGGGCAAAATGATTGATCCGCCCCCCGCCCATCAGGGGCTTAGAGCCGCGAGTCGGCCCGGCCACGCGTATAAACTCTATCGTTTTTATTAGGCGGCAGGGATTGAGATGTCATTTCAGCGCAATGTCGGCTCGGCAGCAACGTCTCCAAAATGATCTATACGGCGTTGACGGGGACGTTAAACCTCAAATCGAACAAACATGTTTGATAAAAACTTTTTTCTCAGCTGCAGCCCATTCAGAAGCGAGCGTGTTTAGAAATTTAAACGATAACATCAGCCTTCTAAACGCTATCTTCCAGCGAGTTTCATTGTTTTCTAGTTTAAAGGCGATAAGCGTTTCGCACTGAGTGTCGGAGACAATCGATTTGTCAATATCGCAGGACTGCACCGGATAGTATTACCCTAAATATTGGGACAGAAAAAAAAACGGTGTAGATCCCGATCACCCTGACCAGGGTCTGCACTGTTTGTCATTCCACTATTCCACCAGAACACGTTTGCTACATCGCTTGAGATCAAACTTTAGGATATTTACGGTGACCTCCCTTCAGGTGCCCCAATTTTTAGGGTAATTACAGCTGATCAAAAATCCTATCATCATTTGCTTCTCATTTTACGCTCCACTCTCATAATGCATACTGGCTACGCCCCCGCGATATCCGTATAAATTCCGTAGCCGAGAAAGATTCTCCGAGATTCAAATGTTGTAGATATGTCCGGTAAAGGTCTCGCGCGACTGGAAGCAACGTCCCCGTCAATCAAAATGACCTAAATTATGTTGACGGGGACGTGAAACCTCAAATCGAACGAACCAAACTTTTTTTTTTTCCGGGACGCGGTCCATTACTAGTTTCTCGCATCGAGTCGAGCTCTTCCAACACCTTCCATTGTTTCCCGGTTTTCGAGGCGATAATTGGTTTGCGGGTGAGAGACTTAATTTCATCGATACTATACAGGGTAGTATCTCCCTAAATATTGGGATAGGAGAGCTCGAGCGAACGGGGTGGACCCCGATCACCCCCGACCAGATCGGGGACGGCGAACTGCGCCAATCCGCGGGAACATCTTTCGCCTCAATATTTAGGATACTTACGGCGTAATTACCGCGAGTTACGTCATTCGAACACTCGTCCGATATTTAGGGTAGTTTCGTCATCTAATCGTTTCGCTTACGTTTCACCGGAAGTGATACAAATGCTGCGCATGCGCAGTCCATGATGCCCAAGTGACCCCCCTACTACTATCGGCGGTAAAATTACAATGTATTTGAATAAGTGTTTTTTTTTGTAGTGCGTGCGTGTGCACATTTGCATATATACATGTGTGACTGTTGGAGAAACTTAAAAAAAAAACTTGGAAAGGGAACACTTTCGGGTAGCGGAGGCAACTCCTTTGATGAGAGACATAACGTTTAACACTGCGCTCATAACCATTAGGCCACGGATATATGTTGTGTGTACTCGAATCGCCTCTTCTAATAAGTACACACAACATATCATTATTTTCCAGAAGGTCAAAAAATGTCCCTCCGTCATCCGGATAATTATGCCTCCAGACCTGGTGTTATGGTTAAGAGGTTTAAAAGTCACAAAAACGGATTCTATCAGTGTTGTAATGACGCTAGAAAAAGGAGGGGATAATCGAATGGTAAATGTACCTTTCCGATTTCTCTTTACTAACAAGAGTTCACTACCGTCCTAACTACATGTTAACCACTTTCTTTCTAACGCTCGCGACCATCGGGGCTTAAAGAAATAGATGGGCTGCATGTTGCTTCCACGCAGAGCTGAAACCGACTGCACTTGTGTACTGACAAACCGCTTAGAGGATCTAAGCTAAGCCGGCCTGTCCAGGCAAAGCTGTGCGAGTCGGACCGCCCATGCTTATAAACTCTATTGGTTTCATGGGGCGACAGGGCTTGAGATGTCATTTCATCTCAATGTCGGGTAAAAGTCCCACAAAATTGGAAGCAACGTATCCAAAATGACCTATACAGTTTTAACGGGGACCTTAGACCTCAAATAAAAAAAAACAAAACCACTTTCTTTCTTTTCTTTTTTTTTTTCTTCAGCTCGTTATTCTCCAATTGCCGCCATCATGATTCCCACTTACATGTAACTATTGTTATCTGAGCCTGAATAAAGTTTTTGTTGTTGTTGTTGCTGTTGCTGTTATAAAGAATCGAAAAGATACATGTATCATTAAATCAGTTGAATTTCAGTTATGTCTCTTTTTCTGCGCTCTAATTAACAACCTCGGAGACTAGATCTCCAATACTAAAACCTATATGTCTGAAACAAACTTCCATGGTACCAAAGATGTTCGGGACAGTGAAATTCATTCATTCATTTAAACCTTATCTTGCTGTTCACGACAACGCATATCTTTGCAAACAGTATAGATCTAGTTCTGAAGAAGCCATCTGATCAGGATCTACACTGTTTGGTATTCAGTTTATAAATTTGTAGCAATTAATTACATCAAGTAATTTGATTGGTTGATAGACAGAAATGGGTGTGGCTTAAATGAATATTCAGCAAGATAAGGATAATCAAAGATGTTCGGGCCAGCGAAGTTCATTCATTCATTTAAAAATATATTGAAATCAAACTTACGGTTTGTGAACAATCGCTCGAACACGTATCATCATATACTACGGCCCTCTCCTGTCTCAGTCTGTTAACATCATCGTCTGTACAGCAAGACAGACATACGCTTAACAGGGCCGGTAAGTAGAAGGCCAAGGCAGTTGTCATCATGGTAGAATTGATTTTTTTCACATCATTATCTGAAATGTAAGCAATAATCCAAGTTTGAATAAGGGGACCGAGAATACCTGGTAGATTTTTGCGCAATTTTTCAAAGGGAGACAAATTTCGAGACTTCCTGTTCGCTTTTCTATCTACTCTGGCCAACGGAAAAGGGGTTCTAATCTTAAGGGAAAGAATTTTCTCACATTCCAACAGATGACCTTTTTCCACCAGCTAGCCACTGTAGAAAGCACCATTCAATGGCATTTCAGACCCTTACTGTAAGAGCTGACATTTATAAAGAATCGATCCCCTCACCCCCACCGAACCATTAGAGATTGGAAAGCCCTTCCCGATTCGATTAGGTGCTGAGGATTATGTAGCTAATGTTACCTCTTTGGTTAGAGCTTGGGACTAACTTCCCATATCACAGGCCTTGGTGTATGAATGTCATTTGACGTATCACCAGTAACAATTCTGATTCTGACATGGGAGATAAAATATTATTGCAAGAGTTGCCTTCCCTGAAAGTGTATCCATTCCCCTTGTCACATATTGCAATATCTGCTGGTTCCTAGTGTGAAGTTTATCAGTGTTGGTAACCAGACACCCCTGACATTGAAAGGTCAGTGGGGTCTGTTTACCTGTTTTTCCAATATTGACAATGTGCAAGCTGGGAGCCAGCAAATAATGCAAATATGGTGAATTGGGAAGTCATTTGGACACGGAAACATTTATCTTCCTTCTCAATTTCGCTTACAGGAAAGGGTATACCCTCTCTGCTAGAAGACTTGCAGGCTTCTACAGACTTTCGAATGAGTTGAACCGAAATGTGGTCTCCATATGCCCTTAGTTGTTGGTGGAAGGTAAAACTCAAAATACACAAACACACATTGACCGTCTGTAAAGCACATGGAGCAAGAGAAATTCATCATCATCATCATCATCATCATCATCATCATCATCATCATCTGGGTTTGCACTGTTTGCAAAGTACTCGTTTAGGGGTTTCCGGTACAAAAAGGGTTAATAATCTAGTTTAAGTTGTTATTCCACAGAATAACTCCCATCTTCGAACACTCACAATATGGCTTGTTCTGACTTTTAACGTAATCAATACTACGGCAATTATTTCTGTTGAATTTCAATAAATAACCAAAGAACCAAGACATCTAAAAATTTAATTAAGATTTACTTTTTTTCATGAGACCGCCTCCGTGCCTGACCGTTATTAAAAGGTATCACATTACATTCGTTGTCATGTTTCTAGCTAATTTGAATATCAACTAGCAACCAACCTTTGCGCAAATCTTGTCTTCAGAAGGAAGTGAATGCTTTATACATGATAAATCCCATTCTGCAATTATATAAAAGGTCAAATTACACGAAAATCCGCCTTGAAATTCGATAAAGGCAGCTTTAGTTAACATACATTTACTCGTATTTTATATTAAGTCACAGATACATTCAATACAAAAACAATAACTTGCAAAGGTGCTCTCAAATGGTCAGGTTAATTTATACCTTAGTTCTTTTGTTTGTTTTGAAGTTTAACGACCAAGTCAACACTGTTTTAGGTCATTTTTGAGCCGGTCAGTTTACTTATCCACACTTTTTCTGTACAGGCTTATGCCTAAGCGGTTAACCAATACAGTGCACATTTTTTTCGCCCAAAACTGACAACTGTCCTTCTTGAATCAGCGGAAGGGAGAGAATGACCGTAGAAAAGATTTCATGATCAATCTCCATGAAAGAATGTTGCCGACCCAGGCAGGTATCGAACCCGCGCCCTCCTGATCACCAGTCAGACGCGCACCCGACTGAGCTACCGAGACCGGCATACCTTGTTTCATGCGCGTGTATGATGATTTATCAAAAAAGAATATAGAAGCCTCCGTGGTGAAGTGGTTACGCTACTCGCCTTGTAAACTAGCCAGGATCGCAGGATCGATCCCGGGCTTCTCCAGACTTTCAGATGAGTCTTTAAACCGAAGTGCAGGCCCAGATCAGACGCCGCAGAATGCGGCGTCTGATCAGGGCCTACACTGTTTGCAAAAAGTTAAGCCATTTCCCGAATAAATTTTGAAGAAAACACAACCTGTCACCCCGAAATTTTGAAATGGGCTCCTGCTATATATAAGCAGGAAGATTCCATTTGGTACAAAATGGGTTAACGGCCTTATTTCTTCTTTCAATCTTTTTTCCATTCCATTCTTCCAGTTCTGCTTGGTTTTACTGAGAAACAGTCCCAAAACAGATATTACAGTCAACACAACCAGGCCCCAAGGTTATAAAACTTTTTTCCCGGCCCCCGCCCATCGGGGCTTGAAGAAATAGATAGGCTTCACGATGCTTCCATGCAGAGCTGAAACTGACCGCACACGAATACTGGTAAACCGCTTAGAGGATCTAAGCCTGCCCAGCCAAAGCGGTGCGAGTCGGACCGTCCATGCTTATAAACCCAATTGGTTTCATTGGACGACAGGGCTTGGGATGTCATTTCATCTCAATGTCGAGTAAAAGTCCCACACAATTGGAAGCAACGTTACCAAAATGACCTATACAGTGTTGACGGGGACGTTAAACATCAAATCAAACAAACTCAATTGAGCATGAAATTTGTCCTGCTAACAAATTTTAAAATGCCAACAATTGTTGGCATTTTAAAATTTGTGAGCAGGACAAATAAAATTCTCTGCTGAGAAAGAAAAATCGCTGAACTTCTTAGTATTTTAAATTTTATGAGCACCACAAAGGTCATGCTCAGCTGAGTTGAGCATGAAAAAAAGTTTAATAACCTCGGGGCCAGGCTGAAGTGACGGAAAAATCATGAACTAAAAGATTCCAGAAAGGGCCGAAATGTATTAATGGCTTTGAAAAAGATGTCGGGCCTGCTAAAATATTCATTAACTAAAAGTTTTTAGAATGGGCAAAATGTATGAATGGCTTTTGAAAAGGTGCCACACCCCCATTGTTCTTGCAACTGTCAAGAAATTGAATAAATGCAGCATGTACATAGAGGATCTTACATGAGTGTTCATGTATTATTGAGTTTATTAAACGAGTTGAGGAAAAGGGATAAAATGCGAGGCTTTGCCGAGCATTTTAACCCTTTTCCGCAACGAGTTTAATAAATTCAATAATACATGTGCACGAATGCAAGATTCTATTTATCTTATGACGTTTAAAACGCGTTTTATTCACGATTGTTTAACAAAAATGTCAATATTCCACCATTAGTAAACGCGACGTCGTTAAGGACGTCGTACATGTAACGTTACGGGACGTATCTAGCTAATTTGCATATTTAATCCACAAGTGGATTATCGAAAATAATACATGGCGTTATTACACTCTCAGACGCGACGTCATATGATAAATGGTGTTTCGCTTTATTAATTTTTGGTATGGGTGTATTTAGTAAATCAACAGTGGAATTAGTTGAGGTTATCATGATAAGCAAATGTTGTTCTTGATTGTGCAAATGCTCATGTTTTTGTTTGTTTGTTTGATTTGAGGTTTAACGTCCCCGTCAACACCGTATAGGTCGTTTTGGAGACGTTGCTTCCAATTTTGAGGGACTTTTACCCGACTTGAGATGAAATGACAGTTCAAGCCATGTCGCCCAATTAAACCAATAGGGTTTATAAGCATGGACGGTCTGACTCGCACCGTTTTGCTGGGCAGGCTTTGATCCTCTAAGCGGTTTACCAGTACTCGTGTGCGGTCGGTTTCAGCTCTGCGTGGAAGCATCGTGCAGCCCATCTATTTCTTCAAGCCCTGATGGGTGGGGGGCGGCCAAATGCTCATGTTGCCCTATATCTGTGTCCCATTATGATTTGAAATGATGTTGATTTATTGTATGGCATATTGTATGGAATATGATCTTAATTTTATGAATTTAAAACTTGGTTGCTGTACTACAGATTTAACAACTATTAAAAAACTGTTAAGTTAGAAAAACACTTATGTGTTGAGATGTCTACGCCCTAGAGCGTAGTCATAAAAACTGAGAATATGCAAATATAAAGTTTGGTATTTTGTTCTTAGGTGAAACGAATGAAAATAAAATGAGAAAACCCATACCGTTTTGATATATTGCACGCATGTCTTAAATAAAGTATTAAAATACTTAAAATGGCGGCCATTTTTTATGTGGTGGCCATCTTGAGACTGACATTATTTCAAGTGGCACTGATTTTACGCTAACTGCGTATCAAGTAGTTGCTATCCTGTAAACATGATGCTCGTATCATTAAATAATGTATTTTTGCAAAAGTCCCCTACACTAGATTGTGCCGGCCTCGGAAGCTCAGTCGGATGCGCGTCTGACTGGTGATCAGGAGGACGCGGGTTCGATACCTGCCGGGGTCGGAAACATTCTTGTGTGGAGATTGATCATGAAATGTTTTATACGGTCATTCAGGAAGGGCAGTTGTTAGTTTCTGGCGAAAGAATATGCACTGTACTGGTTAACCGCTTACGTATAAGCCTGTCCAGGAAGTCTGGATAGGTAAATTGACCGGCTCAAAAATGACCCAACTTGATAGTGTTGACTGAGCCGTTAAACTCCAATATGACCAAACAAACAATAAACCAAAAAGTATGCAACAAATCACGTGGCGGAAGAGCGTGATGAGTGAAGTCATTAAAAACTGCCGATTTATGACGTCACTCGTCGATTTCTTGACGTTAGACCGTTTTCTCACATCGAAAACGTTACAAAAGGACATGAATGCATGTTACAGTCAATATTTTTGCGGGATTTCTTCTATTGAGGGCGATTTGAAGGAAACAACAAATTTATTGCCGCTTTTCAGCGTGTTTAGAATCATAATAGATCAGCACTAGTCTTTGACTTGTTGAGTAATGAATCACAATTTGTCGGTCAGTTGTAAGCAGACAAATCACGCGCGCTACGCGCTCGTGATTTGATCTACTTTAATACTGACCTCCAAACTGTGATTTATAACTCAACAAATCACAACAAGAACTGATCTATTTCTTAAGTTTCACTGTCATTAAGCACGTGCGTAGCATGCATAAATGAGCCATGCGCCTAGATGACAATGAACAAACGTCGGTATGCATGCTGACAAGTATTTACTTTTGACAAGTAGACATAACGAATGTGTGATAAAAACGAACCTCAGCACACATAACTAGCATACATGCTAAAAAGTGTTTTCTTTTGACTAGTTTGCATAATGAATGGCACGCTTATTGGTATTAACCCTTTTTGTACCAAATAGAATCTTCCTCCTTATACATAGCTGGAGTTCATTCCAAAATTAAGGGGTGTCAGGATGTGTTTTCATCAAAATTTATTTGGAAAATGACTGAATTTTTAGCAAACAGTGGAGGCTCTGATCAGACGCCGCTTTCTGCGCTGCGGCGTCTGATCTGGGCCTGCACTTTTGCCCACCTACCCCTTTTTGGGTTTCAGGTATTAAATGGGTTAATGGAACGTCGGTACGCATGCTGACAACCGATTTCCAAAAGTATTTACTTTTGACTAGTATACGTAATGAATTATTCGCTTATGTTACATTGTATAATGAAAGAGTGAGTGAGTGAGTGTTTGTGTTTTACGTCCCACCAACAGCTATGGTCATACGGAGACGGGACCTCGGTTTAAAGACCCATCCGAAAGTCTGGAGAAGCCCGGGATCGATCCTGCGACCCCTGGTTTACAAGGCAAGTAGCGTAACCACTGCACCACGGAGGCTCTCTATAATGAAAGAATGTTAGTACACATAATGACCATTAACCCTTGACCTGCTGAATATTTAAATATATGCCACTCCCACTACTGATTATCAACCAATCAGATTACTTGATGTAAATTATTGCAATAAATTCATGAGCTGAATGACAAACAATGAAGATCCTGATCAGATGGCTTCTGGATCTACATTGTTTTAAAGATAAGACATATCCGGGGTCAGCAGAACAAGGGTTAACGTCCCCAATTATTCACTTTTGACTAGTATACGGAAAGATAGATACTCCTATGTGGCAATAAACGAACGCCAGTACTTCTGACTAGTATGCGTACATGTAATAAGTAATACGTAGCAATAAACGTACGTCCACACACACTGACTATTCATGTACCCGCATCACGTGAACAAGTCCGTGAAATGAAGACCCCCCCCCCCCCCCACACACACACACACACCTAAACCTCACTTTATATAAAGAAAACTGGGGTTTACGGGGGTAACCATTATTTTTCATATTTCATCTCCAAGACATAGGTAGTGGGTACTCGTTAAAAACCGCCTCATTGAGGCGGTTCTATCGAGCACCCACAACCTATGTTTGCAGTATAAATAAGAAAAATATCACGGATTTTCATCAGAAAAGTAGCCATTTTGGAGGTGTAAAAAATGCACTATGTCGCACGGATGTGTTATCGTATTGCTAAGTATCCACAAAGGAACACAAAAGAAGCAACCGTGATCACCATTCATGTCTCAAGCTATCCATTTTTGATTACTGGCACCGAATAATAACAAAAATAAAACGAACCACGACCTACCTCAACTAAACTGACAACAAATCGTGGTTTTCGTCGTTGGTCAAGTCAGGACTTTCTTTCGTGCAACCCATAAATTTTTTTCCACAGTCTTGCGCATTTCGACATAACTGAAATATCAAAATGGCGTCCCGGGTGAATTATACTTCTAAACTTCCTTATTTTCATATCAAAGAGCGTATCTTGTTCAAACTTAAAAATATTGGCTGAACACCAGTATTTCAAAACCTATTTATCTTATACACATTGTTTACTGCTAAAGTACAACACTCTTTATCAAAGTTTGACTAAGATATTGGTCTTATGTTACACATCGGGTAGATTTCATACAGTCAAGACATATATACTATACTGTTCGTATTTCAGTCATGACGAGGTTGAGAGCGTACAAAAAGAAAAAAAAAAATAGAGGTGGTTGATCGGAAACTACTGTTTGTGTCTGATAGTTTGAAGACGCAAAAACATAAAAATCATATTATAAACATGGCTTACTTACGGTGCGATACATTACGTTACAGTGTCCGTAACAACACGCAGTTTTTAGTGAAAGCAATAATCAGGAATCGATATAATTACCTCATACCTCCTATCCGAGACACCCAAAATATAAAACAACTTCCTTTTCTAGAACATATTTAACGCCACAACAGCTGGTGTCAAGGGAATGTGTGATGGTCGTTGCATGCGGGAAGATGCGACTCGACACCTAGAGAGGGCAACCCGTCTGGGAGTTGCTAGATCTCTAATCAAAGCTAGCGTAGGTAGGTGGGACCCGTAGCCTTGGTTGGCAATCCACCTAGGGGTTTGAGGCCCCTAAACAAAACCTAGCAAGGAATTCGAACAGGTAGACTAACTCTTTTTCTTAATTGAATACTGACCCCCCCCCCCCCCCCCACCCATTGGGCGGACTGGCTTCGCTTTACTTTGTGCACAGCTGTGGTCGTCCAACGAGTGTTGGTGCTTGGTCACTCTGGCTGTGCACAGGGATGACATGGAACACATGGTGGTTCCTCTGCCACTGCAAGGGGTAGATGGAGCTCTCAAGCCCTGGTCGGCAATCCATCTAGGAGAAGGCAACTCGAAACAAATATATACCTACATATCTGAATTTGCCTGTTCCAGCGATGTAAATATGTTCAATAAAAGGGCAAGGAATACACCAAAGAACTGAAAAGTATGGTGTGTGCATGACTTCTGGGCCAGACTAGCTAGTTTCGGCCAATTAGGTCTCATCAGTGACCCTCAAATATGTTAAAGTCTGGTTCGGCTGATGGGTTGGAAGAAATCATTTCTCTGATTCAACGGTCCAAACGGCGATGCAGCAGCGTGTTGTGGAGCATGAAGAGCATGACAAGACACTAAAGAAATCAGGGTCGTCTGAGCTCCTGATGTCTCGACACTGTCTTGTCTCTGGATCCAGCTAGGTCAGGACGAGAAAGTGAGGTTGACTCTGTGCGCCTCTCTCTCTCATTATAATCCAATTCACAGCGCATGTCATCACAGTTACTGCAGGCAAACATATGCATGAAACTCAAAAAGCCCTGTGGCGATTAGCGAGCGGCGAAGCAGCAGGTGGCCGTAAAAAGTCTGCCTGCCTTTATCATGGTGTAGTTTATGAATGGGTGGCGACCGTAAAAAGTCTCTCTGCCCTTCATCAATGAGTTATTTATATTTTCTTGTCCTTCGGGATTATTGATTCCTTTGTGGAATTTTGAATTTATCTGAGGGTCACTGATGAGGCCTAATTGGCCGAAACTAGCTAGCCAGACCCAGAAAACATGTACACTCCATACTTTTCAGTTCTGTGGTGTATCCCTTACTTCCAAAGAACATATTTAACGTCACTACAGCTAATATTAAAGGAATGTGTGGCGGCCGTAAAAAGTATCCCGCCCTTCATCATAGAGTAGTTTATATTTCCCTGTCATATCCGATAATTGATTTCATTATGGAGTTTCGTAAATATTTGAGGGTCACTGATGAGGCCTAATTGGCCGAAACTAGCCAGTCTGGCCCAGAACACATGTACACTCCATACTTTTCAGTTCTCCAAAGGATAACCCTTTTCTAGAACTGAGTTAACGTCACGTCACTACAGCTGATGTTAAGGGAATGGGTTGCGACCATAAAACGTTTCCCTGCCCTTCATCATAGTGTAGTTTATATTTTCGTGTCCTTTGGGATCATTGATTCCATTGTGTAATTTTGAAAATATTTGAGGGTTTGATGAGACCTAATTTGCCGAAACTGGCTAGTCAGGCTCAAAAGCTTGTACACTCCATACTTTTCAGTTCTGTGCTGTATTCCTTGCTTCCAAAGGATGGCCCTTTTCTAGAACACCCTTCTCTAGAACATAATCACCATAATGAAAACGTCACAAGCGGAAAGCCAAACATTTCGCAAACACGCCAATACAAATACATTGCCATCTTTATCGCCGAAAAAAAAAAGAAAATTTTAGGATGAAAAATTATGATATTTTTCTTATTTCTGCTCAAAATATTGATTGTGGATACTCGTTAGAACCGCCTCATCGAGGCGGTTTTAACGAGTACCCACAATCTATATTTTAGAGCAGAAATAAGAAAAATAAGGTTTACCCCCCGGAAACCCCAGTTTTACAATATAAAAGTGGGGTTCAAGGGGGTCAGAATTATATAGGCGTGTTTTCGTAATGAGGACAGTTACTTTTCAACAAAATGGCTAAACGGATATCCAAAATAAAAATTTATTAGCAATACATATATGCAAAGACGAACTATAACAATTATAACACATAGGAGAAGAACCGCCTTGAAACGGCCGGTAAAATGTTTTTAATGGGGGTGGGTGGGGGGGGGGTGGGGGGGGGGTGGGGGGGGGAAATGGGATGCTTAAATCGATTTTCTGTGGCCAAAATCCTCCTCCTTGGTTCTGTCGAGGTTCAGACAAATAATTTGTTCAGTCAGTATGGAGGATTTCTAACTCATCAGCACTGAGAAAAAAAAAATAGTCATGCCGACTAAGGAACCTAGTCAATATGATTGTCCAAAAAAGCACTATGCAAAATAGTCGATGTGACTAGGAAGACCTAGTCAAGCATTTTGACTAGAAAAAAACTGGTCAACTTGACTAGCTTTACTGAGCCTAGTACATTTGACTAGCTTTGTCTAGTCAAAGTTCACTAGTTTAAGCTAGTCATATGTACTAGCTTAATAGTCAAATGTACTGGTGTGGCTGTCAAAAGTACTAGCAAGCATGGTCAGGATTACTAGATTCTTAGTACTGATTACTAGTTGCTTTAGTCGTAGATTACTAGATTCTTAGTACTGATTACTAGTACTCAAAACACATATGGAAAAACATGCTGTGTAAAGGCGCCTTTAGGAAGATAAGAGAATAAATAAAAGAATATTTCTTACCTGCAGAGTTAAATTTTCATATTGCAGAAAAAAATCCCCATTATTTATGCTTGGATTCACGGAAATGTCGACTTTAGAGCTTCTGGACGTATATTTGTATGTGACATTGTTGTTGTTGTTGTTTATCTTGTAAGCATTATAACGCTGCTTATAACCACTAGGTGCTTAAGAAATAAAAGAATATTTCTTACCCGCAGAGTTACAAACAATAAGAACAAAGTGCTCAAGGTGAGTACAACAACCCACTGTATGTTGGGTGAAATAATATCAGAATCAACCCACTGTATGTTGGAGCATGTTCTCCTAAACGTTAAGATGGCGTCTGGAACGCTTCCTCTACACATTCTGCAAGCTGTCAATCAACATTCGGCGGGTAAACTGTCTAGACACCCTAGTCATACTGACTAGAAAGGGTAGTCATACTGACCAGATGCCCTGTCAACGATTATTGATTTACGGTTACTAGAGAGACTAGTTAAATTGACTAAGAATGCTCAGTCAACCTACAGACGACTAGGTGACCCTCTGTGTTTACTAGGTAAACTAGTCGAATGTACTAGTTATTTTTTTCAGCGAGTGCAACATCTCCGAGAACATAAACATCAAACTAATACAAAGAGAAAACAACGATGAGGACACGACAGCATGAAATAACTGAAGCGCAGACAATGATCAGGATTCGATACAATAATTATTACCCAAGACCCCAAAGGGAAAGAAACAACAACATTAAACAACAACTGCACGTCATTAAAACATCAAAATCAGAAATTATTTTCCATACAATGGCCAAACAGGTATCTCCAAAATAATAATAATAATAATAAAGATATTAGCAGTATATACATGCAATGACAAACAATGGCAGTCATCACGAAAACACGCCTATATAATTTTGATCCCCTTGAACCCCACTTTTATATAGTAAAAGTGGGGTTTACAGGGGTATACCTTATTTTTCTTATTTCTGCTCTAAAATATAGATTGTGGGTACTCGTTAGAACGCCTCAATGAGGCGGTTCTAACGTCTACTCACAATCTATATTTAAAGCAGAAAGTAGAACAATATCACAAATGTTCATCTTAAAATTTTCGTTTTTTTTTTTCGGCGGTAAAGTTTACAATGTACACTGTATTTGTATAGGTGTGTTTTCGTAATGAATAAATCAAAACAGAAGCACCGCCTGAGAACAGTCAGTACAAATTTTCTTAACCATTTGGTGGTGGGAATGGGCACAGGTGTCAAACCATTTTCAGGCCTTGGCGCTTTTTCCACGAATCTGGTTTCAGTCCATGTTTCCACTAAAAGTCGAAGATAGGGTCAACCAATTAATATACATGTATTAACTAGAAACCATTTCAGGGCAAAACAATTTTTCTCCACCATAAATATAACCTAAATCTTATTTGACCTGAAACACTAGGTTAAGGTCACCAAGGTTCCACGAATCTTGTTTCAGTCCATGTTTCCACTAAAAGTCGAAGATAGGGTCAACCAATTAATATATTAACTAGAAACCATTTCAGGGCAAAACAATTTTTCTCCACCATAAATATAACCTAAATCTTATTTGACCTGAAACACTAGGTTAAGGTCACCAAATCTAAGGTGCTTACAATCTATTGATGGCCAAAACTAACAGTTTTCGGCAGCCTGTGACCTTCAAAGGTGAAGATCACGACAATCTAATCAAATATTTGGTGGGTTGCAGTCTTTTTGTTCCAAATTCGACCAAATTCACAATTCATAAATGAGCAAGAGAGAAGACAAGCCATTATTTGCCCAAAATTGACTGTTTGTGTGTGTCTGTGACCTTGAAAATATGGTTATAGTCACCAAAATCTGATCAAATCTTCAACAGGTTGCAATAATATACTGTTACAAGTTCGAAGAAATTTCAATTTCATCAATTTCGAATGCATGCAGGCCAAAAATGACAATTGTGGAGGAACTGTGCTCTTGAAAATAAGGTCAAGGTCACAAAAAAATTCTAATCTTTGGTGGATTGCAATTATATATTGTGCCAAGTTTGACCAAATTTCATTAATTCGTTTATGAGATAAGATGCAGACAAGCAATTGGCAAATTTTTTGGGGGTATATGCCCTTTAAAATAAGGTCAAGGTCACCAAAACCTAATCAAGTCTTTGGTAGCTGAAACAATGGTACCAAGTTAGACCAAATTTTATTGATTCTTTCATTAGATCGGGTGCAGACAAGCCATGTTGGGTAGAAAATTGACAGTTTTGGGGGAGCTGTGCCCTTGAAAATAAAGACCAATGCCATTAAAACTAGATAAATAGATGCCAACATATCCGTGTGAAATACTGGCGTCCAACATGGTGTCAGAAATGATAGATTTTGGGTAAAAATGACATCTTTCTTATTTCTGCTTTCAACATAGATTGTGGGTGCTCGTTAGAACCGCCTCAATGAGGCGGTTCTAACGAGTATCAACAATCGAGTACCCACAATCTATGTTTTTGAGCAAAAAAAATGACCGATGATGTTTACCCCCCCCCCCCTTGACCCCAGTTCTCTCTATATGAAGTGGGGTTTAGGGGGTTGTTCATTTCACGGACTTGTTCACGTGTTGAATAGCCACAATCAAAGATTACAGCCTACAAATGGCACCAAGGGGAAGAGTAGCTAACAATGAGTTAAACAAAAGAAGAAGAAGAAGAAGAAGAAAAAAAAAAACAGAAAAAAAGAGAAAACGAATCATGAACAGTACAGCAACCAACTCCCTCTTCCCCACAAGAGGTGATAAATTGACAGTTTTAATGACGTCACTCGCCACGCTCTTCCGCACAATTATTTTCCATTGCCTATATAGGCGCGCTGTGCTAGAATACGAGGTATTAATACAGTTCCATGAATCTCATATCAATTTATACCAAAATTCCAGATATAAACACCACCTTTGTGACTGTTCAAAAGTGGTCTTGAAGACCACTTTTGAACAGTCGCAAAGGTGGTCCTTGACGAGAGCACAAGAAAAAACATCAGTTCAGGCATTCAGTCGGCCCCCGCCCGTCGGGGCTTGAAAAAAATAGATGGACTGCATGATGCTTTCACGCATAGCTGAAACCGACTCGCACAGGAGTAATATTAAACCGCTTGCCCAGGCAAAGCGGTGCGAGTCGGACCGTCCAAGCTTATAAACCGTATTGGTTTCATTGGGCGGCAGGGCTTGAGACGTCATTTCATTTCAATGTCCGGTAAAAGTCCCACAAAATTGGAAACGACGTCTCCAAAATGACCTTTACAGTGTTGACGGGGAAGTTAAACCTCAAACCAAACAAAACAAACAAATCATGCATTCAGTCATTCAACTTTACCAATATCAGTCATTGTGATCTATGTCTGTGAAAATAAGTACGCAAATTCGCTTCTAGGGTATGCCTTGTTAGTCGGGGATTTGAAATTCGTAGCACACGTATTTAAGGAGTTTAGTGCACCTTATTTTCTAACACTTAACTATTATATGAATTTATTGAGAGGTCCCTCAGCATCTTGAAAATGGAGTTAGAAAATAAAAAAAGTGGGGAAAAAGACATAAAAAGGGGAGATAAATGTACCTACCCTCTACTCATTTGAACATCTAAACAAATCCAAACGACATCAACTCTGAAACTACAAGGCCGATTGGAACCAAATTACATGTGAAGCCGCCATGGGGTGGAAGAACAAACATATATTCTGTATGTCTGGGTCACATGATCAAAATGTCTACCATGCCCATATATGGTAAAAACCTTTGAAATCGCCCGTTCTCAGGAACCAATAGACCGATGACCTTGAAACTTGATATACAATATTGGGGACCCGGTCCCTTTCACATTTGTTCAAATGATGACATTTGGTTGACCTTTCTTACGTCAAGGTCACATACGGTCACTTAGGGTTTTGTATAGCAAACACAGGCTTTTCTGGTTCTGTTGCAGCTTATGACATCAGAGTTGATATTTGCAGCCAGCTAAATGACCCTGGGGCCATAAGATTATATATTTCTATTTTTTCCAAAACTACTATGCTAACTGATACCAAATTACATATACTGCATCAGTGTGGTCGAGAAATCAAAGTTTGTTTGAGGGATATGTGTGATTGTCACACCAATAAGGAGATGCGACAACGACGCCAACTGTCAACCACGTTAATGGGCCAAAAGTGATTTTGAATTTTGCATCTCAGGAAATACAAGTCCTTGGTGTGCAACATTTTGGACTTCAGACCTGCTGAGATGTTCAAAGCTGACCATAATGTATGTGGCGGCAACAAAAAACAATGGTTGATTTAAAAATAATTTGGCAGCAATGGTCCTGCGATTGGCCTCTACTAAACCATTATGGTCGATTAAAATAAATGGCCACCAAGGGTGGGATAATTTATGCCCTTTTGAGCTCTGGTGAGCGTAGTTTCCCATGGGCTGCTTGTTTATAACTTTGTGTTCAGATTAGTTATTAAAGTCGCGTAAGCTAGGTGGCAAAAATAAACCATATTTAATTGGCGTTGTCATGATACAGCAGCCGCAGTTTTCTGCTTTACTGATTGCGCTTATTGCTTAGCTGCATTTTCCAGCCTTCATAAACCATTTATTCGATAACCAGTGGTAGTCTGGTATGAAGTTACCATGACAACAATACCTCTGAAATACGACAATGTTCAGTGAATTTAACAACGCGACCCTATTTCAGTCTTTTTTCAAAGGGTTGGCAGAATTTCGTCCAGTATTTCATGATTAAAGGAAAGACGTATTTCAATCAGTTTACGCCTCTGAATAATCCAGACTCCTTTTGACTGAAGGTCTGCGAAATTTGTCTGCCAACAAAAAAGAAACATTATATAGGATTTGCATGGTAGAACGACGATTTTACATAAATGTTTTATAGGTACCATTAATTTGCTGCAGAAAAAGATACTCTACTAGATTTAAATATCAGCATCCAACTGCGGATTTGATATATTTCAGCTTATTTGCGGATTCAATGACACTGGTTTTGGTTGATCTTTTGGCAAACATGCGCAAATTGTGGTGCCAAGTTACAGAAAGATGCAGAAAAGGTCAGTCGAGAGTCTGTGTTGAACCCGATGTTCCCATCCTTCTTGACAAAAGTGTAGAAGAAGAAGCTTGATTTAAATAGGAATCGTTACATTTATTATGCCAAACATCGCCCCTGTACAAAATATCTGACCTATAAGGTGTCAACCTCAAGTAAGTTAACCTTTCATTCAGTTCCTTTCATAAGTACGAATGCATTTCCACCAGAACGCCTGAAGGTAGTGGCCTGATGCTCTGTCTCTGGTAGGGCTAATCGGAGCCTAACTATGGGTTTCCTTTCCTGCAGCATTTTAGCTATTCCATGCTGTTGAGTCCCCGTCGTTGTCTAATCTCCTTATTCGTTTGATTTTATGTTCGCGGAGATGTTGCATTGATGAGCTAGAAATCCATCATGCAGACTGAACAACTAATGGGTTTTAATCAAGACAACCAAGAGTGAGGATTGAGGCCACCTTAAATCAATTAAAGTGTCCACTCCAAACCCCATACATCCGTGAAACTTCATACTGAACCCATTCCAAGGCGGTCCTTCTGTTGTGGTTTCTTATTTCATAGTTGGTCTTTAAGATGTATGTATTTTTACATGTAATGCCTTTTTTATTTTGGATAGCTGCTTGGCCATGTGGGGAGATAACTGTCCTTCTGGCTTTCCATTCGTGACGTTTCATTTTGGTGTTTTGCATGGGAGGTACGAGGTATTTTGTACAGGTTCCTGATCATTGCCTGCACTCTCTTTGTCAAATCATTATAACTCCTGATGGCTTGATACAGATGGCCCTTTTGGCAAATCTGTATGGGGCATAGGGGGTGGTTGGGTGAAGCAAAGGTGACGTTTACCTTGCATCAATAGGGCGTCCAACTGATAGTGGCTTACAGCTGGACAAGACCTGCTGTTCTTGCAGCAGGTATTGGTAGAGAGGGATTACTGTTATTTCTTCTGTTTCTGCACTTATATATTTATTTTCCTCTTTCTCTTCTGCCCCTCACTTTCATCTGCTCTACTATCTCTTCTATCGCTTTTCTAAGGGAGAAGACACAAAATGACCAACAAGGGTGGACGTGCCTTTAAACCCAAAGCAATCAATATATAGGACAAATATCAGTTAAAGGAACTAGTATAAGAGTAGACACAGAACAGGTTAATCAGTGCATCACATGAACAAGTCCGTGAAATTAAGACCCATAAACCCAACTTTTTATATAGAAAACTGGGGTTTACGGGGTAAACATTATTTTTCTTTTTTCTGTTCCAAGACATAGGTTGTGGATACACGTTAGAACCGCCTGATGCGGTAATAACGAGCACCCTCAACCTATGTTTTGAACATTTATAACAAACATTTCAAGGATTTTCATCAGAAAAGTAGCCATTTTGGAGATGTGAAAAATGCCCCATGTCGCACGGGTGAGTTATCTTAATGTGTGATAAGAGACACAGGATAATTAGGAGCTAATGGCGATAAGAGGGACAAGGTTATCGAAGACAGGTTGTCCAATGAAAAGGTAGAAAGTAAGTGGAGGTGACATCTTAAGATGCACATTTACAGGTTACACCAATACTCAGGGGAAAGGGAAGAAGGAAGAATGTTTAAGGGGTGGCTTTACATTACATTAAAGCTCGGTTACTATTTATTTTTAATCGTGCGACTTGCCAGATAATAAGGTACCCAGTAAGATTTCAATAGAGACCTTGTAACGGCCAGTAACATTTACGTGTTTAAAATATAACAATGTCGATGTTAGTTTGGGAGTCTTGTGCGCACAACATATTATCCTGTTCGCACAACTTAATATCTTGTTCGCACAACATATTAAAATAAAATTCATGTCCATTCCCGGGTTCCGCGATAATCACATATAACTGCTCTTGAATGTATCATTGAGTGTTTTTATCTTCAAACGGGCAATTTTAATAGAATACCACATACAGGATGCATTTCTCCAAGACGTTGGCTCTTTTTTCTAGCTGGAAGAAACTGTTATTTATTTATTTATTTATTTATTTATTTATTTATTTATTTATTTATTTATTTATTTATTTATTGATTGATTTATTTATTTACATGTACCTTTTTCATCTGAATTAATTTCATCCGACTTTGCTGACGATCAATACACATTACGAAAACACGCCTATACAATAACATGAAAAATTATAATATTTTCCTCATTTTGTTTGTTTGATTTGAGGTTTAACGTTCTCGTCAACACTGTATAGGTCATTTTGGAGACGTCGCTTCCAATTTTGTGGGACTGTTACCCAACATTGGGATGAAATGACATCTCAAGCCCTGATGACCAATGACACCAATAGGGTTTATAAGCATGGACGGTCGGACTCGCACCGCTTTGCCTGAGCAGGTTTAGATCCTCTAAGCGGTTTACCAGTACTTGTGTGCGTTCGGTTTCAGCTCTGCCTGGAAGCATTATGCAGCCCATTTATTTCTTCAAGCCCCTATGGAGGCGGTTCTGACAAGTACCCTTGGAGCAGAAATAAGGAAAATAATGTATAGCCCTGTAAATCCCGTGCAGTTTTACTACATGAAATGGGATTCAAGGGGGATCAGAATTATACAGGCGTTTTCGTGATGAGGATCACCTGCAAATTATCATTATCTTAACATCAGAAATTTCACTCGTTCAACGCACTCGTAATAATACTTTGATCACTGAGCCGGAGCAAACTTTATTTATACAACTTTATGTTTCCAAATAAAATCAAACTACTGAAGGGGGGGGGGGGGGTATTTATTAAGCGATATTAGTGTCAATAAAGCAGTTCTCCAGATCCCTATAATGGTTAAACTATCTCAGTCGAAAATGGAGACATACTAAATCCGACGGAGGAAAGGCAAACATAAATAAATAAATAAATAAATAAATAGACCCGCCTGTTCATTTTTCTTTTTTCATGTTGAAACCGTAAATTCGAGATAATAGCTCGACTTACGCCATCGGTGCAGTTCATTAAATAAAGCTCTGCTCTGCCCCCCTCCCCTCTCTGTAAAATGGACACGCCCCGCCATTTCCTTCGGAAGTGGGGACATCAAAACACGCAAAAGAAAAAAAAAAAAAAAAACAAGTTTTGCTAAATTTTCAATGTCAGTCGTTTGACCCTTTAATTTCTGTATTTGAAATTAATAGTGTAGGCCCTGATCAGATGCTGCGTTTAATTGACTGATTTGTCTTTCTAAGGGCGTATAAACGCGTTCACAGATTCTGCAGCTTATTTGCTCATAAATGCCGAGTGTCCCATTTACTGGGATATTCGACACTAGATCCTGATAAGAGGCAACAGAATGCGTCGTCTGATAAGTGTCATCATGAATGGCTTGAGGTACGGAATTTTATGTAAATTCACGGCGTTGTAATTAGACCGCTCCAAAGAGGCCATACTCTATGTTTGATGAGAAGCGTGTCAACCCTTTCGACCCTGCACATCGCTGCAAATACCGATTCAGGTGCAGATACCGATACAAACCTTATAGATCCTGTTCAGACAGCATGTGACGAGCAGTCTTAACCAGATTCTACATTGTTTGCAAGCTGTCAATGACTTGAACAAAACACCTTTCCATAAGAATTTGGACACGTAATATCAAAGCTAGAAGGGTTCTGTTCAGAAACTGAGGGATGAAAGGGAATGATTTCAAGCATAAACAACAACGGCGTAGGAAAATAGTGCCAGAATTTTTTACTTAGTCTTCAGCGCCATTTTTTTTTTTTTGTAAAATCCAACAAGCAGGTCTATTTTTACTAACTTTTGTCATTTTTCAAACAGTCCGACCGAACTTAATTGCAGTTATTGCGTGTATTGCTTTTTTCATATTTAGATATGTATTTTTTTCTTTTTTGAGCGGAGGACTACAAGAAGGTCTGTCTAAAGAGGTGCACAAAAATCTGATGTATGAGGTGTACGGTGACTATAGACGGGCTAACGCCCGCCTAAAACCCAGAAGGAAATGGTCATCAGTAATTTTTCAAAATATATCTGTTGGCCCCTGTTATGAAACATCTGTGACCAGCCAGTAAAATAGTTTATTTTATGTATGTTTTAATATGGGTTTTTATCTCGATCTGTGACACAGCAGGAAAAAACAGCAAAAGGGTCCATAGGTATCTGAGTCCCTTGTTCATGCCCAGATTGACACAGATTCACCAAGTTTCACATGCATGTGCATAAATAACCGTCCTGCATACTGACGGAAAATAAATTGTTTAAAAAAATACTAAAAATCCTTTAGCGCAAAAATAGTGTAAAATTTACCAAATTTCTCGGAGTAAAATTCCAATGGTCAAAATTTATGGTAACACCGGATGTAGAACTTACGTCATATCATGAATTTTGGTATCTTCGAGTAATGATAAATATTTAGGCTGATGCAATAAATCAACATTCAGTTGTAAGCGCAAGCTACACACAACTAAACTTAATCCAACCATTCCATTCGCATGGGGATGGGTGTAAACTCATAGAATTTTCAACCCCTTTTCCCCACCAGATTTGCTAAATAATCACATGTCACATAGGTTAGGCTTCTATCTCAATGAAACAGCACACATAAAGCGTGAGAATTTTGGGTGCATTAAATTTTTCGAAATCTAGTCTCAAATCCCGGACTATGTTGACGTCTTAGCGCCAAATAGTACAAATCAATCAACCATATTACTTCATTTCTCCCTGAAAAAGACCTTCGACTACATAAGGTATTTTAGTAAAAGGGTTATCCTTTGGAAGCAAGGAATACACCACAGACTTGGAAAATATGGAGAATACACGTTGTCTGTGCCAGACTAGCTAGTTTCGGTCAACTAGGCCTTATCAGTGACCCTCAAATGGTTTCAAAATTCCTCAATGGAATCAATGATCCCAAAGGAAAAGAAAATATAGATACACCTCAAATTCTATACAATATTTAATGACTACTTTTTATACTGGACAAGGGTTGCGGCTCAACATAGAATTGATTTAAGCCGCCCCCAACAGTAAAACGTTTTTACTGTCCGTTCCAAGTTAGTGCTTCTAGTGTGTTTATCATTGACATTTGCCCGTTGCATGCAAATACTGGTAGGCACTTTTAGTTTTGATAGTCCAAACGTCTTCCTTTTTTTTTTTTTTTTGAAGGAAAATGTCCTATCGGTATTCCGCTTGTAATGTTCAAATTACGATGCCGTTGTTTTGTGTTTGTGCTTCTTTCCTTTCAGTGTCTTGGATAGAATAGAATGTGTATTGTAATTGTATCAATTCCTCATAATTTCCTACTTCTATTTGTTAATGTGGTGGAATGGGGATGTCATTGCCATTCAACTGGTCATTTTTATGGTGAGACTGAGAGAAACTGTCCCCATTCTTTAAATGTTTTAATTATGGCGCTGTTAATTGTGTGTCTTCCTTTGATGTCTTTGATAGAAGGTGTAACATTTAAGGTCATTTATCACGAAATTTTACCTATTTTTAGTATCATTTATCATATGACGTCGGTTCTGAGAATGTAATAACGTCATGTAATAAATATGACGTCGTTGATAAGCAGTGGATAACGTCGTGTAATAAATATCGTATGACCACACGTGTAATAACACTTTGGCGGGATTAAGTAACGTCATGACGACGTCCATGTCAACAATGCATTTTTCGTAGAAAACTTGTCAAATTAAAAGGCGCTAAAATCCAATTTAAAGTAGCCATATGATAAAGAGAATCTTACACTCGTGGTCATTTCATATGAGATTTATGAAACTCGCCGAAGGCTCGTTTCATAAATTTCATATGAAATGACCACTCG
Source organism: Lucinisca nassula (assembly GCA_963580285.1). Taxonomy (NCBI): domain Eukaryota; kingdom Metazoa; phylum Mollusca; class Bivalvia; order Lucinida; family Lucinidae; genus Lucinisca; species Lucinisca nassula. The sequence goes on along the minus strand of OY757016.1, from coordinate 98,143,743 downwards.
TGTAAGATACACTCGTGGTCATTTCATATGAGATTTATGAAACTCGCCGAAGGCTCGTTTCATAAATTTCATATGAAATGACCACTCGTGTAAGATCCTCTTTGTAATAAATTCGATAATCCACTAGTAGATTAAATATGCAAATTAGCTAGATACGCCCCGTAACGTTACATGTACGACGTCCTTAACGGCGTCGCGTATACTAATGACGGAATACTGACATATTTGATAAACAGTCGTGAATAAAATTCGTTGTAAGTGCCATATGATAAATAGAATCCTGCATTTGTGCTCATGTATTATTGAATATATTAAACTCGTTGAAGAAAAGGGATAAAATGCTCGTCAAAGCCTCGTATTTCATTCCTTTTCCTCAACTCGTTTAATAAATTCAATAATACATGAACACTCATGTAAGATCCTCTATGTATTCTGAAAGAAGACATAAAGAGGACAATTTTTCTGAAAACCGTGAGAAAAAGTCCTATTCGTTCCAAAGTTATGTTACCTGCATGCCTATTTTCCTCTCAGTGTAATCTCCCTTGAATTTGGTTGATTTAGACCCACAATGCATTTTTTGTGACATCATAGTGGATTTTAACTTTTTGAATCAACTTTTAAACTGACATAATTTATTTTCTGTAATATTTTCATACATTTTTCTTCTGGCCACGATGGCTGTGAATCTTTTTAATAACTTGGGGTCTGTAAAGAAATTTAATTTCCGAATTGCTGCCAGTGGTCAGTACACCCCCACCCCACCCCTGAGCTCTGGTGAGCATAGTTTGTTTTAGTTCATAATATAATATGTGTTACACTTTTAACTTGTTGTCCATGGCTAGATCTAGTCTATTTAATGAGTGATCTCCAGCTATCTTAGGTCTGTATTAGACTATAGCTGTCAAGTCTTCCTGACAATTTATTTAAAAAAAAAAATCTGATTGCCCTTTTTATTATATTTTTAAAACAGCCTCGCAAGTGAAGGCAATGATCAGCACCTACAGCTCCCATCAGAGACCCCAAAGGGAAAGAAACACAAACATGAAATAACTAGACCCTAATGGAACATCAATAGCGGAAAGCCAAAAGGACAGTTACTTTCCCACAAAATAGGCAAGGCTATGTGACAGTTAGTGGTTCTGTGTTCAGAAAGAACATAACGGCGACCCAACGTCAGATCCGCATCGATTTGTACAATAATTACCGCGTCATATCGATGAAGGCCCGACATTTGCCCAATGTCTTTTTCTGGCTCTATTAAATGATAGTGTAATTTATGATGGTTATTTTGAAAGTGTCAGTTCGCATTTATTGATAAATCAATTTTGCTTGCAAAAATTAACAAAACGTCTATAACTAGTTTTATGATCGACCTATTTATCCAGGTTTCTTGTTAACCTTTCGTCCCTGAGTTTCAGAAATGGACTCTAATATCTGTCTGAATTTGGACACGCCCATTCTTAAAATTGTAAATACAGTAAAACCTGTCATTGTGGCCACCTCTATTAAGCAAGCAACCTGTTTTAAGCAAGCATGCTTTTGTTTCCCCAAAAAGGCAAAGGCTTTTAAATTCACCTGTATTAAGCAAGCACCTGTCTTAAGCAAGCACATTTTGGTTATCCCTTAGGTGCTTGCTAGTAGGGTAAAAGGGGGGGCCAATCTAGTCCTCAGGACTAGATTCCACCCTCTGACGTCATATCCGGCGGCCATCTTGGATCACGTGACATCCGGTCGGCCATCTTGGATGACGTACATCCGGCCGCCATCTTGAACCGTCGTCACGTCCTGTCGGCCATCTTGGATGACGTCATAACGCGCCATTTGTATCGCGGTCGAGCCCTAGAGCGATACTGTATTAACTCCTATGACTGCCGGATACGCTCTATAACCGCGTTTATTGTTTTAACACGCTCTTGCCGGTTATCCTCAATACGACCTCCTCACTGCCTCCTCACTACCTCCTCAATGCCTCCTCACTACCTCCTCACCGCCTCCTCATCGCTTCTTACTTCGGAAAACGAGTGTTCGGTACCTTATCGACCCTTTAAAACATCTTCAACAGTCATTCAACACGCATGCCCTGGTTACCCTCACTGCTTCCAGGTTACCGGCTTGCACTGGTAACCCTCACTGCCTCCTCAACGCCTCCTTACTTCCTCATCGACGTCTCCTCACTACCTCCTCATTACCTCCTCACTGCCCCTCATTACCTCCTCAACACCTCCTCACTACCTCCTCCACTGCCTCCTCACGGCCTCCTCACTACCTTCTCATCGCTTCTTACTACGGTGAATTAGTTTGGGCTTGTTCGACGTTGGCCTTATCGTCCCTTTAAAACATCTTCAACAGTCATTCAACACGCATGCTCTGGTTACCCTCACTGCCTCCACCGGCTTGCACTGGTAACCCTCATTGTCTCCTCACCGCCTCCTTACTTCCTCCTCACCGCCTCCTCACTACCTCCTCATTACCTCCTCATCGCCTCCTCACTACCTCCTCATTACCTCCTCACCGCCTCCTCATTACCTCCTCACCGCCTCCTCACTACCTCCTCATTACCTCCTCACCGCCTCCTCATTACCTCCTCACTCCCTCTCACTGCCTCCTCATCGCTTCTTACTACGGAGAACGAGTTTGGACATGTTCGTTGTTGCCCTTATGGACCCTTTAAAACATCTTCAACATTCATTCAACACGCATGTCCTGGTTACCCTCACTGCCTCCAGGTTACTGACTTGCACTGGTAACCCTCATTGCCTCCTCGCCACCTCCTCATTACCTCCTCAATGCCTCCTCACTACCTCCTCATTACCTCCTCACCACCTCCTCACTACCTCCTCAACGCCTCCTCACTACCCCCTCATCGCTTCTTACTATGGAGAACGAGTTTGGGCATGTTCGGTGTTGCCTTATCGTCTCTTTAAAACATTTTCAACAATCACTCATTATGCTTACGCTTGTTACCCTCACCTGTCCCCAGTTACCCCTCACTGCCTCCTCACTACCTCCTTACCGCCTCCTCACTACCTCCTCACAGCCTCCTCACTACCTCCTCACAGCCTCCTCACTCACTCCTCAATTCCTCCTCATTACCTCATCGCTTCAAGGGCACTTTGGCGGACGCCATGGCTATATTTGTGCCTATTGTTTTAGCATGCTTGTTACAGTCACTGGCTCCCGGGTACCCTCACTACCTCCTCACTGCCTCCTCATCGCCTCCTCACTACCTTATTACCTCCTCTTCACTATCTCCTCTTACCGTCTTTAGTCAGTACCCCCGCATTCTTCTCTTCCCATATCTGGGTGTATGGAGGCTATGTGTGTTTGCTAGGTGGGAGCTCAATGTTTCGACCTAGTCATAATGGTTGAGAACAGTCTCGATCCGGTTTGGGCAGGATTCATCCGGATTTTTTTTTATACAATTAAATGTTATGTATCTTCCTCCTCCTCCTCATTTATGCGAAAATCTCCGAAGCGGCCACATCGAGTAGCATTTCAGGACAAATTAATATATTTTCTTTTTAACACAAAAATAACGAAAAAGTATCATGTATGCTTGCCAAATTTGTTCCAAACAGTTCAAAAGGGGAGACAACATGCGTCGACACGTTAAAACCGTTCATGGGGACTTTAAAGATGATGACACGATAGATGATAGTGAGAGTCGAGAAACCTTAGAACTGGAAGAAGGCGACGATAAAAATGGTGGCGATGACACGAGTTTACAGGATTACACGGATGAGGAGGAGGAAATGGAGGCGGAGGAGGAGGAGGAGGAGGAGGAGGCAATATAAGACAATAAAGAAGCAGATTCAGATGACGCTTGGCGTTTATTGATTGAGGAGGTGTATGAGCGTTGCCAGTCAGAGTTTAATGAAAGAGTCGCCAAGTACATGCTGGACAAAGGGAAAGACCAAGAGGCAGCTAGGAAGAAAGTGTATGATATTATGTTACCCACGTATAGAAAAGTGCTGGCGAACGTTTTTGTCAACGAAATGTTGTGGTTTGAAGCCATGAAAAAAGATCGTACTTGCCTTACTGTTAAAAATACGGTATCCGATTTGAAACTTTACGACGATTACGACACCGAGGAAGCTTGGAAATCTGCCGTCAACAAACGCAAATTTTTGTTTGACAGAATCATAAAAGAATACGACCCGCCAGAAGTATCAGACACCAGGGATTATGATAGAAAATCCGAAAAACAAGGAAATATAGCGGAAAATAACAATTCACAAGAAGGTAGAGGAAGTGACAGATTAAAAGTCAACTTAGTGAGTCCATCGGAAGCGATCGCATTGAGAGCTAAGGATGAGTTATTACGCGAAGGCAGAAAACGTGGATTCGATGGTTTTACGCCGGAAGACACAGCTGTGATAGAAACGATGAAAAAACAAAGAAGCCGAACACCCTGGACAATTGTACGGAATGTGTAAAAAAAACCTGTGAACCTGGACTCGACATAAAATATGTCACTTTTTTATTGTCAAATATGTACATGTACTATGGTGTTTTTTTTTCCTATTTTTTTTTGGAAAACCCAATAAAGAAAAAAAAGCAATGTTACGTCTTATTTGATATTTCTTTCCGATATCTGGTCAATATTCTATGTTCGTCCTTGCCTCCTTAATTTCTTCTTGAACAGCCATTTTGTGTTATTTTAACTTTTTAAAACATTTGTTATATGTGCAGTTGTTGAGCAGAATCCCCAGTGCCTAAGTGACAGAATATCGTCTGCTCAATACTTTCACTTGTGTATTTTAAGTATTGACAAAAGTCGCCTATACACATTTTATAATAATTCACAATTTTACAAGGTCACATACTGTACTACACCTTTGTACTTAGTTAACTTATCAATGAAAAAAAAGTATAATAGGATGGGGGCATGTCAATGTGAAATCAGATACTATTAAATCGTGTAATTGATGTATTAAGGAGGCGAAGGACAACAAGCCCAAACTCCTCTAGAGGCGATGGTGTTAAAACAATCAACACGGCTATAGTATCCGACAGTCATAGGAGTTAATACAGTATCGCTCTAGGGCTCGAAAAAAGGTCCCCTCCCCCCCCCCCCCCCCGACCAATGCTTCAACCCCAGACAGGGGATCATAAGGGGTAATGACCGAAGTTGCGCTTAGAAGGTGCATGGACAATATAGCACACGAAAGCGCGCGAAAAAAAAAATGGCGCGTTTCTTCCCCCCAATAAATTCGACCGCGATACAAATGGCGCGTTATGACGTCATCCAAGATGGCCGACAGGACGTGACGACGGTTCAGATGGCGGCCGGATGTACGTCATCCAAGATGGCCGACCGGATGTCACGTGATCAAGATGGCCGCCGGATATGACGTCAGAGGGTGGAATCTAGTCCTGAGGACTAGATTGCCCCCCCCCCCTTTTACCCTACTCTTGCTTAACACAGGTGGGACTGTAGAAGGTTTAATCAAAATCATCAAGAGTAGATACTATTGGAAAGACTCGTCATGTGCCGTCTGATCTTGATCTATACTGTTTGCATAGGTATATGTACTGGTCTTCAGTGTTGAAATGGTTGAAACAGAGGGCAAACGTCGGCCCGACAGCGACACGACGTTACCACGTCGTGTCGCTGTCGGCCCGACGTTATCACGTCGTATCGCTGTCGGCCCGACGTTGGCCCCACATTCTTTGCTGGTTGGTTAGGGTTAGTCTGGATAAACTTTTCTTTTGGGGTTGGTTGCTATTGTCCACCCAACAAACAAAGAATGCGGGGCCAACTTCGTGCCGATAGCAACGTCGTATTGCTATCGGTCCGACGTTGGCCCGCTTTTTGTGCTGGCAGGGCACATGACTTTAACTGACCAATAAATCTAAAAGTGCTGGGTAAAGAGGGTTTGCTGTAAAACCTGGACTAGACCCATGTGTTGGACCCAGATAAGACGACGCAGAAAGCGGCCTCTGATCGTCAGGGTCTCCACTATCGCTAAAAAGTCAGAACTGAATGGTTAAACGAAATACTAAGTCCAAGTTCAGGATTTACATTAAAATTCCAACATTAAGACCAGCTTTGTGACTGTTCAAAAGTGGTCTTAAGACCACTTTCGAACAGTTCCAAAGGTGGTCTCTTACTAGTCCAAGGCTTGAGCTAGGCTCTTGAAATTTCATATATGGCAAGAGCATGAAAATAAGCGGACCCGTATTTTTTTCTTTTCCGTCGGACTTGTCCTTGCGGAGTTATGCCCCTTTTTGACTTATGCATTGCGGCTATAGGGAAACCTTGTGAACAAAATATCTGGAGAACCGCTCGAGCTACGCTCATGATATTTGGCATAGATTTTGGGCCTAATGTGTAGATGACCCGATTAACTTTTGACGAAATTCCTAAAATATTTAATGAAGTTATGCCCCTTTTTGGACTTATGAATTGTGGCTATAGGGAAACCTTGTGAACAAAATATCTGGAGAACCGCTTGAGCTAAGCTCAAGATATTTGGCATACGGTTTGGTACTAATGTGTAGATGACCTGATTAACTTTTGACGTAATTCCAAAAATATTTAATGAAGTTATGCCCCTTTTTTGGACTTATGAATTGTGGCTATAGGGAAACCTTGTGACAATTTATCTGGAGAACCGCTTGAGCTAGGCTCATGATATTTGGCATACGGTTTGGTACTAATGTGTAGATGACCTGATTAACTTTTGACGAAATTCCGAAATTATTTAATAGAGTTATGCCCCTTTTTGGACTTACGCATTATGGCTATAGGGAAACCTAAGAACAAAATATCTGAAGAACCGCTTGAGCTAGGCTCATGATATTTGGTATACAGTTTGGGTCTAATGTGTAGATGACCTGATTAAATTTTGGCGAAATTCTGAAAATATTTAATGGAGTTATGCCCCTTTTTGAACTTATACATTTTGGCTATAGGGAAACCTTGTGAACAAAATAACTGGAGAACCACTTGAGCTAGGCTCATGATATTTGGCAGTCTGTTTGCTACTAAGGCATAGATGACCTGATTAACTTTTGTTTAAAAGCTGTTAATATTTGACAGGTTTAATATGCCCCCAACTTCGAAGAAGTTGATGAGGCATAGTGATTCTGCCCTGTCCGTCCGTCCATTACGCTTTAAGTACCTTGGTAAACTACAGAATGGCTTGAGCTAGGATCTTGAAATTTCATATATGGCATTAGCATGAAAAATAAACGGACCCGTATTTTTTTCTTTTCATTCGGACTGGTCCTTGCGGAGTTATGCCCCTTTTTGACTTATGCATTGTGGCTATAGGGAAACCTTATGAACAAAATATCTGGAAAACCGCTTGAGATAGGCTCATGATATTTGGCATACAGTTTGGGTCTAATATATCGATGACCTGATTAACTTTTGACGAAATTCCGAAATATTTAACGGAGTTATGCGCCCTTTTCGACTTAAGCACTGTGGGTATGGGGAATCCAAAATATCTGGAGAACAGCTTGAGCTAGGCTCATGATATTTGGCATACAGTTTGGGTCTAATGTGTAGATGATCTGATTAAGGTTCTGCCCTGTCAGTCGGTCAGTCCGTCTGTCCGTTACGCTTTAATTACCTAAGTAAACTACAGAATGGCTTGAGCTAGGATCTTGAAATTTCATATATGGAATGAGCATGAAAAATAAGCGGACCCGTTTTTTTTTCTTTTCCGTCGGACTTGTCCTTGCGGAGTTATGTCCCTTTTTGACGTATGCATTGTGGCTATAGGGAAACCTTGAGAACAAAATATCTGGAGAACCGCTTGAGCTAGGCTCATGATATTCAGTTTGGGTCTAATGTGTAGATGACCTGATTAACTTTTGACGAAATTCCGGAACTATTTAACGGAGTTATGCCCCTTTTTTGACTTATGCATTATGGCTATAGGGAAACATTGTGAACAAAATAACTGGAGAACCGCTTGAGCTAGACTCATGATATTTGGTATACAGTTTGGGTCTAATGTGTAGATGACCTTATTAACTTTTCACGAAATTCTGAAAATATTTAATGGAGGTATGCCCCTTTTTGGACTTATACATTTTGGCTATAGTGAAATTAACCTTGTGAACAAAATAACCACTTGAGCTAGGCTCATGATATTTGGCAGTCTGTTTGCTACTAAGGCATAGATGACCTGAATTGTTTAAAATCTGTTAATATTTGACAGGTTTATTTTTAATGCAAATGATCATGAGGTACTGTTTACTGTCCCATTTAGGGACAAGCATATGGTTGGGGGCATAGTGTTCCACAAACAATTTCTAGTTTTAAAATATTATAAAGAATTGCCGGCCTCGGTAGCTAAGTCGGATGCGCGTCTGACTGGTGATCAGGAGGACGGGGGCTCGATACCTGCCGGGGTCGGCAGCAGTCTTTCGTGGAGATTGATAATGACGTCTTTTCTACGGTCATTCTCTCCCTTCCGTTGATTCAATAAGGGCAGTTGTCAGTTTCTGGCGAAAGAATGTGCACTGTACTGGTGAACCGCTTACGTATAAGCCTGCCCAGTAAAAGTGTGGATAGTTAAACTGACCGGCTCAAAAATGACCTAGTGTTGACTGGGCCGTTAAAACAAATTATAAAGAATTAGTCTTGCACTGTTGCCTACAGTCAGAGACAATCGACACAACAGTGCCGTCAGTGCTTTGATTGTTACAGCAGACGTACAATATTGCACGTATTTTTCTGTATAATTGTAATTCAGTTTGGATTTGAGTCTGCATTGTCTTTGGTTTGCAATTCAAACATTTTTGCCGCGTCCTTGGATTTGAGTCTGCATTGTCTTTGATTTGCAATTCAAACATTTTAGCCGCGACCTGAGAAAACCGGTTTTGCGACATTTACGACCAACAAAGGTGCGGATTAGCCTGCGCATCCGCGCAGTCTGATCTGCACCTTTGTATTAGCTGCCTGGTTATTTCTAGGTTCTTTATTCAGATAAATTCAACTCTTGCTATTCAGTGTAGCTGTGCAGGCCGGTTCTTGCCTTACCTGGTCACAAGCCCCGAAGATGGAGCGCGCCGGACAAACAGGCGCCAAAGGAAGACTCCAATCAGCCCGCGCATGCGCGAGGTATTGTGCGCTTTTTGTGGATGGCTACTGATACAAAGCTTCGTGCAAGCAGGAAATGTTGCATTCTGACAAAGCTAGTGAAGGCCAACACTAAAGTGGCTATCGAACATGCTCGAAGATCCCTTTTCGGTTGTCGAGGTTCTTCTCGAATGTCTAATAAACATAGAATGTTGTTTTTGTGGTGTCGGCTCTAAGTCGTCTTTTAAAACAGAGAGAAAATAAAAAAGGAGGGTATAGAAGAAAGGATAGAATGTGATAATTCAGGAGAGAAAAAAGAAAACAAATAAAACAACAACAAAAACGTCTCCTCTAGCCTCACTGCCCGCCTAGTGTAAGAGAAAGCAAGCCTTCGTTAGTACCCAGTGCCAGATGGAACACGACAAATTCTCCTCGCCTCCAGACGAAGTCGTTAATTAAACCAGCTGTACAAGTTCATAGTTTTACCCTGACATCCTAGCTACGTACAGGCTTCCATAATTCAGTCACTGTTTATGTTTGGTTTGGATGTAAACGACACAGTCACCGGTATTGAGGCTATATCGGGCCGGTCAGACAGGGACCAGTACAGTGTAACTCGACCAGTATATCATTAAAGAAAACAAGGAAAAAAAAGTAGAAAATCACGTTTAAATACGAGTTTAACTCTTCAAATGACAATCACAACAACTGTCATCTGCTAGTTACTTTAAAATTCATTGTTGCAAACAGTGCGGACCCTGATCAGACTGCTCCTTAGGAGCAGTCTGATCAGGGTTCACACTATTTGCCATATGCAAAAATATGTTTGAAATTAAACAAACAACATATACAGACGGCATTTTCAGTTAATGTATGATATTGGCCTACGGGTACAACTTAGACCGTCATCGTGTAATTAAGAATAAAGCAGTAGGGCCTCCGTGGCCTAGTGGACAAGAGCGCTGACACTTAATCATTTTACTTTAAATAAATAAAAAAGTCTCTCAACGCTATGGTTCGAGCTTGGCTCGACGCCAAGTTCTGCAACGGAATCTCCAGGAGGGTTTTCTCCGGGTACTCTGGTTTTCGCAAACCTCTGATAAACGGTAGGCTCGAAAATAATCTTGAAAGGGCCGTAAAACTAAAACAAAAAAAAAAAAAAAAAAGAAAAAAGAAAAAAAGAATAATCCAATAACTAAACATTGCTAACAACCATGGTCAGATGCAAGAGACGATCAGTCTTCGTGTGGAGAGGATACATACAGTCGACACTGTCGAATTCGGCAAGACAGATCGTGTAGATAGGTAACGTGCAATCTATGCTGTCAAATTGGAAAGACATACGTGCAGTCGATACTGTCGAATATGAAATACATCGTGCGGACAGGTTACGTGCAGTCGACACTGTCGAATATGAAAGACATCGTGCGGACAGGTTGCATGCAGTCGACATTATCGATTATGAAAGACATCGTGCGGACAGGTTACTTGCAGTCGACACTGTCCAATATAAAGACATCGTGCGGAAAGGTTACGTGCAGTGGACACTGTCGAATATGAAAGACATCGTGCGGACAGGTTACGTGCAGTCGACACTGTCGAATTCGAAGACTCCTCGCATGGACAGGTAACATGCAGTCAATACTGTCGATTTGACAAGTCTGATCGTGTGGAAAAGTTACATTCGGCCGTCATTGTTTAAGATGTCAAGAATTATCGTGCAGAGATGTAGAACTGCCCCCGCCCATAGGGGCTTGAAGAAATATATGGGCTGCATGATGCTTCCACGCAGAGCTTAATCCGGCCCGCACACTAGTACTGGTAAACCGCTTAGAGGATCTTAGCCTGTCCAGGAACCGCGGTGCGAGGCGGACCGTCCATGCTAATAAACCCTATTGGTTTCATTGGGCGACAGGGCTTGAGATGTCATTTCATCTCAATGTCGGGTAAAAGTCCCACAAAATTGGAAGCAACGTCTCCAAAATGACCTTTACAGTGTTGACGGGGACGTTAAACCTCAAATCAAACAAAACAAACAAAATACATGCAGTAGAAACTGTCGAATGTCTCAAAATATAATCCGACAAGCCCGATCGTGTGGACAGGACACAGGCAGTCGATACGGTCGAATTTGACAAGACTGATCGTTTGGACAGGCACTGTCGTATTTGACAAGACTGGTCGTGTGGACAGGTAACATGTGGTTGACACTATCAAATTCGACAAGTCTGATCATGTGGACACGTTACATACAGTCGACACTGTCAACTTCCTTAATATATAATATGACAAGCCCGATCGTGTGGACAGGCTACATTCAGTCGATACTGTTGAATTTGACAAGAGTGATCTTTTGGACAGGTAACATGCAGCCAACACTGTCGCATTTGACGAGACTGGTCGTCAAGACAGGTTACATGCGATCGACACTGTCGAATTCGACAAGCCTGATTGTGTTGAGTGGTTACATGCGAGTAACTGTCGAAATGAGCAATACTGATCGTATAGACAGGTTACATGCGATCGGCGTTGACAAGACTGCTCGAATGGACCGGTTACATGCAACCGACACTGTCGAATTTGACAAGAATGGTCGTGTGAAAGGTTACATGCAGTCGACACGGTCGAATTCTAAAAGCCTGATCCTGTGGACAGCTGAGATGCAGTCGACACTGTAGTTCGACAAGACTGATCGCGTGGACACGTTATATGGAGTCTCTTTCGCATGAACTGTCGAATTTGACAAGACTGATTGTGTAGACAGGTTACGCCCAGACGGCACTATCGAAGTCGAAAGGACTGATTGTACCGACACTGTCGAATTAGAATGACTGATCGTGTGAACAAGCTTACATGCAGCCGATACTCTCGAATTTGACAAGACTGGTTGTGTCGACTGGTTATGATCGCGTGGACAGGTCGAAAAGACTGACCTTGACGACTGGTTATATGTAGTCGACGCTGCCGAAGTCCACAAGACTGATCGCATGGACAGATTATATGCAGCCTAGACTGTCGCATGAAAAAATGTCCATACTATCAGTCTTGTCGACTTTGTGGGAAAGATCGTTCGATAGTTAAAATTTTACGTAATTCAACAATTGAATACGTGTGTACAACCGAGAGACTCAGATAATGTTCAATTCGATGGTATCTAGCCCTCGGCAAAGAATGCCGGGTCAAAGTCGGGCCGACGGCGATACGTGCCATGTCATATCGCCGTCGGTCCAACGTTAGCCCGCTGGGTATAATTCAACAAGATACGGCATTTCATTAATGGGGTCCACTATTCTTCTGACTCGGAAGTGCGTCTGACGGATGAGCCGGAGTTTGCGGTTTACCTCTCGGCCTGGTCATGAACTATTTTCTTCGGACATTCTCTTTCCTTCGGCTGATTCAAGAAGGACAGTTATCAACTTATGACAAAAGACTGTGTACTGATAAACTGCCTATGCATATGGCTGCCCAGAAAAGGGCTGTTAGGTAAAATTATCAGCTCGACATGGTCTAGATAGTGTTGGCTGGGCATTTAAACTCCAAATCAAACACTAGGCTTCTCTTAAGTTTAAACCTAAATTAAATTCTTTCGAATGGTTTTCGTCTATTTATAATCACGGAAGTGGTTGCAATACCCGATGTAAAGTAACAAAACTTCCCGGTGTCATAGTCAGATAATCTGTATTACTAAAGATATATGGGTTACTATAGATGTATGGGAGCAAACAATCAACAAAACGGATAGCCAAATACAATTCTGCGCATGCAACAAAACGGATAGACAAATTCAATTCTGCGCATGCACGCAGGGCTCTCACATTACGAAAACACGCCTATACAAATACATTGCCACCTTTTTCGCCGAAAAAATGAAAATTTTACGATGAAAAATTATGATATTTTTCTGATTTCTGCTCAAAATATAGATTGTGGGTACTCGTTAGAACCGCCTCATCGAGGCAGTTCTAACGTGTACCCACAATCTATGTTTTAGAGCAGAAATAAGAAAAACTAGAATACTGTCGATGGCGCGCCAGCGCAAATCCCCACGCTTTCTACAGAGGGGCCAAGTACCGAAAACCCCTCACACTGGGCCCAAATTTGACCCCAGGGTCAAAATATTACATTATTCTACTAATCATGCCCTTCAATTTGATATGCCACATGACTCTGTTCCAAAAAACTTAAATTTTGACCCTTTGACCCCTCCGCCAGGGCCCCAATCTGACCCCAGGGTCAAAATTGTACTTGTATTGTATTCTACTAATCACCCCCTTCAATTTGATATTCCATACGAGGACTGTTCAAATATGAATGCAACTAAGCACATAAAAATGATTCCGTGATAGATTTCGATGAAAAATTTATTTTGTCCCCTCAAAGTATTCCCCTTTAACAGATATACAAACTTTCAGTCTTCTGATCCAATCATTGAATGCATTTTGGTAGTCTTTTCGAGGTATACTATGAAGGCACTGGAATATTGCATAACCGAGGTGTTTGCGTGTACAAATTTTCGACCAGAAAGGTATTTTTTCAGCCGCGGGAACAAAAAAAAGTCACACGGGGCAAGGTCAGGGGAATACGGAGGGTGAGGGAGTTCAACAACCTTTTCCTGCTTCAGATAGTCTTGCACAATGAACGCCATGTGCGATGACGCATTGTCATGTAGCAATCTGACATTTGCCAAACCAGTTGCGGGTCTTCGTTCTTTGAAATATTTCTTCAATTTTCGAAGAACTTTATTCTTGTAAAACTTCGCATTTACAGATTTGCCTTTAGGCACAGCAACCTGAATAGCAGGGACCTGATTTGAAAAGAATATGGCATACATTACCTTATTGACGCTCATGGTCCGCTTTGCAATGCATGGTCTTTTGCAATACTTTGTTTCCCATATTTTGTTCTGAATCTTTCGTTTTGGCTCAAAAAAGTAAACCCATGTCTCGTCACCTGTGACGACATTAGCGAAAGACCGTGCATTGTAATTTGGAAACTTTTTAAGCAACTTCTTGGCGCACTGAACGCGTGTCTTTTTTTGCTCATCTGTCAACAAATGCGGAATCCATCTAGCACAGATCTTTCTCATTTTCAAATCCTGTTTCAGAATTGTATGAGCTGCTCGTAATGAGATGCCAACCATTAGTGGTGTATCGTGCATCGGCAGCAACTATTTCTTTCACTCTAGCAACCATTTTTGGAGATATTGCTCTTTTCGGCCGACGATCATGTGGTGCATCTTCTGTTGAGCCTAGCCAACAGCCGAATTTCTTACACCAACGAAAAACTGTCGGAAAAGTTATTTCATTATGCCCATAAACCGAACATATTACATCAAAATGTCTTTGCACCGTATACCAAGAATACAACGATTCTTAACATAGGACCGTATTTCATTGGCGTACTCTGACCTTCTTCCAACCTATTTATTTCTAGGTGATTTTCGCATTAGTGCATGAAAAAAACGTTCTACTTGCATTCATATTTGAACAGTCCTCGTTTGACTATATTCTGTAAAATTTGAATTTTGACCCCCTAACCCCCCCCCCACCAACCCAAGTCCGACCCCTTGGGCATGACCCAGGGGTCGCAGCCAAAATCCCGTTCAATATGTGTTACATATATCATAAATCATTACATATGCAAAGTTTGGTTTTAAAATCTATAAAATTGACTTTGAAATTGAATTTAATTGATATTTGACCTTCTGACGCCTCCCCAAGGCCCCTGGGGGCGAGACCAAAAATAAATGTAACGTTGCACGCCCTCATCATGTAAGGAAGCTGTGTACCAAATTTGGTTACATTCCGACCAGTGGTTAAGGAGGAGATAGCGTGACGGACGGACGACGGACAGACAGACGGAGGCGTTCACAATATCCCCGAACACTTTTTTTAAAAGCGTGGGAATAATAAGGTATACCCCCGGAAACCCCAGTTTTACTATATAAAAGTGGGGCTCAAGGGGGTCAAAATTATATAGGCGTGTTTTCATGATGGATATATGGGTTACTATAGATGTATGGGAGCAAAAAATCGACAAAACGGATAGCCAAAATCAATTCTGCGCATGCACGCAGGGCTGCTCTTGGCTACACAATAAACAGTAAAGTTCCGCTATTAAGACCAACTAAAATTAAGAATTATTATGCTTTATAAAGCTTACTTAGAAGTGTGCAGTTACTGTGTCTTCGTGTTTTCTGCACACCTTGTCTTCTGGTCAGGGACCACCTTTGGGACTGTTTAAAAGGGGTCTTAAAGACCACTTTTGAACAGTCCCAAAGGTGGTCTTAATTTATGAATTCTACTATCAGTAAAAACTGAACATTGTCACAAATATACGCAATTTCGGAAGATGAGTTAAACACTGGTGATTTGCAAATGTCAGCATGACCCTTTTGTCACATTATAAAAAAGAACTTTCCGAACTATCCAAAGAGATAATTATCCCAAATATAGCCTTAACCCTTTTTGTACCAAACGGAATCGTCCGCCTAATATATAGCAGGAGTCCATTTCAAAATTCAGGCCGGGTGTCAGGTTGTGGTTTCTTAAAACAAGAGGACCAAGCTGGTCCTGTATCGCTCACCTGAGCTTACAGATTCAAAGTTACAGGAAGTGCCAACCTTTACTGAAGGATTAATGGAAGGACATGGTGATGACAGGGTAAGCAAGTTCTGCAAATCAAGTAGAATGTAACTCTATGATAAATAGGCTGACCTCACCAGTTTTCAAACTCATTCAAGCTTTTATTCCTGACTCGCTAAGAAGATCCGATATAAACTGATGGGGCTATGGTGATGACAAGTTCAAAAATAAGAAATTAACTGCTGCAATCAAAGGGATGTTAGTCTGTGACAACTACGCAAACCTCACGAGTTTTCAAACTCCCCTGAGCTTTTCTGCCTGATTTATTTGTTTGTAAGTTTCATGAAGATCCAATCAAAATTGAAGGGGCAGCAGTGCTAACAAGGTCGAAAATAGGCATTTTTAAGCAATCAAAGGCAAGTAACTCTATGATAAATGTGCCGACTTGGCCAGTATTCAAACTCTTCCAAGGTTTTATTCCCAGCCACCTTACATATAAGTTTCAGAAAAATCCGATCAAAACTGAAGGGGCTACGGTGATGACAAGGTCAAAACTTGGCATTTTTAGCAATCAAAGGGATGTTACTCTAAGATAAATGGGCCAACTTGGCCAGTTTTCGAACTCATCCGAGGTTTCATCTCCAGCCACCTTACATATAATTTTCAGAAAAATCTGATCAAAACTGAAGGGGCTACGGTGATGACAAGGTCAAAAATCAACATTTACAGCCATCAAAGGGACATAACTCTACGATAAATGGGCTGACTTGGCCTGTTTTCGAACTCATTCGAGATTTTATCCCCAGCCACCTTACATATAAGTTTCAGAAATATCAAAACTGAAGGGGCTGTGGGGTGACAAGGTAAAAAATCGGCATTTTCAGCAATCAAAGGGACGTAAATCTATGATAAATGAGCCAACTTGGCCGGTATTCGAACTCATCCTAGGTTTTATCCCCAGTCACCTTTAATATAAGTTTCAGAAAGATCCAATCAAAACTGAAGGGGCTAGGGTGATGACGAGGTCAAAAATAGACATTTTCAGCCATCAAAGGGACATAACTATATAGTAAATTGGGCAACTTGGCCGGTTTTCGAACTTATCCGAGGTTTTATCCCCAGCCACCTTACATATAAGTTTCAGAAAGATCCGATCAAAACTGAAGGGGCTACAGTGATGACAAGGTCAAAAATCAACATTTTCAGCAATCAAAGGGACCTAACTCTATGATAAATAGGCCACCTTGGCCGGTATTCGAACTCATCTGAGGTTTTATCCCCAGTCACCTTACATATAAGTTTCAGAAAGATCCGATCAAAACTGAAAGGGCTACGGTGATGACAAGGTAGAAAAGCGGCATTTTCAGCAATCAAAGGGATGTTACTCTGTGATAAATGGACCAACTTGGCTGGTTTTCGAACTCATCCGAGATTTTATCCCCAGCCACGTTACATATAAGTTTCAGAAAGATTCGATCAAAACTGAAAGGGCTACGGTGATGACAAGGTCAAAAATCAGCATTTTCAGCAATCAAAGGGACGTTACTCTACGATAAATAGGCCGACTTGGTCAGTTTTCGAACTCATCTGAGATTTTATCCCCTGCCACCTTACATATAAGTTTCAGAAAGATCCGATCAAAACTGAAGGGGCTACGGTGATGACAAGATAAAAAATCGGCATTTTCAGCAATCAAAGGGATGCATCTCTATGATAAATGGGCCGACTTGGCCTGTTTTCGAACTCATCCGAGGTTTTATCCCCAGCCACCTTACATATAAGTTTCAGAAAGATCCGATCAAAACTGAAAGGGCTACGGTGATGATAAGGTAAAAAATCGGCATTTTCAACAATCAAAGGGATGTTACTCTGTGATAAATGGACCAACTTGGCTGGTTTTCGAACTCATCCCAGATTTTATCCCAAGCCACGTTACATATAAGTTTCAGAAAGATTCGATCAAAACTGAAAGGGCTACGGTGATGAAAAGGTCAAAAAGCAGCATTTTCAGCAATCAAAGGGACGTTACTCTACGATAAATGGGCCGACTTTGTCAGTTTTCGAACTCATCTGAGATTTTATCCCCTGCCACCTTACATATAAGTTTCAGAAAGATCCGATCAAAACTGAAGGGGCTACGGTGATGACAAGGTAAAAAATTGGCATTTTCAGCAATCAAAGGGATGTATCTCTATGATAAATGGGCCGACTTGGCCGGTTTTCGAACTCATCCGAGGTTTTATCCCCAGCCACCTTATATTTAAGTTTCAGAAATATCCAAACAAAACTGAAGGGGCTACGGTGATGACAAGCATTTTCCCATTGAAAGTCTATGGGACCTTGTGATTGCCATAGTAACCAAAGTTTTCATGCAATTTAAAAAAAAAAAAAGCTTATGTCATCAATGCCCCACCAGAGGCATGCTACAGATGAGAAATGATTGAGATCAGCCTGCAGGGTGCAGAGATATAGCTGCTCAAAAGTGTGGACGGACGGACGACGGACGATGGAGGACCCACTATACTATAAGCTCCCCTGGAGCCTTCGGCCCAGGTGAGCTAAAATCAACATTTTCAGCCATCAAAGAGACATAACTCTAAGATAAATGGGCTGACTTGGCCTGTTTTTGAACTCATCCAAGATTTTATCCATAGCCACCTTACATAAAAGTTTCAGAAAGATCTGATCAAAACTGAAGGGGCTATGGTGATGACAAGGTCAAAAATCGGCATTTTCAGCAATCAAAGGTACGTAAATCTATGATAAATGGGCAAAAATGGCCGGTATTCGAACTCATCCTAGGTTTCATCCCCAGTCACCTTACATATAAGTTTCAGAAAGATCCGATTAAAACTGAAGGGGCTACGGTGATGACAAGGTCAAAATTTGGCATTTTTAGCAATCAAAGGGATGTTACTCTAAGATAAATGGGTCGACTTGGCCAGTTTTCAAACTCATCTGAGGTTTCATCCCCAGCCACCTTAAATATAAGTTTCAGAAAAATCTGATCAAAACTGAAGGGGCTACAGTGATGACAAGGTCAAAAATCAACATTTTCAGCAATCAAAGGGACCTAACTCTATGATAAATAGGCCGCCTTGGCCAGTATTCGAGCTCATCCGAGGTTTTATCCCCAGCCACCTTAAATATACGTTTCAGAAAGATCCGATCAAAACTGAAAGGGTTACGGTGATGACAAGGTCAAAACTCGGCATTTTCAGCAATCAAAGGGGCGTTATTCTGTGATAAATTGACCAACTTGGATGGTTTTCGAACTCATCTGAGACTTTATCCCCAGCCACTTTACATATAAGTTTCAGAAAGATTCGATCAAAACTGAAAGGGCTACAGTGATGACAAGGTAAAAAATCATCGAAAAATCGGCATTTTCAGCAATCAAAGGGACTTTACTCTATATAAAATAGGCCGACTTGGCTGATTTTCGACTCATCTAAGATATTTTCCCCGGCCACCTTACATATAAGTTTCAGAAAGATCCGATCAAAACTGAAGGGGCTATGGTGATGACAAGGTCGAAAAGGTCGAAAATTGGCATTTTCAGCAATCAAAGGGACGTAACTCTATGATAAATGGGCCACCTTGGCCGGTTTTCGAACTCATCCGTGATTTTATCCCCAGCCACCTTACATACAAGTTTCAGAAAGATCTGATCCAAACTGAAGGCGCTACGGTGATGACAAGCATTTTCCCATTGTAAGTCTATGGGGCCTTGTGGTTGCCATTGCCACGAAAGTTTTCGTGCAATTTCGAAAAAAAGTTAATGTCATCAATGCCCCTACCAGAGGCATTCTACAGATGAGAATGATTTAGATCAGCCTGCAGGCTGCAGAGATATAGCTGCTCAGCCCAGGTGAGCTAAAAATCAACATTTTCAGCCATCAAAGGGACATAACTCTACGATAAATGGGCTGACTTGGCCTGTTTTCGAACTCATCCAAGATTTTATCCCCAGCCACCTTACATATAAGTTTCAGAAAGATCCGATCAAAACTGATGGGGCTATGGTGATGACAAAGTCAAAAATCGGCATTTTCAGCAATCAAAGGGACGTAAATCTATGATAAATGGGCCAACTTGGACGGTATTCGAACCCATCCTATGTAGTAAATGGGGCACTTGGGCCAGTTTTCAAACTCATCCGAGGTTTTATCCCCAGCCACCTTACATATAAGTTTCAGAAAGATCCGATCAAAACTGAAGGGGCTACAGTGATGACAAGGTCAAAAATCAACGTTTTCAGCAATCAAAGGGACCTTACTCTATTATTAATAGGCCTTCTAGGCCGGTATTCGAACTCACCCAAGGTATTATCCCAAGCCACCTTACATATAAGTTTCAGAAAGATCCGATCAAAACTTAAAGGGCTACAGTGATGACAAGGTCAAAAATCGGCATTTTCAGCAATCAAAGGGACGTTACTCTGTGATTAATGGACCAACTTGGCTGGTTTTCGAACTCATCCGAGATTTTATCCCCAGCCACATTAAATATAAGTTTCAGAAAGATTCGATCAAAACTGAAAGGGCTAGGGTGATGACAAGGTCAAAAATCAGCATTTTCAGCAATCAAAGGGACGTTACTCCACGATAAATGGGCCGACTTATTATTAATTAGTCAGTTTTCAAACTCATCCGAGATTTTATCCCCAGCCACCTTACATATAAGTTTCAGAAAGATCCGATCAAAACTGCAGGGGCTACGGTGATGACAAGGTCAAAAATCGGCATTTTCAGCAATCAAAGGGACGCAACTCTATGATAAATGGGCCGACTTGGCCGGTTTTCGAACTCATCCGAGGTTTCATCCTCAGCCACCGTATTTATAAGTTTCAGAAAGATCCGATCAAAACTGAAAGGGCTATGGTGATGACAAGCATTTTCCCATTGTAAGTCTATGGGACCTTGTGATTGCCATAGCAACCAAAGTTTTCATGCGATTTAAAAAAAAAAAGCTAATGACATCAATGCCCCACCAGAGGCATGCTACAGATGAATAATGATTGAGAACAGCCTGCAGGCTGCAGAGATATAGTTGCTCAAAAGTGTGGACGGACGGACGGACGGACGGACGACGGACGACGGAGGACCTACTATTCTATAAGCTCCCCTGGAGCCTTCGGCCCAGGTGAGCTAAAAATATTTGGAAAATAACTTAAGTTTTCGCAAATAGTGT